>JALAZF010000920.1:0-600000 GCA_022829125.1 Lathyrus tuberosus | reverse complement strand
TGCCACAGAATGTGGTCTGCCACTGTCACCACTGAAGAGGGATGTTTCCACTAAGGTCCTCAATGATCGGTCACCAGAGTCGACAGCTCTCTAGATCGACATCCTGAAATGCGCAAGATACGCACGTCAGAACATGTCCCAAGATAGCCTCGTCTGGCTGTGAATTTCGTGAATACCCAACGCACTCCAGACGACACGTAGGTCCCACTACTCTCCACTCTAATTCTAAGGGTATACTCAAGCCTGTGTAATGGGCTTATCTCTCAGAAATCCCATCCCACCAAACAGAAAACAGCACAGTCCAGTATAGCATAATATATGAAATGAAAATGCTAAGATGCGGTAAATACAGTAATACAGTAAATAACAATACAGTAAAACAGTAAAAACAGCAAAAAAAAAGTAAACACCCAATGAAAGAAAAACAAACAAGCGCTAGGATTGACTCACTAAGGAAACCAGAGATTCTGGGTTCGATCCCCAGCAGAGTCGCCAGCTGTCGCTCTCGGGATTTTCATCCAAGTACAAACGCGAGAGTGGCACCGAAACAGAGTTGCCAGCAATGTGTATTTATCCCAGGAGAGGGAAGGGAAACACCACATAAACCTGAAGGGAAGGAAAAGCATGGTCTTGCGACCAAGAGAACTGGGTTCGGGAGTCGGTTACGCATGAGGAAGGTATTAGCACCCCCACGCGTCCATCGTACCCAATGGGATCCACGCTTGCTGCTTCAATCAGAGGGTGTAAGGAAAGGATACTGGAAAAGGAACTGCTAGCTGGAGAACTGGAAAAAGAAAGGAGAGAGAAAGAGAAACAAATGTAGGGAAAATAAAAGAAGTGCTCGAATGGGCCCTACCCCACTGCCTACGTATCTCATCGGGAACATGAGAATCAGAGCGACGTAGTTCCCCTCACTAAGGGAAAAGTTGTTTGTGTTTTTTAGTGGAAACGTCAGAGTGCGTGTTCCAGCAGCTAAGTGTTGCAACTCGCTGTAGGGATACTTAGGCGTTACCTGTTTGCGGTGGAATGGACTTGACGAGTCCTTAAGGAAGGAGTGAAGATGAGAAAAGAGATTGTTTGTTTGTATTTGCCTTTTAGAAAGAAGTGTCTTGATTGCTTTTGTGTTTTGTAGCGCACATTGTATTTAAGTCCCTCATGTAGGATCGAATGCCTCGCATATCTACCCAAGACAGGACGTATGCTAAACATTCCAAGAAAATGAGAGAAGACCCCACACTTCCTTGTTCCCACATGAAAGGCCTAAATACAATAGGTGTTATGCCTTTATTAAGTGTTTTTTACCTTTATTATAAGATGAGAGAAGAGACTCAAAAGAGGAGTAGAGGTGAAACCTAAGGGGAGACTAAGACACACCCTAGTGTTAGCATATTTGGAGATCCTATGGTCAATGAGGTTTAACAAACCTACTTCTAAAAGAAAGAAGAAGAGCAAAAGAAGCAACTTACTTCCAAAATGGAAGTTAAGTTGATCTTAAAGAGGGATGAAAGAAAAGTTATTTAATGAAAGCATGTAAATGCTTAACAAACACAAGTAGAAAATTTAAAAGAAATAAGAGAATATAAGAGAGAAATGTATGTGGAACTAAGCCCACACACTTACTTACCTTTAGCACCTACGTGAAAATGTTAGTTTAAAACAATTTACAAGTAGTGCAATAAGAAAAAGAATAACAAGTAGTAAACAAACAAGTTAAGATTTAAAGGATACAGCTCCTAAGAGATAAACCTCAATCAAGGTCAGAACCTAGTCTCTAGGGGTGTTCTCTAATGTTAATTGATCAATGAAGAACAAACTATACACAACTAAAGATCTTAAAGATCAAAGAAGTGCATCATGGAAAAAAAAGATGAAGAATGAGTGGATATGCAAGGTGATCATGCAATAGTGCTTCAAGTAATGTCAACATTAGAACGTGGATGACCTAAACATATGCCTAAACATGATGTACCAATGTCATATGAGGCAAACAATCAAGCATCTAAGCATTAAGAGTACTTATGAGAAGAAGTGAGAATATATGAACATGAATTTAACATGGAAAGAAAACATTCAAGGCATAAGTCAAACTTACAAAAGTTCAAGATGAAACTCAAGTATCAAGGTCAGAAGTGGTATGACATGTTAGGATGAGGATAAGATGCACAAATCAATCACATTCAAGCAATTACAAGTCATTTAGAAGCTAGAAGAAAAAAAACATGCACTTGGATGAAACATGTTCAAGTTTGCAAAGTAAGACATAAATGGCACATGGAAGGAATGCAATGCTTTAAAGTCAGTGGGATACATCATATGAAATGCAAATGAATAGTATGACATGGCATAAACAAACCAATTACAAGTCAAGTTGGCACTTAGATGAAAAAGAGTGAGGAATTAGGTTAAAAGGAGACATGTGAAACAAGTATTGAACATGTACACAAAGAAAGCGTCAAATTCAAACCAATGACCTATGATTTAATTCAACAGAAATATAATGATCTAAACATGGCTCAAGAAGTCAAGAAGAATGATATCATACAATGGCACAAGTGCCTTCTCAAGCAAGTAAACAAACATGACCAAGGAAGTTCATAAAAAAAGACCTCAAACAAGAGTCATCAAAAAAATACCAAACATGATTCAAAAATTACCAAATTACCAAAGAAACACAAAGAAACTCCATCAAACAAGCATGGAAAAGTCATTAAGGTTTCACATGATCATGCACAAAGAAATGGCTCAAAAAGGATGCAAAGATGATTTTAAAAATATGACAAAAATGTTTTTAAACGCTTCAAAGTGTCCTCTGAAATATGAAAAAAAGAATGGGATGCAAACTATGTGCCAATGATAAGAAATAAAATCAACAATGCAGAGTGTTCACAAATGAAACATTTCAACAAGAAATTCAAGCAACAATTAATTCAGAAGAAAACAAAATAAGAAAAATGAAAAATAAAATTTGTAAAAATTTTATAAAACTATAAAGATGATTCATGATTTTTTTTTATGATTTTTAGATGTATAAAACTAATTTTAAAATTTAAAAATGAAACAAAGCAAATATGTGAAAATAAAAATGAACAAAACATGCCAGGGGTGCATTAAGCAAGCGAAATCAATTCAAAATTGGGCTGGACCAAAGGAGGGGGTGGGAACAGCAAAGAAGCCTAAAGCGCTTCTTTCCCTAGACTCAGAGTCAACCTTTTTGACTCTATCATTGCCATCAGATCAATCCAATGATTCACACGCAGTCAACACAACCAAAGTAGACCAAATGAAAGGCTCAGATTAACACGCGCATGATAATTAACATAGGGAGCCACACAAAATCACCATCTGAACAAAATAACATTCACGTGAGCAACACATGACATTTTTAATGCGCTGGTAATTTAATATCCCTCAGATCAATCCAACGCATCCCACACAGTCAACGTAATCAACAATCATACATGATGAACGGATCTCATTGAGGACACACAATAAGAAGCATGGAACACAAGCACTCAACCAGTCAGATTATGAAAGGATTTTAATGTGTTGGCAACATATCAACCACACGATGCATAGATCAAACAGTCACAATTCAAACATGAAAAACCCTAGAATTAAAACTCACCGGCCGGAGAAGGACCTCCGGTCATCTTCTCCGGCGAGTAACCACCACCTGCAACCTCACATGTGTCCAGAAATCCACAATTCGCATACCAAAATGAAGAGGAAGTAATGGAGATCAAGAATACACAATTATTTCTCATAGATCATGCACACACAACACAAACCGAGCCAAAACAATTTGCCCTAAAATCACACCTATGCTCCTAAAGAGCTTATCAACTAGCCAGGACTCACGCATAGCCTCTAATAAGTTCTAAACAACACGAAACAAGCTGAACCTAGTAGAAAAAAGTTGAGAAAGGGAACCTGAAATGTGATGAAACTTTGGATCTTACAAGAATACCAGAGAGCTTGCTTCTTCCTTTAGCTTCAACTGGCCAAATAAAGGCTTTGGAGCTTGAAATCGTGAAGAGAATCCAACTGAAAATTCAACTGTATGGAAGCTGAACTTGATGATTTGAATCTGTCTACTCTTGTTCTTGATCCAAAATGGAACAGTGATGATGATGGAGATGAAATGTGATAGACAATTTCGTGTGAAATCAGAGAGAGAATGGAAAACTCAGAGAGAATTTTGAGAGAAAACTTGAAGTGTTTGAGAGGGAGAGTGAGAAAATGAGAGTTGAAAACGAATTTGAGAGTGAAATTCTGATTTATATGTGTGGTTTAATGTGTTAACCTGTGGTTAAGTGAGTGAGTTAGGGTGAGTTGATATGGTTAAAGTGATTTATCCCTAACTAACTTAGTCAAGTTAGTTAGGGCGAGTGAGGAAGGGTTTTACTATGGTGAGGTTGAGGTTTATGGTGTTATGGTGGGGATGAAATGAATCAGTGGTGATGAGATGATTGATGTAGCAGAAACTTGTTCAGCAAGTTTTTATTCTTTCCATTTTCATGTATGAAGTAACATGGATAGCAAGTGCTTGTAAGGTCATGTTGGCTCTAAAATGGCAAAGTGAAGAATGATGATGAAGCATGCGTGGGGCTGGTGTGAACTAACAACAACAACAATATCATTTTCTGATTTTGTAACAGCTTGGTGTCAATGGAAACATGGTAGTTTGGTGGTGAATTTCTTTGTGCATGGTGGATGATTTAGTGAGCTTTTGATGTCAAATAAAAGAGGGAATATGGGGGAACATATTTGGTGTGAAAATTGGATTGAAATGAAGCCTTAAACACACTTGAAAATGGCTATGAACACAATGGTTCAAAATTGGTTGGTGGGCGTGTAAACTTGGCATGGCGTGGCAAGCATGGCACATGAAATTTCAGCATGATCACACTAACTTGGAACCATCGTATCTCCATCATAACTTGATCAAATCAAAATTTGTCCAACATCAACATTGAAGAGGGCATGGAAAGGAACAACTTTGATGTTGAAAAGTTTTTCATTTGGAGCTTTTATCTTGAAGAAATTCAGCTTGACTTTTGGGACCCCAGGTGTTTGTCAAAATTATGGCGCGTGGGCCTGGTCACGCTTGGTCATGACTTAGTTTTGGACCTAGTTTTCTCAAACTTTGATCAACCATAACTCACTCAATTTTTATCCAATGGAAGCGTTCTTTATATGGATTTGAAGCTTAGAACATGAAATTTAATTGGCTCAACTTGGGCCTGAGGTTTGGAACTTTTATCTTGAAGAAAGAGAGCCTCAAAGTAGGGTGCAAAATGGTCCAAAGTTGCCATTTTTGGAAACCCTAAAGTTTCTATTTTTGGCAGTTTTGTGATTTCTTGATTTTTCATTATTCCTCCATCATTTCTTGATCAAATTTTGTCCATTGAACCTATATAACATGAATTTCATGAATTTGACCTTAGAAAGTCAAGAGTTGACTTTTTCCACTGTACAGTTGACTTTTTCCCCAATTTCTTGACTATCAAGCAACTGATCAATTGAAACCCTTCTGAACCCAATTGATGAGCAAATTTCCATCCATATACACTTAAGAACATAAGCAAAACCATGAAATCAAGTCTTGCCCAAAAAATCAGAGATAAACTAATTTTAGGTCAAACCCTAATTTTGGCACTCTCTGGTTAGGAGGAAATAGCACATCCTCCAAATCCAAATTCCTCTGAATATAATGTGTATCCTCTCAAACAAAGATGAGATATGACATTTGAAGATGATAAAAACCCAAAGAGCTTATCCATTTGGGGCCAGATCCCCATTTTTGACTGCCTTGTATAGGAGATGGTGCACTGTCCAATCTTCTTGATGAATTATCCTCTTCTCATGCCTTGTGGGATCAAAGTGAGATGATATATGACATAAGAGATCCTTGAGGCTTGTGGGAGACCCTTGGCTCCTACTTTCTTTGCTTTAGATAATCCACACCTCTGAAGAACCACTGATCACATGCCCTTATGCAAGATGCAATGCAATGCTTGATGTTTTGTTTTTCTATGCTTGAATGCAATGCAATGAAATGAAAGCTCATGCTAAATGATACGAAGAAATGAGAGGGCATATTTTGGGGTATTACACCTTGACCTAAATCAAACTTGATGGATTGATTCCATAGGTGTTATAGGGTGTATTGAATCATGTCCTAGGGTTTGGGAGCATGTCCTGGTCAAAAGTCAAAGATACAGTTGACTTTTCCCGCGAAACCCTAATTGTGGTTCAGATGAAATTGAAACTTGTTGCTCAAGCTTCTTGGCTCAATCCATTGTTACAAATGGACCAATGTGGTGTGTTATGAACCCTCAAATCATCTCTTGAGGTCTTGGCTCATGATATATCCCAAAAGTCAACTTAGGGATGAATTAGGTCGAGAAACCCTAATTCCTAATTTTTTAGTGAATGCATCCCCTGAGGCTAAATTGACTTGATGATTGGGTTCATGATGTCCCTTGGAGAATCTTAGGTTGGGCTTTGAAGCATTGGCTCATGCCCAGAGGAAAATTTCCATTTGGAGGCCCTGGTCGACCAAAACCCTAATTTGGTGACATTGTCGATCGTGAGGCTTAATCCACCTAGGGAGCAGCCTTGTGCTTAATCCTTGTTGTGGGAGTCCTCTTGATCTATTTTGAGAGATTAGACAAGTTGAAGATTATGTCAATTCTTGATTGATCCTTTGTCTAAGAACTCTGAGAGGACTAGAAACCCTAATTTTTTATAGTAGTGAATGCTCACCCCTCTTTGGGGAGACTGATGAGGTATGATGGTTCATCCATATTGGGATGATGATTTGTCCAATGATGGACAATCTTAGTGGTCAAAATTTGGGGTATGACACCATTCACGGAGAAAAGATCATCTCTGGGGAGTTAGAGTTTCTTTAACAATTTCTAAGGGTGACAGTCTGAGAAAAGGTTCACCGAGAATACTGCCTTTCTCTTTGTTCCATATTGTTTAACCCCAAGAGGAGGGAAGACTGTATCTGGAAATCCTATGGGGATCTAGTTTTATTTGTATTTAAGTGTGACCAACAAGGCTTTACCTAGTGCTAGACGTAGTTGCCGGGGAAAACTCTAAATAACTATACTAGTATTACACAGTGGATATGTGACAAGTATATAAAAGGATGTGAAAGAAGACTTACAGTGAAGCAGCCCCACAATACAGTTATATACATATGAAAGCGGTAAATGAAAGCGGATAAACACTTACCCGTTGTAGAGCTTCCATGCTGTTTGGTTAGTTGTTCAACAAAGAAAGTTTTGATAATAACATATATTTGAATTCAAAAACCAAAGGAGAAAGTGCTTTAAAAGATTGTTGGGGCTTACATCTCGGGGAGAGGCCCAAGTTTTAACGATGATCGCACCGTTGTTTAAAAAACTGTACAGAGGGACTTATACAATACGTGAGGCCCAAAAAGTTTTTATGTACAAGGGGATGGGTCTTACATTCTATTAGAGGCCCAAAGATTTTTAAGAAAAAGAAATGGGGCTTACAACACGAGGGGAGGCCCAGATGATTTGTTTTTGAATTGGCGATCGCGCCAAGATTTTTCTTTTAACATAGAGGGACTTATACAATGTCTGAGGCCCAAAAAGGTTTTGGTTAAAAGGGGATTGGATATTTCACTCTATTAGAGGCCCAATAATTTATTTTTGTACAAGTGGCGGGGCTTACAGCTCAAGGAGAGGCCCAAATGATTTTTGTTAAAAAGGCGACGATCGCGCCGTTGTTTTTTACGGTATCAGGACTTATACAATACACTGAGGCCCAAATTATTTTGGTTTTTTAAAAAAGGGTTGAGTCTTACACTCTATTAGAGGCCCAAAAAAGTATTTTACAGAAAGGAAATGGGACTTACAACACAAGGGTAGACCCAGATGATTTTGTTAAAAAGGCGGCGATCGCGCCGTTGTTTTAGAAAATACAGTGGGACTTATACAATGACTAAGCCCCAAAAGTTGGTGTATTTACAAAGGGGTTGGCTCTTACACTCTATTAGAGGCCCAATAATTTATTTTAAAGAAAAGAAATGGGACTTATAACACGAGGGTAGGCCCAGATTATTTTGTTGAGAAGGCGACGATCGCGTCGTTCACTTGAAATTGTTCAGAGGGACTTATACAATACGTGAGGCCCACAATTGGTTTATTTACAAAAGGATTGGGACTTACACTCTATTAGAGGCCCAAAGAGTTTGAAAAAGTTTGATGAGGGTTGAATTAATCAAAACCCTAATTTGTTTTCAAAATATATTTTAATTGAATAAAAATTCAATTAAAATGATCAAAATTGTTAAACATGTGTGAAAACAAATTGTGATCTTGGATCAATGTTTCAAAAATCAGGTTTCTATCCACAAAATGTTTGGAAATCAATTAAGTTGGAAAATCAAGGGAGAAAAAGCATTTTAAATGTTGTAAAACAAATAAAATATTAATTCTTTGTAAAAATATCAAGTATATGAAATAGTTAATATTTTTAGGATTTTTTGGTAAAATAAAATATTTTGGCATTTTTGTGAATTATTAAAAAAAGAATCAACTCAAAATAATTAAAAACCAGAGAGAAATTAATTTTTGAATCAATTAAATAAAATCACAAAATTCAAATATTCAAATATTCAAAAAATGGCGCCAAGGACATGCCAAGAACATGCGCCACCCACTGTTTCTGCAGATTTGCATTTTCTATCCAATCTCACTGAATACTTGATGATATCATGCAATCTACATATCAATATGCTCGTTTTCACCTCACGATCATGTCTATGGGCTTTAATTTCATTTATTTTAAGCATGGAATAAGAAATCAAAGAGAAACCTCAAGAACCCTAAAATTTGAATGAAGGCTCAGAAATTCCATACACGATTCAAACAAAGCAATTGATTGAGTGTAAACACTTTATGCATGATTATGAACATATGGCCAAATTATTGTGCAATAAAAAATGCATGGATCATAGAGTTAGAAGAGCTCAGACCTACCTCTTGCAGCTGGCGATCGTGTTTTGTGTTAGAGGTGTTGCAAGCTGGTTCTAATGATTTGCACAGCTTCCTTAGGTGCCAAGTGATGTGTCTGAATGCTTGGAGTGGTTTGAAACAAGCTGGAACTGAATATGGTACCCCAACTGCAAGTCTGCTAAAAGCTTGAGCAGTTCGATGGTGATTTTGAGAAATCAGTGTTCCAGATGTTACTTAAGTGTTTGTATCACTTCTATATGATGTTTATGAGGTGTGTGTGTGTGATTGGTTTGGTTGGAATTTCTCTCAAACTCAAAACCCGTTAGTGACTTGCTTTGGAAGGCAATTTTGGAGTGAAGGAAGAGATTTTGAGGAAAGCATCTGTTTGATGGCTTTGGTGTACTCAAACTGAGCACAAATGAGCTCTATTTATAGTAGAGCATGTTTGTTTTGAAAGGAATAGTGAATGGCAACTGCTGCAGAAGTTTGGTAAATGTTGATCAATAGGAATCCAAGTCTCCTCTAGCCATTGACTAGAGGTTAGAGCACAGGTTGCTGGTTCCCTAGTTCTTGGATAAGTCTTTACTGAATTCATTTGGAAAGGGCTCAGTACATGCCACCTTGGTGCATCCATTAAATGCTCCAAACCAAAATTGGAGTCTTGTCCCTCTTTTAGGCATTTATAGGTTTGGCATGCTACTTTTGGTTCCAAGGACTTGGGAGGCTGATGGATCAGTGTTTGTCCCTCCTTGGTCTCCCCCTGAGGTGTTCAGATGGATAAACTTGTTTGTCATTTGCAAAATTTTCTCAAATTGAGCAAAATGCACAAATCTGCCTTGCCATGACAGTTTGCAGCAAGGCACATTGTCATTGTCATATCTCATGGCTTAAGTGGAGTTTCATGGAGTTCTTGGCCATTTTGGTAAGCTCTTATATGATACAACACATGTGTGATCATATTTTGTCTTGATACTTTTTGGATCCAAGTGAAAAATACCCCAACTTTTTAAAAAAAAATAAGACAGGTTCTGACTTAGTGAAAATTTCACTAAGTGCTGGAAAAAGTGGCATTTCATGTTTTCAGCCATTTTGATCCAACCATAACTCAAAATCTATGATGAATTGGAATGAGGTGTAGTTGACACTTTTAAAGTATGCCATGAGACCTACAAATCCATCTTTGGATCAACCCAAATGGTTGCTTGGATCTCAAGTTATGATCCTTGGAAGTTGGTACCCTAGCCACTTTGTTCCATAACTTAGAAAATTTTCTAAGTTTTTTATGGTTACCCCTTTTACAAGTTATCCCATTTTTCTTGATTTTTCTTGGTGAATGATGATTCCAATCACACATTGACATCATTTTAGGGTCAAATAACCATAATTGTGAAAAATCTCAAAAAGTCAAAGTTGACTTTTGTGCACAGTTGACTTTTTGTCAAATGAACTCCAAACTGTGCGATCCTCTATGAAATCAAGTCCTTGACCTAAATCAAACTTGACGGATTAATTTCATAGGTGTTATAGGGGTATTGAATCATGTCCCAAGGTTTGGGAGCATGTCTTGGTCAAAAGTCAAAGGTACAGTTGACTTTTCTCGCGAAACCCTAATTGTGGTCCTGATGAACTTGAAACTTGTGAATCAAGCTTCTTGGATCAATCCATTGTTGCAAATGGATCAATGTAGTGTGTTAGAGACCCTCAAATCCTCTCTTGAGGTCTTGGCTCATGTTTTATCCCAAAAGTCAACTTAGGGGTGAATTAGGTCAAGAAACCCTAATTCCTGATTTTTTTATGAATGCATCCCATGAGGCAAAATTGACTTGATGATAGGGTCCATGATGTCCCTTGGAGCATCTTAGGTTGTGCTTTGAAGCCTTTGGCTCATGCCTAGAGGAAAAATTCCATCTGGAGGCCCTAGTCGACCAAAACCCTAATTTGGTGACACTGGCGATCTTGAGGGTTAATCCACTTGGGATGCTGCAACATTGTGCTTGATTCTTGAGGTGGGAGTCCTCTTGATCCATTGTGGATATTTGAGAGGTTTAGAAAAATTGAATATCATGTTATTCCTTGATTGATCCTTTGTCTAAGAGCTCTGAGAGGGCTTGAAACCCTAAATTTGATTGTAGTGGATGCTCACCCATCTTTGGGGAGACTAATGAGGTATAATGGTCCATCCATATTATGATAATGATTTGCACAATGATGAGGAATCTTAGTGGTCAAAATTTGGGGTATGACAGATGCCCCTATTTAATCTTCTTGTACCCGAAGGTGTGAATGGCGAAGGTATTCGGGCATTCGGGGTGCAAGAGGATTAAATATTGGAATACCCGAAATTTTGATGGTGGTTATGCATGGCAGTTTGCTCATCCATCTTCTTTTGCTAAGCAATGATACTTAGAAAAGGTAAACTTCCCCTCGATCCTGGTTTCCTACCGAGGAACTGGTCTTAGTTTCTGACATGAACTTCCCCTTGATCCTGGTTTCCTACCAAGGAACTGGTCTTAGTTGCTAAAATAAACTTCCCCTCGATCCTGGTTTCCTACCAAGGAACTGGTCTTAGTTTCTGAAATAAACCTCCCCTCGATCCTGGTTTCCTACCAAGGAATTGGTCTTAGTTTCTGAAATAAACCTCCCCTCGATCCTGGTTTCTTACTAAGGAACTGGTCTCAGTTTCTGAAATAAACCTCCCCTCGATCCTGGTTTCCTACCAAGGAACTGGTCTCAGTTTCTTTTGTCAATAAACTTCTTGACAAGGGATGTTGTTCGTAGCGGTTTTCCTCAAACTTCTCGCCGAATTTTCCTAGGGAGATGCCATTTGATGGAAAAAGATCTGATGTCAGAGTTGATGGGGAACCCAGCTATCTGAGTTGTAGAGGTGTACAAACTTCTCTGTTGGAGACGCCATTTGTCGGTTCTACTGGGGGAAAACGAGTCTCTTGAGAGACTGCTTTCTGCTTGGGGATATTACATCATACTTTTCTCGGGATCTTCTCGGAGAAATGCCATATGATGTGATCCAATTTTGAGGTACTGATGACCTTTTCGTCAGCGAAATTTTCTGGAGAAAAATAGTTGCATTGCCGAATTTCTGATTAAGAGGCTTTATCTGGGGATTTTCCTTAATCCAGGAAAGCGAAGACTTCATCTTCAATGGCGAAGAGTGACGTTGGCTGAAGGTTCTCTGGCCTTTCAGAGGTTCAAGTTATCAAAGTGGTCAAGGGACCCACTTCAATTCAGCAGCAAAATGGAGGAGCGGTTGGTCAGACGCCACCTTTCCCGACGAGGAAAGAACTGACAAATCGGTTGAAAAAATGTTTATCACTAGGGAACAAGACCGACTAGAGTGATAGTGATACAATATGAATATGAATGTAAATCAATAATGCATGATGTATGTATGTTTATGCTAACAAAACTGACGCGACATACAGACTAATAGGTGAACACGACTGGATACTCGGCCACAATGGGAGATGAAAAGTATCATTGGTTCAGAAAATAGAAATTCTGCCTTGCTTAGGAGGGATAGTCCCTGTTGGGGGCTACGTTGGTCGGGCTTAGGAGATGAGAATTCTGCCGAGGGTGTCAGACGAAACCTGGTCCCTGACACAGTTTATCCTTCATTCAGGTGTACTGGTTAAGAAGGAGTACTTTGATTCTGCACTTTGAAGCTCGATTACTTCTGGAGAAGCGATTGATGTTCTTTCGATGTTCAACAGTCAAAATAAATTGCCATCTTTGTTTTAAAAGCAGAAAAATTTGACAAGTAAAATTCATTTTTGTTTTATTTCAAGAATCGTTAATCATGTTAAAACGTCGTTCTGTAAAACTAAAACAAATGAGAATTATAAACAAAAGCACAAGGGCTCAAATTTTATTGATATGATGGAAATCAGCCAAGCGCGTGATTCCATAGAGTATTTACAAAGTTTAGAAAATGGTAATCTAAGGGAAAAGGTCTACATTGAAACTTAACGACCGTTATCCTTCTACCAACTTTGAATTATGGACATCCTGAGCTTCCGTCGAAGATGACCTTGACTGGAGTTTTCCTGATGGATGGCATGACTGCTGAGGAGTTGAACTGATCAGACATAGTTACTTGCCGTTAATCCCTAACTTTTGCCTGAATTGTACTTTGAGATTCCCAATCCATCGGGATGATTTTTTATTGTGTCTCTAATTTTTGCCTGGACCACCCTTTCGGGTTTTCAATCCACCGAGACGTCTTTATTTTAGTTTAGGCGAAGTATTTCTTGACTACATCAACATTTGTGGGGTAGGCAAACTCCTCTCCATTCATGGTTGCGAGTCTCAAGGCGCCGCCTGAGAAACCTTTCTTGACCACATAGGGGCCGTCATAATTCGGAGTCCATTTACCCCGCGAATCAGTGAGGAATAATTGTATCTTTTTTAGCACGAGGTCTCCTTTCCTGAATACGCGAGGTCGGACCTTTTTGTCAAACGCCTTCTTCATTCTCTGTTGATACAACTGACTATGGCATAATGTCGTTATTCATTTTTCTTCGATCAGATTCAGTTCATCGTGTCGACTTTGACACCATTCAGCTTCTGTTAGCTTAGCTTCCATCAATACCCGAATTGATGGGATCTCTACTTCTATGGGGAGCACTGCTTCCATGCCATATACTAGAGAGAAAGGGGTTGCCCCCGTTGAAGTGCAGACAGATGTATGATAACCGTGAAGAGCAAAGGGTAGCATCTCGTGCTAATCTTTATAGGTTACAACCATCTTTTGAACGATCTTCTTGATGTTCTTGTTAGCCGCTTCTACCGCTCCGTTCATCTTGGGTCGGTAGGGAGATGAGTTATGGTGTTCCATCTTGAACTCATCACACAACTCTTTCATCATCTTATTATTCAAGTTGGATCCATTATCGGTAATGATCTGGCTCGGAACACCATAACGGCAGATGATATTGTTTTTGACGAATCGTACCACCACTTGTCGGGTTACATTGGCGTATGACGCTGCTTCGACCCACTTGGTGAAGTAATCAATGGCTACCAGGATGAACCGATGTCCATTTGAAGCCTTAGGTTCGATCATGCTGATTATGTCAATTCCCCATATGGAAAAAGACCATGGGGAAGAAAGAATTTTGAGATGCGTTGGCGGTACATGGATTTTGTCTGAGTATATCTGACACTTGTGACACCTCCTCATGTACTTGTAGCAATCAGATTCCATTGTAAACCAATAATACCCTGCTCTTAGAATTTTTCTCACCATTGTGTGTCCGCTGGCATGAGTGCCAAAGGATCCTTCGTGAATTTCTTTTATTAGCATGTCTGCTTCTGGTCTGTCTACACATCGGAGCAAGACTATGTCAAAGTTTCTCTTATAGAGTGTATCGCCGCTCAGAAAGAAGCTGCCTGCCAACCTTCTGAGGGTCTTTCTGTCCTTCCTGAATGCCCCAGGTGGATACTCTTGTTTCTGAAAGAAGCATTTGATATCGTGGTACCAAGGTTTGTCGTCTATGACCGCTTCAATCGTGAAGATGTAAGTGGGCCGTTCAAGGCGCATTATATCAATCTTAGGTACGTCGTTCCATTGACCTACACTAATCATGGAAGAGAGATTGGCTAATGCATCAGCCATGTGATTCTCTTCACGAGGGATATGATGAAACTCGATTTTGTTGAAGAAGGGTAACAACCTTCTCGCGTAATCTTTGTAAGGAATCAGTCTTGACTGGTATGTGTTCCAATCTCCTTTGATCTGATTGATAACCAGGGCTGAGTCACTATATACATCCAAGTTCTTTTATCCTTAATGTCGATCGCTTCTTCGAGACCCATGATACAAGCTTCGTATTCGGCCTCGTTGTTCATGCACTTGAACGTCAGTCTGGCGGTGAAAGGAATGTGGGTACCCTGAGGTGTTATGATGATTGCCCCAATTCCATTTCCATAATGATTGACAGCTCCGTCAAAGATTAGTCCCCATTGGGAACCTGGTTCTGGCCCTTCACTGGGTAGCGGTTCATCGCAATCTTTCATTTTTAAGTACATGACATCTTCGTCTGGGAAGTCAAATCCGACTGATTCCTGATCGTCAATTGGTTGATGAGCCAAATGATCGGCTAAAACATTTCCCTTTACGGCTTTCTGAGCATGGTACTCGATGTCGTATTCTGATAACAACATCTGCCAACGGGCAATCCTTCCCGTGAGAGCAGGCTTTTCAAAGACGTACTTGATTGGATCCATTTCGGAGATTAACCAAGTAGTGTGACGAATCATATACTGGCGAAGACGTTTGGCTGCCCAACCCAGAGCACAACAAGTTTTCTCGAGCACAGTGTACTGAGTCTCGCAGTCGGTGAATTTCTTGCTCAAATAGTAAATGGAAGACTCTTTCCTTTTTGTTTCATCTTGTTGGCCAAGTACACAACCCATTGAGTCTTCCAAGACTGTGAGGTAGATGATCAGTGGCCTTCCTTCCATTGGAGGTGATAGAATCGGCGGGTTCAACAGGTATTCCTTGATACCGTCGAAGGCAGTTTGGCAGTCTTTTGTCCAAACGCAGTCCTGATTCTTTTTTAGTAATTTGAAAATCGGCGCACATGTCGCGGTCATGAGGAATATAAATCTGGAAATGTAATTCAGACGTCCCAGGAATCCTCTGACTTGTTTTTCAGTCTTTGGAGAAGGCATTTCTTGAATGGCCTTGACCTTGTCAGGATCGACCTCAATTCATTTCTGGCTGACGATGAACCCTAAAAGTTTCCCTGAACGGACACCGAATGTGCACTTGTTGGGATTCTAGCGGAGTTTATACTTTCTCAACCGCTCAAATAGTTTTGATAGGTGGGTCACATGCTCCTCTTCTATTTTAGATTTGGCAATCATGTCATCGACATATACCTCGATTTCTTTGTGTATCATGTCATGAAAAAAAGTAGTCATGGCCCTTTGATAGGTTGCCCCGGCGTTCTTCAAAACGAACGGCATTACCTTGTAACAAAAAGTACCCCATGGGGTGATGAAGGAAGTTTTCTCCATGTCTTTCGGCGCCATTTTTATCTAATTATAGCCCGAGAATCCATCCATGAAGGAGAATACTTTGAACTTTGTTGTACTGTCAACCAGCATGTCAATGTGTGGCAAAGGAAAGTCGTCCTTCGGACTTACTTTGTTCAGATCCCTGTAGTCTACACACATTCTGACTTTTCCGTCATTTTTCGGCACTGGTACTATGTTAGCTAACCATTGAGGATATTCTGATGTGGCGAGGAAACCCGCGTCAATCTGTTTCTGTACCTCCTCTTTGATTTTGATGGCCATGTCTGGATGAGTTCATCTCAACCTCTATTTTACTGGTGGACATTCTGATCTCAACGGTAGATGATGTTCCATGATGCTGGTATCCAACCCTGACATATCCTGATAGGACCAAACGAATACATCGGGAAACTCTTTGAGAAGCTTTATCAAACTTTCTTTTACAGCTGGACTGAGTAGGGCCCCAATCTTGACCTCTTTTCTCTCTTCCTCTGAGCCCAAGTTGACCGTTTCCAACAGCTCTTTGTGAGGTTTAATGGACCTTTCCTCTTGTCTGAGTAATTAGGAGATCTCTTCTGGAATTTCGTCGTCATCTTCTTTTTCAGCCTCAAATACCGGGAATTCAAAGTTGGGAGAAGGCATTGGATCGTACGTTTCAATGGGGTTTAAAACAAGCAATCTGCATGACGGTATGATTTGTTTTATAGAAGAGATAGAGAGAATGCAAGAGTGTGTGTAGTGTATTTTCTGAAAACTGCTTGTTTTTATTATTTGAATTGTTTTTAAGGATTATCTTTTTCTGAAAAAGAAAAAAGAGAAAACAACAATTAATGCGGAAATTACATAACGACGTTTATTTATTTATGATTATGTCGATTCTTGAAACTACAGCCCTATAAAACAAAACTCTATCGCTTTGGGCGAAGCGAAGAGGGATATTTACAGAAAGTGAGCCCTGTCAAAACATCCGTTTCACCTGGGCAAGGTGAAAGGTTAAAACAAAGATGGCAATTACTTTGACTTATGAACAATCTTCGGAACATCGACAGCAACCCATTGAAGGCGAACTCCTCGGTGAATCACAAAGTCTGGTACCTTCCTTGATTTGTCTTCAGAAATAACGCTGATTTCTGGCAGAGCAGGATCGTTGGAATCTGTCTCCCAGGCAGAGTTGTCGTATGAGGATTCCTCAGTTGTATTTTGCATATTATTTGTGCTCTCAGGTATATCTCCCCATCCAGTTGACTGGATGTCCTTGAGCCTGATACGAGAGCTTTCAAGAGCAGTGTACTTGACCATGAAGTCAAATTTTCCACTTGGTTGTCCTAAGGTGTCCCACACTTCTTTGGAACTGGAGGAGTCATCCCTTTCGATGACGTTGACCTCGGGAAAAGCATAGTTAATGAATTCTAGTCCTGCAAATTTTGCAAATTCATCGTCGCGCTGGACGTTTTCTGAATGACCTGAGTGTTGATCCCATGACATGGTGGGGACGCAGGTATTTTTTCCAATGATGCTCAGCTGGTTTTCATTGTTCAGCTGATTTTCTTACCCCAAGTCTCCTGGGTACGGCTGCCAGATAGGCAGGCCATCCATTGGGCCATAATAGTCGTGGTCAAAGTTGTATTTCATTGGAGTGTCTTCCTCTAATGAATTTGGCGGAGCACGGCATCCTTCTGGATCACAATCTCCGTATATCATTTCGACGTCTGATCTCGGTATAAATCTCGGACTCTGTGCGGGATAACAAAATGGCGTAGGCACCTCTTCCTGAGACATATAACCGTCCTTGTTAAGATAGGACTTCCACTCTTCATCTGTATCAGAGGAATCTCCCTCATTGATGGTATGTACTTCTTGAGACACTGGGTGAAGGAAACCTCCCTTATGGAAGAAGTTCTGAATGGGATGAAGACTTTCACCGTTAGCGGTAGTCTGGGTACAGGTTACAGAAAACCAAGACCCTTCTTTGTTTTATTATCAATAGGAATGACAAGCTGTCCCCCTCCCTTTGCATTGTTACTTTTGATCACCTCGAGAGCATCTTTGTACGAGGATATTAATGTTCCCTTCTCTAGTTGATTCTCATTGCTCACCAAAAGCGCTTGGAACTGAGTTCCAACAACCGCCTCGGGTTCTACACAAGTGGACAATGATAGGTTACTCACGATCAAGGCTTGTTCTCCACAGACCGTGACGAGTTGGTCATTCTTGACGAACTTCAGCTTCTGGTGCAGTGTCGAAGTGACTGCCCCAGCCTGGTGTATCCAAGGTCTTCATAATAAGCAATTGTATGTTTCCCAGATGTCCATGACCTGGAAAGTAACTTGGAAAGTGTGAGGACCGGTAGTTATGGGAAGGTCGACTTCACCGATAACTGTTTTTCTAGACCCGTCAAATGCTTTGACGACGACCTCACTGCCTCTCATCGGAGATCCTTTGAATGATAGTCGCATTTGAGTGGACTTCGGCATGACGTTGAGAGGAGATCCGGTGTCTACCAGTACGCTGACTAAAGCATCGTCCTGGCAGTTGACTGTGATATTGAGCGCCATGTTGTGACTTTTGCCTTCTTCTGGAAATTCCTCATCACTAAACCCTAAGTTGTTGCAGGAAGTGATGTTAGAGACGATACTGTCAAACTGTCGTATTGACACATCCTGTTCCACAAAGGCCTGTTCTAAGACTTTTTGTAGAGCCTCTCTGTGGGCTTCGGAACTGAGTAAAAGAGATAACATAGAGATCTTTGAAGGAGTTTGTAACAGTTGATCAACAATGTTGTATTCACTCCTTTGGATGAGCTTCAGCATCTTATCATCGTTCTTTGAAAGTTCGGGATCACTGGATTGACCGACTGGTGGATTGGGAACTTCTGTGTGAGGTTCTTTTTCTCTGTTAGGTTCTCCAACTCCTTTGTTGAAGATTCGACCACTCCGTGTTACTCGACTGATGTCTGCAATATTCATGACAGAGGGTAATGGAATTTCCTTTCCATTCTCAATTATTGTTGCACCGTATTTGTAAGGTATCGCCTTATCAGATTCGTACGGTAGCGGTCCCAGCAGATAAATAACTACAGGAGCCTTCTGATTTTTCTGACCATCGTAAGTAACTTCAATCAATTCCTAGTTAAGAACCTTCGATTCGTCAAGTAGAGGGATGATGGTACAAACATCTTTGGTCCTTTCATGATCATAGATTACGGCAACATTCTTAATCTGATCAGCGAAATAGTCTGGCGTCAAGTTGATTGGTCCAGAACTTAGACACGGTTGAATCTCTTTGTGGTCCAACTGACTTTGAAGGGCTGCTCGCACGAGGTAACATCCTTGGTTATTTTTCGAGCAGACTCCACATCGCTCGTATTTATGTGGTGGCACCTGGCCACGTCCGCTTTGCATGCAGTGTAATCTCACCAGGTCTATTTCCATAGATCGAACATCCTGACTTTGATGCCTAGTAGGGTTCTCGTTTGTCACACTGATTTGTTGCGTGTCTTCATTCATATAGATCGGAAGCCACCAGTGGTTTAACAAGTGTTGTAAAGTTCTTTGAACGAGAGCACACCCTTGGTTACTCTCACAACATACTTTACAGTTCAGATAATCATGTGAAGTGAGAAAACTGAGTTGGACTTGCTTGGCGTGTAATTCTACCAAGCTGGTATTCATCAAACGAATATCGAAGATTTGAATCATGTTAATCTGATAGGGATTTCTATCACGGTAGTACTGAATTCATCCAAGATCCATCTGACGCTAGAGGGCCTCTTGTACAAAAGAGCATCCCTGTTTGTTTACCAAGCAAGTCAGACAGGAATTATAGTCATGACGTGGCAGATTATGATACTGGCTTTACCTTGAGTGCATTGCCACCAAGTTGACATTTATTGCACGTATGTCGTGGTTCTGAATGATGTTGGAACTTGTATAAGTCATGTTAACTCCACGAACTCGATGCTCTTGGATCCATCTGAGATCCAACTGTTCCTATAGAGCTGATTGCACCACAGAACATCCCTGATTATTTTTAGAGCAGATATCACACTGGTGATAATTATGAGGTCGCACATGGCCATATCCACTCTGTCTACAATGCATCTTGACCAAGTTGGCCCTTAATAAGAGTACATCATGAATTTGATAGCTGTTATTGGACTCTCCCTCTATCAAATTTACTGGGGTTTTCTCGTGTTGAGGCAGCGGATTTGTGAGAACATTTGGATTCGTATCTTTGAAAGATAAGACCCCGCTCCTAACAAGCCTTTGCACATCAGATTTGAAACTGAGACAATTTTCTATGTTATGCCCTGGTCCTCTTTGGTGGTAAGGGCAAGTCTGATCTGCTTTAAACCAAAAAGGCAGATTTTCCAGTACTGTAAGAGGAGACCTGGTTTGGACGTGTCCCTTGACCAGTAATAACAGAAACAGTTCTGCGTACAACACCGGTATAGGATCGAACCCTGGGGCCGCGTTGTACGGTTGTTGTTGTACGGAGGGCGAGCCTGCTGAAGAGGTTGTTGCGTCCTTTGTTGAAATTGTGAATTAGGTTGGCTTTGAGCAACCTGAGTTTGATACGTAGGAATAGGCGCAAGGTTGATAGCAAGTGTTACGGCTGCTACTGGTTGGTATCGTCGCCTTTGCTTTCCGAGAGAGACATTCCTAATATCTTGCTCTTTTTTCTTAGGGAGAGCACTACCGTATCGTTTTGTATTACTTGATGATCCAGTGTCTTTAACTAACTGCCCTTCTCGGACTGCTTCCTCAAGACGAACTCCCATGCCTACCATTTCGGTAAAGTCACTGGGCACACTGGCGACCATTTTGTCGTGGTAAAATGAGCTCAAGGTTTCAAGAAGATCTTTGTCATCTCTTTTTCCTCAAGAGGTGGACAAATTTGAGCGGCAATTTCACGCCATCTCTGAGCGTACTCCTTAAAGGTTTCCTTGTCCTTTTGTGACATTGATCTGAGTTGATCTTTGTCTGGTGCCATGTCCAGGTTATACTTATATTGTTGAACGAAGGCAGCGCCAAGATCTCTGAAAGTGTCGATCATAGTGCGGTTTAAACCCATGTACCATTTGAGTGCGGCACCGGTTAAACTATCCTGAAAGTAGTGAATTAGTAGCTCCTGGTTCTTTGTCTGAGCTGACATTCGCCGAGCGTACATCACCAAGTTGCTTTGAAGGCAAGAGTTACCCTTGTACTTTTCAAAATCGGGTACCTGGAACTTGTGCGGAACTTTCACATTGGGGACCAAACAAAGGTCTGCGGCGTCGTTTCCAAATAAATCCTGACTGCGAAGGGCTTGCAGTTCTTTCTGCATCTCCATGAATTGTTCCTGGAACTCATTCATTCTGTCGAACATTCTTTTGTTTCCACCAGACGGTATCTGTGGAATCTATCCTTCCAGGACAGTGTGTACCACGGGTGGTGGTATAGTCATTATGGCCGAGACTCTCGGTTCCTCCCGAAGTTTGTAACCTTTAGGAGTTGCTGTCATGCCCCTGGCATCTTCACTTTCCCGAATTTTGTAACCTTCAGGCCCAGAGGCTCCTGCTGAAGTTTCCGGATCTTCAATGATCGGCGGAATATATCCTTCTGTGTTATAGTTAACAGGCATGCCCTAGGGAC
Organism: Lathyrus tuberosus; assembly: GCA_022829125.1. Lineage (NCBI taxonomy): Eukaryota > Viridiplantae > Streptophyta > Magnoliopsida > Fabales > Fabaceae > Lathyrus > Lathyrus tuberosus. Next base: position 578,330 of record JALAZF010000920.1, on the reverse strand, counting down.
GATCTTTCGGCATTTTGTACCTAGGATCATACTTTTCCACTATGGGCGTTGATGTGGTCTCTGAGATCACAGTCCTTTGTTGTTACATTTGAGCTTCTTCTAGAGCTTGCATGTCGTTATGAAGCTTTCTCAGATCCTCTTTCAGAGTGTCGATCTCTTCTCTCAACTCTCTGTTCTCTTCCTTGAGATCATCCATCTTTTTCTGACGATTGGCCCGAGTATTAGACGAATGAGACAGTTTGACTCTAGAATCGAGACGCAAACATGAGATTCGTAGGTAAGAAGAATGCGTTACGTGAGAATGATGAATGATATGCAATGATTATATTCAGTTTTTTTTTGTTATTCAAAGTAAACTTCAAAAATTAGATTGCAAATATCAAACAGTGGGAAAACCCCATTTTATTGAATTCAAAGATTGCGGAAATGGAAATACAGTAATTTACAAAGTGCTGTAAAAGGAAATCTAAACTTATGGGTCCTGAGTCTTCTCTGAAGCGAGCTTAGGTGCTGGTTCTGGTACTTTCTTTTTCTTTGACCGGGGCTCTTGGGCCGTTGTCAGGTCGTCATTCTTTTGCCAAGTGAAAGGAGTGAGCAAATTCCTTTGGTCATCCTGATTCTCTACAGCATGTTGCTCTAAAATCTCAATCAGAGCATCTTTATCTTTCAATAGTTACTGCATTTTCTTACACTCCACATTGAGAATACGGTACTTGTTCCTCCAATACCTCTTCTCCTGCTGAACTTTGTTGAGCGTAACCTGAAGTTTTTCCGTCTCAGACATAAAATAAAGGACCGAGTCCCTTAATGGAAGAACTTCCTGACGAGGGTAAGGCATCCTCAGCTTGAGAGCTCTCCTTTGTACCCAGTGGAGATAAGGTTCCACCGAGACACAGTCTGGTTTTCCTAGAGACTCTCTTCCTTTCCTATGAACGTGTTTCTAGGCGTGCACTATTTTCGTCTTTAGTGCCATGTCATTTTCTCCTTCCTTGAAGAAAAGACCTTCCAGATGAGCATTACGCGGGACATGCCTCATCGGGTATCCAAATTGACGGCGAACTAATACTGGATGATAGTTGATTCCTCCCTTAATTCCTATGAGGGGTACATTTGGAAAATTTCCACAACGGTCAATGATCCTGATCCCGTCATAGATTTCATTGTACCAATCAATGTCAGAGTTGGTAAGAGACATGATTCTCTGCGACCAACGTAAAGTATTCTTTTGATCCCAAAATGCAGCAGACTTGGGTAAGTGGGAAGTGAACCATTTGTATAGCAGGGGTACACAACATGTGATCATTCCTCCGCTGTACAAATTCCTTAAGTGTACCAAATGATAAGCATCTGCGAGCAAGGTCGGTACAGGTTTTCCAATCAGAAACAACTTAATGGCATTGATATCTACAAAGTTATCGATGTTGGGAAACAAAAATAACCAGTAGGTGAGCAAAACACAGATGCTCTCGAAAGCGGCCACGTTCCCTATACTAGCAAAGTATCGAGCTTTCTTTGTCAAGAACTGGGCTGGCAAACCCTGGATTCCCCCCTTAGTGGTCATGTGAGTCCTGACTTCTGACTCGTCCAAATATATTGCTCTCGCAATGGTTTGATCCTTTGGAATTTCTTCCAGTCCAGAAAAGGGAGCTTGGTCAGTAATATGCAAATCAGTCAGGTGAGAGTACTCCTCCAGTGTTGGTGCTAGTTGATAATCCGGGAATGTGAAACAGTGATAGACCGGATCGTAGAACTAGATTAGTGTGGACAGGATTTCTTCGATTACATGAACCCTTAACAAGGACAGCAGTCCTCCATACTTGGCTCTGAAAGCCTTAGGGTTGGTTATTATCCTCGCCAACCCTCTTAAATCCTCTAATTTTGGAACCTTGAAGGTATACTTGTGAGTTTTCCTTATACCAAAATCCATTAGCGCAATCTCTTTATCTGACATTTGCAATCATTATCTCAGTTTAATTTTAAAAAGAGAGACTAGAAAAGAAGATTTTTCTTTGTTTTTTAATGTTTTTTAAATGAATGTATGAATGCAGCACACAAAAACATAGAAAAAACATGGGGTCAAAGGGTCGGTGTCATGAAGTCAAGGCTCTACCCATCCCCAAAGGTTTATACTGGTGATTTTTTGTACCTGTCTGCAAAATCATTGACCCCTCTTGGGATAACAACAGCAAGCAGATCGCCAGCGAGCTGATGTATCTTAGAGTGATCTCAGATAAGGGTAGTATCGCGTGACAACTATTTCCGATAGCTTCCACACTACAAAATGGTTTCAGTATACTAAAAACCTCAGCTTTTCAGATAACCCAATCGACCACACTACTTTCAACAACCGAAGTCGTATAGGCAATGTATCTACAAACGGAGTCTCCACTGAGTCTGATGGTCGACCGGGGACTCTTAACTGAGTCTCAGCTTTTCAGATTACCCGTATAATGCCATCCCCTATCTTAGGTGTATACTCAATCTTTCCACATGCGGCATCACACACATTCCTATTAGCAGAAAAATAAACACAGATATTAATTAGGAAAAGCAGTATATATATTTGTCTTAATCATCCTAGACCTCTAGTTTTATGATCCTACACAGACAATGACTCCCCAGTAGAGTCGCCATTTCTGTGACACTTTGTTGAATTTAAACCTCTCACCCTAAAAGAGGCTAGAAAGAATGCCTCCCACTGTGGTCGCCACTTTTCTGTAGCGCGATTTTTGTGGTTTCGAATCACTATCGCTTTGGTACTACAGTTCGATTCATTTTTTTATCCTGTTGAGCTGATTAAGGAAGGGAAATAGATGTCTCCAATTAACCCTGCTTGCAAACTGAGATTAAACAGTCAAAACTGTTGGTTTAAGATGCTATCAAGAGGGGGTTCTTCTTTAGTGTTATTCGCTTAAAAACAATGTCTAGGCTATTGGTAAGATGTTAGGTCTGATGCTTTTCGATGGATGTCTGAAGGTACGGGATTTTGGGTTTTTGATTAGTATGCTCGCTAAGATTTTGTAATCTTATGCCTACGTATTCCCAAAACAGGGAAATCAGAGCGATTGTAGTTCCTCCTTTTCTAAGGGAGGAAAAAGGTTGTTTTGGTGTCTTGTTCAAAGCCCAAGACGTGAAGCTAAAGGTGGTTTGTATCTTGTTCAAAGCCCAAGATGTGAAGCTAAAGGGTTTTGGCTGAGAGAGAATTTGTCATCTCTAAAGAGGAGTTTTCGATGTTTGTATGCTGTGAGCAAGGCACAACTTTGATGCTAAAAGGTTGATTGACTCTACCGGGGTTTTCTTTATACAAAGCCTAAGAGGATGCGGGAAGTTTGACTTTTCCGAGAAAAATGTTCTTTCTGTCTTGTACAAAGCCCAAGATTGAGGCTAAAAGGGATTTTGACTCCGTTGGGGAGAATGTATCTTGTATAAAGCCCAAGATGGAGGCTGGAATGGTTTGACTCAACAAGAGAGTACTTTTATCTGTCCTGTATAAAGCCCAAGACGGAGGCTAAAAAGGTTGACTCAACAAGAGAGTCTTGAACAGGTGATTGACTCAACAAGAGAGTCTGAAGGTTGTTTGACTCAACAAGAGAGTCTTTTATACTCAACAAGAGAGTGATTTGCTGTCTCGTACGAAGTCCGAGATTGAGGCTAAAAGGCGATTGACTCAACAAGAGAGTCTTTTATACTCAACAAGAGAGTGTTTTTCTATCTCGTACGAAGCCCGAGATGGAGGCTAAAAGGAGGCTGACCCAACAAGAGAGTCTTTTATGCTCAACAAGAGAGTGATTTATATGTCTTGTACAAATCCCAAGACGGAGGCTAAAAAAGGGATTGACTTAACAAGAGAGTCATTTATACTCAACAAGAGAGTGGGTTTTTATGTCTTGTACAAAGCCCAAGACGGAGGCTAAAAGTGGTTTGACTCAACAAGAGAGTCCTTTATACTCAACAAGAGAGTATTTTTCTATCTCGTACGAAGCCCAAGATGGAGGATAAACAAGGGGATTGACTAAACAAGAGAGTATTTTATACTCAACAAGAGAGTGTTTTATATGTATTGTACAAAGCCCAAGACGGAGGCTAAAAGTGGTTGACTCAACAAGAGAGTCTTTTATACTCAACAAGAGAGTGGTTTTTTATATGTCTTATACAAAGCCCAAGACGGAGGCTAAAAAGTGATTGACTCAACAAGAGAGTCTGAAAAGGTTAGCTCTGCTAGGGAGAATCATTTGTATAAAGCCCAAGAGGAGGCTGCCTTACCGTTGTGGATTCTGGAGATCCTGAAGCGGGTCCAAGTGTGGGGAACTCTCATGGGAGAGACCGGGGTTTCTTCCTATGTTTGAAAGGAACTTGAGAATGTCTTTGAGACTCAAGGGTCTTAGACTGTCCAAGTCTAGAGTTTTATCTTTTGTACAATGCCCAAGAGGAGGCACGGGTATTAAAGGATGAGTATCAACCCTACAACGGCCGAAGTTTTGACGCTGAAAAGACTGCTCTAGCAAAGGATGACTAAGTTCTGTCTTACGCCTTTAAGAGGTCGCCAGGGTCCTTGTATTAAGCCCAAGAGAAGGCATGAGAACTTCTAAGAAGTCGAAGGGTCCTTGTACAACGCCCAAGAGGAGGCAGATCCTTTTTGGAAGCCTGTGGGTCCCCAAACCAAGAGAAGTTCAAGAAATGCAATTCACCGAGAAGAGATCATTCCAGGAAAGTTCGAGATTTTGGAAGAAACTCAAGAGATGACATTCACAGAGAAAAGATCATCTCTGGGGAGTTAGAGTTTCTTTGACAATTTCTAAGGGTGACAGTCTGAGAAAAGGTTCACCGAGAATACTACCTTTCTCTTTGTTCCATATTGTTTAACCCCAAGAGGAGGGAAGACTGTATATGGAAATCCTATGGGGATCTAGTTTTGTTTGTATTTAAGAGTGACCAATAAGGCTTTACCTAGTGCTAGACGTAGTTGCCGGGGAAAACTCTAAATAACTATACTAGTATTACACAGTGGATATGTGACAAGTATATAAAAGGATGTGAAAGAAGACTTACAGTGAAGCAGCCCCACAATATAGTTATATACATATGAAAGCGGTAAATGAAAGCGGATAAACACTTACCCGTTGTAAAGCTTCCATGTTGTTTGGTTAGTTGTTCAACAAAAAAGTTTTGATAATAACATATATTTGAATTCAAAAACCAAAGGAGAAAGTGCTTTAAAAGATTGTTGGGGCTTACAGCTCGAGGAGAGGCCCAAGTTTTAACGATGATCGCATCGTTGTTTAAAAAACTGTACAGAGGGACTTATACAATACGTGAGGCCCAAAATGTTTTTATGTACAAGGGGATGAGTCTTACACTCTATTAGAGGCCCAAATATTTTTAAGAAAAAGAAATGGGACTTACAACACGAGGGGAGGCCCAGATGATTTGTTTTTGAACTGGCGATCCCGCCGAGATTTTTCTTTTAATGCAGAGGGACTTATACAATGTTTGAGGCCCAAAAAGGTTTTGGTTAAAAGGGGATTGAGTCTTACACTCTATTAGAGGCCCAATAATTTATTTTTGTACAAGTGGTGGGACTTACAGCTCAAGGAGAGGCCCAAATGATTTTTGTTAATAAGGCGATGATCGCGCCGTTGTTTTTAACGGTATCGGGACTTATACAATACACTGAGGCCCAAATTATTTTGGTTTTTTAAAAAAGGGTTGGGTCTTACACTCTATTAGAGGCCCAAAAAAGTATTTTACAGAAATGAAATGGGACTTACACCACAAGGGTAGGCCCAGATGATTTTGTTAAAAAGGCGACGATCACGCCGTTGTTTTTGAAAATACAGTGGGACTTATACAATGACTGAGGCCCAAAAGGTGGCGTATTTACAAAGGGGTTGGGTCTTACACTCTATTAGAGGCCTAATAATTTATTTTAAAGAAAAGAAATGGGACTTATAACACAAGGGTAGGCCCATATTATTTTGTTGAGAAGGCGACGATCGCGCCGTTCACTTGAAATTGTTCAGAGGGACTTATACAATACGTGAGGCCCACAATTGGTTTATTACAAAAGGATTGGGACTTACACTCAATTAGAGGCCCAAAGAGTTTGAAAAAGTTTGATGAGGGTTGAATTAATCAAAACCCTAATTTGTTTTCAAAATATATTTTAATTGAATAAAAATTCAATTAAAGTGATCAAAATTGTTAAACATGTGTGAAAACAAATTGTGATCTTGGATCAATGTTTCAAAAATCATGTTTCTATCCACAAAATGATTGGAAATCAATTAAGTTGGAAAATCAAAGGAGAAAAAACATTTTAAATGTTGAAAAACAAATAAAATATTAATTCTTTGTAAAAATATCAAGTATATGAAATAATTAATATTTTTGGGATTTTTTGGTAAAATAAAATATTTTAGCATTTTTGTGAATTATTAAAAAAATAATCAACTCAAAATCATTAAAAACCAGAGAGAAATTAATTTTTGAATCAATTAAATAAAATCACAAAATTAAAATATTCAAATATTCAAAAAATGGCGCCAAGAACATGCCAAGAACACGCGCCACCCTCTGTTTCTGCAGATTTGCATTTTCTATCCAATCTCACTGAATACTTGATGATATCATGCAATCTACATATCAATCTGCTCGTTTTCACCTTACGGTCATGTCTATGGGCTTTAATTTCATTTATTTTAAGCATGGAATAAGAAATCAAAGAGAAACCTCAAGAACCCTAAAATTTGCATGAAGGCTCAGAAATTCCATACACGATTCAAACAAAGCAATTGATTGAGGGTAAACACTCTGCATGATTATGAACATATGACCAAATTATTGTGCAGCAAAAAATGCATGGATCATAGAGTTAGAAGAGCTCAGTCCTACCTCTTGCAGCTGGTGATCGTGTTTTGTGTTAGAGGTGTTGCAAGCTGGTTCCAATGATTTGTACAGCTTCCTTAGGTGCCAAGTGATGTGTCTGAATGCTTGGAGTGGTTTGAAACAAGCTGGAACTGAAGATGGTACCCCAAGTGCAAGTCTGCTAAAAGCTTGAGCAGTTGGATGGTGATTTTGAGAAATCCGTGTTCCAGATGTTGTTTAAGTGTTTGGATCACTTCTATATGATGTTTATGAGGTGTGTGTGTGATTGGTTTGGTTGGAATTGCTCTCAAACTCAAAACCTGATAGTGACTTGCTTTGGAAGGCAATTTTGGAGTGAAGGAAGAGATTTTGAGGAAAACATCTGTTTGATGGCTTTGGTGTACTCAAACTGAGCACAAATGAGCTCTATTTATAGTAGAGCAAGTTTGTTTTGCAAGCAATAGTGAATGGCAACTGCTGCAGAAGTTTGGCAAATGTTGATCAATAGGAATCCAAGTCTCCTCTAGCCAATGGCTAGAGGTTAGAGCACAGGTTGTTGGTTCCCTAGTTCTTGGATAATTCTTGACTGAATTCAGTTGGAAAGGGCTCAGTCCATGCCACCTTGGTGTATCCATTAAATGCTCCAAACCAAAATTGGAATCTTGTCCCTCTTTTAGGCATTTCTAGGTTTGGCATGCTACTTTTGGTTCCAAGGACTTGGGAGGCTGATGGATCAGTGTTTGTCCCTCCTTGGTCTCCCCCTGAGGTGTTCAGATGGATAAACTTGTTTATCATTTGCACAAATTGCTCAAATCGAGCAAAATGCACAAATCTGCCTTGCCATGACAATTTGCAGCAAGGCACATTGTCATTATCAAATCTCATGGCTTAAGTGGAGTTTCATGGAGTTCTTGGCCATTTTGGAAAGCTCTTATATGATACAACACATGTGTGATCATAGTTTGTCTTAATATTTTTTGGATCCAAGTGAAAAATTCCCTTACATTTTGGAAAAAGTGAAACAGATTCTGACTTAGTGAAAATTTCACTAAGTGTTGGAAAAAGTGACATTTCATGTTTTCAGCCATTTTGATCCAACCATAATCAAAATCAATGATGAATTGGAATGAGGTGTAGTTGACACTTTTAAAGTATGCCATGAGAGCTACAAATCCATCTTTGGATCAGCCCAAATGGTTCCTTGGATCTCAAGTTATGATCCTTGGAAGTTGGTACCCTAGCCACTTTGTTCCATAACTTAGAAAATTTCTAAGTTTTTTATGGTTACCCCTTTTACAAGTTATCCCACTTTTCTTGATTTTTCTTGATGAATGATGATCCCAATCACATATTAACATCATTTTAGGGTCAAAGAACCATAATTGTGAAAAATCTCAAAAAGTCAAAGTTGACTTTTGTTCACAGTTGACATTTTGTCAGATGAACTCCAAACTGTGCGATCCTCTATGAAATCAAGTCCTTGACCTAAATCAAACTTGATGAATTGATTTCATAGGTGTTATAGGGTGTATTGAATCATGTCCCAAATTTTGGGAGCATGCCTGGGTCAAAAGTCAAAGGCACAGTTGACTTTTTCCGCGAAACCCTAATTGTGGTTCTGATGAATTTGAAACTTGTTGATCAAGCTTCTTGGATCAATCCATTATTGCAAATGGATCAATGTAGTGTGTTAGAGACCCTCAATTCCTCTCTTGAGGTCTTGGCTCATGCTATGAATACTGGCATTGCTAGGCCAGCTATCACAGCACCACAGTTCGAGTTCAAGCCTATGATGTTCCAAATGTTGCAAGCTGCTGGTCAATATTCAGGCTCTCCTCATGAAGATCCTCATTTGGACTTAAAACAATTTCTGGATGTTGCTGATAATTTCAAGATCCTTGACGTGCCCGTGGATACCTTTAGGTTGAGGCTGTTTCCATATTCTCTAAGGGATCGAGCCAAGAGCTGGCTTAATTCTTTGGAACCAAATTCCATTACTACATGGAGTGCCTTGGCAGAAAAGTTTCTGGCCAAATATTTTCCTCCTTCCAAAAATACAAAAATGAGAAATGAAATCACATCATTTAGGCAAGGAGATGATGAGACGTTGTTTGACGCATGGGAAAGATTTAAGGAGCTGTTGAGACAATGTCCACATCATGGGATTCCCATCTGCATACAACTTGAGAGCTTCTATAATGGATTAATTCCATCCTCAAGGAATATGTTAGATGCATCCAGTGGTGGAGCTCTATTGTCTAAATCCTATGACGATGGTTACAAGCTGATTGAAAGCATTACGGCCAACACTTATCAATGGCCAGTCACAAGGGCCACTTCAAGTTCAACTCAAAAGAAGCCTGCTGGAGTTCATGAAGTCACTGAGACCACAGCTCTTGCTGCTCAAGTGGCTCAGATCCACCAAATGATGAAGAATATGATGAATCCTGAAGTGCCAAAGCCTGACCCTGTTAAGGTCGTTACTGACGCTTCTGAGGTTGCCTGTGTTTACTGTGGAGGACCACATCTATTTGAAGAATGTTCTACCAATCTTGTTTCAGTTAACTATGTTAGCAATCCCAACAACAACAGCAGATACAATAATCCCTACAACAACACTTACAACCCAGGATAGCGCAATCATCCTAATTTTTCTTGGAGTAACAATCAAAATCAACCTAAACCGCATGCAACCACACCTCAAGTTCCACCTGGATTTTCTAACCCTAACTATGCTGGGGTTAACCAGGGAAACAACCATCTGGAGAATGTGCTCAAGTCCTTTATTCAAGAAGCAGAGAATCAATTTCAAGCACAAGGAGTAAGTATCAAGAACTTGGAGAACCAAGTGGGCCAAATTGCTACGGCTCTAAGTTCAAGAAACTTGGGAAATCTTCCCAGCTCTACTGAGACTCCGAGCACACAAACTGGAGTGAAAAATGTTGAGACTTGCTGAGCTCTTAAGTTAAGAAGTGGCAAGGAAATTGAAGAGACCATTACAAAGAGCAAGGAGTCAAGTACAGTTATGTCTAAGCCCGACAACCCTGGAGCAAAAGACAATGATGGAGAACCGTCTTCATCCAAATAGCAAAAGCACAAAGATAATGTACTCACTGAAGATTACATTCCTCCAGAAAGTCAAGAAGTCATCACTGAAGCCAACAAGAAGCAAAAGTTTGTACAAGAAAGACCACCACCCCCTTTTCCACAAAGAATCAAAAAAGCAAAAGAAGAGCAACAATTTTCAAAGTTTATGGAGATCTTGAAGCAGCTTCACATCAACATACCATTGATTGAAGCCATTCAACAAATGCCAAATTATTCAAAATTCATGAAGGATGTGCTTACCAAATGTAAAAGGGTGGGAGAGTTTGCTACGGTTGCACTTACACAAGAGTGTAGTCAATTAGTTCAAGGCAAACTCCCTCCCAAGTTAAAGGATCCTGGAAGTTTCATTATTCCATGCACCATTGGAGACACCTTTTGTGGAAAGGCGTTATGTGATTTAGGGGCCAGCATTAATCTCATGCCTCTATCCATATTCAAGAAGCTGGGGATAGGTGCTGCCAGGCCTACAACCATCACCTTGCAGCTGGATGATAGGAGTATTTGCTACCCACAAGGGAAGATTGAAGATGTGTTGGTAAGGGTTGACAAGTTTGTATTCCCTGCTGATTTTATCATTATGGATTTTGAAGCTGATGAGGAGGCACCCATTTTGTTGGGAAGGCCATTCCTAGCAACGGGTAGAACCTTAATTGATATTGAAAGAGGAGAACTCACCATGAGGGTGAACGGGTAGCAAGTAGTGTTCAACATACTTAATGCCTTGCAATACCTAGAAGAGGAGGTGGCTGAGTGTTCTATAATATCTAGTTGGGAAGGTTTAATTCACAAAAACCTTCTAAAGGCTAATGATGTGTTGAAAATTGAGTTAGGAAAAGTGGAAGACGACGGACTAAAAGATGGAGTCATCTATGGTCCAATGCCAAAGCAAGAGGAAGAGAAAGTGGAAGTGATAGAATCCACCATTGTTGCTCATAAACAGCAGCTAACTTCCATTGAAGAACCCCCTGAATTAGAGCTTAAGCAACTTCTGGAGCATTTACAGTATGCATATCTGGAGGCGAGACAGAAGCTGCCAGTTATCATAGCTACAGATCTGCAAGAGGCGCAAAAAGAGCAACTGATTTCACTACTGAAGAGACACAAGAAGGCAATTACATGGCAGATTCTGATATTAAGGGAATTAGCCCAGCAATATGCATGCACAAAATTCAGTTGGAAGAAAATGCTAAGAATAGCATTGAGAGCCAACGAAGGCTGAACCCCATCATGAAGGAGGTTGTAAAAAAGGAGATTATCAAGTGGTTAGACGCGTGAATTATCTACCCTATCTCAGATAGTGTGTGGTTAAGTCCAATCCAGTGCGTACCGAAGAAAGGAGGTATGACAGTGATAGTCAACAAGAAGAATGAGCTCATTCCTACTAGAACAGTTTCTGGTTGGAGAATTTGCATGGATTATAGGAAGCTGAACAAGGCAACAAGGAAGGACCATTTTCCTTTGCCTTTCATTGACCAGATGCTGGATAGGTTGGCTGGAAAGGAGTATTATTGCTTCTTAGATGGATATTCGGGCTACAACCAAATTGTAATAGCCCCGGAAGATCAATAAAAAACAACGTTCACATGTCCATATGGCACCTTTGCTTTCAGAAGAATGTCGTTTGGACTGTGCAATGCACCAGCCACTTTCCAACGTTGCATGATGGCTATTTTCTCGGATATCATAGAGAATTCCATGGATGTGTTCATGGATGATTTTTCAGTTTTTGGAGAATCATTTCAAGATTGCCTAAAGAATTTGGAATTGGTGCTGATCAGGTGTGAAGATAACAACTTAGTCCTCAATTGGGAAAAATGCCATTTTATGGTAAAAGAAGGAATTGTTCTTGGTCATAGAATTTCTAAAGAAGAATTGGAGGTAGATCAAGCAAAGGTGGAGGTAATTGAAAAACTACCCCCACCAGTCAATATCAAGGGCATTAGGAGTTTCTTGGGGCATGCTGGATTTTATAGGAGGTTTATAAAAGATTTTTCAAAAACAGCTGGCATGACACGCCTTTCGTCTTCAGTGAAGAGTGCCTTGAATCTTTCAATCTTTTGAAGAAGGCCCTCATTTCTGCACCTGTAGTCAAAGTTCCAGATTGGTCCAAGCCATTTGAGTTGATGTGTGATGCTAGTGACTTTGCCATTGGCGCTGTTTTAGGCCAAAGGCATAGCAAAGTGTTTCATACTATTTACTATGCAAGTAAAACGTTGATAGAAGCACAAATCAACTACACAACCACGGAGAAGGAGCTGCTGGCAGTAGTGTTTGCTTTTGATAAATTCAGACCTTACTTGGTAGGAACTAAAGTCATTGTGTATACGGATCATGAAGCAATTAAATATTTGATTGCCAAAAAAGATGCAAAGCCACGGCTTATACGTTGGGTGCTTCTTCTACAAGAGTTTGACCTGGAAATAAGAGACAAAAAAGGAGTAGAGAACTCAGTTGCTGATCATCTCTCAAGATTTCCTGAAGAAGTGCAATCTCAAAACTGTGGAGAGATTAAGGAAAGTTTTCCGGATGAGAAGCTATTGGTGATTACTGATGGCATGACTCCTTGGTACGCTGACATTGTGAACTACTTAGTCAGTAGGGTTATGCCACCAGAATTCAACTACCAACAGAGAAAGAGGTTCTTTCACACTTTAAAGAACTATTTCTGGGATGAGCCATACCTATACAAGAAATGTGCAGATCAGTTGCTAAGAAGATGTGTTGACTATGAGGAGGCACGCCAGATCTTATCAGCATGTCACAAAGCCCCATATGGTGGACATTTTGGAGGAGTAAGAACTGCAGCCAAGGTGCTGCAATCAGGTTATTTCTGGCCTTCTATTTTTAAAGATGCTCATGAATTTACAAAGAGATGTGATAGATGTCAAAGGGTTGCAAATGTGTCCATGAGACAAGAGATGTCGCTCACTAGTATTCTTGAAGTAGAAATTTTTTATGTGTGGGGCATTGATTTCATGGGGCCATTTCCTCCCTCTTTTGGAAATCTTTACATTCTTGTGGCTGTGGACTACGTGTCCAAGTGGATTGAGGCAGTAGCAACACCAGCCAATGATGCCAAGGTTGTGACTAAGTTCTTGCTCAAGAACATTTTGACAAGACATGGCACGCCTAGAGCTATCATCAATGATGGTGGATCTCATTTTTGCAATAAACTTTTTGAAAACCTAATGGAAAAATATGGGATTAAGCACAAGGTTGCTACAGCCTACCATCCCTAAACTATTGGACAAGTGGAGTTGTCCAATAGAGAAATCAAAAGAATCTTGGAAAAGGTAGTTAATCCAACAAGGAAGGATTGGTCCAAACATTTGGACGAAGCACTATGGGCGTATAGGACTGCCTATAAAACCCCCTTAGACATGTCTCCATATAGACTTGTCTATGGGAAGGCTTGTCATCTACCCATTGAATTGGAACACAAGGCATTTTGAGCTGTGAAGCAATTAAATTTTAATATTCAAAGTGTTGGCCAAGCTAGAATGCTCCAATTAAATGAGTTAGATGAGCATAGGTTGTTCTCATACGAGAATGCTGAAGTGTATAAGGAAAAGACCAAGAGGTGGCATGACATGAAATGCCAGAAGAGGGAATTAGTGAAAGGCCAGAAAATTTTACTTTTTAACTCAAGGCTGAAGCTATTCCCTGGAAAATTAAAATCAAGATGGTCTGGACCCTTTATCTTAGAGGAGATTTACCCCCATGGTGCCGTGGAATTGTTAAATGAGAAGAATGGAGAGAAATTTAAGGTCAACGGCCAAAGGGTCAAAGCTTACCTTGGAGAGTCCTCAAGTAACACAAGGGATGCTCTCCATTTTATTGATTAATGGATTTTTGTGTTGGTCGGGCGATAAGACCTTAAAATAGCGCTACTGGGAGGCAGCCCAGCATTATGCAATTTTTTTTTCTTTTATTTTACTTTGTATAGGATCATGATGTGTTCTACTAGTGTCAGCGCATGACAAGACCAGACATGCCAGCAACAGACACAAGACCAGTGGAAGGGGAGGAATGAAAAAGATTGAAGGAATAAAAAGTTTTCCTAAGTCCAATGAGATTAATAATCATGCTGAGCTGGCGTTGATTATTTTTCTCTTGAAAAATCAGAAAAGGATTTGAAACATTTTTCTTAGAAGGAAGAGAGAGAAAGAAAGCGCAACATAGGGAGCAAGCACATTGGGCTGAGTGAAGGAGCAGAATTATGATGGCCAGGTCTGCCACGTCAGACACCTCAGCCACCTAAACACGCAAACCCACTTAAGTGTGTCTTTTCAGGTGTCAGGCCTAGGGCTTTCACTCCTTGCCCTACGAAACACTAAAACATAAAAACTTCTCTCTCCACTTCAAAGAAACGTTTTATTTTAATATTTTCTTAAAACTTTTTGCAACCATCCTTACAACTCCCCCACTTTTACCTATACACAAACCTTCAGACAAAAACCTCTTCATCTCCCATTCCACCATTTTTCTCTGAAACCCTAAAAACTTCTCAATCCCTTTTTCTCCTTTTTCACTTCAGAAAAATGACTCGCGACCCCCAAACCGGCCGCCGTTACAAAACCACTGCCAAGAAAAATACCACCCCCACCATTGATATCTCAAGTCAGGACGAAGATGAAACCTTCGTGAATGTGGAAGCTCACAGGCGTTTTACAGAGTATTTTAGCAAGATGAATCTTTTTTCTGAGCGTGGTTTTATTATGGACTCCTCTGAGGAAGGTCTGGGACTACCAGGAGATATTGGAACCACAAAATTGAAGTTGAAATGGGAGCTTTTGTGCAAACAGCCTGGTGCTTACAATGCCAACTTAGTCAAGGAGTTCTATGCAAACCTCACCGATCCAGGACACAAACGGTTGGAGATGATCATCAGAGGTACAAAGGTCGTGTACAATGAGGCAAATATCAACTATTATTTCAAACTGGGTGTTGCTGAAGATGAGTACCAAAACTTGGTATTACGATCTCAGGAAGATGAGTATGACACGTATCTGGAGTCATTGTGTGTCCAAGGAGCAAAATAGGTGGACAAATCCGTGAAGAGGGTGGACCTCAGGCCGGAGGTGAAATTTTGGTACCAATTTTTGAAACATTCCATCAAGCCAACCACTCACAATGAGACGGTTTCTAGGGCAAACTTAGTACTCTTACACTGTATCACCGGTTTGAGACCCGTCAATGTGGGAAAAATAATAGTGCATGAAATCCATGCATGTTCAAAGAAAAATGAAGGGATGTTCTTCTTCCCGTGTTTAATCACAACTCTGTGTCGAAGACATGGTGTGTCTGAGTGTGACTCAGACAATTTTGGGGCCCCTCAACAGCCACTGGACAAGACACTAATCATGACACTCATGAAGCCTAAAGGAGTGAGGAAAAGAGCAGCTACAAGTCAAACCTCATATGTAACTGAAGAGCAACCAGACCCAGCCATAGAAATCTTGAGGCAGATGCGTAGAGATCAACAAGCATTCTTCGCCTACCAAAAGGCCAAGACACAATGGTTGGAAGAAATGTGGGACATGCGAGCCCCATCTCATGTGTTGAAGGCTCCAGAGTTTCCAGATCATATTTTGGGAAATATGGAACCAATGGTTGCTGCTGAAGGAGAAAAGAGATCCATGAAAAAAGAGAAGGGAAAGAAGAAGAAGAAATACAAAGAGGCAAAGAAGAAAGATGTTGGTGAGACTAGCAAGGGCGTGTCAGCAGACACCAGTCAAAGCCAAAACAAAAAGAAGAAGTTAAGGAAGGCTTATCCATCTCCACCTTCGGAAATGGAGGAACCCCCAAAGAAGAAGAATCTCAAGGCTGAGTGGAAAAAGAAGGAGTCGGCTGTAGGCATGACACCACCTGCCAGCCTTGTAACAAACGCCAACAAATTTGACCTGAATAAGTCAGACCAGGAGGAGGAAGGAACAGAGAAGGATGAAGTTTTGGAAACCATGTTATCAGAAGCAGAAAAAGATGTTGAGGACTTGAACAGGATGGAAGCTACTGAGGAGGAAGAAATGAGTATGAAAAAGGAGGATGTTGAGGAAGAAAAACTGTAATCCGAAGGAGGGACGGAGGAGAAGGATTTAGAAGGAATAATGAGATATTACTCCTCTACTGAAACTGGGAAAGAGGAAGTTGCCAAAGGAGACGACGAAGCTGACAATGACGAATTAGAAAAGACAGGAGCTGAGCCTGACGCAGATAAAGAAGACAATGTTCGGGCAGAGCAGTCAAAGGAAAGTGGAGAACAGCCACATCAAAAGGAAAAGAGTCCTATGAAGACTGCTAGGAAGGAGGTTGCTGCTGCTACAGCTGAAGAGGGAAATGACAAAGGCCCAGGAGTGCAGGAGAACAAGAAGAAAAAGAAGAAGTAACCTCTGCAGGCTCCAAGGAAAAGCTCCAGGCTAAGGGCCTAAGTGGTAAATGTGGAAATAGGTGAGCACTGTCTTGCCACCTCTCACCACTAAACAGTGAGGACACTGTCCTTACTAAGTTTGGGGGAGGGCATCAGTACTCAGCCTATTTTCACTCAATCTAACCCTGTTTCTGTCTTTTACTGTCGTTTCTACCTATGACTGCTGTTTTATGTCTAAGTTTGGATATTGTGTTTGGTTGGCCATGTTTTGAGCCAAATGTTTTAGTTTAAAAGTTTTAAATTTTCTTGTAGGGATGCTGTAACGCTCCCAGAACATGATGACCTGTAGTTTGATGTTTTGTTTGAATGATGTGCGTGGCACTTTTTGGTGATTATTTCTTTCATGTTAAAATGGTGTGAATCATAATTTAGAATAAGGAAGAACTAGGGAATGTGGGGATCCAACTAAGTCAGGAGTGTAAACTTTTAATTTCTGGGCTCAAGAATCAAAAAAGGGAATGAAGCTCTTAGGTGTTAGGGAAGCAAGGTGTAGGAGTTTCACCAAATGAGTTTGACAGAGGAGATTGTTGTTCTCAGTCACGTCAGCACTAGTCTCCTAAACCAACCTGGATTTTTTTTCCAAGAGAAACTGAATTGTGAAAATCAAGGAAAAGGTTGAAATCCTAGGAATCACAAAGGGAAGGACAAGAAGATTTAAATAATGATTGAGATGACCACGGTAGGGACACACTTCACACAAAGACATGTGTAAGAAGTGGCAAAGACCACCAATAAAGTTCCTGTACCCGAAACTGGAGGAACAGCAAGCATCTTCATCATAATATTCAGTTGAACTCACATGAGAAGATTCTGAGATGAGACGTGTTGCCAAAAAAAAAGAAGAAAAAGAAAGAAAACAAATAATAAGTAAGAAAGTGTGGTCCCAAATGTGTTAGTCAAAAATATCAAATGAGAATCAGGACAGAATTCCCTAGTGAGACCAAAAGAGAAGAGACCTCACTCAAGAAACTACACAAGGAAGGATCAAAAAGAGGAAATTGTGGCTTGTTTTCTGGATGAGTAAGGTCGTGACATGAGACGTCAGTTCCCCTTTGGACTAGCAAAACTTTGGGACAATTTCAAAGCTGAGCAACTCGCACCAGTACCGCTTCCTTACCTTTCCAAATCTTAAAGCCTCATCACCTTGCTAAGCCTGTCTGAAGCTGTTTAGAACCAATTACACTTCCCTATGTCTTTCGCTGTCACATCACCTGAGGACAGGCGATCATTCAAGTTTGGGGGAGTGATAACACTATTTTAGTGTGTTATTCTTACCCAATACTTGTGACATTTCTAGTTCATGATTTCACTTTTGTAGCATGAGTTTAAGGTGTTTTAGCACGATTTAAGCTTTAAGCACTTTATGTGCTTCTTTTACGTTTTCATTGTGTTTGTGCTCTAAAAGGAAGATAGATAATGATGAGAAGAGGCATGACCCCAGTTGCCAGAGTCTGGAGCAGCATGAGGAGTTATTTGGAGAGCTGATGGTTTAATCAACCATTTCACCAAGAGAGTTGGAGATTGATGATGAAAAGCCAAGAATGACTAGGGCTCACGTGGCACCACTATGAAGAGCAATGAAGCAAAAGGAAGGGATAAGATCAAGAAAGCTAGAGGACAAAAGGTAGTACGGTGGGGACCACTCAGCAGAGGACGCCCAGCACCAGCACCACCAGCCGTCTGCTCTGCTCCACCAGCCTGCTCCAGCTGTCTGCTCTGCTCCACCAGCCTGCTCCAGCCGCCTGCTAAAAGCAAATTTGTCTCCCACCAACACCTGTACCAGATTACTTGCAAAGGAAGGATTAATGGACAGTTGTCCCACATGAAGGATTTGATTTGGGCCTAACCTTATTTTCCTCAAGAGACCCACGATCCAAGTAAGGAGGAACCACCACTTCCACTCATCACTATTTAAAGAGAGCTTGTGCATTGAAGACAGAGAGACAAGAAATTCCATACACAACAATATTTTATTTTTAGTTTTTAAAGTTATTTTCAGTTTCAAGAGTTAGAGTATTAGTAGAGAGTATTCTTTTCTTCTCCAGACCTGTACACTCTGCTGAGAACTGTCGTGACTGAAGAGAGCTGTTGTTGTTTATCCAACGCAAGAGATCTCCAAGTTATTAGTAGGTTGCATTTCTTCACTACACTTTGTAAGATGATGTTTCCTATTAATTTCATTCCAGTAGTTTGTACTCAGCTCACTATGAGCTAAACCCTTGTTTGATGAGACTAATGAAGTTAGTATAAAAATGTTTTTATGTTAATATGGTGTGTTGGCTAGTGTCTTATTTTGTTATGTGTTTTTATGCTATAAACTTGGTTCTTAGAATGATCAACTAGGAAAAAAGTAAAAGCTTGTTGTTGAGAGAGATCCAATAAACAAGTGGATTTCATAACAAAAGTGGTTAATAAAGTAGGATAGAGATATTCACTTAATTCAACTTACTTAGAGATAAGAAGTTGTGACCACAAAGATTTTTTAGAATTAAAACCAGACGTATTTTAGGGTTACAAGTGAGACTTAGAGATTTGTTCCCTTACCCTAGTTATACATGTTTTTAATATTGTAGAGATACACCACTAGATCACGTTCTGACCTTTTGAGGCACGACACTTCACATCATAAAGACATCTCAAACACCCAATACTAATGGATTTAACTCATCGACTATTCTCTCTGATATTTTAACTCCTTCTTAGCTTTCAGTTATTTTAGTTATTTGTGTGTACTCTTGTTTCTTATTCTCATATTTCTGTTACCTTGCTCATACTTTTCTTAAACGAAGAAAGCTAATATTAGTAGTTCAAACACTTTACACTTTCCTGTGGGTTCGACCTTTATTATATCACTTGCTACATTACCAAGCATGTATACTTGCATGTGACACCATTGCCCTATTATTCACAAGAAACGCATTATAAAAATTAGAGTGTTTTGGGGAATTAACAATTACCCGTATAATGCCATCCCCTATCTTAGGTGTATACTCAATCTTTCCACATGCGGCATCACACGCATTCCCATTAGTAGAAAAATAAACACAGATATCAATTAGGAAAAGCAATATATATATTTGTCTAAATCATCCTAGACCTCTAGTCTTATGATCCTATACAGACAATGAATCCCCAGCAGAGTCGCCATTTCTGTGACATTTTGTTGAATTTAAATCTCTCACCCTAAAAGAGGCTAGAAAGAATGCCTCACGTTGTGGTTTCCACTTTTCTGTAGCGCGATTTTTGTGGTTTCGAATCATTATCGCTTTGGAACTACAGTTTGATTCATTTTTTATCCTGTTGAGCTGATTAAGGAAGGGAAATAGATGTCTCTAATTAACCCTGCTTGCAAACTGAGATTAAATAGTCAAAACTGTTGGTTTACAGATGCTATCAAGAGGGGGTTCTTGTTTAGGGTTATTCACTTAAAAACAGTGTTTAGGTTATTGGTAAGATGTTAGGTCTGATGCTTTTCGATGGATGTCTGAAGGTACGGGATTTTGGGTTTTTGATTAGTATGCTCGCTAAGATTTTGTAATCTTATGCCTACGTATTCCCAAAACAGGGAAATCAGAGCGATTGTAGTTCCTCCTTTTCTAAGGGAGGAAAAAGGTTGTTTTGGTGTCTTGTTCAAAGCCCAAGACGTGAAGCTAAAGGTGGTTTGTATCTTGTTCAAAGCCCAAGATGTGAAGCTAAAGGGTTTTGGCTGAGAGAGAATTTGTCATCTCTAAAGAGGAGTTGTTGATGTTTGTATGTTGGAGCAAGGCACAACTTTGATGCTAAAAGGTTGATTGACTCAACCGGGGTTTTCTTTATACAAAGCCTAAGAGGAGGCGGGAAGTTTGATTTTTCCGGGGAAAATGTTCTTTCTGTCTTGTACAAAGCCCAAGATTGAGGCTAAAAGGGATTTTGACTCCGTTGGGGAGAATGTATCTTGTATAAAGCCCAAGATGGAGGCTGAAATGGTTTGACTCAACAAGAGAGTACTTTTATCTGTCCTGTATAAAGCCCAAGACGGAGGCTAAAAAGGTTAACTCGACAAGAGATTCTGAAGGTGATTGACTCAACAAGAGAGTCTGAAGGTTTTTTGACTCAACAAGAGAGTCTTTTATACTCAACAAGAGAGTGATTTGTTGTCTCGTACGAAGCCCGAGATAAAGGCTAAAAGGAGATTGACTCAACAAGAGAGTCTTTTATACTCAACAAGAGAGTATTTTATATGTCCTGTACAAAGCCCAAGACGGAGGCTAAAAGTGGTTGACTCAACAAGAGAGTCTTTTATACTCAATAAGAGAGTGTTTTCTATCTCGTACGAAGCCCGAGATGGAGGCTAAAAGGAGGTTGACTCAACAAGAGAGTTTTTTATACTCAACAAGAGAGTGATTTATATGTCTTGTACAAAGCCCAAGACGGAGGCTAAAAAAGGGATTGACTCAACAAGAGAGTCTTTTATACTCAACAAGAGAGTGATTTATATGTCTTGTACAAAGCCTAAGACGGAGGCTAAAAGTGGATTGACTCAACAAGAGAGTCTTTTATACTCAACAAGAGAGTGATTTGATGTCTCGTACGAAGCCCGAGATTGAGGCTAAAAGGACATTGACTCAACAAGAGAGTCTTTTATACTCAACAAGAGAGTGTTTTATATGTCTTGTACAAAGCCCAAGACGGAGGCTAAAAAAGGTTGACTCAACAAGAGAGTCTGAGAAGGTTAGCTTCACTAGGGAGAGTCATTTTTACAAATCCCAAGAGAAGGCTAACTTACGTGTGAGGATTATTGAGATCCTGAAGCGGGTCCAAGTGTAGGGAATTCTCATTAGAGAGATCGAGTTTCTGCTGGAGATTGATCCAGAGTGATCAGTGTTTTTTCCTATGTTTGAAAGGAACTTGAGAATGTCTTTGAGACTTAAGAGGTTTAGACTGTCCAAGTCTAGATTTTTATCTTTTGTACAATGCCCAAGAGGAGGCGCGGGCATTAAGGGATAAGTACCAACCCTAAAATGGCCGGAATTTTGACGCTGGAAAGACTACTCTAGCAAAAGATGAGTAAGTTATGTCTTATACCTTTAAGAGGCCGTCAGGGTCCTTTTATTAAGCCCAAGAGAAGGCATGAGAACTTCTAAGAAGCCGAAGGGTCCTTGTACAATGCCCAAGAGGAGGCGGAGATGCTTTTAGGAAGCCTGTGGGTCCCTAAACCAAGAGAAGTTCAAGAAATGCAATTCACCGAGAAGAGATCATTCCAGGAAACTTTGAGAATTTGGAAGAAACTCAAGAGATGTCATTCACAGAGAAAAGATCATCTCTGGGGAGTTAGATTTTCTTTAACAATTTCTAAGGGTGACAGTCTTAGAAAAGGTTCACCGAGAATACTGCATTTCTCTTTGTTCCATATTGTTTAACCCCAAGAGAAGGGAAGACTTTATCTGAAAATCCTATGGGGATCTAGTTTTGTTTGTATTTAAGAGTGACCAACAAGGCTTTACCTAGTGCTAGACGTAGTTGCCGGGGAAAACTCTAAATAATTATACCAGTATTACACACTGGATATGTGACAAGTATATAAAAGGATGTGAAAGAAGACTTCCATGTTGTTTGGTTAGTTGTTCAACAAAGAAATTTTTGATAACAACATATATTTGAATTCAAAATCGAAGGAGAAAGTGCTTGAAAATATTGTTGGGGCTTACAGCTCGAGGAGAGGCCCAAGTTTTAATGATGATCGCACCGTTGTTTTAAAAACTGTACAGAGGGACTTATACAATACGTGAGGCCCAAAAAGTTTTTATGTACAAGGGGATGGTTCTTACACTCTATTAGAGGCTCTGAGATTTTAAAAATAAAAGAAATGGGGCTTACAACACGAGGGGAGGCCCAGATGATTTGTTTTTGAACTGGCGATTGCGCCGAGATTTTTCTTTTAACGCAGAGGGACTTATACAATGTATGATGCCCAAAAAGGTTTTGGTTAAAAGGGGATTGGGTCTTACACTCTATTAGAGGCCCAATAATTTATTTTTGTACAAGTGGCGGGGCTTACAGCTCAAGGAGAGGCCCAAATGATTTTTGTTAAAAAGGCGACGATCGTGCCGAATTTTTTGACGGTATCGGGACTTATACAATACACTGAGGCCCAAATTATTTTGGTTTCAAAAAGGGGTTGGGTCTTACACTCTATTAGAGGCCCAAAGAGTTTTAAAACATTTGATGAGGGTTGAATTAATCAAAACCCTAATTTGTTTTCAAAATATATTTTAATTGAATAAAAATTCAATTAAAATGATCAAAATTGTTAAACATGTGTGAAAACAAATTATGATCTTGGATCAATGTTTCAAAAATTATGTTTCTATCCACAAAATGATTGGAAATCAATTAAGTTTGGAAAATCATTGGAGAAAAAACATTTTAAATGTTGAAAAACAAATAAAATATTAATTCTTTGTAAAAATATCAAGTATATGAAATAATTAATATTTTTAGGATTTTTTCGTAAAATAAAATATTTTAGCATTTTTGTGAATTATTAAAAAAAGAAACAATTCAAAATCATTAAAACTCAGAGAGAAATTAATTTTTGAATCAATTAAATAAAATCACAAAATTCAAATATTCAAATATTCAAAAAATGGCGCCAAGAACACGCGCCACCCTCTGTTTCTGCAGATTTGCATTTTTTATCCAATCTCACTAAATACTTGATGATATCATGCAATCTACATATCAATCTGCTCGTTTTCACCTCACGATCATGTCTATGGTCTTTAATTTCATTTATTTTAAGCATGGAATATGAAATCAAAGAGAAACCTCAAGAACCCTAAAATTTGCATGAAGGCTCAGAAATTCCATACACGATTCAAACAAAGTAATTGATTGAGGGTAAATACTCTATGCATGATTATGAACATATGGCCAAATTATTGTGCAGTAAAAAATGCATGGATCATAGAGTTAGAAGAACTCAGGCCTACCTCTTGCAGCTGGTTGTCATACCCCAAATTTTGACCACTAAGATGTCCCATCATTGTGTCACTCATCATCACAATATGGAGGAACCATCATACCTCATCAGTCTCCCCAAAGTTGGGTGAGCATCCACTACGATCAAAATTAGGGTTTTAAGCCCTCTCAGAGCCTTAGACAAAGGATCAATCAAGGAATGGCATGATCTTCAACTTGTCTAAACCTCTCAAACATACACAAAGGATCAAAAAGGACTCCCACTTCAAGGATCAAGCACAAGGATGCTCCCTTCTAGGTGGATCAAGTCTCAAGATCGACAGTGTCACCAAATTAGGGTTTTGGTCGACCAGGGCCTCCAGATGGAAATTTTTCATCTGGGCACAAGCCAATGATCCAAAACATAACCTAATATACTCCATGGGACCTCATGGACCTAATCATCAAGTCAATTTTGCCTCAGGGGATGCATTCATCAAAAATTAGGAATTAGGGTTCTTGACCTAATTCACCCCTAAGTTGACATTTGGGACAAATCATGAGCCAAGACCTCAAGAGAGGGTTTGAGGGTCTCTAATGAACTATATTGATCCATTTGGAACAATGGATTAATCCAAGAAGCTTGAGCAATAAGTCTCAATTTCATCTGCACCACAGTTAGGGTTTTAAGGGAAAAGTCAACTGTAACTTTGACTTTTGACCAGGACATGCTCCCAAGCCCTATGACATGCATCAATATACCCTATGACACCCATGGAACATGTCCATCAAGTTTGATTTAGGTCAAGGACATGATTTCCTGAAGAATTGCACAGTTTGGAATTCATCTGATAAAAAGTCAACTGTGCACAAAAGTCAACTTTGACTTTTTGAGATTTTTCACCAAAATGGATTTTTAACCCTAAAATGATGTTAATGTATGATTTGAATCATCATTCATCAAGAAAAATCAAGAAAAGTGGGATAACTTGTAAAAGGGGTAACCATAAAAACTTAGAAAATTTTCTAAGTTAAAAATAAAGTGACAAGGGCACCAACTTTGGAGGATCATAACTCCTAAACTACAAAGCCATTTTTTTTCATCCAAATATGGATTTGTAGCCCTCATTACCCTCTACAAAAACTTCAACTAGACCTAAGTCCAATTCATTAATAATTTTGAGTTAGTGAGTGATCAAATTGGCTTAAATGTGAAAATATCACTTTTTCCAACACTTAGTGAAATTTTCACTAAGTCAGAATCTGCCTTCACTTTTTGCCAAATGTAGAGGGATTTTTCACTTTGATTCAAAAGAGATCAAAACCAAACATGTTCAAACAGTTGTTGTCTCATTTAACGGCTTTCCAAAATGGTCAAGAGCATTACCAAATTCAACTTACACCATGAGTTATGACATTGGAAAGTTGCCTTGCTGAAATCTGTCAAAGGCAAGGCAGAATTTGCAACTTTACTCGATTTTCCAAAATCAGCCAAATTCAAATGCTCCTATCCACTTGGACACATCTGAGGATTGAATCTAAAGGGGACAATCACTGAGCCAAGCCTCCAAAGTCCATGGAACAAGAAATAGCATGTTGAACCTAGAATGGCCAAAATAGGGACAAGACTCCAAATTTGGATTGAAGCATTCAATGTAAGCATCAAGGTGGCATGGATTGAGCCATTCTCATCTGAAATCAGTCAAGACTTATCCAAGACCAAGGGAACCAAAGCTCTGTGCCCTAACCTCTAGTCAATGGCTAGAGGAGACTTGGATTTTCATTTGCCAACATTGGCCAAACCTACTTACCAGTTGCCATTCACTATTCCTTGCAAAACAAACTTGCTCTACTATAAATAGAGCTCAATTGTGATCAGTTTGAGTACACCAAAGCCATCTAACAGATGCTTTCCTCAAAATCTCTTTCTCTTGGCAAAAATGCCTTTCTTAGCAAGGTAGCTATCGGGTTTTGAGTTTGAGAGCTTTTCCAATCAAACCAATCACTCACACACCTCACATACATCATATAGAAGTGATCCAAACACTCACATAACATCTAGAACACTGATTTTACAAAATCACCAGCCAATTACTCAAGTTCTTGACAGTTTTGCAGTTGAGGTACCATCTTCAACTCCAAACCGTTTCAATCCATTCCAAGCACTCAGACACATCACTTGGTACCTAGGGAAGCTATCCACATCATTGGAACCTAGTTGTAACACCTCCAACAAAAATCACGATCACCAGCTGCAAGTGGTAAGCATGAGCTCTTCTAACTCTATGATCCATGCAATTTTTGCTGCACAATAATTTGGCCATATGTTCATAATCATGCATGGAATGTTTTCCCTCAATTAATTGCATTGTTTGAATCGTTATAAAAAATCCTGGCCTTCATGCAGAAATTAGGGTTCTTGAGGATTTTTCATGATTTCTTGTTATGTGTTTAATTTAAATGAAATTAATGGACATAGACATGATCGTGAGGTTGAGATGAGCATAATGATATATGGATTGCATGTTATAATCAAGTATTCAGGGAGATTGGATAGAAAATGCAAATCAGCCAAACCCAGAACACGCGCGTGTTCTTCAGCTGTTCTTGGCGCCTTTTTTGAATTTTCAAATATTTGAATTTTGTGATTTTTGTTTAATTGATTCAAAAATTAATTTCTCTCTGAGTTTTAATGATTTTGAGTTGATTCTTTTTTTAATAATTCACAAAAATGTTAAAATATTTTATTTTCCCAAAAAAATCCCAAAAATATTATTTATTTCATATAATTGATATTTTTGCAAAGAATTAATATTTTAATTGTTTTTGACATTTTAAATATTTTTTCCACATTGAGTTTGCAACTTTTAATGCTTTCTAATTATTTTTTAGGTCAATACTTAATTTTTGAAGCATTAATCCAAGATCACAATTTGTTTTTCACATGTTAAACAATTTTGATCATTTTAATTGAATTTTTATTCAATTAAATACATTTTTGAAAACAAATTAGGGTTTTTGGATTAATTCAACCCTCATAAATCATTTTCAAAACACTTTGGGCCTCTAATAGAGTGTAAGACCCAATCCTTTTTTTACCAAATCATTTTTGGGCCTCAGTGCATTGTATAAGTCTCGATACCGTCAAAAACAAACGGCGCGATCGTCGCCTTTTGAAAAATAACCTTTTGGGCCTCTCCTCGAGCTATAAGACCCATTCAAAACTTTTGGGCCTCTAATAGAGTGTAAGACCCAACCCCCTTTTAACCAAACATTTTGGGCCTCACTTATTGTATAAGTCCCTCCGCGTTAAAAGAAAACCTCGGCGCGATCGCCATTTTTAAACGGAAAAATCATCTGGGCCTACCCTCGTGTTATAAGCCCCACTCTTTTTCTTTAAACTTTTTTGGGCCTCTTGAGAGAGTGTAAGACCCATCCATTTGTACAGAAAAACATTTTTGGGCGTCAGTCGCTTGTATAAGTCCCTCTGTACAAATTCAAACAGTGCGCTCACTGATAAAACCCTGGGCCTCTCCTTGAGCTGTAAGCCCCAAAATCTTTCTTTTTCAAAGCACTTTCTCCTTTGATTTTGAATATACTGTTGTTTTCAATCTTTCTTTGTTGAACAACTAACCAAACAGCATGGAAGCTCTACAACCGAGTAAGTGGTTATTGCTTTCATTTACCGCTTTCATATACATATAACTGTATTGTGGGGCTGTTTCACTGTAAGTCTTCTTTCGTAAACTCATATCAACTGTGTAATAATAGTATAGATATTTCGAGTTTCCCCGGCAACTACGTCTAGAACTAGGTGACACCGTTTCGTTTATTCGTAGAAATAGACAACTAAATCCCCAATAGGATCACCAGATACAGTCTTCTCTTCGGCTGTCCTCATTAGGAATTGTCAAGAAACTATATTCCCAGAGATGAATGTATTCTCCGTGAATGGCATCTTTGAGTTTCTTCCAAATTCTCGAACTTTCCTGACTTGATCTATTCCTTGTGAATAGCTTGCCTTGAATTTCTCGGGGTTTGGGGACCCACGGGCTTCTTAAAAGCATCAGCCTCCTCTTGGGCATCGTACAAGGACCCACAGGCTTCCTAAAAGCAACCCCGCCTCCTCTTGGGCTTAGTACAAGGACCCTACGGCTTCTTAGAAGTATTCATAGCCTCCTCTTAGGGTTCGTATAATGATCTCTTCCTCCGGGAATGATAGCCTTCTCTTGGGCTTAGTACAAGGACCGATCGGCTTCTTAAAAGTTTCCAGCCTCCTCTTGGGCTTCGTACAAATTGTCCCGGCGACCTCCTAGAGGTATAGGAACATAACTTAGTCACCTTCATAGAACAGTCCTTTCATAGAGTCTACTACCGTTTCTCAAAGCATGGTATAAAAGAGGACATTCTAGACTTGGACTGTCTAATCTCCTTGAGTCTCAAAGACATTCTCAAGTGACCCCTTCGTTAAATAGGAAGGAAACCCGTAGACTCGGACAGTCTCAATACCCTTCGGATTTCCCGATTCCTTAAAGAACAGGAATAACCTGGATCCTTGGATCAAATCCTTGAGTACAACATTGCTCATATAAGAACTAATTTTCTCTTTTAAAATCAGTATACTGGACCTGTCACTTAATTGAAACAGTAACCACAGCCTCCTCTTGGGCTTTGTACAAATGATTCTCCCCAGCAGAGTCGAACAACGTTTAGCCTCTCTCTCGGGCTTTGTACGAGACACATAAGGGACTCCCTCGTTGAGTCAATCACCCTTTCGCCTCCATCTCGGGCTTTATACGAGATACAAAAAGGTTCTTATGGAGCCAAACAAATAGCCTCCATCTCGAGCTTTATACGAGATACCAAAAGACTTCATCGTCGAGTCAAAACCTTTTAGCCTCTCTCCCGGGCTTTGTACGAGACACATATTAGCCTCCTCTTAGGCTTTATATAAGAAAACCACTGGTTAATCCAATTAACCTTTTAGCATCAAAGTTTTGCCTCGTTCACAGTATACAAACATCAACAACTCTTTCCCTTTCATCTAATCGTTGTAAGCGGCAAGCCTCTGGATCATCTACATCCATGCCACTGTCTCTCTTTTAGCATGAGAAATTCCTAAGGAAAGATAGCATTGCTCTACACTGAGTTAAAGTCTTCTCCTTCAGGTTAAAAACCCATATAAAGGAAATTATGGCATTGCCGGATTCACACATCCCGGTTAAAGTAATCCTCCTTTATAAACAGTCACCCAACAGTTGTGACAAACAAACCCCTCTTTAGAGATGACAAATTCTCTCTAAGTTCAACCTTTTAGCTTCACATCTTGGGCTTTGAACAAGATACAAATCACCTTTCGCTTCATGTCTTGGGCTTTGAACAAGACACCAAAACAACCATTTCCTCCCATAGAATAGGAGAAACTACGAACGCTCTGATTTCCCTGTTTCGGTAAACGGAAATACGTAGGCATAAGATTGAAAGAAAAATCTTAGCGAGCACACTAAACAAAAAACCCAAATCCCATACTCTCACATCAAAAAACATCAGTCCTAACATCCTAATCCTTGTTCCCCGCCAGAAACCATTCTGTCAAAATAACACAAGAAAGGCCCCCCCCACATTGATCGCATCCGTAACCTAACAGACCGCTGTTTAAACTCAGTATGCAAAGCAGGGTTAATTGGAGACATCTATTTCCCTTCCTTCATCAGCTCACAATAGGATAAAAAATGAATCGACCTGTAGTTTAGGCTCAAACTGCAGAGAGCGACCAGCGCTTAAGAACCGCGTCCAAAATTGCTCGCTACAGAAAATGGCGCCCACCGTGGGGCCGTTCAAAGTTAGATCTAGGCACGGTCTTTCTTTTCACCTCTTGTGTGAATACCACAGATTGGGGCTTCCGCCGGGGAACCCATTTTCTGTCAGGAACATAGGATTCATAGCTTTAAAGGTCTAGGATGTTTAGGACAAATATATATACCATTTTTCCTAATTGTTATACGTGTTTATTTTTCTGCTAATGGGAATGTGAGTGATGCCGTATGTGGAAAGATTGAGTATACACTTAAGATAAGTGATGGCGACGGGGTCGACCATCAACCTCAGTGGAGGCTGACCAACGCAACCCATTCTCTCACCTAGACAATGGGCCGGTTGTTAAGTCTGAGAAGCTGAGGAGCCAAACCCTTTCGTAGTGCAGAAACTATCGAAAATAGTTGTTACGCGATACTACCCTCATTTGAGGCTGGTGATCTATTCTCGGTGAATGGCACTTACTCTAAGATCGCTCTACAACTCGCTGGCGATCCGTTTGTTGTTTTGCTTTCCTGGGAGGAGCTGAGGATAATGAGTACAGGTACAAAAATCACCCTAGTATAAACCTTTGGGGGATGGGTAGAGCCTTGACTTCATGACAACGACCCTTTGACCCCATGTTTTTTCTATGTCTTTGTGTGCTGCATTCATGCATTCATTTAAAAAACATTAAAACATTCAAAAAACTTCTCTTCTAGTCTCTCTGTTTTTCAAATTAAACTAAGACTGTGATTGCAAATATCAGAGAAAGGGATTGCGCTAATGGATTTTGGTAGAAGGAGAACTCATACGTACACCTTCAAGGTTCCAAAGTTAGAGGATTTGAGAAGGTTAGCAAGGATGATCACTAACCCTGGGGCTTTCAGAGCCAAGCACGGAGGTTTGCTACCACTATTAAGAGTCCATGTGATTGAGGGAATCATGGATGCGCTCATTCAGTTTTACGATCCGGTTTATCACTATTTCACATTCCCGGATTACCAGCTAGCACCAACGCTGGAGGAGTATTCTCATCTGATCGATTTACACATCACAGATCGAGCTCCATTTTCTGGACTGGAAGAAATTCCAAAGAATCATACCATTGCAAGAACAATTCATTTGGACGAGTCTGAGGTTAGGACTCACCTAACTACTAAGGGTGGCATCCAAGGTTTGCCAGCCCAGTTCTTGACAAAGAAGGCCCTGTATTTTACCAGTATAGGAAACGTGACTGCTTTTGAAAGCATCTTTGTCTTGCTCACCTACGGGTTATTTTTGTTTCCCAACATTAATAATTTCGTCGATATCAACGCTATTAAGGTTTTTCTCATTGGAAACCCTGTGCCGACTTTGCTCGCAGATGTGTATCATTCTGTACACTTGGGAAATTTGTACAGCGGAGGGGAGATCACATGCTGTGTACCTTTGCTTTACAAATGGTTTATCTCTTATTTGCCCAAGTCTGCTGCTTTTTGGGATTGCAAGAGTGCCTTACGTTGGTCACAGAAGATCATGTCTCTTACCAACTCTGATATAGATTGGTGCAATAGGATTTATGAGGGAATCAGAATCGTTGACCGTTGTGGAAACTTCCCCAACGTACCCCTCATAGGAACTAAAGGAGGAATCAACTACCATCCGGTATTGGTTCGCCGTCAATTTGGATACCCGATGAGGCACATCCCCCTGGGTGTTCATCTGGAAGGTCTTTTCTTCAAGGAAGGAGAAAACGACAGAGCACTAAAGATGGAAATAGTGCATGCTTGGAAGCATGTTCATAATAAAGGATGAGAGTCTCTAGGAAAACCGGACTGTGTCTCGGTGGAGCCTTATCTCCATTGGGTACAAACTAGAGCTCTCAAGCTAAAAATTCCTGATCCTCGTTACGGAATTCTTCCGCCGAGGGAATCTGTCATGTACTTCATGACGGAAACTGAAAAGCTTCAGGTTACTCTCAACAAAGTTCAAAAGGAGAGAAGGTCTTGGAAGAACAAGTACCGCACCCTCGACGTAGAGTGCATCAAAATACAGCAATTACTGAAAGAAAAAGATGCTTTAATTGAAATTTTGGAGCAACATGCTGTGGATAATCAGGATAACCAAAGGAATTTGCTCGCTCCTTTCACTTGGCAAAGGAATGACAACCCGACAACGGCCCAAGAGCCCCGGTCAAAGAAAAGGAAAATACCAGAGTCAGCACCCGATTTCTCTTCAGAGAGGACTCGGGACCCATTAGCTTAGGTTTCTGTTTCTGCACCTTGTAATCTATTGTATTTCCATTTCTGCAATCCTTTGAATTCAATAAAAAAGGGGTTTCCCCACCGTTTGATATTTGCAATATAATTGTCGAAGTTTATTTTGATTAAACCATAAACAATTAATATAATCATTGCATTCATCATTCTCACATCGCGTATTCTTCTTACCTACGAATCTCACGTTTGTGTCTCGGTTCTAGAGTCAAACTGTCTCATTCGTATAATACTCGGGCCAATCGTCAGAAAAAGATGGATGATCTTGAGGAAGAAAACAAAGAGTTGAAAGAAGAGATCGACGCTCTGAGAGAGGATATGAGAAAGCTTCGTAAAGACATGCAAGCCATGGCAGAAGCTCAGCTACAAAGAACTGTGATCTCAGAGATCACCTCAACGCCCATAGTGGAGAAGTATGATCCTAGGTACCAAATACCGAAAGATCGTCCTTGGGGCATGCCTGTTAACTATATCCCTGAAGGATATGTTCCGCCGATCACTGAGGATCAGGGAATCACAACAGAAGTCGTTGGGCCTGAAGGTTACAAACTTTGGGAAAGCGAAGATGTCAGGGGCATACTGAAGACTCCTGAAGGTTACAAACTTCGGGAGACGCCAAGACTCACTACCGTAGTTACGGTACCATCCCCTGTGGTGCACACTGTCCCGGAAGGACAGATTCCACAGACACCTTCTGGTAAGAAGGAAACTATGTTTGATAGAATGGAGGAATTCCAGGAGCAGTTCTTGGAAATGCAGAAGGAGCTGCAAGCCATTCGCGGTCAGGATCTATTTGGAAAGGACGCCGCAGACCTTTGTCTGCTCCCAAATGTGAAAGTCCCGCACAAATTCCAAGTGCCCGACTTTGAAAAGTACAAGGGTAACTCTTGCCCTCAGAGCCATCTGGTGATGTACGCTCGGCGAATGTCAGCTCAGACGGAGAATTAGGACCTACTGATTCACTACTTCCAGGATAGTTTAACCGGTGCCACACTCAAATGGTACATGGGTTTAAATCGTGCCACGATCAGCACATTCAGAGATCTTGGCACTGCCTTCGTCCAACAATACAAATACAATTTGGACATGGCACCCGACAGAGATCAACTCAGATCGATGTCGCAAAAGGACAAGGAAACCTTTAAGGAGTATGCTCAAAGGTGGCGTGAAATTGCCGCTCAAATTTGTCCACCTCTTGAGGAAAAAGGGATGACAAAGATCTTCTTAAAGACCTTAAGCTCATTTTACTATGACCGAATGGTTGCCAGTGCGCCCAGTGACTTCACCGAAATGGTCGGCATGGGCGTACGTCTTGAGGAAGCCGCCCGAGAAGGACGTTTGGTAAAAGACGCTGGATCGGCGAGTGGTACTAAAAAATACGGTAGTGCTCTCCCTAAGAAAAAAGAGCAAGATATTGGGAATATCTCTCTCGGAAAGCAAAGGCGACGTTATCAACCGGTAGCAGCTGTAACTCCTGTTATCAACCCTACGTCTATTCCTATGTATCAACCTCAGGTTGCGCAAAGCCAACCTGACCAACAAAGGACACAACAGCCTCTTCAGCAGGCTCGTCCTCCATATAACAACAACCGTACAACACGACCACTAGGATTTGATCCTATACCCGTAACGTACGCAGAGCTGTTTCCATTACTACTGGCTAAGGGGCACATTCAGACTAAATCTCCTCTTACAGTACCAGAAAACCCGCCTTTTTGGTTTAAGGTGGATCAGACATGCCCTTATCATCAAGGAGCTCCAGGGCATAAAATAGAGACTTGTCTCAATTTCAAGTCCGACGTGCAAAAACTTGTTAGGAGCGGGGTCTTATCCTTCAAGGATACGAATCCTAATGTTCTCACAAATCCGCTGCCTCAACACGAGAAGGCTGCAGTCAATTTGATAGAAGGAGAGACTAACGATGTCTATCAAATTTACGATGTACTTTTGTTGAAGACCAATTTGGTCAAGATGCATTGTAGACAGAGTGGATATGGCCATGTGCCACCTCATAACTATCATCAGTGTGATATCTGCTCTAAAGACAATCAAGGATGTTCTGTAGTGCAAGCAGCTCTACAGGAACAAATGGATCTCGGATGGATCCAAGAGCACCGATTTCGTGGAGTTAACATGGTCTACACGAATTCTAACATCATTCAAAACCACGACATCCGTACAATGAATGTCAATTTGGTGGCGATACACTCAAGGCAAAGCCAGTATCATAATCTGCCGCGACACGATTACAGTTCCTGTCTGACTTGCTCGGTAAACAAACAGGGATGCTCTTTCATACAGGAGGCCCTCCAGCGTCAGATGGATCTTGGATGGATCCAAGACTACCATGATAGGAACCCTTATCAGATCAACATGGTTCAGATCTTCGATATTCGCGTGATGAATACCAACCTGGTAGAGTTACATGCTGAGCAAGTCCGGCTCGGATTCTTAATATCACATGACTATCAAAGCTGTAAAGCGGGTTGCAAAAACGATCGAGGTTGTACCCTTGTCCAGGAGGCACTTCAGCCCTTGTTAAATCACTGGTGGATGCCAATTTATATGGATGAAGATACTCAACAGATTAGTATCAATAACAGAAACCCCACTCGGCGTCAGAGTCAGGATGTCCGATCTGTGGAAGCTAACCTAGTGAGGTTACATTGTATTCAAAGTGGGCGTGGCCAGGTGCCACCGCACAACTATGAACGTTGTGGCGTCTGTTCGGAAAGTAACCAAGGGTGTTACTTTGTGAGAGCAGCTCTTCAGGGTCAGGTAGATCGTGGAGAGATTCGCCCATATCCTGGTTCTGGACCCATCAACTGGACGCCGAACTACCTTGCCGAGCAAGTTGAGGATGTTGTCACGATCTCTAGTCATCACAGGACCAGGGATGTTTTTGCCATTATCCCTCTACTTGACGAATCTAAAGTTCCCAACCGGGAACGAATCGAGATCACTTATGATGGTCAGAAAAATCAGAAGGTTCCCATAATCATCTATCTACCGGGACCACTACCATATGAATCAGCTAAGGCTATCCCTTACAAATACGGTGCAACGATAATTGAAAATGGAAAGGAAATTCCATTACCCTCCGTCGTGAATATTGCAGACATCAGTCGTGTAACACGGAGCGGTCGAATCTTCAACCGAGGAGTTGGAGAACTTAACAAAGAAAAGGAACTTCAGATGGAAGCTCCCGATCCACCAGTCGGTCAATCCAGTAATCCCGACCTTTCGAAAAATAATGATGAGATGCTGAAGCTCATCCAAAGGAGTGAATACAACATTGTTGATCAACTATTACAGACTCCTTCAAAGATCTCGGTATTATCACTGTTACTCAGTTCAGAAGCCCACAGGGAGGCTCTACAGAAAGTCTTGGAGCAAGCCTTTGTGGAACAAGATGTAACAATCAGACAGTTCGATAGCATTGTCTCTAACATCACTTCCTGCAACAATTTGGGATTTAGTGATGAGGAATTACCTGAAGAGGGTCGCCGTCATAACATGGCACTCAATATCACAGTTAACTGCCAGGACGATGCTTTAGCCAGCGTACTGGTAGACACAGGGTCAGCCCTGAATGTTATGCCAAAGTCCACTTTGATGCAATTATCATTCAAAGGCCCTCCAATGAGAACCAGCGAGGTCGTCGTCAAAGCGTTCGACGGATCCAAAAAAACAGTTATCGGCAAAGTTGATTTTCCCATAACTATCGGTCCTCACACTTTCCAAGTCACTTTCCAGGTCATGGACATCCGGGCAACATACAGTTGTTTATTAGGAAGACCTTGGATACATCAGGCTGGAGCGGTTACTTCAACCCTCCACCAAAAGCTAAAGTTCGTCAAGAACGATCAACTTGTCACGGTTTGTGGGGAACAAGCCTTGCTTGTGAGTAACTTGTCATCATCTACTTATGTAGAACCCGAGGAGGTTATTGGAACTCAGTTCTAAGCACTGCCGATGAGCAAGGACAATCATTTCAAAGGAGGAACTTCCATTTCCTCATACAAAGATGCTATCAAAGCAGTCGAGAGTACCGATACAACAGGATGGGGACAACTTGTCGTTCCTAGTGACAATAAAACAAAGAAGGGTCTTGGTTTTTCCGCAACCTGTACCCAGACAGCTGCCAGCGATGAAAGTCTTCATCCCCTTCAAAACTTCTTCCACAGTGGAGGTTTCCTTCACCCAGTGTCTCATACAGTTCATGCTATCAATGAGGAAGATCCCTCTAACACAGATGAAGAATGGAAGTCCTACCTTAACAAGGACGGTTATATGTCTTAGGAAGAGGTGCCTACGCCTTTTTACTTTCCTACAGAAAGTCTGAGATTTATACCAAGATCAGACGTCGAAATGATATACGGGGATTGTGATCCGGAAGGATGTCGTGCTTCGCCAAATTCATTAGAGGAAGACACTCCGATGAAAGACAATTTTGACTACAACTACTATGGCCCAATGGATGGCCTGCCAATGTGGCAGCCTTACCCAGGAAACTTGGGGCAAGAAAGTCAGCCAAGTAATGAAACTCAGCTGAGCATCATTGAACAGAATACCTGTGTCCCCACCATGTCATGGGATCAACACTCAGGTCATTCAGAAACTACTCAACATGACAATGAATTTGCAACGTTTGCAGGACTTGAATTCATCAACTATGCTTTTCCCGAGGTCAACGTCATCGAGAGGGATGACTCCTCCAGTTCGAAAGAAATATGGGACACCTTAGGACAACTGAGTGGGAAATACGACTTTATGGTCAAATACACCGCTCCTGAAAGCTCTCGTATCAGGCTCGAAGATATCCAGCCTACTGGATAGGGAGATACAGCTGAGAGCACAAATGCTATGCAAAATGCAACAGAGGAATTCTCCTACGACAATTCTGCCTGGGAGACAGATTCCAATGATCCTACTCCACCATAAATCAGCGTCATTTCTGAAGACAAATCAAGGAAGGTGCCAAACTTTGTGATTCACCGAGGAGTTCGCCGCCAATGGGTTGCCGTCGAGGTTCCGAAGGTCGTCCGTCAGTCAAAGTAATTGCCATCTTTAACCTTTCACCCTGCCCAGGTGAAACAGATGTTTTGATAGGGCTCGCTTTCTGTAAAATTTCCCTCTTCGCTTTGCCCGAAGCGACAGAGTTTTGTTTTATAGGGCTGTAGTTTCAAGGATCGACTTGTTCATTAATAAAATAACGTCGTTCTGTAATTTCCGCATTAATTGTTGTTTTCTCTTTTCGTTTTTCAGAAAATGGTAATCCTAAAAAACAATTCAATAATAAAAACAAGCAGTAATAAAATAAAAACACTGCACACACTTGCATTTTCCTCTATCTCTTCTAAACACGAATCATCACGTCATGCAGATTACTTGTTTTAAACCCCGTTGAAACATACGATCCAATGCCTTCTCCCAACTTTGAGTTCCCGGTATTTGGGGCTGAAGAAGAAAATGACAACGAAATTCCAGAGGAGATCTCCCGACTACTCAGACAAGAGGAAAGGTCCATTGAACCTCACGAAGAGCCGTTGGAAATGGTAAACTTGGGTTCAGAGCAAGAGAGAAAAGAAATCAGGATTGGGGCACTGCTCGATCCAACTGCCAGAGAGGGTTTGATAAAGCTTCTCAAAGAATTCCCCGATGTATTCGCTTGGTCCTATCAGGATATGCCAGGGTTGGATACCAGCATCGTGGAACATCACTTACCGTTGAGATCGGAATATCCGCCAGTAAAGCAAAGGTTGAGACGGACTCACCCGGACATGGCCATCAAAATCAAAGAGGAGGTACAGAAATAGATCGACGCAGGTTTCCTCGCTACATCTGAATATCCTTAATGGTTAGCCAACATCGTACCCGTTCTCAAAAAGGACAGAAAGGTCAGAATGTGTGTTGATTACAGGGATCTGAACAAGGCAAGTCCAAATGACGACTTTCCTTTACCACACATTGACATGCTGATGGACAGTACAGCAAAGTTCAAAGTTTTCTCCTTCATGGATGGATTCTCGGGCTATAACCAGATCAAAATGGCGCCGAAAGACATGGAGAAAACTTCGTTCATTACCCCATGGGGTACCTTTTGTTATAAGGTAATGTCGTTCGGTTTGAAGAACGTCAGGGCAACCTATCAAAGGGCCATGACTACTCTGTTTCATGACATGATACACAAAGAAATTGAGGTATATGTCGATGATATGATTGCAAAATCAAAAACAGATAGTGAGCACGTTGAACATCTGTCGAAATTGTTTGAACGTCTAAGAAAATTCAAGCTCCGCTTGAATCCCAACAAGTGCACCTTCGGTGTCCGTTCAGGGAAACTATTAGGGTTCATCGTCAGCTAGAAAGGAATTGAGGTTGATCCTGACAAGGTCAAGGCCAATCAGGAAATGCCTTCTCCGAAAACTGAAAAACAAGTTAGAGGATTCCTGGGACGGTTGAACTACATCTCCAGATTCATATTCCTTATGACCGCCACGTGTGCGTCGATTTTCAAATTATTGAAAAAGAACCAGGATTGCGTTTGGTCAGAAGATTGCCAAACCGCCTTCGACAGTATTAAGGAATACTTGTTGAATTCGTCGATTCTATCACCTCCAGTGGAAGGAAGACCACTGATCATTTACCTTACAGTCCTAGAGGACTCAATGGGATGTGTACTTGGCCAACAAGACGAAACCAAAAGGAAAGAGTCTGCCATTTATTATCTAAGCAAGAAATTCACCGACTGGGAAACTCGGTACACGATGCTTGAGAAAACTTGTTGCGCTTTGGCTTGGGCAGCCAAACGTCTTCGCCAATACATGATTCGTCATACTACTTGGTTGGTCTCCGAAATGGATCCAATCAAGTACGTTTTCAAAAGGCCTGCTCTCACGGGAAGAATTGCCCGTTGGCAGATGCTGTTATCAGAATATGACATAGAGTACCACGCTCAGAAAGCCGTCAAAGCGAGTATTTTAGCCGATCATTTGGCTCATCAACCGATTGACGATCAAGAACCAATCGGGTTTGACTTCCCAGACGAAGATGTCATGTATCTAAAAATGAAAGATTGCGATGAACCGTTACCCAGTGAAGGGCCAGAACC
The DNA here is from genome assembly GCA_022829125.1 of Lathyrus tuberosus. Lineage (NCBI taxonomy): Eukaryota > Viridiplantae > Streptophyta > Magnoliopsida > Fabales > Fabaceae > Lathyrus > Lathyrus tuberosus. Next base: position 539,827 of record JALAZF010000920.1, on the reverse strand, counting down.
AGGTTCCCAATGGGGACTAATCTTTGACGGAGCAGTTAATCATTATGGAAACGGAATTGGGGCAATCATTGTTACTCCTCAGGGTACCCACATTCCTTTCACCGCTCGACTTACGTTCAAATGTACAAACAACGAGGCCGAATACGAAGCTTGTATCATGGGTCTCGAAGAAGCAATTGATTTAAGGATCAAAAACTTGGACGTATATGGCGACTCAGCTTTGGTTATCAATCAGATAAAAGGAGATTGGAACACATACCAATCAGGATTGATCCCTTACAGGGACTACGCAAGAAGGTTGTTACCCTTCTTCAATAGAGTTGAGTTTCATCACATCCCTCGTGATGAGAATCACATGGCTGATGCATTAGCCACTATCTCTTCCATGATTAGTGTAGGTCAATGGAATGACTTACCTAAGATCGACATAATGCGCCTTGAACAGCCCGCTTACATCTTCACGATTGAAGCAGTCCTAGATGACAGACCTTGGTATCACGATATCAAATGCTTCCTTCAGAAACAAGAGTACCCATCTGGGGCACTCAGAAAAGACAGGAAAACCCTCAGAAGATTGGCTGGAAACTTCTTCCTGAGCGGTGATTCTCTCTATAAGAGAAATTTTGACATGGTCTTGCTCCGATGCGTCGACAGACCAGAAGCAGAAATGCTGATGAAAGAAATTCATGAAGGATCCTTTGGCACTCATGCCAACGGACATACAATGGCGAGAAAATTTTTGAGAGCAGGGTACTATTGGTTGACCATGGAATCCGACTGCTACAAGTACATGAGGAGGTGTCACAAATGTCAGATATACTCCGACAAAATTCATGTACCGCCATCACATCTCAAAGTTCTTTCTTCCCCATGGCCATTTTCCATATGGGGAATCGACATGATCGGCATGATCGAACCTAAGGCTTCAAACGGACATCGGTTCATCCTAGTAGCCATCGACTATTTCACCAAGTGGGTCGAGGCAGCGTCATTCGCCAATGTAACCCGACAAGTGGTGGTCCGATTTATCAAAAACAATATCATCTGCCGTTATGGTGTTCTAAGCCAGATCATTACTGATAATGGATCTAACTTGAACAACAAGATGATGAGAGAGTTGTGTGCAGAGTTCAAAATCGAACACCATAATTCGTCTCCCTACCGACCCAAGATGGTGGTAACCTACAAAGACTGGCACGAGATGTTACCCTTTGCTCTTCACGGTTATCGCACATCTGTCCGCACTTCAACAGGGGCAACCCATTTCTCTCTAGTGTATGGCATGGAAGCAGTGCTCCCCATAGAAGTAGAGATCCCGTCAATCCGAGTATTGATGGAAGCCAAGCTCACCGAAGCTGAATGGTGTCAAAGCTGACACGACAAACTAAACCTAATCGAAGAAAAGAGAGTCACGACACTATGCCATGGTCAGCTGTATCAACAGAGAATGAAGAAGGCGTTCGACAAAAAGGTTCGACCTCTCATCTTCAGGAAAGGAGACCTCGTGCTCAAGAAGATACAATCATTTCTCACTGATTCGCGAGGTAAATGGACTCTGAATTATGATGGCCCCTATGTGGTCACGAAAGCTTTCTCAGGCGGTGCCTTGAGACTTGCAACCATGGACGGAGAGGAATTTACCTACCCCACAAATGTTGATGTAGTCAAGAAATACTTCGCCTAAACTAAAAAAAAACGTCTCGGTGGATTGAAAACCCGAAAGGGCGGTCCAGGCAAAAGTTAGAGACAGAGAAATAAATCATCCCGGTGGATTGGAAACATCACAGTACAATCCAAGTAAAAGTTAGGGATAGTGGCAAGTAACTATGTTCAACAGAGGCAAGTCCCTCAGCAACAGCAGTTACACCATCCATCGGAGGAAAACTCCAGTCAAGGTCATCTTCGACAGAAGCTCGGGATGCCCCGAATTCAAAGTTGGTAGAAGGATAGTGGTTGTTATGTTTCAACGTAGCCCTTTTCCCTATAAATTACCATTTTCAAACTTTGTATATACTCTTTGGAATCATGCGTTTGGCTGATCTCCATCTCATCAATAAAATTTGAGCCCTTGTGCTTTTGTTTGTAATTCTTATTTGTTTTAGCTTTACAGAACGATGTTGTTAACATGATTAACGATTCTTGAAATAAAACAAAAATGAATTTATCTATTAAAACTTTTTCTGCTTTTAAAATAAAGTCGGCAATTTCTTTTGATTGTTGAACATCAAAGGAACATCGGTCGCTTCTCCAGAAGTAAGCGAACTTCAAAGTGCAGAATCAAAGTACTCCTTCTAGGCCTAGTACGCCTGAATGAAGGGATCAACTGTGTCAGAGACCTTGTTTCGTCTGACACACCTCGGTCGAGTTCTTATCTCCTAAGCCCGATCAACATAGCTCCCAACAGGGACTATCTCTCCTAAGCAAGGCGGAATTGCTATTCTAAACCAACGGTACTTCTTCGCCCCGCGATGGCCGAGTATCCAGCCGTGTTCACCTGTCAGTTTGTATGTCGCGTCAGTTTTGTCAGCATAAACATACACACATCATGCATTATTGATTTGCATTCACATTTCATATTGCATCACTATCACTCAAGTCGGTCTTGTCCCCTAGTGATAGAAGTTCTCTCAATCGAGTCGTCAGTTCTTGCCTCGTCAGGAAACGCTGCGTCTGAACATTCTCTCTCCTCCAGTTTATTTCTGGATCAGAATTGGCCCTTGACCACTTTGATAACTTGAACCTCTGAAAGACCAGAGAACCTTCGACCGATGTCACTCTTCGCCATTGAAGATGATATCCTTGCTTTCCCGGATTAAGGAAAATCCCCAGAGAAAGCCTCCTAAGTAGAGATTTGGCAGTACAGCTGCCATTCTCCGAAAAACCCACCGATGAAAAGGTCATCGGCACCTCAAAATTGGATCCCATCATATGACATTTCTCCGGAAAGATCCCGAGAAAAGTAAGATGTAAGTCCCCAAACGAAAACAGTCTCTCAAGAGACTCACTTTCCCCAGTAGAATCGACAAATGGCATCTCCAACAGAGAAGTTTGTACACCTCCACAACTCAGACGACTGGGTTCCCCAGCAAGTCTGACATCAAAACTTTTTCCACTCAATTGGCACTTCCCCAGGAAAATTCGGCGAGAAGTTTGAGGAAAACCGCTACGAGTAGCGTCCCTTGTCAGTAAAGTTTATTGACGAAAGAAACTAAGACCAGTTCCTTGGTAGGAAACCAGGATCGAGGGGAAGTTTACATCAGAAACTAAGACCAGTTCCTTGGTAGAAAACCAGGATCGAGGGGAAGTTTACATCAGAAACTAAGACCAGTTCCTTGGTGGGAGACCAGGATCGAGGGGAAGTTTAAATCAGAAACTAAGACCAGTTCCTTGGTGAGAAACCAGGATCGAGGGGAAGTTTAAATCAGCAACTGAGACTAGTTTCTTGGTAGGAAGCCAGGAACGGGAGGGAGGTTGACAAAAGAAAACTGAGACCAGTTCCTTGGCTAAAGACCAGGATCGAGGGGAAGTTTACCTTTTCTAAGCATCATTACTTAGCTAAAGAAGATGAATGGGCTAGCTACCATTCATAACCACCATCAAATTTTCGGGTATTCCGATATTTAATCCTCTTGCACCTCGAATGCCCGAATACCTTCGTCATTCACACCTTAGTGTCCAAGAAGATTAAATAGGGGCATCTGTCATACCCCAAATTTTGACCACTAAGATGTCCCATCATTGTGTCACTCATCATCACAATATGGAGGAACCATCATACCTCATCAGTCTCCCAAAGATGGGTGAGCATCTACTACAATCAAAATTAGGGTTTTAAGCCCTCTCAGAGCCTTAGACAAAGGATCAATCAAGGAATGGCATGCTCTTCAACTTGTCTAAACCTCTCAAACATACACAAAGGATCAAAAAGGACTCCCACTTCAAGGATCAAGCACAAGGATGCTCCCTTCTAGGTGGATCAAGTCTAAAGATCGACAGTGTCACCAAATTAGGGTTTTGGTCGACCAGGGCCTCCAGATGGAAATTTTTCATCTGGGCACAAGCCAATGATCCAAAACATAACCTAATATACTCCATGGTACCTCATGGACCCAATCATCAATTCAATTTTGCCTCAGGGGATGCATTCATCAAAAATCAGGAATTAGGGTTCTTGACCTAATTCACCCCTAAGTTGACATTTGGGACAAATCATGAGCCAAGACCTCAAGAGAGGGTTTGATGGTCTCTAATGAACTATATTGATCCATTTGGAATAATGGATTAATCCAAGAAGCTTGAGCAACAAGTCTCAATTTCATCTGCACCACAGTTAGGGTTTTAAGGGAAAAGTCAACTGTAACTTTGACTTTTGACCATGACATGCTCCCAAGCCCTATGACATGCATCAATATACCCTATGACACCCATAGAACATGTCCATCAAGTTTGATTTAGGTCAAGGACATGATTTCCTGAAGAATTGCACAGTTTGGAATTCATCTGATAAAAAGTCAACTGTGCACAAAAGTCAACTTTGACTTTTTGAGATTTTTCACCAAAATGGATTTTTAACCCTAAAATGATGTTAATGTATGATTTGAATCATCATTCATCAAGAAAAATCAAGAAAAGTGGGATAACTTGTAAAAGGGGTAACCATAAAAACTTAGAAAATTTTCTAAGTTAAAAATAAAGTGACAAGGGCACCAACTTTGGAGGATCATAACTCCTAAACCACAAAGCCATTTTTTTCATCCAAAGATGGATTTGTAGCCCTCATTACCCTCTACAAAAACTTTAACTAGACCTAAGTCCAATTCATTAAGGATTTTGAGTTAGTGAGTGATCAAAGTGGCTGAAATGTGAAAATATCACTTTTTCCAACACTTAGTGAAATTTTCACCAAGTCAGAATCTGCCTTCACTTTTTGCCAAATGTAGAGGGATTTTTCACTTGGATTCAAAAGAGATCAAAACCAAACATGTTCAAACAGTTGTTGTATCATGTAAGGGCTTTCCAAAATGGTCAAGAGCATTACCAAATTCAACTTACTCCATGAGTTATGACATTGGAAAGTTGCCTTGCTGAAATCTGTCAAAGGCAAGACAGAATTTGTAACTTTGCTCGATTTGCCAAAATCATCCAAATTCAAATGCTCCTATCCACTTGGACACATCTGAGGATTGAATCTAAAGGTGACAATCACTGAGCCAAGCCTCCAAAGTCCATGGAACAAGAAATAGCATGTTGAACCTAGAATGGCCAAAATAGGGACAAGACTCCAAATTTGGATTGAAGCATTCAATGGAAGCATCAAGGTGGCATGGACTGAGCCATTCTCATCTGAAATCAGTCAAGACTTATCCAGGACCAAGGGAACCAAAGCTCTGTGCCCTAACCTCTAGTCAATGGCTAGAGGAGACTTGGATTTTCATTTGCCAACATTGGCCAAACCTACTTACCAGTTGCCATTCACTATTCCTTGCAAAACAAACTTGCTCTACTATAAATAGAGCTCAATTGTGATCAGTTTGAGTACACCAAAGCCATCTAACAGATGCTTTCCTCAAAATCTCTTTCTCTTGGCAAAAATGCCTTTCTTAGCAAGGTAGTTATCGGGTTTTGAGTTTGAGAGCTTTTCCAATCAAACCAATCACTCACACACCTCACATACATCATATAGAAGTGATCCAAACACTCACATAACATCTGGAACACTGATTTCACAAAATCACCAGCCAATTACTCAAGTTCTTGACAGTTTTGCAGTTGAGGTGCCATCTTCAACTCCAAACCATTTCAATCCATTCCAAGCACTCAGACACATCACTTGGTACCTAGGGAAGCTATCCACATCATTGGAACCTAGCTGTAACACCTCCAACACAAATCACGATCACCAGCTGCAAGTGGTAAGCATGAGCTCTTCTAACTCTATGATCCATGCAATTTTTGTTGCACAATAATTTGGCCATATGTTCATAATCATGCATGGAATGTTTTCCCTCAATTAATTGCATTATTTGAATCGTGTATCAAAAATCCTGGCCTTCATGCAGAAATTAGGGTTCTTGAGGATTTTTCATGATTTCTTGTTATGTGTTTAATTTAAATGAAATTAATGGACATAGACATGATCGTGAGGTTGAGACGAGCATAATGATATATGGATTGCATGTTATAATCAAGTATTCAGGGAGATTGGATAGAAAATGGAAATCAGCCAAACCCAGAACACACGCGTGTTCTTCAGCTGTTCTTGGCGCCTTTTTTGAATTTTCAAATATTTGAATTTTGTGATTTTTGTTTAATTGATTCAAAAATTAATTTCTCTCTGAGTTTTAATGATTTTGAGTTGATTCTTTTTTTAATAATTCACAAAAATGTTAAAATATTTTATTTTCCCAAAAAAATCCCAAAAATATTATTTATTTCACATAATTGATATTTTTGCAAAGAATTAATATTTTAATTGTTTTTGACATTTTAAATATTTTTTTCACATTGATTTTGCAACTTTTAATGCTTTCTAATTATTTTGTAGGTCAATACTTAATTTTTGAAGCATTAATCCAAGATCACAATTTGTTTTTCACATGTTAAACAATTTTGATCATTTTAATTGAATTTTTATTCAATTAAATACATTTTTGAAAACAAATTAGGGTTTTTGGATTAATTCAACCCTCATAAATCATTTTCAAAACACTTTAGGCCTCTAATAGAGTGTAAGACCCAATCCTTTTTTGACCAAATCATTTTTGGGCCTCAGTGCATTGTATAAGTCCCGATACCGTCAAAAACAAACGGCGCGATCGTCGCCTTTTGAAAAATAACCTTTTGGGCCTCTCCTCGAGCTATAAGACCCATTCAAAACTTTTGGGCCTCTAATAGAGTGTAAGACCCAACCCCCTTTTAACCAAACATTTTGGGCCTCACTTATTGTATAAGTCCCTCCGCGTTAAAAGAAAACCTCGGCGCGATCGCCATTTTTAAACGGAAAAATCATCTGGGCCTACCCTCGTGTTATAAGCCCCACTCTTTTTCTTTAAACTTTTTTGGGCCTCTTGAGAGAGTGTAAGACCCATCCCTTTGTACAGAAAAACATTTTTGGGCCTCAGTCGCTTGTATAAGTCCCTCTGTACAAATTCAAACAGTGCGCTCACTGATAAAACCCTGGGCCTCTCCTTGAGCTGTAAGCCCCAAAATCTTTCTTTTTCAAAGCATTTTCTCCTTTGATTTTGAATATACTGTTGTTTTTAATCTTTCTTTGTTGAACAACTAACCAAACAGCATGGAAGCTCTACAACCGAGTAAGTGGTTATTGCCTTCATTTACCGCTTTCATATACATATAACTGTATTGTGGGGCTGTTTCACTGTAAGTCTTCTTTCGTAAACTCATATCAACTGTGTAATAATAGTATAGATATTTCGAGTTTCCCCGGCAACTACGTCTAGAACTAGGTGACGCCGTTTCTTTTATTCGTAGAAATAGACAACTAGATCCCCAACAGGATCACCATATACAGTCTTCTCTTCGGCTGTCCTCATTAGGAATTGTCAAGAAACTCTATTCCCAGAAATGAATGTATTCTCCGTGAATGGCATCTTTGAGTTTCTTCCAAATTCTCGAACTTTCCTGACTTGATCTATTCCTTGTGAATAGCTTGCCTTGAATTTCTCGGGGTTTGGGGACCCACGGGCTTCTTAAAAGCATCGGCCTCCTCTTGTGCATCGTACAAGGACCCACAGGCTTCCTAAAAGCAACCCCGCCTCCTCTTGGGCTTAGTACAAGGACCCTACGGCTTCTTAGAAGTATTCACAGCCTCCTCTTAGGCTTCGTATAATGATCTCTTCCTCCGGGAATGATAGCCTTCTCTTGGGCTTATTACAAGGACCGATCGGCTTCTTAAAAGTTTCCAGCCTCCTCTTGGGCTTCGTACAAATTGTCCCGACGACCTCCTAGAGGTATAGGAACAGAACTTAGTCACCTTCATAGAACAATCCTTTCATAGAGTCTACTACCGTTTCTCAAAGCATGGTATAAAAGAGGACACTCTAGACTTGGACAGTCTAATCTCCTTGAGTCTCAAAGACATTCTCAAGTGACCCCTTCGTTAAATAGGAAGGAAACACGTAGACTCTGACAGTCTCAATACCCTTCGGATTTCCCGATTCCTTAAAGAACAGGAATAACCTGGATCCTTGGATCAAATCCTTGAGTACAGCATTGCTCATATAAGAACTGATTTTCTCTTTTAAAATCAGTATACTGGACCTGTCACTTAATTGAAACAGTAACCACAGCCTCCTCTTGGGCTTTGTACAAATGATTCTCCCCAGCGGAGTCGAACAACGTTTAGCCTCTCTCTTGGGCTTTGTACGAGACACATAAGGGACTCCCTCGTTGAGTCAATCACCCTTTCGCCTCCATCTCGGGCTTTATACGAGATACAAAAAGGTTCTTATGGAGCCAAACAAATAGCCTCCATCTCGGGCTTTATACGAGATACCAAAAGACTTCATCGTCGAGTCAAAACCTTTTAGCCTCTCTCTCGGGCTTTGTACGAGACACATATTATCCTCCTCTTAGGCTTTATATAAGAAAACCACTGGTTAATCCAATTAACCTTTTAGCATCAAAGTTGTGCCTCGTTCACAGTATACAAACATCAACAACTCCTTCCCTTTCATCTAATCGCTGTAAGCGGCAAGCCTCTGGATCATCTACATCCATGCCACTGTCCCTCTTTTAGCATGAGAAATTCCTAAGGAAAGATAGCATTGCTCTACACTGAGTTAAAGTCTTCTCCTTCAGGTTAAAAACCCATATAAAGGAAATTATGGCATTGCCGGATTCACACATCACGGTTAAAGTAATCCTCCTTTATAACCAGTCACCCAACAGTTGTGACAAACAAACCCCTCTTTAGAGATGACAAATTCTCTCTAAGGTCAACCTTTTAGCTTCACATCTTGGGCTTTGAACAAGATACAAATCACCTTTCGCTTCATGTCTTGGGCTTTGAACAAGACACCAAAACAGCCATTTCCTCCCATAGAATAGGAGGAACTACGAACGCTCTGATTTCCCTGTTTCGGTAAACGGGAATACGTAGGCATAAGATTGAAAGAAAAATCTTAGCGAGCACACTAAACAAAAAACCCAAATCCCATACTCTCACATCAAAAAACATCAGTCCTAACATCCTAATCCTTGTTCCCCGCCAGAAACCATTCTGTCAAAATAACACAAGAAAGGGCCCCCCACATTGATCGCATCCGTAACCTAACAGACCGCTGTTTAAACTCAGTATGCAAAGCAGGGTTAATTGGAGACATCTATTTCCCTTCCTTCATCAGCTCACAATAGGATAAAAAATTAATCGACCTGTAGTTTAGGCTCAAACCGCAGAGAGCGACCAGCGCTTAAGAACCGCGTCCAAAATCGCTCACTACACTGGTGATCGTGTTTTGTGTTAGAGGTGTTGCAAGCTGGTTCCAATGATTTGCACAGCTTCCTTAGGTTCCAAGTGATGTGTCTGAATGCTTGGAATGGTTTGAAATAAGCTGGAACTGAATATGGTACCCCAACTGCAAGTCTTCTAAAAGCTTGAGCAGTTGGATGGTGATTTTGAGAAATCAATGTTCTAGATGTTGTTTAAGTGTTTGGATCACTTCTATATGATGTTTATGAGGTGTGCGTATGATTGGTTTGGTTGGAATTGCTCTCAAACTCAAAACCCGATAGTGACTTGCTTTGGAAGGCAATTTTGGAGTGAAGGAAGAGATTTTGAGGAAAGCATTTGTTTGATGGCTTTGGTGTACTCAAACTGAGCACAAATGAGCTCTATTTATAGTAGAGCAAGTTTGTTTTGCAAGCAATAGTGAATGGCAACTGCTGCAGAAGTTTGGCAAATGTTGATCAATAGGAATCCAAGTCTCCTCTAGCCATTGACTAGAGGTTAGAGCACAGGCTGCTAGTTCCCTAGTTCTTGGATAAGTCTTGACTGAATTTAGTTAGAAAGGGCTCAGTCCATGCCACCTTGGTGCATCCATTAAATGCTCCAAACCAAAATTGGAGTCTTGTCCCTCTTTTAGGCATTTCTATGTTTGGCATGCTACTTTTGGTTCCAAGGACTTGGGAAGCTGATGTATCAGTGTTTGTCCCTCCTTGGTCTCCCTCTGAGGTGTTCAGATGGATAAACTTGTTTGTCATTTGCACAAATTGCTCAAATCGAGCAAAATGCACAAATCTGCCTTGCCATGACAGTTTACAGCAAGACACATTGTCATTGTCATATCTCATGGCTTAAGTGGAGTTTCATGGAGTTCTTGGCCATTTTGGAAAGCTCTTATATGATACAACACATGTGTGATCATAGTTTGTCTTGATACTTTTTGGATCCAAGTGAAAAATTCCCTTACATTTTGGAAAAAGTGAAACAGATTCTGACTTAGTGAAAATTTCACTAAGTGTTGGAAAAAGTGACATTTCATGTTTTCAGCCATTTTGATCCAACCATAACTCAAAATCTATGATGAATTGGAATGAGGTGTAGTTGACACTTTTAAAGTATGTCATGAGAGCTACAAATCCATCTTTGGATCAGCCCAAATGGTTGCTTGGATCTCAAGTTATGATCCTTGGAAGTTGGTACCTTAGCCACTTTGTTCCATAACTTAGAAAATTTCTAAGTTTTTTATGGTTACCCCCTTTTACAAGTTATCCCATTTTTCTTGATTTTTCTTGATGAATGATGATCCCAATCACATATTAACATCATTTTAGGGTCAAAGAACCATAATTGTGAAAAATCTCAAAAAGTCAAAGTTGACTTTTGTTCACAGTTGACTTTTTATCAGATGAACTCTAAACTGTGTGATCCTCTATGAAATCAAGTCCTTGACCTAAATCAAACTTGATGAATTGATTTCATAGGTGTTATAGGGTGTATTGAATCATGTCCCAAGGTTTGGGAGCATGCCTGGGTCAAAAGTCAAAGGCACAGTTGACTTTTCCCGCGAAACCTTAATTGTGGTTCTGATGAATTTGAAACTTGTTGATCAAGCTTCTTGGATCAATCCATTGTTGCAAATGGATCAATGTAGTGTGTTAGAGACCCACAATTCCTCTCTTGAGGTCTTGGCTCATGTTTTGTCCCAAAAGTCAACTTAGGGGTGAATTAGGTCAAGAACCCTAATTCCTGATTTTTTATGAATGCATCCCCTGAGGCAAAATTGACTTGATGATTGGGTTCATGATGTCCCTTGGAGCATCTTAGGTTGTGATTTGAAGCCTTTGGCTCATGCTCAGAGGAAAATTTCCATCTGGAAGCCCCAGTCGACCAAAACCCTAATTTGGTGACTGTTGTCCCCAAAATTTGCCCGCCCTATTTCTGACATTTAATTTATTTTTAACATTGATTTTATAAGGTTTTTTTGGTTCAATTTTACTAACATTTTAACAGTAATTTTTATTCAAAAATAGGTAACAGTTTACTTTAAATTGTTTAAATAACAAATAGTTGTTTGACCTTCATATGCTTTCAAGTGCATTTTTGTTTCGAATAAATGAATTGGCACAATTGGAAAGGAGATAAGGCTTGCAAGTATGAGGTCGCGGGTTCGAATCTCACATGTTACATTTTGAATTTGTTTCTGTTATTTGTTACTAACTTTCTTTCCATTTTAAATTATTTTCAAAAAATCACAAAAATTGTATTTTTTTATTATTTGTTTTTAATTTTCGTTTTTAATTTTAAGGCATTTTTGAAAAATAATTATTTAATTGATTTTATGTACTTTTTACCAAAAAGGAGTGCAAAAATCATAATATATACAAAAAAATATTTCCTTTCTTGTGTACTCATTTCCTATTGGTCAGTTTATGTCATTTTTGTGTCATACTTAGTCTACTTGGTGACCAAGTAAAAATCATATACTATATGATTTTATTCAGATGTTATTTGATTAATATGAATTAAGACTGATTATATTTTCCTTTTTAAATTTTTTAACCAAATTTTCTAGATCTATAAATACAGGTTGTTTTACACATAACAGGGGGACGAAAAAAAAACACAACGACGGTGAATCTATTTGTGTTTGTTTTTAGTTACAATTAACAGGTACATGCTTGATCGGTTTGGTAACGTTGGCAGTTGATCGGTGTGGTTCGTTTCAATATATACATATGACATCGGTAAAGTAACCGCCATGCTTTTTCTGTATTGTTTAAATACGCATATTATAAACTTTCTGGAACGTTTACACATATATACATATTATAATATATAAGATACTTATTTTACTGATCATAGGATAGTTTTTTCTAATATAACATGTTTATCCTAATTGATTCAATTTTTTCTATATATATGATATGTTTATTTTACTGATCATTGTGTATAACGTTTTTTGTATTTACATAATACAACATGTTTATTTTTATAATCATAATATATAGTTTTTTTTATACTCGTAATATACACCAAGTTTTTGATAATCATATTGTTTAATATATCTCAGTTTTAATATATTGTTTTATTTATTTATTTATATTTATTTTTTGTTTTTCGGATCAAACGTGTCGATACGCTATTTACATATAGACGTGTATAATGCGTGACATATTTTTATTCGATCCCATTGCGATGATCATGTTAAGTGAAGCAAGCTGTTAATTAATTTTATCAGTTTATTTGCAATTTTACTCTTTTAAATTGATTATCATTGCGTTTCGATTTTGTACACACGTCTGGTGGTTTGGTCTAGCGGTAATCCGTTTGTTGTTCACCAACCAATTCGTGTTTCGATTTGCAACTTTGTGCCTTAATTTAATTTTTTTATTATGTAGTGGCTTATTGATCCAATTTGCGATGACTGCTTACGCGGTAGCAATTTGCTTTTTTGTTTGTTAATTCTTTTTTTATTAGATTTTTCGGATCGAATTGTGTCGATACGCTATATGTATATTTATGTACGTGATGCGTGACATTCATGTGTAATTTGATCTGGTAGCGATGATCGCATTTCTTACGTTAGCAACATTATTGTTTAAGATGTTTAAAATTTTAATTTTTCTATGCATTTTTATTTTATAATTTTAGATCTGCACACTCTTAATCCCTATTGCGATGATCGTATCTTTTGCGTTAGCGATATTCTCTTATTAATTCTCGAATAATTTTGATTTCATTTTTCTTAATTCTTGATGTGAATCTTGTTTCAATTTTAATCTTAATCTTGTTTGAATTTATATTTAAATATTGTTATTTTTTTTTATTATTAATCTGGTTATTAAGTTTGGATTAAAACTTTTTCTAATTACTGTTGAATTATCGCGTGTTTGAATTGTATATTTATCGCTCATTTTATCCCCATTGGCAAAATGTATCCCAATTCCCATGATGTGTAAAATAATTTTGTTGCTTTCCTTTATTTTGCTCATATCTTGCTACAATATTAAAACCTCTTTCTCAAAAATATCAAACAATTCTCGATTTAATAATCGAGGCCCTTTTTTTAAACCCTGTAAGTCGACTGCTTTTTAGCATCGCCATCGACCTAATGCACACACATGCACCTCTAGGGTAACCTCTCTTCGTTTGCCTTACGAAATAATGGTCATGTCCCTCGAACGTATGGATACTTTAGCAAAAAATGCTTACGAATAATATCATCATAGTCCCTTCGATATAAAGTTCATAGTCCCTCGATGACCCTTCGAGTTGCCTACGAAAAGATGATCTTGTCCCTCGATGACCCTACGGAAAAATGATGATAGTCCCTTCGAATTGCTAAGGTATCCTTACATGTTGCCTTCTATGACCATTCGATGACCCTTCGTCGTCCCTTCACATCCAATAGATAGGACTACCTACCCACTAATGGTATGGATAGTACCATCTCTCAAAGAAAAGGATAAGTACAAGAAAGACCTTATAAATTAAGGGTAAGTAACTTTTAAATGTTTGCTCCCAACTCAAAAAAAAAACAAATACGTTTCACACCTTACACTTTCAAAAATATTTTCAAAAAACAAACACTTTGTATACATTCTTACACGAATTATTACAAAGTCAACTTTTACAAAATATTTTCTAAACACACACCACATTTCAAAAAAAAAAGCAAGTTAAAGTGAGCAAGCAATTAAGAGCCTGTAGATAACTACGGATGAAAAGGGGTGCTAACACCTTCCCTTTTCATAACTTACCCCCGAACTCAAAATCTTTTCAAAAAGGTCTTTCCTGTTCTTTTCACCTTTCCTAAATAAATTGGATAAAAGAAAAGTCGGTGGCGACTCTTGCTAACCGCAACATGTTTTGCGAAAACAAAATTAAAAAGTCAGTTCTCTACCGTATTACAGAACTGGCGACTCTGCTGGGGAAATACTTAAAAGAGGGGTTACCTTAGGGTTTAGATCACTTTAACTGCTTTAATTATTTGTTTTGTGTGCTTTACTTTTAAGGGTTTTGTCTTGGGGGTATTACTTGGGTAAATGATCCTACACCCGGATCTAGGACCTTAGGTAAGTGGCAAGAGACCAAGGAGACTGTACGGCATGTACCGCTACGGTTGATATGGTAGCCATCGTTAGTGTAACACTTTGGTTTGTACTGATGTTCCTCGAGGCTTGGATTAGGGATAACATTAGGCTGCCGCGTGGTGTCATTAAGCACTAATTTTCCCTTAGAACCCTAGTTGAACTTAGCCTTGGCCATTAGAAGGTAGTGAGATAGCCGGTTTGGCATGTTCCAAAGTTGGTTGATACTCGAGACTACGCTCATTGAGATTGGACTTTCGGGATGTTTTGGTCGGCCGCTCGAGTGTCGCACCAAAATAAAGCCTGCGAGAAAGATCCGTGATATGAGATTCCTAGAACCCAGTTACTATTTTAGGACAGGTTGAACCAACTAAACCTTGGTATGGGAAGGGTACTTACCTTTGGACTTCATGCAAGCCTTTAAACCTAAGGCTACTTGTGTGACTTGTTTGTATTCACTATCTAACAACTTGAATTCCTTGCAGGATTTGTTTCTACTCTAACAACTTGAACTCTTTGCGGGACTTACTTGTCCTCGTGCTTTTACTTAATGCATAGCATCCACATACCATCATAACATAGCATGTTAACTAACCTTTTTCAAGGATCTTAGGGATTTATGGCGCACAATTTGCAGGTGCTATTATGGAAGGATTATCAAAAGCCAGATTTCTATCAAGGGGCAAGAGGATTTATTTTCCTCTAGCCAGATGCCCTCAAACTCAAAAGAACAGTATCCTGAATTAGAGCCTATGACCCACTTGATATGGCGAGCTTGATTCTTATAGAAGGACGTTCAAAGATGAAAAGTCAAAGTTCTTCAGACAAAGCTGCAACCAAATTCAATTTCTAATGTTGCAAACCAGATTCCATAAAGATCCTTGAAAACATTGCATATGCATTTACATACATATCATAACAGGTTTCCACAACGGGTTTCTCATCTCCTCGCTGTTTATTTCAGCAGAAAATGGAATTAGAACAAGCTGTCAAGGATCTCCAGACTCAGAACACCCAATTCCAAGAGATGATCCTGAGCCTATTCAAGGGGCAAGAAGAGTTGAAAGCCCTCCTCACTAAGGACATGAAAAAGAAAAATCCCGAAGACAACAAGGATGATCAATTGGAACAACTGCAAGCTGAGATGGCAGAGATGAGAATCCAGATGTATGGTCAGATGGCTCTTATCCAAAACTTAGCTCCGGGGCAAGAAGAGCTGAGAGTCCTCGTCAATAAACTTCAAGACAATAGAGTCGGGGATCAGATCATCAATCGGCCTCCAAGGAAACAAGTTGACTTGGTTGAGAAAAAGATGATGATAAAAGAAGGAAAGAGACAGGTTACTACTGATAGTCTTTCAATTGAAGGAAGAAGGCCTTATAGGGTTGTCGCACCACCAGTTCAACAACAGAAAGATCAGCGTAGGCAGCATGGTGGTCAACGTACTTGGAAATCCAAACCTAAATGACCATTTACCCAGTTGCACATGCCGCTGTCTCAGGCTTTGCAATAATTGCTCAATCAGAACTTGATAACTCTGTTGCCTTCATACTCAGCTCCAGCCAACCCTGCTCCTGGTTACAAACTTAACGCAAGATGTGCTTATCATTCGAATAGTCCTGGTCATGATACCGAAGACTGTGGTCCATTGAAACATAGGATCCAAGACCTGATTGACGAAGGAGTCCTCGAGTTCACACCAGATGGTCAGACTGAGTTCTTCTATCGCTCATCTAATATCGAAGCTGCAAGACACATCGTCTGAAGTGACAGGTTCAGGAAGGGAAGCTTTGAAATCATTTGAATTTTCATTTGTAATTTCTTTTGTTGGCTTAAGCACTTACTATTATGTCAAACTTTAGTTTTTTCACATTAATGCATTGCGTATGTTCGTCTTGAATTTATCCATTCGTTTCCCTATATTTTAACTATGCTTCTTACTTCTCTTTTGTGATATTTAACTCTCGTTAAAGCTGTAAGCCTTTAGAGGGAGGATGACGAAAATGATACCATAATTTCATACGGCATGCTTTTGAACAGACAGTGCTGACGATGTACAATCATTGTTTCAAATCCTAAACAGTGGAGTTATAAGGAAGTTAATCCCTAGTCAACCCCTTTGAGCCTAAGAAGTAGGAGTTTTCCTTCTCATACAAATTAAAACCCTTAATCATAACCTGGGGCAGGGTAGTTCCTCAGTTAACTCAATTATGCCAGTTGATCTTTTGTACACAATTAGTGATGGTCCCCTGTAATCATTAAGTTAGGCAGTCAAAAGAAAAGCCCGCCAAGTCAAAATCTATGAAGGAGACTTAGTAAAAATTGAGACATCCCGCTGACTGTGATCTCAAAATAAACAGTTCAGGCAAAAGTTAGGGATAACAAAGTCAAAAAGAGGTCACTACAAACCCTCAAAAGAAAATGTTACAAAAAATAATGACTGCCTTTTCAAATAAACTTCCGGTTTTTGAACCATCACCAAACATCAGTGTTAAAATTCCAAAATCTCTAGGAATTTGAATGCATAGTTAACTGAGTATAGGACTGAAGAACATCACGGAGAATGGGTTGGGTACAAATAAACTTTGAGCCTTTATCCTTTGTTTCTTAAACCGTGAACCAGGCCACGTTACAATCCTTTAAAAGTCCTAGCTGAAGCATGGTTAGTTCGAAGGCATACTGTTACCAAAAGGTATCCTGACTCCTTTAGGGCTTATTATAAATCTTGAGTTGACATCACAGTTTTTACAAACATGGTTTTGCTAAATAATTCTTTTTCAAAACTTCAAGACAGACATAAGCGTTGCATTTTGAATATCATTGTTTGCATATAACTAAGTGTTTGACAGCAGAGAAGTTCACATGATGAACATTCAATGAACAAAAGTCCTCCCGACAGACAAAGTTGCTTCAGAGGTGCATCGAAAAGTAGAAATATTTCCTGCGCTGACTCAGTTGGTTAAAAGCCAATGTATACAAGGGGCATGGTCACTATCTTCCAATCAAGGGGCATATTATTATGGGGCATCCCGGTTATTTCTCTTGAGGCAGCTCTTTTCAAATACTTCTATTCAGGGGCAAATCATCCTCCGCTAGGGGCAACGCTTTCTTTTCAAATCTGATCAGATCAAGTTCAGTTGCAAGCTCCTCAACCATTAACCAGGGAATACACGATCCACCGCAGTCTGGAAGCACATTCCTCCTGTTACATGGCATTGATCCCGAGTTTTAGTAAGAGCCATTGTGGGAGTTACTTGTCTGTGCCAATAGTATCAGATGGTGTCAGTATCATGTCTTCGGATCCAGTCATGATAATTCCTAGAAATTGTTTGGGGAAGTCGAGACTATCGAAAGTTCTAAATACAGGTGATCTCGGGGGGCAAACGAACTCTTACGTGCGAAGAGCCATTCATAATCAAGAAGATATTTTTTGACGACGCTACGAGGATTACTACCATGGACAGCGAAGATTTCTCGCACCCTGTGAACGCGGACATAGTCAAAAAAATACTACGCATGAAAAAGACCCGCTAGGTTGACAAGCCTAGGCAAAAATAAGGGCATCCCGGCGAACCAAAAAGGTTCGGGAAAAAATTAGGGACATATATAAAAGAATTGTACACCCGGCAAGTCGAAAACCTGAAAAGGCGGCTTGGGCAAGAAAGGGTATCCCGGTGGACTAAAAACCTAAAAAGGCGGTCCAGGCAGAAGTTAGGGATTAAAGTGTACGACTATGTCCCGTTGGATCATCCACTTACGAGTCAGTACCAGTTTTCATTGCCAACTCCGTTCAAATAACGTATATCAATCTTATCATTTTCGACCGACAGCAAGTGATGAAATACTTGAAGACATAGGGGCAATAGCAGAGTTGAAGCCCGAAGTGATCTTTTCCACCTGGTTTGCTGTCACAGAATCAGCATTTACTAAAGACTCTTGGAGGTTGGAATCCCCAGCAAGTCCTGTATCCAGCAGATCTTAACAGAATCACCCCCACGGAGTCGGTGTCATGGTAATATCCCCACAGAGCAATCTCCATGGAACTATCTCTACAGAGCTATTTTCACAAGCTCGTCCCCAGTAGAGTTTATTCCTCAGCAGCGTTGCTTCCCCAGTGGAGATCATCCTCAACAGAGATATACTCCCCAGCAGAATTAACATACTCTCAAGCAACAGTTGGGATACTTTCCAGCAATTCACTCCCATATCCCCAAAGGATTGCCCAACAAGACAAAAGTTTGATTCTTTCCACAGCACGCTCCAGAGAGTTCCCCAACGGAGTTTATTTCCCCAACATCTCCTTCACGACAGAATTTCTCTCTTCAGCCAGGTCTATTCGAGATTGCGTCCCCAGTAGAGTACATAAAGAAACCTCCCCAACGGACGGCTTGACATGATCATCTTCCCCAATAGATCCCCTAACAGATAAAGGAATTTGATCATTCCCCAACCTATTGCAGATATGTCCTCAGCATAGCCTATGGAATTTTGATCCCCATCAAATAATATTCCCTCTTAGAAGTATACAGAATTCAATTCCCCAGCGGAGTTTGCTTCTCCAACACTACAAATTACCCGACAGAGTTCTCTTCGCCAGGAGGATTTCGTCCATGGTTGCTACTCCCAGAAGAGTGGTCACCCATGTCCAAAACTTGGTCAGATAGTGCATCGGAGGATTATCCATCTCTTTTATCCCCAGTCAGGGTACATAAGAATCAAATCCTTCAATAAAAAGCACGACGAACGACCGACTCTCCTGACAGAATACTTCTATCCCCAAGCGGAAGTCAAAGATCCCCAGCGGAATATTCCCAAACGGGAAGTTTGAATCCCCAGTAGAGTCATTCTAAACAGGATCTGAAGATTTATTTGCTCCATCCCCAGCAACAGTCAGGGATTTATTTTCCCCAATCAGACGTTACTATTCAAAGCCACCGCTACCTTCAACGACATTTCGTACCCATACATCATTTACAATACATCATAGCTTATGCATACAAAACGCATATAACATTCTCATTTATTTTAATAGCATCATTACGCAATGCATTACATTGCATAAAACTAACTTGGTTTTTTCAGGTTAGTTCTCAAACGGATAAATATTGTCAACAGTTTATCATCCTTCGGATACAATCAGTCGAAGATTCATTCTGATACTCCTTTAGATACAGTCAAGAGTAGACTCATTCCAGTACATATTCTAGACACAGTTCAGATACAATCAAGACACAGATTCATTCTGATACTTATTCCAGTACATCTTTTAGATACAGTCGGTCGAAGACTCATTCTAATACTAATCTTTTAGATACAGTCGGTCGAAGACTCATTCTAATACTAATTTTTCAGATACAGTCAGACGTAGACTCATTCTAATACGACTCTCAGATACAGTCAGGCAAAGACTCATTCTGATCTCCTTATAGTTACAGTTAAGACATAGACTCATTCTAGTATATTCCTCAGATACAGTCAAACCTAGACTCATTCTGATACTCCTATCAGCAGTTACTTTGGATGGCATCTTTAAGCCCATTCAAGCAATACAATCAACCAACAAGCATTACTTCGTGCATCCGTGAGTGCAAATTTCGGGGCACTTAAGTGTTCAATCCTCTTCCACCTTCAGATAACGAATGGCAGACATGTCAATCTAACTCCTCAGGTTTAAGAAGATTGAACAGGGGCAGCTGTTGTACCCCAAAATTTGCCCGCCCTATTTCTGACATTTAATTTATTTTTAACTTTGATTTTATAAGTTTTTTTTTGTTCAATTTTACTAACATTTTAACAGTAATTTTTATTCAAAAATAGGTAACAGTTTACTTTAAATTGTTTAAATAACAAATAGTTGTTTGACCTTCATATGCTTTCAAGTGCATTTTTGTTTCGAAAAATGAATTGGCACAATTGGAAAGGAGATAAGGCTTGCAAGTATGAGGTCACGGGTTCGAATCTCACATGTTACATTTTGAATTTGTTTCTGTTATTTGTGACTAACTTTCTTTCCATTTTAAATTATTTTCAAAAAATCACAAAAATTGTATTTTTTTATTATTTGTTTTTAATTTTCGTTTTTAATTTTAAGGCATTTTTTAAAAATAATTATTTATTTGATTTTATGTACTTTTTACCAAAAAGGAGTGCAAAAATCATAATAGATACAAAAAAATATTTCATTTCTTGTGTACTCATTTCCTATTGGTCAGTTTATGTCATTTTTGTGTCATACTTAGTCTACTTGGTGACCAAGTAAAAATCAGATACTATATGATTTTATTCAGATGTTATTTGATCAATATGAATTCAGACTGATTATATTTTCCTTTTTAAACTTTTTAACCTAATTTTCTAGATCTATAAATACAGGTTGTTTTACACATAACAGGGGGACGAAAAAAAACACAGCGGCGGCGAATCTATTTGTGTTTGTTTTTAGTTACAATTAACAGGTACATGCTTGATCGATTTGGTAACATTGGCAGTTGATCGGTGTGGTTCATTTCAATATATACATATGACATTGGTAAAGTAACCGCCATGCTTTGTCTGTATTGTTTAAATACGCATATTACAAACTTTCTGGAACGTTTACACATATATACATATTATAATATATAAGATACTTATTTTACTGATCATAGGATAGTTTTTTCTAATATAACATGTTTATCCTAATTGATTCAATTTTTTCTATATATATGATATGTTTATTTTACTGATCATTGTGTATAACGTTTTTTGTATTTACATGATACAACATGTTTATTTTTATAATCATAATATATAGCTTTTATTATACTCGTAATATACACCAAGTTTTTGATAATCATATTGTTTAATATATCTCAGTTTTAATATATTGTTTTATTTATTTATTTATATTTATTTTTTGTTTTTCGGATCGAACGTGTCGATACGCTGTTTACATATAGACGTGTATAATGTGTGACATATTTTTATTCGATCCCATTGCGATGATCACGTTAAGTGTAGCAAACTGTTAATTAATTTTATCAGTTTATTTGCAATTTTACTCTTTTAAATTGATTATCATTGCGTTTCGATTTTGTACACACGTCCGGTGGTTTGGTCTAGCGATAATCCGTTTGTTGTTCACCAACCAATTCGTGTTTCGATTTGCAACTTTATGCCTTAATTTAATTTTTTATTATGTAGTGGCTTATTGATCCAATTTGCGATGACTGCTTACGCGGTAGCAATTTGCTTTTTTGTTTGTTAATTCTTTTTTTATTAGATTTTTCGGATCGAATTGTGTCGATACGCTATATGTATATTTATGTACGTGATGCGTGACATTCATGTGTAATTTGATCCGGTAGCGATGATCGCATTTCTTACGTTAGCAACATTATTGTTTAAGACGTTTAAAATTTTAATTTTTCTATGCATTTTTATTTTATAATTTTAGATCCGCGCACTCTTAATCCCTATTGCGATGAACGCATCTTTTGCGTTAGAGATATTCTCTTATTAATTCTCGAATAATTTTGATTTCATTTTTCTTAATTCTTGATGTGAATCTTGTTTCAATTTTAATCTTAATCTTGTTTGAATTTAGATTTAAATATTGTTATCTTTTTTTATTATTTATCTGGTTATTAAGTTTGGATTAAAACTTTTGTTAATTACTGTTGAATTATCGCGTGTTTGAATTGTATATTTATCGCTCATTTTATCCCCAGTGGCAAAATGTATCCCAATTCCCATGATGTGTAAAATAATTTTGTTGCTTTCCTTTATTTCGCTCATATCTTGCTACAATATTAAAACCTCTTTCTTCAAAAATATCAAACAATTCTCGATTCAATAATCGAGCCCTTTTTTTAAACCCTGTAAGTCGACTGCTTTTTAGCATCGCCATCGACCTAATGCACACACATGCACCTCTAGGGTAACCTCTCTTCGTTTGCCTTACGAAATAATGGTCATGTCCCTCGAACGTAGGGATACTTTAGCAAAAAACGCTTACGAATAATATCATCATAGTCCCTTCGATATAAAGATCATAGTCCCTCGATGACCCTTCGAGTTGCCTACAAAAAGATGATCTTGTCCCTCAATGACCCTACGGAAAAATGATGATAGTCCCTTCGAATTGCTAAGGTATCCTTACATGTTGCCTTCTATGACCATTCGATGACCCTTCATCGTCTCTTCACATCCAATAGATAGGACTACCTACCCACTAATGGTATGGATAGTACCATCTCTCAAAGAAAAGGATAAGTACAAGAAAGACCTTATAAATTAAGGGTAAGTAACTTTTAAATGCTTGCTCCCAACTCAAAAAGAAAAAAACTAATACTTTTCACACCTTACACTTTCAAAAATATTTTCAAAAAACAAACACTTTGTATACATTCTTACACGAATTATTACAAAGTCAACTTTTACAAAATATTTTCTAAACACACACCACATTTCAAAAAAAAAAAGCAAGTTAAAGTGAGCAAGCAATTAAGAGCCCGTAGATAACTACGGATGAAAAGGGGTGCTAACACCTTCCCTTTTCATAACTTACCCCCCGAACTCAAAATCTTTTCAAAAAGGTTTTTCCTGTTCTTTTCACCTTTCCTAAATAAATTGGATAAAAGAAAAGTCGGTGGCGACTCTTGCTAACCGCAACATGTTTTGCGAAAACAAAATTTTAAAGTCAGTTCTCCACCGTATTACAGTGACAATGGCGATCTTGAGGCTTAATCCACTTGGAATGTTGCAACTTTGTGCTTGATTCTTGAGGTGGGAGTCCTCTTGATCCATTGTGGATATTTGATAGGTTTAGACAAATTGAAGATCATGTCATTCCTTGATTGATCCTTTGTCTAAGAGCTCTGAGAGGGCTTGAAACCCTAAGTTTGATTGTAGTGGATGCTCACCCATTTTTGGGGAGACTAATGAGGTATAATGGTTCATCCATATTGTGATGATGATCTGCACAATGATGGGGAATCTTAGTGGTCAAAATTTGGGGTATGACATTGTGGTCTCCCATGCCCAGGATCTGTCTTAGAGGAAACGTCATGCCAGCCAGCCTTTGGTCTTGTTCCTGCACCAGAATGTAATCCTCATCAGGTGTCTACCGAAAGAGTGTTTCAGCCTCCAACGTTTGTTTCTCCTCGAGGTTCTCAAAACCAAGATAAGAAGAAGTGCTATGTCGAAAGGGGCAAGGTTCACTACACACTTATCCCGGTACCACTGAGAAAATTGTTCCCACTGCTGATTCAGAACAAGTTGGTGACTCCTCAACCTTACAACCCTGGGCCAGGACCTTGGCACAATGCAAACCTGACCTGCGACTTTCATAAAGGGGCTGAGGGACATAGTTTGGATGGTTGCCTAGTTTTAGAAGCTACTGTGCAAAATCTGATCCACAACAAGGACTTGATCTTTGAAGAGGATCGCCCGGAGATTGAATGCAGATTCCACACTGGGACAAGGGGGCATCCCATTGAAGAGTGCAGAGAGTTCGAAGCAAGGCTGCTAAGTTTGCTAAAGACACTACAACTTTAGGAAGGTACGTCAGATGTCTATGTCCCCACTTGTGAAGCAAAAGGCAAAAAGATTGCAAAGCCTCTCAAGGTCCTGTATCACAAGGAACTAGTGATCAGTGGTGAAGGTGCTCCCCCGCTTGGGCCCAGAAACTGAAATCTTCTGAAAATAATTCGCCAAAGCTGGCTGTATTTTGTTCATTTTAGTATTTTCAATTGTATTTCCTTTGCACTTTGAATTTGTTTTTGCTTATAAGCTTTGTTGTATTTTCAAATTGGCAAGATTAGTGAAATGTTTGTGCACCTTTTGATTAAGTCCATTCGTTTCACTCATTTACTTTTGTGTGCATAAAAACAAAAATATACCACTTATCAAATTGTTGTTAAGCAAAGATTGGGGAGGATGAGGAAAACATTATATCCATAATTATTGTGGTATGCTTCCGATTAAAACCTTGCCGAGGATGTAAGGCATTGTTTCAAATCCCAAACACTGGAGAAATAAGGAAGATAATCCCTCGTTAACCCCTTTGAGCCTAGAAGTAGGAGTTTTCTTTCCTTACACAAAAAACCCTTAAATCTCAACCTTGGGGTGGGTAGTTCTCAGTTTAACTTGGTTACGCAATCGAATGCAAGAGCTTCATGCAAGACATCAGTTAGTTCTCTCCAATCAAGTGAATAAATGTTGTAGAAGTTGTTCCCGAAGCGAAAAACAAGGAAGGATCGTTGAGAAATCCTTAATCGAAGAGTGAGTCGGGTCCCTTTCAAGGCAAAAGCCAAGAAAGATGGGAAGCCCAAAACTTCGCCTTATACAAGAAGGTTCGTACAACAATCAAGACAAATAAGAGGTCTCATAACCTCAACGAAGACAAAGAAGAGGTCTCATAACCTCAATCAAGCAAAGAGGAGGTCTCATAACCTCGACCAAGAAAAAAAAAGAGGTCTCAAAACCTCAGTGAAGAAAAGAAGAGGCCTCAAAACCTCAGTGATAAATGATAACCAAATGCTATAAGGGAGTAATGATTACCTAGGTGTCTTAATCATCATCAACTATCTTCAATTCATTCCTAACCTAGAGGAACCTGAGTGTATAGCTTGAGTTAACTGAGTGTAGGATTGGAGTTCATCACGAAGATGGGGTGGGTACCAATAACTTTGAGCCTTTATCCTTTGTTTCATAAACCGTGAACCAAGCCACGTTACAACCCTTAAAATACCTAATTGAGGTAAGGTTGTTTTGAAAGCATACTACAGCAAGGTTGATTAACCTGACTCCTAATAATCTTTGTAATTTGTGTGTGTTGATCACTTCATCTACCAGGCCATAAGTGGCTAGATTTACCTTTGTTTTTTATTATTTAATCAATCCACCGCGTGTGTTTCATCAATAAACTTTGTTTTCAAAAGGCTTGCATGAATTTTGCATTGAAATTGCCAATTTCAAATGAACATTACTTGTTTGCAAAACAATTCGATATCAAAGAAATCCCAACAAATGCAGCCAACTAGGGAATTGGACTTGATAAAGAAAGCTCAGTCATGGGCAACCAAGCGGAGGGATTTGCCAATCCACCGTTCCAAGTAATATTGAATCAGGGACAGAACTCTTCAAAAGTTCAGAAAATCGGGGCAGGTCTTCTTGAGGTCATCTTATGACAAGTTTGGACTCCAGTGACCCATCAGCAGGGGCAAGTTTGTTCCCCAGTCGTTTCTACCGCAGTCTGAGTACTTTATATGTGAATATAGTTGAACTGGGGCAGTTATGCCGAGGTTCATATCTTTTCAAAAGTTTGAAGATATTGAAGCATCTGGCATGCCAATTCTTCTGTAAAATCCTTTGATGACCTATTCTCACAGACCCGTCAATCAAAAGCAGTCAAGTCGAGATTCGGAAAATCTCTAAAAAGTCAATGACGTCTCCTTCACAGATCAACCGAGCTTCAGGGGAAAGCTTGGTCCCCAGTCATCCTCAACCATTCAGAAGCACAAAGTTCAAAGACCTTGTTGTAAATGCAGTCAATCTGGGGCAGTTATATGCCGAAATTCATGAATCCCTCCAAGAGTTTGAAGATATTGAAGCATCTTGCATACCAATTCTTCTGTAAAATCCTCTTGATATTTTCTTCTGACGGACCATGTACTCTGGGGCAAATAAGTTATGCAGAACTACTCAACCTTTGTGACACTTTTTGCTATCCCCTCAGTAAACTGTTACTTCAGCTAATCTTGGCAATTCTCCATCGATCTTTTCCCTCCAGTGAAGAAATCAAGCTCATGATGGCAATCCTAGTAAAGTCATGATGCTATACCAAGTGGAGTGCTTTTCTCACCAGAGAAAGTCTTAATCTTGAAGTAGAACTACTGATTCTGCAATTTCATCCCCAGTAATGGTCCAATCAGATGAATTCGGCTGGGTATCCTTGTTGAGATGTTTATTTCATCTCCAGTTTCGTTTTCTGCCTGTTTTGTCAGCATGGCATACATACACTCATATGCATAGCATCCTAGCATTCTGCTTCCCTTCTGGTGTTTACCTGTTTTGTTCACTTTGGCGTTAAATCCCCAAGTGACTGGGTTTGTCTTTTCTCTCCAATAGAATTGTCAGCCTTAGGCATAAAGTGCCCATCCTTCTGAATTCCCCACAGAGTTTTATCCCCGTGGATGATGGTTGGTTCAGTTGTCTTTTCCACATTTGAATAAGATAAATCCCCATTTGAGCTCATTCCTCAATGGTCGGAGTCTTGTTTGACCGTTTCTTTCTAGCTTGTTCCTAGATTGAACTTTGGTCTCTGGCAGGTTAAGTTATTGAACTTAGTTTGAACGTGCATTTATTTTGCACCGTGTCTCGCAGGAAGAATCTTTTACAGATCCTCGTGGAAGACAAAATTATTTCTCCAGCAGTATCAACATCTCTTTGGGATGTATACCCAACAACAAGTAGCAATCTCTTGAAGAAGCTTGTTTTTTTTCTATAGCAATAAGTGGTAGTCTCTTATGAGAAGCTTATCTATCTTTGGTACTATACTACCTTGTTGCAACCATAATTGGTATTCCCCAGGAAGTTTAACCTGCAACCCCGGTATCGACTTATCTGATACTTAATCTCCTCGTATGGATACCTAAATTCCAATAATCATTGGCATCATTTATTTCAGGTCAACTATGAACCTAAACCTCAGGTCAAATATGAACCCGTTGTTTGAAACCAGGTCAACTATGTGTCGCTCCCGGGATTTTCATCCAAGTACAGACGCGAAAGTGACACCGAAACAGAGTCGCCAGCAATGTGTATTTATCACAAGAGAGGGAAAGGAAACACTGCGTAAACTTGAGGGAAGGAAAGAACATGGTCTTGCGACCAAGAGAACTGGGTTCGGGAGTCGGTTACGCGCGAGGAAGGTATTAGCACCCCCACGCATCCATCGTACCCGATGGGATCCACGCTTGCTTGTCTCGATCAAAGGGTGATAGAAAAAATGCTAGAAAAGGAACTGCTAGCTGGAGAACTAGAAAAGGAAAGGAGAGAGAAAGAGAAACAAATGTAGGGAAAATAAAAGAAGTGCTCGAATGGGCCCTACCCCACTGCCTACGTATCTCATCGGGAGCATGAGAATCAGAGCGACGTAGTTCCCCTCACTAGGGATGATTGTTTGTGTTTTTTAGTGGAAACATCAAAGTTCGCGTTCCAGCAGTTAGGTGTTTCAGCTCGCTGTAGGGAGACTTAGGCGTTACCTGTTTGCGGTAGAATGGACTTGACGCATCCTTAAGGAATAGAATGAACGAGATGTGGAAAGAATTATTTGTTTGTTTTTGTCTTTTAAGAAAGAAGTGTTTTGATTGTTTTTGTGTTTACAACGCATATTGTATTTAAGTCCTTCACATAGGATCGAATGCCTCGCATATCGACCCAAGACGGGACGTACACTAAACATTCCCAAAGAAATGAGAGAAGACCCCTCACCTCCTTGTTCCCACATGAAAGGCCTAAATATAATATTTGTTATGCCTTTATTAAGTGTTTTTTACTTTTTGTTTTAAGATGAGAAGAAGAGACTCAAAAGGAGGAAAAAGGTGAAAACTAAGGGGAGACTAAGACACACCCTAGTGTTAGCATGCTTGGAGATCCTATGGTTAATGTGGTTTAAAGAGCACTATCCTAAAAAAGGAAAAAAAGAGTGAATTAAACAACTCACTTCTAAAGTAGAAGATGAGTTGTAATTCAAAAAGGGAAGATAGAAGTTATTCAAGGAAAGAATAAAATGCTTATCACAAACACAAAAGAGAAAGCTCTAGAAGAAATGAAGGAAGAAGTGGTATGTGGGAGCACACCCACGCACATGACTTACCATTAGCCCCTGAAAATGTTCGCAAAAACTATTTACAAGTAATGAAATAAGGAGAAAATAACAAGTAAGATCAAACAAGTAAAGAACTAAAGAATTTAATCCACAACGAGCAATTAAAATCATGGTCAACAATTAATCAACAATAACCAAATTAGAATTAGAATACTAAGTAAGAACAAGATTAAATTCTAATAAGAAAAGTTAATTTGTCTAATTCTAAAATTAATCATAAAATTATTTCAAGTCTAATCTAATTCTAAAATTAACCTAAAGTTATTTCAAGTTAAATCTAATCTAATTCTAAAATTAACCTAAAGAAAACTAATCCTAAAATTAATTCTAGGATTAAAACTAATATTAAAATCTAGCTTCTAATCAAGATGAGATTTTAGAATTAATCTAACTGCCTAAAATTAAAACCAAACAACTATTAAAACCAATTAACACCATTAATCAATTATTAAAAAAACTACTAAACAAATATTCAAATAATGAAAACAGAGGGGGGTGCAGTCAGATTAAAGGGTGGCTAAAAACATTCTGGGCGCTTGGACTGTGGGATAATGGCCTAATAGTTCTGTTCATGGTTCCTAGGGGGTGCGAGATTGAAAAAAACTGGGTATGTGATCATGATAGGCGTGTGGGCCTACAATTCCAAGCCCAAAATCTGTTATGAAGCCAAGGGGGTGTACGAATGCAATGGGGTGCGGAAAAAAAAAAGAATGAAGTGGGCTAAAACAAAAACCCGGTCCAAGTAAGGGAACAAGGCAAAGGGTCTTAAAAATGAGCCCTAACTCTTCAGCCACCACTCTCACTCTTCTTCTTCTCCCTACGCCGTCTCTTCAAGCCTTCTTCCCCGTCGCCTCTTCATACACCGCCGGCCGCCATTTCCGTCAACTCCCTCTCCTTCGTAAATTCTTCATGGATCCCTCTCTTTTCTCCGTTTCCGTTCACTCTCCATCCCTGTTCCCCTCCGTTTCAACCTAAACCCACGCTCTCTGTCGTTTCCCTCACAACAACTCAATGTCGCGTCGCAACTCAGAGAATCGAAACAAAACGGAACCTAGGTGCCTCAATCTTGAATTTCACTGTGATTCCGAATCCACTCTCAGTTTCCTCTAAAACTCACACACGCGACGGGATCGAAGGAAGGAAATCAAAATCAAATAATTTCTCAGTCGAAGCACACAAAATTGAATCGCGAGGGAGATCGTTATTTACGTACCTACCGGAGACAAGTCCGGTGCTTCTTCGAAACTCCGACGATAAAAGAAAACCAGAGGTGAGATAATATTCTTCTTAATTTCTTGTTCTGCTTCTTCTTCTTCGATTCTTTGCTGATTATTGATTATTGCAGAGTTGTGGATTCACGAAGTTGAGGAAATTGAAGATGATGAGTCTGCGCGAGGATGATCTCTACTCAGGTAAACTCAGGGCCTGCGTCTTCTCTCTTTTTCGTTGCGGATTTACATTCTTCCTCTTGTACGCTACGTTTTGATTTGTTGTTGAATTGCTACTTCGAGATTGCGAATTCTGGAATTCTGAGTTGTTATGATGTTGAACAGTTTTGCAGGTCTGTGAATTAGCCGGCGAATTTTGTTACGAGACTATGAATTGGAGAAGGTGATGATGAATGAAGATGAATTTGAAGGTTGTTGAAGAGTTGATGCTGAGAGAAGATCAAAGATGAAGAGAAAAGATGGAGAGATTGAAGGTGGTTGCAGAGTGAAAATTGAAGATTGAAGAGAATTGAAAATGGAAGATGAAGATGGGGAAATTGTGCAGAATGAAGAAGAAGTTTGAAGAATGAAGGTAGTGCCGGTTTTA
The DNA here is from genome assembly GCA_022829125.1 of Lathyrus tuberosus. Taxonomy (NCBI): domain Eukaryota; kingdom Viridiplantae; phylum Streptophyta; class Magnoliopsida; order Fabales; family Fabaceae; genus Lathyrus; species Lathyrus tuberosus. Next base: position 509,586 of record JALAZF010000920.1, on the reverse strand, counting down.
TAGAGAATTCAGTGAGGGTATAATAGTATTTACAGGTGAAATTCTGTTAGAGTTAGTTGGAGTTGGTTAGAGTGTTGGTTAGGGATTGTTAGAGATTGGAGAGGATTTTCTGTTAGAATTTTTTGTTATGAAAATGGAGGTTAGGAGAATTGTTAGAGGTTGGGGTTAGAGATTTTGTGATGGATTGGAGGTTATGATTTTGTTTTTCTGTTGTTTTTCTGTTAAGTAGTTATGGAAGAGCTTCTGTTATAATGATCCTCCGCTGTAATGACCTGCCGTTATGCTGTTGTAAGTTTTTTTTATGCAAATTTTCTGATGAGCTGCTATGTATTATTTTTCCGCTGAATTTTCCTGCAATGAACTCACTGCTATGATTGTTTTCTCCTCGCTACTGCTCTGGATTTGGCTCATGTTACGTATCCCATCTGCACTAGTTTTTCCATATAAACTAAGCGGTGAATTAGCCAAACGCAACTTAATGTCCAAACCATTTCTTTTGACAAAACCGTGAACACTTCTTTCAAGCTTAATCAGGTAACCGAGCACAAACAGAAGCCACACCAGCAAGCGACGTTCACTAAACGACATCAGGTTTATAAAGAGCTCCATACAAGATAGCATCGTCGGCGGTTTCTATTTCAACGATCTCTAGAGGCTCAAGTTGAATCTTTTTAAATGTTGCAACTGGTATTGGTTGCTCATATGAAGGCATGATTATGCTCTCATCCTCTAACGAGCATAGTAATATCCTAGGCGGATAACTAAGAGAGTCGTGGATATCAATAAATGTTTGCATATGATGATCAAGTACCACAATGTACTTTCCCTTGCCATGTGTAAGCCTGGTAGGGGCCTGAAGTGATCGAGTTCCATCGACGAAAAGTTTAGTACAATATAAGTTAGATTCAAGAGGACTATCTAAGGTCCCAGTGAAATATATTAGACTAGTTGCCTCATTCACCCAGCGATTTGCTCAACCATCCATTCACTTTCAGTGATGGGTCCTAAACAAGTCCCATTTGCATCATGAAGATAGACATGTCTAAATCCTAATTTCTCATTAGCCCAGATAAATCCACCTGAAACAGTCATGAATGTTGATTCGGGTTTCGATTTCTTCTACCGATACATCTCTCTCCTGTCCAATTTTAATATCAAGCTTAACAACATTGGTTTACACATGGACCTTGGATCCAAAAGGGATGTGAAATGGGTTTAATGTGGATAGAAAAATAATTATGAAAATGGATATTTGAGTATTTAACTTTGGATCTTGAAATGGATATTTTGGAAATGGACTTGGATTTAGAAAAATGGATTGAAAAGTGGTTAAAACAAATGGATGAATTTAGATATATGGTTTAAAGAAAAATGATAAGAAGGGATATGAAACTTGAATATGAAATTTGGTTTAAGTTGGATAAAAAGGATATATGGGGATTAGAAAAATGGTTTATGGGTCCAAAATGGTTATCAAAAGTGGATAAAATGGGCGATGGATATTAACATGAAAATGGTCATTGGTTAGAAAGAATGGACTTGTGTCTTGAATTCCAAGTAATCCTCATAATCAATTTTAGCACCTTCAGATTGCATCAAACTTCAACTCCAAAGCAAGCTTGTACTCAATTAGCAACTATCAATGATAGCCTTGATCACAACATGAATCCACAACTTGATCTCTTGCACTATAATCCCAGATGTCTTCACCATGAAACCCGAACTACCATCTCCAATTGATGAATATCAACCAATTTGCACAAAAGATAAGAAACCTTGATCCCACGTCTCAAGAGGTCATGCAAATGTATGAATATGAGTATGACATAATGGATATGCAGATGAATGCGAAACAAAAGCCAGAAAAAGAAGGTAGGGCGAATTTTGAGGTACAACACTATGAACCTAAACCTCAGGTCAAATATGAACCCCTTGTTTGAACTCAGGTCAACTATGAACCTAAACCTCAAGTCAAATATGAACCCGTTGTTTGAACCCAGGTCAACTATGAACCTAAACTTCAGGTCAAATATGAACCATTGTTTGAACCCAGGTCAACTATGAACCTAAACCTCAGGTCAAATATGAACCCGTTGTTTAAAACCAGGTCAAATATGAACCTAAACCTCAGGTCAAATATGAACCCGTTGTTTGAAACTAGGTCAACTGTGAACCTAAACTTCAAGTCAAATATGAACCCGTTGTTTGAACCCGGGTCAAATATGAACCCATTGTTTGAAACCAGGTCAAATATGAGCCCGTTGTTTGAAACCAGGTCTACTGTGAACCTAAACTTCAGGCCAAATATGAACCTGTTGTTTGAAACCAGGTCAACTGTGAACCTAAACCTCAGGTCAAATACGATCCCGTTGTTTGAAACCAGGTCAACTGTGAACCTAAACTTTAGGTCAAATATGAACCCGTTGTTTGAAACCCAGGTCAAATGTGAACCTAAACCTCAGTTTAAATATGAACCCGTTGTTTGAAACCTAGGTCAAATATGAACCTAAACCTCAGGTCAAATGTGAACTCGTTGTTTGAAACCCAGGTCAAATGTGAACCTAAACCTCAGGTCAAATGTGAACCCGTTGTTTGAAACCCAGGTCAAATGTGAACCAAAACCTCAGGTCAAATGTGAACCCGTTGTTCGAAACCCAGGTCAAATGTGAACCTAAACCTCAGGTCAAATGTGAACCCGTTGTTTGAAACCCAGGTCAAATATGAACCTAAACCTTAGGTCAAATGTGAACCCGTTGTTCGAAACCCAAGTCAAATGTGAACCTAAACTTCAGGTCAAATGTGAACCCTAAGTTTGAAAACAAGGTCAAATGTGAACCTAAACTCCGGTCAAATGTGAACCCAAAGTTTGAAAACCAGGTTAAATGTGAACCTGAACTCAGGTCAGATATGAACCTAAAGTCCAGTAATTGCTGGCATTGTTTCAAACCAGGTCAAATGTGAACCTAAACTTTGGTCAGATATGAACCTAAAACCCAGGTCAGATATGAACCTAGAACCCATGTGAACTTAAACCCAAAGTCCAGCTCATACTGGCACTTCAGATCCAGCTCATACTGGTACCCAAAGTTTATCTCTGTCTTTTCTGGTCTTTCTTGAAGATCCCATTTGAACTCTTCAGTATAAGAAATCCCCAAAAAATCTTGTTTCAGATGTCTATCCTTTTATTTCAAATTGATCCCCAGTGGAGATCATGTCTTCTTTCTGGTTTCATGCCCAGTGAGAATGTGTCTTTATTACCCCAGTGTCGTCCGGTCACATATGAACCTGTCATCCATCTCCCTGGATATGTCCCCAGTGGAGAATACCTCTTTGGCTCCTATCTCTAGTAAAGAACTGTAGGGTCTTCCCCTTTATGTTTCTATCCCCAGTATTTCCTCAGAGTCTTCCCAGTGAGTCTCTTTTGTTGATCAGCCTGTATCCCCAGTGAGTTTTTCTCATGGATGCTAACCTTCATCCTTCCCAAGTGTTGCTCACTTGTGGTTGTTTGCTCTTTATCTCTGATGCCTGGTATGTCTGCATCTTTGCACTATCATGGCATCATATCATCATACTAGAAATTCATGGCATGTCAGCATTTGCATGTTTGTCTCTTGTCCTTAGCATCTGCATTCCATCTAAGGGCAAAATTTTCGGTTTGCTATATTTAAATACCTTTCCACCTTGATGTCCCGAGGATTTCCTTTCCTCGTGCCATCCGGTAAAGCTATTTAAATAGGGGCAACTGTTGTACCCTAAATTTTATCTCTTAGATGTCATAACATCTTACATAGACATTTAGGATCAATCATATATGCACTGTTCAACTAACCCATATCTTGCAGTTTATTTTTTTTATGTTTGGAATTAGGGTTTACACAGAGAAATTCAAGGCCTCCTAAGGTATCCTCTGACTCCACACAATCATCACAAAGACTCACTAGTTGTTTGGAACCAAGATCTCAAGACTTTTAATCAAGTCAAGTCAACAAAAGATCACCAGACCTAAGTTGTGGAATTGGGGTTTTAACCTAAGGAATCACTGAAGAATTTTGTCATGTTAGGTCAAGTTCTGCTTGGTTCATCAACCATTTGAGTTACCTACATCCAAGAGGTCTCACTCAACAAGAATTCAAGGTCATCTGGCTCTCATCGTGATTAGTTTGAGCCACAGTTTCACCCTGTCTCCAACTTAGGGTTTCTGTTAAGACAAGTGGATCATTGTCTTTGATTTTGATCAAGAGGTGCTCTCAAGCCTTAGTACTTGACTCCATGAGATACTAGACATCCCTAAGGCCCATCTATGAGCTTTATATATGAATAAAGAAGCAAGATCATTAGAGATAATCCCAGTACATTCACAGTTAAAGTTAAGGTTTTGACTGAAACCCTAACCCTTGGGATTTTGATCCAAATGAAACCTCCAAGGCCTCAATTCATCATAGTATGTCTCATTGATGATTTAGGGTATGAGAAATCAAGTCTCAAGAGTTTTCTTGCAAAGGAAGCAAGGTTTAGTTCATGAAACTTTTCATTAGTGGAATTTTCCCCTCTTGTGCCAATTTGAAATGGTCATAACTTTCAAACCACACATCCAATTTGAGTGACTCAAAGCCTAAATGGAAGCTCTTTCCATGATCTTCAAAGTGTTAAATATGACTTTTCTCCAAAAAAAATGCATGGTTTGTGAGTTATGAGACTTGAAAGCTAAACTATCCCAAGACTTAGTGAAATTTCAGCTTGTTTTCCTTTAATTTGCACACGACTTTAACCCAGTTTTTCATAAAGTTCCAGGCCTCAAATCAAAAATCTTTGGACATGAAATTTTTAGAGGGCATTGAGGGCTTTCCAAAAAGTACAAGAACTCCTCAATCCATGGAGTGAGCTGAGATATTCCATTACATGAAGTTTGAGGTTCATTTCTTGAGTTTTAAATAACCAACTTATGCATAATGATGCATTAACACTTCTAATCACCAAATGCTTCACTCTTTTGATGTTTAGAGACCAGATTAGCATGTTTAGTACCTTTGCCATGATTTTGGCAAGCTGAAGCATTATAATATCATAGTTTATGAAAGTTGTGCAAGTGGTTTTCAAGTGAGAGAAACTTTTCAAACAAAAGCATGGTTGCTCCTGTTTTCCGTGGAAGTTGGATTCTACACCAATCCCATCAACCACCAAATCAAAGCCAAACCCTATTCTGATCATCTATCAGAGCTATGGAAGACTTTTGGACCAAAACTAGCTCACACGAAAACCCTCCAAGGAGGGCAAAGTTGGCAAAATGTGCCATTCTCACCATACCTTGAGTCCTCAGCTCTTTCCTATAAATAGGAGCTCAGTTTTCATTCCAAACCACCAACAATTTCAGATACTCACTCTAAAAAGGCTCTGAGTTTAATCTTTGCAAGTGAAGGAAGGAAGAGGGAAAGAGTTTGCTACCATAAGGAGAGTATCTCATTGTTGAAGTTGCAGTGGACATATTCCACTTGGTAATACTCCTCTTTCATACTCCATATTCATATTTATGTACATGTTTATCATCATATCTATGTCCTATATGTTCCTATAATATGTGTCTTGTATGTTTTCTTCCATTCATCCATAATGCATAAACAATGTGTGTTTGAGTTTTTTCTGTCCATGGCCTGTAATCATGAGATGAGGTAAGTCTGGTTATTCTGCAGATGTGAGGTAGATACTTGCATTATATTTTGTTCTTGTTATCATGTATGCAGATCACAATACACTTGTACTGGTCACTAACTGGCTTTTTGAGTCTTTATGACTTTATTGTTGTGTGAACTTGTCAAACACTTGGATGCAGTAAGTGCTAACAAGCTTGTGACTGTTTTTTTGGTGCTTGGATGTTATTATGATAAGAGGTAAGCTCCATAAATGTAGCTCATTCCTATTGATTTGAGACACTTGCATTTTTATGACTTGTGAGTTTCCTACTTGAACTGTTTGCCTTTGTGTTAGTATGGTTCCAAGGTTATAATAATTGGTCAAGACTTTGTTAGCAAGGGAGCCTAGTTGTTCTTCACTAAAAATAATTGGTGTCATTGCTGTCATCATTTGATTTTTGGTCAGTTTGTGTATAAGAACTATACTATGCATTGTATACAAGAGGTCTGCTTATTGAGGTTTGCCTTTGAGCAAGAAAGTTGTTTTTAACTCAGTCTGTTACAATAGTGTCCTTTTGCATCTATTCATATGTTTACATACATCCTGATATGCACACCAAACTATAACATGTCATGACTTTTTGTTTTGAGCTAAGTTGACTTATGTGTTTAAGATTGATATATCTGAACCGCTAACTTACTGAAGTTATGCAACTGGTTATGATTTGTGTTTTTAACTTGTTGTTTACAACCTGTTGATATGATTGGTTCCTCATTGTGTGCTAAAACTGGTGCATTGGAATTGATAATCCCTTGAAGTTTTATTTTGTATAAAGATGCCATGATATGTTCACCATGTTATCGTGCTTAATGTTAAAACTCATGCTTCTATGTGTTCAAGCTTGTATGCAAACTTTCAATATGCCATCTGATGTACATTTAGGTTGTGCTACTGCTGCCTTGCTATATGTTCATGGTCATATGTGCAAGTTTTGTTAAATAAACTATCTTGTCTTTAAGTAATAGAGCACATCCTCAATATTTGCTTATGTGGGAGGTAACATAGTGCTACTTTGTTATAACTGACTGCTTGTGTGTATGTACTTGTTGATGTTTGTCCCTCAAATAAAAGTTGGTTGTGAAATCATTCTGACATAGTACTACATTCATACACTTTTTCACATCCTATTGTGCACACAAAATGCTATGCCATGTTCACATTGCTGTCATCATTGATTTATGATCAGTTTGTTTATCAAAACTCATGATATGTATGTTCTTACTTTGTTAAACTTGTTTTGTCCATGTGCATGTTTAAATCTCATAAAGTCTGTAAACTTTGCCATGATGCCATGAGCATATGTCTGATACTATCCTGCCAAACCTTTGTGTTCAAACATGTATGCAAATCTTCAAAATACTCCCTGATGTGTGTTAAAGTTAGGAGTGTTACTAAGCCTTGTGACCACTTTGTGTATATAAATTTCTGCTTTGGTGTGTAATCAGATTGTGTGAACCATTGTCTTGCTTTGTATTCAAAACTATTGTTATTCTCTTGAAGTGTTGGTTTGTGGCCATGTTTAGCATTCAGTTGGCATGATTGTACTGATGTCATATAGCCTGTTTCTTGAACTTGTTTTGTGATATCATTGTCCACTTGCTTGAGCCATTACTTGTTAAAATATATTTAATGTTGGTGTATGATCACCCTCCTGATGCATCCATGTTTCATGATGAGCTTGAGTGTTTAAGTGCCAATAGCATGCTTGGGAGGTTTGGATTGACATATCTGTTTGACTAGATTTGATGATGTCCTTCTGTTTGTGCCATATCTTAATCATCTTGTCATCATGTTAACTGGTTTGCATTTTGTCTTTTAATCAATGTAGTCATATATCCAGGTTTTGCATGAATTTATGTAGAGGTGCTAATGATTTGAACCTTTTGAGTTTATGTCCTCTCATATCAACCTGCTAACTTGTATCTTTATGTGTGGCATGATGAACTTGAATTGATATCACTTGGAGGCAATTGAACATGGCACTGTTTTTGGTTTTGTTGCATTGAATCATACAGGATACCATGAGGTCAGGTTTAAGACCTTGTTGATGCTAAATTCAGTAAGTGTCATTTGTCCTGATAGCACATAACCCTATGGTTATCATGTCACAACTAAGTTGCCACAACCCAAAATTATCCTTGATATGATTTCAAGAACTCTTCAGGTTCTATTTGCAAGAGTTCTTATCAGTCCTTGGTGGTTATTCTGATCAATTCATATGCTTAGTCCAATTTCATTTCACTATCATGATTTCTAACTGTCTGTTGTATACATGTTTTGGCATATGAATCATTAACATTGGCATAAGCTGATAATTGAAACAAATTGGAGTTTGGACCCTGTTTTGATCTAATGAGATTGAGAACAATCCCTTTTTAATGTGTATAGCATGAGCATCTTGTCCTATCACTGCTTGAAAACTTTTCCTCAATTGCTAAGCATGTTTCCTTTGGCAAGCCACCAAACTCATTGGCCCTTCATGTGTTAAAGGCAAGAATATTGGGGTTTATTTATTTTGATAAGATTTTATTCAAGTTAATGTTGCAATTGATTGTCATTCTCACTGATTATGTTTACATAAGTGGCAAGAGTGGATTCATGTGGTAGCTGGGATTAAGTTCCCTCTGCACCAAGGCCATGGTTGTGTTGTTGGCAAAGGCTAGTTTTTTAAAAGGTTCACACATAAGGTTTATACACTTCTAGAGTTGGATTTATGACCGGATATAACAGCCACCCCAGTGGCAAGCACACACATACACGCGCACATTTGACACATAGGACAGGGGTTCGAATCCCCCTCGCCCCAGTCCTTTTGTTTTAATTTTCCAAAATACTTTGTTTCATATATGATGAAGTGTTATCCATATTTGTCAAACACGCGCGCGTTGGCCTGATTGGCATGGTTTTGTGGCTGTACACGCAAGGACCTGGGTTCAACACCCATGGGGGCCTCTCCTAATATTTTTTATCACATGTTGTTTTGTATATTTTATGGTTTATACATAAACTTCAAACATTTATAACTCAACCATTTTTTATCCTTTTTCACTCATTCTTTTTGCTAAATATTCCTAAATGGATTTACTTTTTGAACATAAAAAGAGATTGATGGAAATATTTAATTTTGAGGAATTTATTCATGATGTAAGTGAAAAGTTCCTTGTTAGGGTTTTATGGCACTTCTTGGTTGTTCTTGATTCTTTTATCATGTCATCTTGCTTAATCAATGTCTAATGCATTTGATTCTAACCTTGTACAATGTTGTAAACTTTGTTTCACTTGAATGTTTTGCATCATCATGTAAATATCCATTGTAAGCTTCTTGTTTCATAAAACTGTTGTTCTCCCTATTCCAAAGGAAATTCCTCCTCAGTTGACTCATAAGTCAATAAACAAATCATACCACCTTGGCCTCATAAGAGCCTTTCTCTTTCTTGGCCTCATAAGAGCCATTGAATCATAACTTAGAACTAGGATAGGGTTTTTTAAACTCTATGTGGGCTCATCACATTGAGTATCCATTTTTCCCCACCACAACTTAGATCTAGAGAGTTTCCTTAAACTCTAAATGAGCTCACACTCATTTCCCCTTGGAACTTTGACCATAGTCAATGGTTCCTCAAATTCCCCATTAGCTAGGTGAACTATGGTTGCTCTGATTCTTTAGTCAGATACGTAGGCACAAGATGCGACGTCTTGGCGAGCAAATTCAATGTATACCTTTAACAGATTTATCTTAGCAAGCAAACATAACATAACACAAGCTTAAACAAGAGGTTCCTGTAGAGTACTACAGATATTAAGGGTGCTAATACCTTCCATTAGTATAATCAACCCCCGAACTTAGATCCTCTTAGGTTTTCTCGATCTTGAACTTTTCCTTTGGATAAATCACAGTCGGTGGTGAATTCAAAGAAAGGTGATGCAAGTTAATTAAATAGCTTGTTATCCGATTCTCACCGCAACACATGTGCACGGGCACGCGCGACATAGGGACATCATCATGACCCTAGTCTAGCCATTATTATGAATTAAATACGTCACGTGGCTCAATACGTGCGTGGCACTCCATCCCTTCAAATCCCATCAATCATTTGGCTTTCCGCAAGCCGGGCACGTCAGACAATGTTGCATGTTCCCCGGGCACAGATTCCCTCAGGCACCGCGGAACAACCTCATCTCAACAACGTGCGTCTACCACGCCTACTCCTCCCCGGGACTGCGAGCTGCCCTTAAGTCATCACTCATGTGCTCGTGAGCAACGACTTGGGAGACTCCTGTTCTGGACTGGCCCAATGGCTAGGCATGGCCCAATCCACTTCTGCTTCCAGAACGACCCAATTGCCTAAGTCCAGCCAATTTAAGGCAAAGGGAAACATTTACCTTTATGCCCCTCTAATGGGGAAGGTTGGCCGGTTGAATCCCAGGTTCAGCTGCCCCTCCTCAGCATTTCTTGCCCGTCACGCACGGTTCCACCATCCAGAAACTGTCACGACGCTTGTGGTCGTGACCACGCCCTTGCCCGCAACAACGACTAGTTCCGAGCAGATATGCCCGTCTCAACGGCTAGTTTCTGGCAGTTACCTAATATTTGGGAACGAGTATCTCGCCCCGAAAATAGGGACCAACGGCCAAGCGCTGGGAGCATTATAAAAACCCTCTCATTTGAGAGGGTCATGTATTCTAAATCATCTTAAGACACATACTTTGTACTTGCCTTCTTTTCCCCCGATCCTTGCTTTAGCATCGGAGTGCCTTGCAGGTACACCCCCTCCTCATCTTTCATACCCAGCATCGCAGACGTAGTCTCTGGCCCACTTCAGGTTCTGATCAGCTGGTAAGATCAGCATTGTAATATAAAATGATTTTATACTATTAATCAATGACCATTCTATATTCGGCTAAATCACCCTGATATTTTTAAATTGAATTTAATTGATATACACCGGCAGTGTAAAGATTTTTTATATTGTTAATCAATCACAATCGTTGATTTATTTAAAAGGTTTGACTTTTATTTTAACCATTAAAAAGTAATACAAACAGATAATTATGATGCATTGTCAATGTAAAACTTTTTATATTAATTGTGCATAACAATTAATTTTTTTTAAATTAATAACATTATAAATTTTTATTACATAATATTGTAAATCATCGCCATTGCATTATTTGAATTTTTTTAGAATAACCTATTTTTTCAAAAAAAAAATACAAAATTAACCGTATTTTCAAAAGGTTTACCAAAGTGGCGTAGTTTGAGAATAGAAAATCATGGATACGCCAAATGAAAATGGTGTATCACTTTGTTAATCTTCTTATGCATTATTTCATATGACTTATGCATTAAGTTTTATTCCTATGCGCCATATGAAATGGCGCCTCCTATATTTTATTTATTTTTAATTAATTTACTTATACGCCATTTGAAATGGCTACTATATATACCTCCCCCTCTATATATACCATCGCCTTCTCTTTTTATTTCTCTGCACAAACTTATCATATTTCTCTGCACTACATTCTCTTCATATCTCCTTGCATTTTTCAGTTAAAATGGATTCCTCTTCTTCCTCTTTTTCCCCTTCTTCATCCTCATATATCTATCAGGTTCCATATATCACCAAGAAAAATGCCAATTTAATTTTCTTGCCAGTCAAACCTCCAATGAAGATCTGCCACTGGAATACAATGTCGTTAGAACATCTCAAGAGGAGTCTGATCCGCTGGTTAGATGGAGACATTCTGGAGGGTGAAAAGATCAGAAGAATTAAAAGATTTGTTACCACGTTCAACCAAAATGGAGAAGTTTGTTTTTGAGGGAATGTTACTAATGACCGAGATGTTCATACGTTGATGTTTAGTTCTCAGGAAATTGTCTTGATGGTTGTAATCGCTTAGTTATGTTGTTTTGCTGTTGTATTTGTGTGTTTTGGTTTTTTTTATTGTTTAAGTTATTGTAAATTGTTGTTGTTGAAAGTTATGTTGTTAAGCTGTTGTATATGTGTGTTTTGTTTTTTTTATTGTTTAAGTTATTGTTAGTTGTTGCTGTTGAAAGTTATGATATTAATGGAATGAAAGTTGTTGTTGATATAGAGAAACAAGGTTACGTTTGAAACATGTTGTGCTTGATCCTACATTGGGACATTTTGTACGATTGTGCCCGGGCTGACGGCACAAACGACATAATCTGACCATTTTGTTTGTCGTATCCATCTCCGTTCAAATACACGTGCTATTAGGGCGACCCTTTTTCTTTCTTCGCATAATTTCATTATGCCATACAATTTTGCCTTCGTATGTGGGTCAATAGTCCTCCTTTACTACTACCTGAAAGCTAGTGTTGTAGACATTGCATAGACTAATGACTTAGTAAAAAAACAGACAGGTAGTTGGAAGGGTCGTGGCGAGCCTTTGGACATGCTGCTATTACATGGGAGCAAGGCATACGAAATGCCTGAAACTTTCCGCAGTTACACCAACTCTTATCTAGTTCCACTCAGTTACATCCCCTCAGCCTCCCTTCATTGTGATCCATTGACTCAGCAACACTAAACGAACCTTTATTACGGTCAAACACTGTGACCACGTGTGTGTTATCTTTGGAAGCTTCGTCCTTAATGAATTTCATCGAACTATCACTGGACAGTTGCCCAGATTGTAAGACAGAACTCCACTTTGAACATCTGATATCAAAAAGTGCCCCGAGCCTAAAATATATTGCCCTTACCAAAGCGGTTATCGGTAGGTTTCAGATGCCCTTGAATACAGAGTTCATTGATTCAATAAGGTTTGTTATGATGTGGCCCCGTCGTTGGCCATTGTCATATGCCCTGGTCCATTTCTCTAGTTGAATATTGTCGATCCATCTTAATGCATCTGCGTTTGTCAATCTGATTTCGTCACGATATTGTTTGAAGGAAGGCTCTATTAGTGCATACCCTGCGTTCACAACCTTCTTCTGCGGCGTTTTGTCCTTGATCTCCCACTGAGTATGATAAGATAATTAAAACTCAGTGTTATATTATGATTTCATTTTGACATTTTTTATTTCTTGAAAGCACTGGAAATACTGTAAATATTATGTATTTGCCATTGTTACGCAACATTCATAAAGTATGCACTTATAGTTGGGGTTCAGCTATTTTGGCCCATCTATATAGTGTCTTATGTAAAAATGCAAAAAAAAAAAAGATACTTGTACCTTTTATGGTTGCGCATTTCTACTTCAAGCATGAGGTTGGTCAAGAATGCCGACACTCGCTCCGATCAACCCGAATTCATACACATTCTCCTACGCAAACAAGTAAGTTTATTTTAAAATATCAAACATGTATATGTTGATAAAACGTTTATTTGTAACTAATTTATTTATCTCACTTTTTTTTAGGTGGTCAGTTCTGGGAATGACTTACCAACGATGTCCCAGAAGCGCAATAATCGTGTACCGCAATCTTTTAGACCACATTGGATCGAACGATGTAATTTCTTCATACACTTCTATAAATGTGGCTATTAAATTAACACAGTGCAATTTTTCTCATTAAGAATTTTGATTTTGCAGTTTATCTGGAGGTCGTATCTAGGTCTCAACCATCAGCCCAACGCTGATGATGCTGCAGCGTGGACAGCAAAAACACCGATCATTCGGTTCACTACAGTGGAGATGCACCAATGTGATCGAGTGAAAATGCAGTTCGGCATGCACCAAGATATTCCAGTCGCTCCGACGTTTGGGAGACTGGCATCAATTGAGAGTGGATGCACAATGGGGTCTAAATGATTGGAGAGACTTTGCTAAAGAGATGTGTCGATATTGGAAGAATCGACATCGCCACATCTTAAATAAGCCTGTTGTGGAAGGGGCTAGACCAAGTCATCAATATATGATTTGGTTTAGGTCGGTTACAACACAACAAATTGTGTCTGAACCGAAATATTTGATAGATCCGCGCCAACGTGCTTCTTCCTCATACACACAACAACAAACACCTGCCCAACAACCAACCCCGTACCACACCCAACACCAATATCTACCCACCCAATCAAACTTCCAAACTCGCAACCCATTCATGTCTCCCACTCAATCACAACAACAAGAGTCTAACCCTTACCGCCAACATCCACACACTGACACCACATCTGCCTATAGCCTTACCACCAAAACACCCCACACCACTATTTGACTACCTTATCCCACAACAGCCATTGCATCGTTTCCAAAACGATTCAATGTACCAATTCGGCCAACCATATCGTCCGCAGCTAACCCAACCACTGCGTCCCAACTTCGAAAACATGGGCATGGAACTGAATTACGGAAGCGCCGTTGGCATGAACCCCCGTCTATTAGGGACAGATGATTGGAAATTTATCAAATACGACGGGACCTTCGCAACAAATACTTTTTCCGCAGGCCAATACACAAAGACCACAAACACCTCAACAAAATCGTGGTAGACCGCGGAGGCACGCTAATGCTTCGGGATGTGAAACCGGGGGACGTTTTGATCGGGCCGGTCATTGATTTTTTTTGTTGTAAACTTTAATGTATTTAAATAATATTTTTATTTGTTTTTTATTTAAATAAAATTTCTTAATAAAACAAAAAAATCAATATATATATATATATATATATATATATATATATTAGGGAGAATGCGCCATCCAATAATCCAATATAGTGCATGCACTCAAAAAATTAAATTAGGGCATACAAAATAGGTGTAGACGCGGACGCCATTTGATTTGACGATACCTATGTGTATACTACAAATCAAATGACGCATGAACTCTACTTTAAATGAAATGGCGAATGCATATTATTATTTTAAGAAACTATGCCACTTTTTTGGTAATTATTTTGAAAAACATGTTATTTTGAAAATTAAATTAAAAAAAAAAACATGTTATTTTTTTTTTTTTTAAATCGCATTATCTTATCTTTAATCTTAGTACATAAATGATAACGTGACAGTTATTGTACTAAATGTTATTTTAGTAACAAATATTTATAACTTTAGTTTAAGAAACATTATTCATTGCTGTTTTACTCATAAAATTATATAAAGTATTTTTTAGTTTTTCGTTTTTGAGTGAACACTAAAAATGAAATAAAATAACATTAACTATCTATTATATTATTTTTAAAATCACAGAATATCTATAACTAAACATATAAAAGTTATGTTAAAATTTTAATTTCTATAATATTTGTTAATTTTTTCTCTTAAAAAAATGAAATTTTGTTTAAATAATATTTAAAATGATAAATATAATATTTATTTAAAATGATAAATATAATATTTGATTAATTATTAAGTGATTACATGAATTATAGAAAAATTAAGTGATTACATGAATTATAGAAAATAATATTTTAGTTTATTCTTAGTTTTCCTCAAAACCGATATTTTAATTATTTATATTTAAAAAGAATAAAAACTGAACCAAAACAATCCACTAGACCATAAATATTTTATATTTTAGTAATTATAACTATTTTGTTGATAAATATGAAATGGGATGATTAAGTTATAATTAAGGTGAATAAGGACTCGTTTGATAAAAATTTAAATAATAAATGTTTTTCGTAAAAGTAAAAGTATTTTAAGTTTGTTTTATAAATTAAAAATAATAATAATTTTGATATTTACTAATTTAAATATTTATTATTAATAATCTTGACATAATTTTTTTTTTACACATAATCTTGACATAATTAAAATGATAACAAATTTAAAAAAAAAAAGAAATATCTGAAAAATAATTTTCATAAAAACTATTTGATATTTTAATTTTCTTTGAATTTGTAAAAAAATGAAATATTTAAAATATTATTTTTCAAAATGCCATTTTAATCAATTTTGCATTTGAACTTCTATTATCATAAATTTTATAAATTTTTTAATAAAAAAATGTAATACTGTAAAAACTTATTTAAAAAAAAAAAAGCTAAAATAAATTGCATTGATCATATTCTTTTTTAGTGGTGTTTAGTTATGGATCTGAATTCTCTTCCATTATACTTCTTTTATTTGATTTTTCTCCATTTTCAGTCTCACCACTAAATATAAGTTGATATATCTATAGGGACAAAGATTATAGTAGTTTTTTATAAACAAAAAATGTGCACAATTAAGTAGAAAATAAACTATTTTTGAGGGTTCAACATTTTGTATCCAACAAAATTATCTAAAATTTTAATTCCCGTTTTGAAAAGTGACATGTTTTGTCACGCCATTTTAAAATGTCTTGTGGTGTGTGATCTTTTGACACACATCAAAGAGAGGACTAAAGACCAAAGAACAACAAATAACATCAACAATTTAAGAGCCAAAACAAATCACTTTTGAAAGGAGATTAAAGCCACACAAAAAGGGAACCAAAAACATATTTCATACAAGGTTGCAGTGGCAAACTTAAAAGATAGAAAAGTCATGGTAAAGTTCAAAATAACCATTGATTTAACGAACAAAGGTTTGATGTGTTTCTTTCTTACCTTTGTACTAAATTAATTACATTTATTTGCTATTAAATCAATGATTATTTGTTAACTTTCCCATGATGGTCCCATCTTTCGAATTCATCATGCTAAATGTCACCTTTCAAATAACCACTACCTAATCAAAATCACCCATGGTAAAACAATTTGTAAAACAATAAAAACAGGTAGAAATAAATTAAATGTTTCAAGTATATAGAGTTAAACTAACCGCTTCAATTATATTATTCTACTGTTGCTATAAAACAAAAAAGGGAAAGGGTTCCCAAGTAACTGTTCAATGACTTTTAACATAATTTTGATATTCAAAAATTTTATCCTACAAGAGAACTATCCAAAAGCTGAGATATAACATGATGCACTATTCGATTAATACCACCAAATTCAAGAGGTGGCCAAATAGAAGGAACTTTACATGTCTTAACATTGACCAAAGGAACAAGGAATAATAATTTTTTAGAATTTGATATAAAAAAATGCCCCTGAAAGTTAGAGTTTAATAGATTTAAAATTTTACCTCGCTGTACAAATCTGACCATCAACAGACATTGTCCTTGGGTGATTGTTTGGCCGAAGAAACTAGACTGGTGGTACACTGGAGATCTTCATCTTGTTCCTTTTTTGTAAGCCCCGAAGGACTTTTAGTTTCAGAATATTTATGCTCACCGTCGGACACAATTGATTCATGGTTTACAGAGTTTCCTAACTTTTCTTCAGAGTTTCCTAACTTTTCTTCAGATTGGCCTTCTGTATCCAAGGGCTCCCTGGGAGGAGCAGATAAAGAACGTTCTCTACTAACAGTGGCACTGCCATTGCCAGAATTGGTAGGTGCCAACCAGACGAATTTAAGGTTATGGTCTTTCCAGCATTTACCTTTTATAAAGGCCTGTTCAGCTGCTCCGCGAGTAGTGAAATTTAGACGTGCCTCTTGTTCACTACTGTTATTGACTTGCACATCTTCTAGCTCTACAGCGGAAAGTTCACCATATGGTAAGAAGTGTTCCTTCAAAGCAGCAACCTAAAAGACAATAATTTTGTAAGCAAAGGATTAAAATTGACAGTGTCACATTTGGTAATGATACAACAAATCTAAGACAAAGATGACCGTATAAATCAACCATAACCACACAGGTGTTCGTATCAATAGATAAGCACAAACTAGCTCTTCCAAACGCCTCCCTAATATATATTTTCTCATATAATATTGCACTTGGACTTTTAGGTTTGACACGAGAAGACCAATTAGCAAAACAGGTTCGTGGAGTGCAATCATAACTTAGAACAGCCTAGCTTGGAAGCCCTTTAGTTTTTCATAAAATATCAGGCTAACTCATGATCAACTTCATAACGATCACGACAACATAGGACAGTGTCATGGTATAAAACTAAAGAAAATGATGGACCAGTTCTGGGTCCTCCAAGAGATATCCAAGGACAAATTAGGAAAGAACCAACAAAAAACTTGAGATGGCAGCTGCAGCAAGCAACGGTGAGCTTATGGTCATTTCTCGCAAGCTATTGGGTCGCATGGTGCTGCACATGACAGTGCAGATGTTGGGTCTGGGGAGCTTGAGAGTATCAGAAGTGTTGTGTAACACAAAGACCGTGGTGGAGTGCCAACTTTTTAGTTTGATTCTGTTTAGGTTTAAAACTATTCTAACAAATCCTTCCCCTGGATTGAAAATTCCCAATTTCCTACAAGAGTAATTATGCCAAATCCGTTTATTTTAACTAAATGATGACCAATCAAAGGTTGAGGTCCAACATTTAATTAAAATTTTCAGATCTCCTACCCAATACAATGCATATGGTATATTAGATAGGAACATGACTCGGGTGACTACTGGAATTTTAAATATGATATCTTATGTGAGCATGAATACAGCAGAGAGAAGAAAATACGCATAATTTGTACACATTTAAGAAATCTGAAACAAGGTGAAATAAATAGAAACAATCAAAAGGAAGGCCAATCATTTTTTTTTGCTTTAACCAGTCCCTATTGTTTCTTCTTTCTTCGTATCTACGCTAAAACAATAAATAGGTATTTCATTTTCATAAATTTCTCAAAATGGGACAGACTATGGAAAGACAACCAAGAATGCAGAATCGCAGGGAAATATTTTAATTTTAGAAGTTAAAATCTTATAATCCAATACATATAGACATATATTTTAATTCATCGTCTACTATTCTCACATGTCAGTTCATGTCCAACTCTAACAGGGAAATCTTTAGTCAAATGATTGTAGCAAAACAAACAACAGGACCGATTGCAAAACTCTACAATATGTACAGACACATGAGGCAAAGAGAGAAGACTTACATTTGCTAGACCAACTGGCAAAGGTGGGATGATTCTAAATGCAGTGGGACGGTTATCCAATTTGTATCTATTAACAGGCCCTAATGGTTGAATTGACTGCCTCAAGCCTGTAGGTTCCTGTGGTCTCATTTGTGCATTTGATTTAGGACTTTGAGAAGCAGTCTTGACCAACTGTTTATTCTTATCCACTGTTGTCTCCGCAAGTGGAGATGGCATACCAATATCAGCATCAGACGATTGAGGAGAAGCCAGTTTGACTACATCAGACGCCATGCTCGTTTTGAGTCTCTTGGAAGATTTCTCAGTAACAACTTCACCCTTGGGTCCTGTAGCCTGTGAAAAATTAGAGTTTATGTGATGAGAAGGAATGACATTAATACATGAAACAAGATGATAACGGAATGCGGTGGTGACCGATGATTGTGCCAGACTTCTATTTTGTTTTTAATATAGTTATGTAGAGGATAAGCTCTAAACACCATTTTATTACTGGGACTTAGAAAAGGCGGCATATGCACTAATTGATACATATGGTCCTGTTACCTGACACTAAACTAATCACATTACTTAGTAAAAGAAAGAAAAATGCACTAAATATCCAAAATATCATGAATCTCTAAACCAATGTATCAACAACTACAATTTAAGGAAAATAAGCAATTAGGTCTTACATGTTTCTCAAATTTATTCAACTGGCGCTTGAACTCATTACGCTTTTGGTCCAGAATTTCCTGCTTCTTGCGCAGTTGTTCCTTTAGATGCTCTAAGCTTTCAAGCTTCCTCTGCAAAGGAGGCGCAACCTTGGGTGCATCTGCAATGAATGGCTTTGGTAAATCTGAAGGAAATGATCCTTCAAACATAGTCCTTGAAGCATCAGGTTGATGTATATCTTTTCTCCTATCAGTGACCACTGGATGAGATGGAACGAAAGTGGGTGGTTGCCCACGGGGGGTTACAGTTGCACCATTCCCACTTGCAGTAGAATTATCACTACGAATACAGTCACGATTAGCCCACCACAGCTTGATGAAACGATTGCCCATTACAGCATCAGGTGCCTTCAGAGCAGCTTCAGCCTCTTCCCTCTTGGAGAATTGGACAAAAGCTCGTTCGCTGTTTATTGGAATATGAATGTCGGTAACTTCCCCAAACTTCTGAAAATGAGCAAGAAGAGATTCCCTCCTGTTAATTTTATGAGGTATCCCATTTACAAATAGAGTACGCAATGCCTTTTGTGATGGTTTACGTATGTTATGCATATCAGCCTGTGCCTTCAAAGATGCTTCCAAGGCTTTTGGGATGGCATCATCTGCTGCTATGATTTGCTTACCTTGACTGGAAGAGCTGTGAGAACCAATTAATTCATCATTATCTTCCTTTAATTGATTATCAGGAAAATTGAAAGAGCTCATTGTAGGGTTAGATTTTTCTTTCATGTCAAATCTACTTTTCGAACTACCAATTCTGCCCCAGACAGATGAACTGGGACCCTGTAAACTGACAGAAGTTCTGGTAGCTTCGACTGGACAAACACTATTTGGAGCATCACAAGACATAGGCTCGGCATCATCAATCTTTGATGACTGCATATTTAGGAGTGCATTTGAAGATTCCAGACCCCTATCATTCCACAGTGGTTGATCAGGATCATAAAGATCAGCTCCACTTGTGCAACCAGGACCAGGATATTCACCATCCATCGGCAAACCAACATCACTGACAACGGACTTGGAAATTATTCCAGGTTTACATTTGCTGTTCATTGAAGCGGTTGAAGCATTTATTGAATGTAGTGATCCAGATCCAGCAGGTGCTCCAATTAGGTGTGCACTTGAAAGCGAAACAGGAAGGTTGAACTGTGAAAGACTCTGAATTATGAACAACAAATTAATTAGCTAGTTTAACAGACAATGTATGACTTTGATACAGTGAAAAATTATGGGAAAGTGCAAATATTAGACAATACAAATTAAGATCATTACAATGCAAGAAATAAATATTGAACATTTGAAACTTAATGAAAAGCAATTTGTGATACAAAAAATCAAATTGCAAGTAAAGAATAGACAACAAAAAAAGCTTTTCCCCACTAGGTCGAATCAGATATCCAACAACTTATAAAATCTTATCACATGATTAACTTCTAATGATGGACCATTCAAATTTAAATCCATTTTAAAGATTTGACTTAAAGTTGTTCTTGATCTCTCTCTAACTCTTGCGATTTGGCTATCTTCACCCAATCCACCCTCGTTACTAGGGCTTCTACAAGTCTTCTCCATGCATATGACCGAACCACATTAGCTTAAACTCTATCACCTTTTCTTCAATTGTTGCTACCACAACTTTCTTTCTAATAATTCTAGTCATAATTCTATCATGTCTTATGTGTCCACTAATCCATAACATTGTCATCTCAACAACATTGGATTTAATTCCTCGTTTGTTCGTTAACATTCAGCATTTACAGTATTCTATTACAAAAAAAAATACAACCATACAAAGTTCAAGAGGGAGCAAAGAAAAAAGAATATCAATTTTTCTGAGCGCAATGCCAACAAACAGACTGGAGGAGAAAACATTATTATAAACTTTAAAGAACATCATTAAAATGAAAAATCTTTTCAACATACAATTAAATAGGTCATCAATGAGGATAGTTATTACCAGTGTGCCCAAAGTAGGCAGTATGAACAGCTAATCCTAAGAGATACTCTAAGATTAGAAACTAACTCTAAGGGATACACTACGATACTCTAGTATAATATAAAGATGCTTTGAGATATTTTATCATATTCCAACACTTCCCGGTTAAGCGAAAACTGACTTAGCTTTAAGCTTGTTGTAAATATACCGTTTAAAAGAGAAAACAAAATAACCAGGTCATTGCCTGAGGTTCATGGTTCTAGAAGTCTTCAACCTTTGACCTGTTTCTAGCGCACCACGACACTAGCTCCAACACAATCAAAAACCTCAATTTGGGAACAATCATTTAATGCTTAAAACAAGCAAAAAATTTATAACCACCAAGCAAAAGTAACAACTCAAGTCTTAACCACTTCACATAAACAAGAACATCAAAGCCAAAATGGCAACCACTTAACCATTAAACAAAAGCCACAACTCAAGGCTTAACCATTTAACAAAAACAAATATGCCTAACCACCACATAAGGCATAGGTACCAAAGCCTAACCATTAGGAAAGAAGGTAAAAGACAGCCTCAATCACTCAAGACAGAAGCAAAAACTATCAATACTTAACCACTAAACAGAAGCTATAACTGAAGGCTTAACCACTTAACACAGCAAATATGCTTAACCATCACATAAGGCAGAAGCTACCAAAGGTCAACTATCAAGAGCAAAATCTAAAACATGAAGCTTATCCTCTTAAGTAATATGGAAACTAATCCTAAGATAATAATCTAAGATACACTTAGATTAAAAACTAACCCTAGAGGAAACACTAAGATACTAATTTTTTTCCATCTATATTCTAACAATATCAAATTGGAGACAAACGATGATCTGTCTTCATTTGCACAATTTATTTTTATATTTTTTTACAGTTTGAAAAGTCTTTTGCATGTAATTCATGCATACCTCTATAACTGTGACCTATTTTACCAATTAATATTTTTCTTTCAATATTATTTTTATAATTCAAAAATATGGACATTTGCTAGTATCTCAAGTAAAAAGGTACCTGAACATCTTCAATGACAATTCGATTAACACCATGTTCCATAGGGCACATGTCCCCTCTAAGGCAAAATCCACGTTCCTCAAAATCTCTGCATCGTTGACGGGGAATATTCACATTTAAAGATGAATTAATGGGTGGTCTGAGCGCTCCTTGTAAACCCATTGGATGAAGCATGTCTAAGCCACCATTGGGTACGGCTGGAATTAAACCAAATGTATTCCAAGACGCATTTTGTGCATTTGATATATTTGGTAACCCACGTCCAGTATAAAGGGCTGGAGGAAAGGATCCCTGCTGAACCATTTGTGAAGCAACATCAATTGAGCTGAACCTGGACTCACGTTGATTCCAATAACCTGAATCCCTTCCTCTTCCCCTACCAGCGCCAGGATCTCCAGCAAATGATTGGCTTGGCCGTAACCTTTGATTCATATCAAAAGGTGTTCGAGGAACTGAAGTCATCCCATGGCGCCTTCTTTCAAACTTGGAATAAAAATCTTTATCTGTGGTGGCATCACTGTAAGTTTTCAGTGTTTCAAAGGCCATAGATTCATTTTCTCTAAATGGATGACGATTCCCAAAATTTTTGTTACGCTTTCTGAATGACCTGTTAATTACAGGATCCAAAACATCTCTCTCCAATGATTGAGAATGATCATCCTTCCTCCGATGCTTATGATTCCTATCATCGTCATCGTCATCGCTCACTTCTTTCTCTTCAGGATCACTGGCGCAATCAGATGGCACAGCAGACTCTGGTTTTGGAGATGAAGCTTTAAGCTCCATTTACTTCCGTATAACGAAATATTTATGGTATCTTCTTTGAAATCCCAACTAGGAATGATAAGCCAGCTTATGTTGCTTAGAATAATTCCAGAAATACAGATAGACCTACATCAATAAAAAAATCAGGAGATCAAATATAAGATAATTATGTCAGACTTTAAACCTACAAGATTAACAATCTTTCCAGTAGTAAATGGACAACAGCATTGATTACTTATTTGTGTATTAATTTAAGTATGTTATTAAATTGGCCAGTTTCCTAGTCATGTATCCTTACACTCAACCGGAATAAACATTTGACACTGTCAATAAGCAAATCTCAATCTACTAATTGCAGAAAATTTGCGATAAAGAATATTTTAAATTTCCAAAACACATTAAGCAAACATCAAAAGACAGAGAGCCTTAATTGAGAATCACAACCTGCCGTCCAACTATTGTGAGTGAGAAATGCTAACTGTGCTCGCTAACCAATGAAATAAGAATTTTGTGTTTCACTATGGTTTCCGAGGAAAAATTCCATGCCCGATTATTCAATAAACACTTAGTTACTTTTAAAACATAATCACCTAACACCAAACCGTCCATTGCTCATAAAAATAAAAATAAAAATAAAAGTAACAAGAAAATCATCAAAGGGTTTTAGGAAACATCCAAGGCTCATCAATGACTCGACGACAAATACATTTAGTAGCAGCCAGCAATGCAACACATATAAAAAAAAACATCCAGCTGATTTCGAATTCGAACAACAACACATATATTGGACCAACCATTAAAGAAACCTAGACAACAGATCTCCAGCAACTCAAAATCATCATCATCTAGAACAATGCTACTCCAAGCTAAACACATTCCACACCAATCAAGATCATAAACAAACTAATTTCATCATTATCATTTACCATAAACGGTTTAAAAAAAAAAAACACTAATCATCACATGTGAATAACTAATTAAAAAGATCTCTCACACACACTCTCACTACGGTTTAACCTAATTAAAATTTCTATTGAAAACACTAATCATTTTTTTCATCTTTCACAAATCCTCAAATAACAACAACAACAACCACCACTACACTGTCAATGATGAAGAAAATAAAAATCATCGAAATCGTAAATTGATTTTAGAATACATAAATTAACTACACAAGAAACTGAAAGCAATCGTGATTATACATAGTTATTGTTTCCAATGATTTCAATTACGATAACGCAATTCGAACAATTATGATATCAAATAATCGGCGCTATTTGAGAGAGTGATTGAACCTTATGAAGAAAGAGCCGCGTCGCGTGGCGGCGATGAGAGTTGACGATGGCGGCGATTGAACGGAAAGTGGCGGCCGTGAGAGTACGAAGAAGGAACGAATTTGGGGGTTGGGTTGGAAGAAAGGAAACAAACCAGCTACACACAATACGAACACACCTTTAATCAAATCGATCAATAAAAATTTTATTTTATTTTTATATTATTTTTTTCTAAAGTTGTTTTTGAATATTTTTCATGTTAATTTCACGTGTTTTAATATGCATAGGATTCTATGGTTTCGTATTTATGTAGCATAAAGTAAATTTTTTCAACACTGAATAAGTTTAAAAATATCAAAATTTTGTGAGATAGCTTTATTATGAACATATGATATGATCTACTATTTAAATTTTTTTATTTAAGTATATTTATTTGTATAATAAATTAAGAAATTGTTTGTAACAGTAACATAAATAGCTTATGACTTCAATAGGGTTTTCTCCAAACAGAAGTAATTGAATATTAAATTTAACTTTTTAAAAAAATATTTATGATATACTTGTAAATTGTTTTCAACTTATTTTTATAAAATTTCTATTATAATTTTTTTTATAACATATGAGAAATTACAAGTAGTTAGGTCTTAGGTTCATTTTAGATTAGGCTAGATATACAATAGGAGAATTTCTTAATGCATCTTATATATTTTTTTTACGTATCACGCAAAAATACTAAAATGCTCTCTAGTTTTTTGAGATGCATCTTTGGACGTATCACATACACGCTCAACGCAGGTCATTCTGAGTGGCGCTCTAAAAGTTGGGTTTTTTTAATTTCGAAGATGCATCTCTGAAATTTTCAAGAAATGTATTCATAATTAATCAGTTCAGTAGAAATTCATGAGTCACGTCTCTGGAAGTTTTGATGGAATTTTGAAATATTCTGTCACTTTTACATGTCAGATATTTCTGGAGATGCATCTCCGAAATAATATGATAAAAGACATAACTGCATGATCACACATTCATTGTTGCCATTGTTGTTTTCATCTACAAACCCTCACCAAAAACCCCTCTATTCTCAATCCTTTTTTTCACTCCAAGTCTCCAATCTTGTGGTTCATCACATCAAAGGGAACAAAATAAGTTAGAATTTCAGGTAAAGATCCTTTATTTCACACTGCATTTCTCACATTAATCTTGTATTTTGTCTGAAAAAACGAGCGTTGTGTCTGGAAATGTATCTCCGGAACGAGTATGAACATTTCTAGAGATGCATTTCCTAAAAAAAGTCTGTATTTAATGATGATGATGTCATGAATGATAGTAGATCGAATATCTTTATTTTGATCGAATGAGAAGTGATACAAGAGAGATTTTTGAAAGTCGATGACAACATGAAACTCCACATCAAAGAACAATTGAGGAAGATTTCCTATCTAGAAACCATCGACTTGAAACCACTCTCTCAACAGGTAAAAATAAAAGGTGTTCCGACGAAAATGAAGCCTACACCAAATGACAATTCGATTACACTGTCTCCTTCATATTTTGAACATGTTGACAAGGTTTTTCCCGACTCACCAACTCCAAAATCTCAAAAAAGTGTTGTCAAAGGAGCTCGCATTAGCAAACCACCTTCTACGCCGCCTCCACCAAAAAATCCATTCATCGACAAGATGTTTGTTTTTATGCTCAAATACATTGAGAAAATTGTCAATGTTGTGAGGGACGGTAATTGCAGTTATCAAGCAGTTTCTACTTTACTCGATAAAGGAGAAGATAATCATATACTTGTCTGCCATCAACTTATCCAAGAGTTGAGGACTCATAAAGAATCATACACATGGTTGTATGGAAAAGAAAGAAATTTTTGATGAAGTTTTTGAGTCTCTTGTTCCTTGCCTTAGTGGTACGGTACCGAAGGCAAAATGGATGCGCTTCCCTTAAATAGGTCACCTAATAGCATGTGCGTATGATAGAGTGTGTTGATCTGACACGATACGGTTTTTCGAAAACCTTTTTCCTACTGCACACCGCTCCACCTCAAAATATAAATGATTATATTATGTGTATTGGTGGTTTTCAAAATCAAGTCATATTGTTCAAGTTTACTTGAAACCAAGATGCCCTATACCACTTACATTACCGGAGTGGACAACTTATTCAACAACAAAAGCCAAGACTTGGCCAGATCATTTTATGGAAAGGATGCAGGAGTTTAAGAAATTAAGCAACATTGAAAGAGAATCAAATGCACAAAATTCCAACAGGGTACCACCCATATATTAAGCCGACGACATATGTTTTGATTCATTTTAATTTCTTGTTTAGTCGGACAAATAAGTGTATGTAATTGTGTCTCAATATAAATGAAGTGTAATATATTCAACATTTGGTCATATTGTATCTTAATTCATTTTTTATCTTCCCCATAACAACATTTGTTCTATTGTCAAATAAAAAAGGATTTGTTTCAAAGGTTCTATTTTCCAACTTGTTCAGGAGAGGTTCCAGAGATGCATCTCCGAAACAAGATAATAGGGTGTGGAACCGGAGATATATCTCCGGAATCAGCATGTCAGGTTTTGAGTGGTCCATATTGATTTATGGCTTCTATAAATTAAGTTGCTTTTATGTTATATTTCACACAAACTGAAAAATGTCTCCAATGTCACAAATAAACATCAACTAGTATGTCGCAAATGTCTCCTTCTCTAGCTCTACACCCGGGCAAACGTTTAAGCTCACTGAGTACACCTCTCTCGAAGATATTAAAGACGAAATCCATAATCTACTACCTTATGGAGACAATCGGAGAATTGTGAAGCTCGAGTACCGTTCACCGTCGATTGATAGCGGGTAGAAGATTGAGTTCAGCAAATTTGAGCTACGGACGCATACAGATGTAAAGGCTATGTGAAATATGTATTTCCATTTTGAAACAAAAGTTCTGCTTGAGTTGGAAGCAAAGATTTCAAGATCGATCGAAGATATTGCGAAGATATTGAAGCGTCCACCTGGATATTGAAGTGTAATGTTGAATTTTATGTTGAAATAGTCTATGTAAAGCTTGTTTTATTTTATGAAGTTAATTTCATTTTGGAAAATTACATGTTTTTGGTTATGCTATTGATGTGTCTGTGTTACGGAAATGTAACTACGGAAATATTTCGGAGATACATTTCCGGAATAAAAAAATAACTTATAGGATGTCACTCATAAGGGCTCGTGTTGAGTGTGTGTTGGGAAGCGTCGGAAGATGCATCTCTGGAAACTGGGGGCAATTTAGGATTTTCACGTGGTGCCTAAGAAACATATAGGGTGCATTAAGAAATCCCCTACAATATGGAGTGTCTTCTATCCAAACCCGGACCAAGTGTGTCTTAGCATTTGAATTTCTTCTAATATCTTTTCCTTTTTTTGTTTCTAATGTTTTGATAATTAAGATGTTGAGATATATTAGGTTGATGATTAAAAAATGAGGGATGCATTTCGTTTTTAGATAAGGATTCGAGAGTTGTTTTGTCTTTTCTAACTTGAGCAGTAAGTTGGTTTCTCTTTCTATTATGATCCTTTGATGAACTTTGGTTTTTATGTTGATTGTCATTATGGTTCTGGTAATATTGATGTTAGGATTCCATTTGATTAGTTATGCTCTTTATGGGTAAGTTTACACGAGATCTGTTATGCAATTTAGCTTTCATGTGATCCATTTCCCTGACATGGATGATGAAATTATTGTTAGTGGAAGTGATGTTGTATGTGGGACAGTGTTTGTTCCCTTTAGCCTTAATAGAAGTGTATATCTGAGATTCAATTATCTTGTTGTTGTGTTTGACACTCACTTTATGATTTGAGAAATAGTATGTCTTTTTTTATCGGTAGGATAAGCAGTTGTCTTATCACCAGCTTCGCCATTAGAGGTAATGATTTTCTTATTTGAAATATGAGGATTATGGTCATTGTTTCGGCTTATTTATATGATGTCTTCATTCTTATTCATTATGTTATTTGTGTTATTGGGTTTATTGGCTTTGATGAAGTTGGACACACCAGTGGTTGCTCTATGGATAGAGTCTTCCAAATGTATGAATATGTTGTTAAATAACTTTTTATTTCTATCCATCCATAGTTGATCTAGGTTGTTAATGGTAAGGGATAACATGTAGTTATCCATGTAATTGATATTGCGATATGATCTAGAATTATGTTATTAAGGGAACAAATGGTGGACCAGATAATCAAGCAAGTGTGTTTAACATCTTATACCAATATTAATAGATAATAGAAAGCAGATAAAAGATCACAGAGTAATTAAAGAATGCAAGAGAATTGTTAATACAGTTCAGTGCAAACGACACCTACATCTGGGGAGATTCCAACCCAAGAAAGGAAATTCACTCTCAATATTATTAATACAAAGTGTCTTAGACGAACAACCCTAGTTCAATGCCCCTCTACTTAATTCTACCTGTGTATTTATATTTAGGACTCCCTCTAAATATGAGACTTATCTCACCTTCTCTCAATCACTAACCATAGTGATCATGATTAATACAATAATAAGAATATTTATTGTTGAATTGCAACTCAACTAACAAATCAAACTATATGCCTTTGGATATGAATGAATGCGCTATAGTGGTGCACAAACAATAAGACAAACAAAAGACTCAAAATAGTAACTCGAACACAAAGATCTTTAATACTTGCACACCTCACACATTAGGTTTAAGTCTCCTTAAATAGCAATGTAATCTTTCGGTATTTTCTCCAAGCATAAGATATGAGATCACGTCCAGATTTATAGAAGATTTGTTTTTATTTGTTTTTCAAAAAAAAAGTTATAATAAAAAATTTGATTTGTTTGAATTCAAATTTAAATCTTTAACTGGTTTCATTTTATCCATTTAATTTGACAAACAAATCTAATTAATGCATTGCTAAAAGATTGCAACAAATCTAATTAAAACCCAACAAGAAAATATGCTCAGAACAATAACAAACATAGTCTGGTGACAAGGGCCATATGTTGCACACATGTTGGAACATCAGGTCCCACATGTGTCATTTCTTTACCAAAATATCTTGTACACTCCATATTGTTTTGCATAATACAGTCAATCAAAAGGAACAACAATCGTCCCCTTTTGAAAATTTTGGCAAAACAACTCTTTCATAATTTACAAAATGTGCAATACAAACTGAGCAACATAAGCACACCAAAAACAAACACACAAAACAAACAGCAACAACAGAAGTAGCAAAACCAAAAAGCATGAAACATGGTTGCTACATTAAAACAAAATCACAATGCTATCATAGTCAGGCACATAATCAGTTATGCATGCACACAATCAAAAGTCAGTGGTCAGTAGTCAGTTGAATTAGTCAGATCACTCAAAACTATCACTACTTATCAAACATCAGTAGATAGATCATCTCACACATCAAAGTTCACACATATATAAAGATCAACTCACACATAGCTCACAAAGTTGAAGGCCATATGCCAGGCCAGATGCTCCAGCATGTGAGCACACAACAATACTTCACAAACACATCAGAACAACATTGCACCAGATACACACCATACTTCTATTACTCCCCCCTTTTTTTGCCACAATTTGGAAATATATGGAAATATGAAAACCAGATAAATACTACCAAACACATGATTAATCATTGGCAAACGTAGAACAACGGCCACATCTTGAAAGGTTGAGAACATTGTTAGTGCAACATAAATGACATTGTTTAAAGATCAATTACAACCCCATAAACATGCCCATATACAAGGGCTAAAAGAAGACTAGATTAAAATATCAAACATAAATTCAGTAAATAGCAACCAGTTATAAGATATTAATGTTCATAGCTTGATTCTTCTTATTCACTTGAGGATTTTGAACTACTAGCTTCTCTATCATCAACATATTTTTCTTCCTCTTCGCTATTAGCTTTTTCTTTATTCTCAACTTCAATTTCATTCTCTTTGGTCAGCATTTTGATCAAACCATCCACATTTCTCTTCCTGGTGGTACTTGAAGTAATTGTCTCCTACAGAGCCTTTGATACTTACATTAGCTCAAGTAACATATACTTCCGTGTGGCCTTGGAAATTGGAGAAAGAATTTCCACTATTAGTTTGACCATGGTGCTTTGTCACCACAGTGTTTGGGACACGTGTCCCCACAAACAACTTCTTATCAAGGGTTAGAGGCTCAGCCTCTTTGTTTGGATTTTCTTGAGGATGAAAAACTTTAGGATGTTGCTTCAAGATGATCCCAATGATCAAGCAAGGAAATGCTATATGAAGCTTCATAGCAAATGTATCAGCATGTTTCATGGTCCGGCCAAACACATATTCTTCAAAGTTCAACTTTGCTTTGGTTCATATTAGGAATATCTCTTTAGACAAAGTTGTGATTATACTGGATCTGTGATCTGTAGCTGCCCAATTAGATTCACCAATCCTATTCAGAATGGCAAACTTCACACTCAATTTTCCACAAGAGAGTAATCCTTTATTAGGCCTTTAATTCGTTTGCCTTGTAGTTGTTTCCTTGGAAATCTTATCAACAAAGGGAACTTTTTCAGACCATGGTGGCTTATTTCTTCCCAGATACTCATTAATAATGGAGTGTGAAAACTTCACACATTTCTCTCTAATATAAACTTTATTATACTTTTGATTTCCTTCAACATTGCAATCAGGTGACATGTTCATAATGAACTCCTTGGCCAGCTTTTCTTAGCAAGGACCAATATTGTATATAATATTCATCAAACCAACAACTTTTATCAAGTCCGCAATCTCTTTAAAATCAAGAACTTTTGTGCCCAAATATCTTTCACAAGCAATCCTTATTTAATAAACATATTTCCACTTTTTAACACTTGTTTCAGAATAGAATGACACATTATCCAAAAGGGCAACTGCAACATTCACATGAATCCTTTTTCCATCACATATAGGCGACACATCAAACAAAGGCTACAAGCTTTAATAATGGACTACATGTGTCGACCTGTAACTCGTATGTGTCGACACATGGGAAAAAATTTCTTCTATGTGTCGACTTGTAGCATGTATTTGTCGACGCATAGTCCTGTTTTCATATTAAAACCATTTTTTAATGCATGAAGCCTTTTCTAAACCATGACCAAACTGTTTTATGTTTCCTAGTGCTATGATGCACATTAAGACTCAGAGGATACCATCCAATATACATAAACGCTAAAGTATCCTAGTTTTGACATCATGCAAAATACATATAATGGAAAGTTGCACTCACACATGAAACACCAACATTCAACAGCTAACAATTAAGTGGTTAAAACTTGTATGTCAATAAATGCATTAACAACCATAAATAATGCATGAACAAGTATATAAATGCTCAAATGCACATAACTAGCAACACACGTTTAAAAGACTTAAATGCAAATAAGAACAATTAAAGACGTAAGCTAGAGATGAATGAGTAGGAAAAGGAGGAAACAAGCAAAACAACGCACAAATCAAGAATAAGCACATAAAATGGTATAAACCAGATACAAGAGCTACAGAGACATACCAATGTAGCCGGTAAGAGTTATAATTTGCTACAAAATAGTGTTAGTGAAAACAAGAGATATACAAAATGAAAATGAACTAAATCCTCATTCTATTTAAGGTACTAAGAGTCTAAGACTCCTAAATCCCTACCAATCTTATGAAAGGGATATGATGAAAATGGTTTTGTAAAAATGTCAACAAGCTGAATTTTAGTGTCAACACATTCAAAAATAACATCCCCTTTCTCCACATGATCTCTAAGAATATGGTGATGGATTTCAATGTGTTTGGTCTGTGAATGAAGTATCAGATTCTTAGTGAGGCTTGTTGCACTAGTACTATCTCACTTAATTAAAACACAACCAAGTTTTAAATCATAGTCTAGTAATTGTTTCTTTATCCATAAGACTTGTGCACAACAACTACCAATGGCTACATATTCAGCATCGGCGGTAGAAAGAGCAATGTTATGTTGCTTCATATCGTGCTAAGAAACTAAACAGCTTCCAAATAAATGACAGGTGCCACTAGTACTTTTTCTATCCAAATTGCACCTCGCGAAATCGGAATGAGAAAAACCTATTAGGCTACAAGAACTACATTTAGGATACCAAAGACCGTGATAGGAGGTTTCGTTAAGATATCTCAAAAATATGTATTACAATCTTAAAGTGGGAATCTGTATGTGATGCTTGATATCTAGCACACATGCATACACTAAACATGATATATGGCCTACTTGCAGTTAAATAGAGTAAGGATACACTTATACCTCTATACTTAGTTACGTCAAAATTCACTCCTCTTTCATCTTTGTCAATGAACACATTTGAATCCATTGGTGTTGAGATACTCTTTGAATCTTTCATATCGAACTTCTTGAGAAGCTCTAAGCAATATTTCATTTGAATAATGAAAGCACCTTCGTCCGCTTGCTTGATTTTAAATCCTAAAAAATATGTTAGCTCTCCCATAAGTGGCATCTCAAATTCTCCATGCATCAAACTTGCAAATTCTTGACAAAAAGATTCATTAGTAGACCCGAAAATAATATCATCTACATAAGTTTAAACTACGAGAATATGCTTTTCCTTATTTCTTATAAACAGAGTGGTGTTGACTTTCCACGATTAAATCCTTGTTTGATCAAAAATCTAGTCAATCGTTCATACCAAGCTATAGAAGCTTGTTAGAGACCATAAAGGACTTTTTTCAATTTAAAAACATGATTAGGATTATCATGATCCTCATAACCCGAGGGTTGTGAGACATACACTTCTTCATTTATATGTCCATTAAGAAAAGCCAATTTTCACGTCCATTTGATAAAGCTTAAAGTTCAGGCAGCAAGGGAATGCCAAAAGGAGTCTAATAGCTTCTAGACGAGCTATAGGGTCATAAGTCTCCTCGTAGTCTATTCGTTAAGCTTGAATATATACTTTTTCCACTAATCTTGCATTATTTCTAGTAATTACATCATTTCATCCATCGTGTTCCTAAATACCCATCTTGTGCCAATGACGGTTTTATCAATTGTACGTGAAACAAGGTCCCAAATGTCATTAAGTTTAAATTGGATTAGTACTTCTTGCATAGCAAATAACCATCCCTCGTCAAGTAAAGTATCAGATATTGATTTAGGTTCAATTTGAGAAATGAAAGCAGAGTACTTACATAAATTATTAACCTGTGACCCAGTGATCAGTAAATTAGCAAGTGTATTAAACCGCCAAAATAGTAATCACGGGAAATCCTAAAGTATCGATCTCAAAGACTCTGTGGGGATATAACAACGGAATACAAAACATCAAAATTACTTCAGTTGTCTCAAGAAAATATAATTCAACTTCATTTAAATCAATAATCCAAAACTAAAAAAAACACAATAAAAAATTGGTAACCCAAGTGTTACACTATCAGAGTGACACACGGAAACCACATTAAACTAAAAAATAGTAAAATAACAAAGAAGGCCATTACGCCATCCTCCCACTCAACAGTAGCTTAGGCTTCTCTACCTGAGTATCTGTACCACAGAGGTACAGAACAACACAAAAACAAACAAGGGGTGAGAATACATTAAAAAATGTTAGTGGTGCATAAAATAGCAAAGGATAGCACACTCAATCATCAAACATATGAATCATCCACAACAATCATCAATTACAAGTGCAACTATGTATGCAATGCAATCAACTCCTTTACTTCAATGCATGTGGTACAAAGTTTTGGACATCAGAGGTATATTACTGATTTATCCACTCATCATTGGTTCCTCTCTGAACCCGGTTTCATCTCTAAACCAATAGGAGCATCATAGGGTCCATCTATGAACCTAAGACTTGCTACTAGGCCGAAGTCTGTTACGCTTGACCAAAGTTTGTAACCATCAGACTCATCATAGGTCCCTTCTCTGAACCTGAGACTACTGGACCAAAGTCTGTTACAAATCTCTAACATACATGATGCATGAAATGCAACAAACAATATCAATTCAATTATCATCAATGGTTCCTGTCTGAACCCACAACATTGCCAATGTAAGGCCACCATAGTAGCTACTCTATGAACCTCACATCTCAACACAACTCAAAATTTATCATGAAAATTAAATTATGAAATTTCACCACAAAGCTCATCATTTCTCATTGACAACATCAAAGCAACATCAGAAATAAAATCTACTCGAAAAACCGAGTTAACGAACCAAAACGGTCAACACATGGCGATAGTCAACCCCTTGCAGGGCTGACGGTCATCATCCCCCAAAAACCCTTAATTGTCACCCACTCAGACAGTCTAATTATAGGGCGCTCATAGTGACGGGATAACGGTTGGATTGTTACTCTTGCTGATGTCCGTCAGCTTGGTCGAGCCGACCTCCTCCCCTGACGCGATGACGGCCTAACCTTCACCCAGGGTAACGCCTGTCATCGCCGTGCATAGCACAAAATTATGCATTTTCACCATTGGAGCAATTTCAAAGCTCTGATTTCGATCCTAGAAACCCATAATACACAACAATTCATCTTACAATATTTATACAGTAATAAACACATCAATTCCATACAAAACCATAATTTATATAATTTATTTCTCATGAACCATAATCACAATTTATCAAAAACATCATACATGCCTATGAACATCAAAACTCATAATTACACATATCAATTCATACAAAATTCAGTAATTAACACAATATAAAAATAGTATCATAAAACAATGATCTATAGGGGTTTGCACAACCACTTCAAGATCCAAAATCCCATCAATGGAGAAAGAAAAAAGCACTACTATAGAAAAAACCTATCATAACGGTTGGAAAATGGATACAACCACGTCCGACCAACCGTTGTGAGGTAGGGTGTGATTGTATGTATGATGCTTTCCACCTCGAGTGTTAGACCGTTGTGATAAACTATGTAGCGTGCTATATATCACAATGGTCAAAATATACAACCGTTGTGGTATAAAGCGGAAGGCCATGGGTTTGAAACCCAGTGATTGTATGGTTTATAAGATTTTGCGCTCTATTTATAACAACGATTGGTATAAATAACTGACCGAAAAAATAGCAAGTGTACTATTTAGCAGTGTAGTAATAGTTGGGGTTTTGCCCAGAGTCGGTCTCTCTAGGACTGCTCAGAATATGTAGTGCAGATGTTATTTCAATTAAACAAAAGTTCCTTGGGTTTTAGAAATTGTTTATGAGATCGTTAAAAATTGCAAATATCAAGCAATAGTAAAAATAAAGATTTACTAACAATGAGAAAAATGCTAGGGAAAATGGTTGAATTGCTCTGCAAGAACCTTCAATGATTATTTAGAAAGACATTCCTCAAACCTCATCTTACCGGATCTTAATAAAAGTTTTTCTTAATTCCTTAATAAAAAACCCTTTGATATTCTTCCTAGACCCTAACTCCTCAGTGATCTAGGAAGATATCAAGCAATAGTTCTGACAAAGATTTTACCGGTTACTTACGGGGTATCCCCATTCCTAGGCAATATCTACTGCAAGAATCAATATGCAAAAAGCGTTAGGTTGGTTTTTCAGGCCTAATCCCTAACCATGAATCAAATCTAATTTTCCAATCAAAATAAGCATTAAGCATATTGCATAATAAAAGATGAAGGAAAAAGTCATAATCTCATAAAATAATGTAAAATAGATTCATTACATAGCAATTCAGAGCCACCCCTAGCAATGGGGGGTTTAGCCGATCATGTTCAAACTAAACTCAAAAACAACAAAAAGATAAGAAAATGTCATTACAAGAATATTCGGATCACTTTGATCTTCAATTGCTTCCGCGGTTGAATGATCGTCGTTCCCCGAAAACCCTTGATTGCATCCAATTCCTCCACTTGATCGTAAAATCAAAAGTGTTTTCTTTCCCCTTTTTCTTTCAGCCTAAAAAGTATCAGATCACATAACAGCATGCGACATTCCCAAAATACCCTCAGAGGACACTTAAATGGAATAAATACAAAAATCACAAAATTCCCCTCCAGTGGCCCTGACACGGGCCGTGTCCCATGACACGGGCAGCCGTGTCAGGCTACTAACTCTCATGCGCCAAGGCAACTTCTACAGGGGCCCTGACACGGGCCGTGTCCTGTGACACGGGCAGCCGTGTCAGGCTTCTGGTTGATCTTTTCCTTCCACATTTTTGTGCTCCAACTTCCACTTTCCCAGGCCTTTTGACACGGGTCGTGTCAGGCGACACGGGCACCCGTGTCAGCCCACTGTCCTCATTCCAATTTCATTCCAAAATTTGCGATTTTTCTCGATGTTTCGCTCTGATTCTTCCTGAATGTTTATGTGAACCTGAAAACACTAAAGAACACAACCAAGGCATAAAATGCGGTAAAAGAGATGTAAAACAAATAAATAATAACAAAATGGTAATTAAAACAAATAGCGAAATAACGTATGAAAACCACTGATCAAACTCCCCCAAACTTAAACCGTTGCTTGACCTCAAGCAACAAGTTTGCATAAAAATTTTCAGATCAAACGATACAAATCCAATGAAAGACCTGTGAAGATAAGGTGTGTCGATACTCATACGTGAGCCTTTGTTCCGATCGGTTAAAACTAGTTCTCTTGGTAATCGTCCATTAACGAAGGTATTCCACAAACATAAACCGCGATAAAACCACGGAACTACATCCCCATTTTCGGTTACCTCTCCAACTATGCTTTGGGCTTAAGTTTTTTCTTCGATTCTCTACCCCTTTCATTCGGATAATCAAATTAAGGCATTTTTTTCGTTTTCCCTCACATGTACAAAATTGGCCGAAAGTTTTTCTAGGCACCATTATCTCTTTTTCTCGCTCATTGGCGTTTATTAGTCCACTTTGGGACGACAATTGAGACTCAACCGCCGTTAGGTTAAGTAACCGGGTGAGGGTTACCTAACTTAGAAGGACAAGTTGTCTTTATCGCCATTATTCAGAATGGTTTTTTTTCGGTGCCTAGGTCATTCTCTCAATCAACCCTGTACATGCAATTCTTTTTAGTCATGCCGGACTATCACTATGAACTAATCGGGGAATACTTCTCAAATCCAAGTACTATGGCACAAATCTACACGTTGGACTCGTTTCCTCACTCCAGGGAATCTAGGGTGTTCGAGTCATTCCTAAGTTTTCAACTTTCCCAATGTCTCTAATTCTAACTCCTCTTCCCTCAAACTCTATATACTTTCTTGACCACCTCAAAATTACAGTATTCACAAGAAAAATTTTAACGGTTCGAATTCGGGGAGAATTCAGAATGGTTTTCAACACACAAAACAGACATGACCCGTACAAAAAGGAAAAACTAAAAGAAACTAAAAGCAGTAAATCCTTCCCCAAACTTGAACTACACATTGGCCCCAATGTGTTAGCACAAGAGCGAGAGATGTCACTCACAGAGATCCTTCTCAGGAT
Organism: Lathyrus tuberosus; assembly: GCA_022829125.1. Lineage (NCBI taxonomy): Eukaryota > Viridiplantae > Streptophyta > Magnoliopsida > Fabales > Fabaceae > Lathyrus > Lathyrus tuberosus. Next base: position 471,815 of record JALAZF010000920.1, on the reverse strand, counting down.
GCTGACGGTAATGCAACACCACTGCTACATCATCGTTTGCACATGTAGGATCCAGATTATTTCCTGCAACCAAAACAAAACAAACAGCAAAAAGAAAGAAATTAATCAGACAAGCGTGGGTTGCCTCCCACGTAGCGCTTCGTTTAATGTCGCATGGCTCGACGGTCCACTCCCCATAGTTATGGGGGATACTTCAGCTTCCCCATCTTGTTGCGTGACCTTTCCGCTACCAAGAACTGACCTGATGTAGAGATACGAGCTACTTGTTGCCTCAAGTCAACACCCACTTCCATATCCTTCCTTCGATGTTTCTTTTTCTTTCTTTTCTTGATTTCATGAGTGGGCCTTGGCGTATTGTTGCCATGTGCAATAGATGACCGAGACTCTACATTTTTGGAGATTATGCCCGAGACTTTTTCAGGAGGTGATCTTGCACTTCTGCTTTTTTCCACAATTTTGATCATTCCAATTGAAGCTTGCTTACCTTTACCTTAATTTTACTTCTTGATATTCAAAACATTCAAAGTGATTTCCTCATCAAAAGATTTAAAAGTCATCGTGCCTTTGTCAATATCGAGATTGCACCGACTAGTGAGCAGGAAAGGTTTACCGAGGATGACAGGGGTGTCTTCATCTTCTGGAATATCCATGATCTCAAAGTCAACTGGAAAAACCAAATCACCAATTGTCACTAACACATCCTCAGCTACCCCATAAGATTTCTCAGTTGTGTGGTTTGCAAATTTTAAATTTGTTCCCGTATCGCTCACCCCTCCAATTCCCAACTTTTTATAAATGGACAATGGCATCAGACTAACACTAGCACCTGAATCAATCAGAACTTTTTTGAAATTTCTGTCTTTTATAGTGCACGGTGTTGCGGTGAAAATCAGATAACAAGCTATTACTTAACTTGCATCATTTTCTTTTACAACCGACTTTGATTTATCCAAAGGAAAGGTTCAAGATCGTTAAAAAACCTAAAGGGGGGAGACCTAAGGTTCGGGGGTTGGTTATACAAAGGGAAGGTATTAGCACCCTAAGTATCTGTAGTACTCTACAGGAACCTCTTGCTAAGTTTGTGTTATGTTATGTTTGCTTGCTAAGAACACGAAATAGAATTAGTCTCGTCCTAATCATGATTTAATCGAGGAATCGATAATCAATGATTCTTGACTTTCATCGACTAAAAAGTGAATGAAACTAAAATAAAGAGAAAGCGGTCTCATATTGATCAAAGGTTTATTGATTCAATGAAGTCAACCAAACCATGAAGTTTGTTATGTCATTGACCAAAATAAAGATAATGAAACCGGAATGAAAAAAATAAGGTTGGTCTCGTCTTAATCAAGATTTAAATCGATAAATCGATAATCTTAGATTTTTGACTTTCATCGACCAATAAAAATAAGTAAAAAGTGGCCTCATATTTATCAAGACTTTATTGATTTGAAATAATCAAAGTCAAGATTTGTGCAATGTCATCGGCCTAAAGTAAAGAAAATGGACTCGAAATGAAGAATAAAGTTAGTCTCGTCGTGATCAAGATTTAATCGGAGGATCGATAATCTTTTGATATTCGACTTTTATTGACCAACAAAAATAAAGAAATGAGCCTCATACATATCAAGACTTTTTAGTCATTTTGCATAAATCAACTAAGTCATGATTTTGTAATATCATTGGCCCTAAAAATCAAAATAAAGATCATAAGAGAAAAATAAAAATCAAAACAAAATTCGAAAGAAAAAGTTATGAATTCAAGAAACAACATGATAAATTGAAACTAAAAATTCAAAGTGCTCCTAAAATAAAAACTAGAGAAACAAAATTAAGAAATAAATAGAAAATAAAATAAAAATAGTATGAAATAATAAAAGGGTGGTGATGAAGCATGTTTTTTGTCTTTTTGAATTTTTATCTTATCTTTTAAACATCATTCATAATAAAACCAAACAAAAATTATAGGATATTACAATACTTTTTCCAGAAAAATATTAACATGCTAATGAACTCGATAACATCATAGATAAATGATCATGGTACTTTGAAAATGAAGAAATAAAAGAGGTGAATGTTACCTAGTGGAGACGGTCCACTGCCTCTTCAATGACACGATTTATGGAAAAATGAAGACGAGTCTTCTCTCCAAAAAATTTGCAAGAATAATTGAGGGAGAAAATTAAGAGAGTATTCAGCCTTTGTGTGGGGTGAATCTGGTGTATCCAAAATGAGAGAATGAGAGATCTTATTTATAGTGTGAATAAAGTGGGAGTGTTGATGTGGCAATCCATGTGACTTTATGAGAATGATTCTTGGCCATTGATAATTGGAGTGTAAGAATGCTTTTTGGCCATTGATAAATCCAAGTTGGCAATCCATGTGACTTTATGAGAATGATTCTTGGCCATTGATAAGTGAAGTGTAAGAATGTTTTTTGGCCATTGATAAATCCAAGTTGGCAATCCATGTGAAGTGTTTGTATTGTAGTGGTCCCCACTTACCATGAAGATAAACAAAATAAAAGTAATAATACTAATAATAAAGCTTAGTAATAATAAAACTAATAATAATAATAATAATAATAATAATAATAATAATAATAATAATAATAATAAAACTAATTATAATAAAATTAATAATAATAAAACTAATAATAATAAAACTAATAATGATAATAAAACTAATAATAATAAAATTAATAATAATAATAATAATAAAAAAGAAATAATAATAATAAAACTAAAAATAATAAAAAAGATAATTGAAAATAGTTAGTGAAAAAAAAGAAATAAAACAAATTAAATTCTAACAAAGAATGCATGATTATTGATATGTTTACTAAAATGCGAAAACAGAGACCAATGAAAAAGATATGCAAACGATTAGAATATCGGAGGGTAAAATTTGGGGTACAACAGTTGCCCCTATTTAAATATCTTCACCGGATGACATGAGTGATGATAGTCTTCATGAAATCATGGTGGAAGGTATTTAAATATAGATAACCGAAAATTTTGCCCTCAGACGCACTGACATGCAATGCTATGGACAAAAATGCTGACATGCAATGAACTCTAATATGATTAAAATGATGGAATGCTAAATGCAAAGGGGCAGACAAACAAAACACCAAGGATGAAGGGCAATCCACCACAGGTGAGCTTACTGGGGAAGGATAAGGTTAGCATTCACGAGAAAGACTCACTGGGGATACAGACTGTCCAACGATAGACTCACTGGGGAGACTCTAAGGATGCACCGGGGATAGAAAAATAAAGAGGAAATCCTACAGGCCCTCACTGGGGATGGGAGCCAGAGAGGGGCTCTCCACTAGGGAAAAGTCCAAGGAGATGGACGACAGGTTTATAGGTGACCGGACGACACTGGGTAAATGAAAGTACACTCTTTACTGGGCATGGAACCAGAAAGAAGACATGATCTCCCCTAGGGATCAATTTGGAATAAAAGGATAGACACCAACAAAAGATTTTCTGGGATTTTCTTATACTGAAGAGTTCAAACGGGATCTTCAAGAAAAACCAGAAAAGACAGAGAAAGACACATCCGGAAAAACATCAGATGGCAAAAAAAAAACCAGTCATCCAATAATGGTTGTGAATGAAGGGTACAAATCATAATATCTAATAATGGCTTTAGATGAATGTGAATAGAGACTACATTCAAGAATGGCTTTGAATGCAAAGAGACCAGTCATCCAATAATGGCTTTGAACAAAAGGTATAAATCACAATATCTAATAACGGCTTTAGATAAAGTGAACAAAGACTCTATCTGAAAAATATCAGAAAGAGAGGCACATCCGGATAGGCATCAGATGGTAGAGAAACCGGACATCCAATACTGGCTTTGAATGAAAGGTATAGATCACAATATCTAATAACGGCTTTAGATAAAGTGAACAAAGACTCTATCTGAAAAATATCAGAAAGAGAGACACATCCGGATAGGCATCAGATGGTAAAGAAACCAGACATCCAATAACGGCTTTGAATGAAAGGTATAACTCACAATATCTAATAATGGCTTTAGATGAGTGTGAACAAAGACTACATTCAAGAATGACATTGAATGTAAAAAACACCAGTCATCTAATAATGGCTTTAGATGAAAGGTATAACTCATAATATCTGAGAATGCATCAGATACGAATGAGACAAAAGGTGAAATCTAAGAAGGCATTGGATAAAAGGGGTCATAGTATCCAAGACAGCATTAAATGACTGTGAACTTTCAGGAATGGCACCGAAAGTAAAGGTAAATCACTATATTCAGGAATGGTATCGAATGATAGTGAGAAAGACATCCAGGAATGGCACTGAATGCAAAGGAGAAAACTCATCCAAGAATGGCACTGAATGGATAAATAAGACTTTCAGGAATATCACTAAAAGATATCCAAGCAAATTTGATGGGGATTATAGAAGAGAGGCAAAACTTCCAGGAATAACACTGGGAGAAACAAGAGGAATAAGATATCCAGGAATGGCACTGGAGAGAAAAAGAGACAGACATCCAGGAATGGCACTGGAGTGAAGGAATGTAAAGATCCAGGAATAGCACTGGAATGAAAGGATAGGTAATGTTTTGGTAGGCACCAAGTAAGTTGGACTTTGACCACAAGGTAAGATGCGGATAACGACACGACCTCAGGAGAAATACAAATGAGGATGAAACACTCATGCTATACATATGTATATGAATTATGCAGATGATATATGATCAAATGCAAATGCAGACGCAGATGCTGACGGCCCAACTTGACTCTCTGGGAAGACAAGACTGGAAGACTGATTCCTCTACACGGAGATCACTGCCATTCTTCTTGGGACTAGAGATGCTTCTGCTGAACACATCTTTGCTACACTAATAAACTGTATCTAGTGATGATCCTTGTGAAGAAGGATGGAGAGCTGCTTGGGGATTCTTCTAGTAAACTGCCCCAGATTAGCTGATTATTGTAGATGAGCTGATCATTCCTTCGGCTTGATTGATTCTGGAAATGACTGTTTCATGGGGCTCTTGGAAAGCTTGCCGCAGTCTGGGTCTTGAAAATGATTGTTTTACTGTACACTGGGAAAGCTTGCCCCAGTATGAGTCTTGAAAAATCTTATGTATAAACCGATTTTGAGAAGTCGCCATTAAACCTCAAATCTTGAACTGATTCTCAACAGGATATGGAAAGAACTTGCCCATGATTGGATCACCGACCAAGTTTCTCAAATGTTTGAAAATTCCTTAAGAAGAAAGCTAGTTTGCAAACAAAAGTATTTGTACAAACATGGTAAATGCAAAGTTCATGCAACTTTTGAAATCAAAATCATTTTGAAAGAGGTGCAAAGTATATGGGATACTGGTTAGAACACGGTGGTTCAAGACATTAAAGTGAAACGTTTAAGCAAAGGGTGTAATACCCAAAATAGGTGACCTGCAAAGATCTTTTGGAGTCATTTTATGCAACCTTGCTGTAGTATACTTTCAAAATAACCTTGCTTCAGTTAGGTCTTTTGAGGGTTATAACGTGGCCTGGTTCACGGTTTAAGAAATAAAGGATAAAGGCTCAAAGTTTATTTGTGACCCACCCAATCTACGTGATGAACTTCAGTCCTATACTCAGTTAACTCAGACTCTGTACTCAAATTCCCATAGGTTAGGAATTGCACTGATGATAGTAATGATGATGGTCTAGAAGTTTGTATTGGCGGTCACTACTTCCTTACAAAATTGTTTGCCATTGAGGACTTTTAGGATAAAGGATTTAAAGATTTCCTCATTTGGTTGTACTACAAACTTTTCTTTCTTATTTTTTCTTCTTTTTTTTTTTTAGTGACTGCCTGGCTTAAGGATTACAGTGAATTGGCGTTTGACTTGAAAGACATCTTCGACACTTGCTTGTTGTGTGCGAAGGAAAATTTGTGAATGCACCCTTTTGTTGAAAGGCGTCTCGCATAAAGCTCTTGTATTTGAATGCACAATCAAGTTAACTGAGAACTACCCTGCCCCAGGTTAAAATTGCGGGTTTTTATTTGTAAAGAAAGAAACTCCTACTTCTAGGCCCAAAGGGGTTAAAGAGGGGTTAACTTCCTTATTTCTCCAGTGTTTGGGGAACTGAAATAATGTCTTACATCGTCAGCAAAGTTTTGATTTGAAAGCATACCAACAACAATTATGGGTATAATGTTTTCATCATCCTCCCTCCGATCTATGTACAATCAAAAGAAAGCGGGAAAAGAGATATAATATTTTACAAAAGAAAGCATAAAGATGTAAATAGCAAACACAAATGAATTGAATCAAAAATTGTAATGCTCATTTCATTAATTTTGAAAGTACAAACATAGTTGAAAGCAAACAACCATTACAAAATAAAGAAAGTGCAAACAACAAGAAACAAAGGCCTAGTGACTAATCAAACACAAGGATGAGCTGTCCTGTCTGAAACACTGGCTTTTAGGAGGATAGCATGCTGAAGTCGACTGAAGCTTCACTTGGCGTGTCCTGGCAGAGGGTTGTTCTGAACATTGGGATTGTCCTTAAAGGAGAGGATTTTGTTCCTCATCAGCTCTTGTACTCTAGCCTTCAACGCAAAGCAACTTTCCAAGTTATGGCCTGCACCACCTTAATGGTATTCACAATGAAGATCAGCCCTATAGCCGGCTGGAAGAGGATTTGGAGGAAGAGGCAGAGGCCTTGTGGTAATCAAACCTTGTTGAACCAAACCAGGATAAAGTTCAGTGTAAGTCATGGGAATGGGATCAAATTGACCCCTATTACGATACTGGCTCTGTCCTGCAGCCGGACGTTGGAAAGCTTGAGTTGGTTGTGGTGCAGCAACCATAGGAGTAACAACAGCAACAACAGGGTGAACAACATACTGAGGTCGGGGACGAGGCCTTCTTACTTCAACCATGACATCATTAGTCTGATCTTCCTTCTTCTTCTGAAAGTTCCCGTAGGATTTCTTCACAACATTAGAAGATTCAACAGCCTTGGATACTTTTCCTTTCTTAAGACCTTCCTCTAATCTTTGGCCAATAGTAACCAAATCAGTGAAATTGGAGGAAAAACTTCCAACCATCTTCTCCCAATAGAATGGGGATAGGGTATCCATGAACATGCCGGTTAACTCTTTCTCAGCTAAAGGAGGTTCAACCTGGGAAGCCAACTCTCTCCAGCGTTGAGCATACTCCTTGAAAGACTCTTTATCATTCTGAGACATGTTTTGCAATTGACGGCGATCAGGAGCCATGTCGAGGTTATACTTATACTGCTTCATGAAGGCATTTGTGAGGTCTTGGAAGCTATGGATAGAGTTTTGCTCGAGACCCATGTACCATTTGAGTGATGCTCCACTCAAGCTGTCTTGAAAACAGTGGATAAGCAACTTCTGATTCTTGGCGTGAGCAGTCATCCTACGAAGATACATAACCAAATGAGCTCTTGGGCAAGAGTGACCCTTGTACTTCACAAAATCTGGAGTTGTGAACTTAGCAGGTATAACAAGGTCAGATACTAAGCACATGTTGTCTGCATCCACATTAAAGAAATCAGTACCCTCAACGGCTTTGAGTCTTCTTTCTATGCTTTGAAACTGCTCTCGGACAACTTCAGGTTCAACAAAGCCCTCATGGTCCTCACCTTGAGCACTGGCAGCATTGTACTCATAGCGGGGATCCTCAAAGGGACCTTGAATAGTCTGAACTATAGGTTGAGGTTCAGCAAAAATAAGAGCTTGAAACACTGGCATAGCATTCTGACCAACCATAGCAGTAGATGCAATCGGTGGAGAGTAGTTGTGTGGCAAACCAAACTCGGGCCAAGTTGAAGGTGGCACTTGAACCGGTGGAGGATCAGCACTTGAAACTTCTTGGATGACTGTCCTTTGGGGTGGCTCTCCCCTAGCAATCAAAACTTGGAGCATCTCAGTGAGTTTAGTCATGCTCGACTTAAGGTCATCAATCTCCATTCGGACCTCAATATTGTGTATCTCTTGCTCTGACATCTTGCGTCTGTAATTAGCTCTAGTCCGGTATCGGCGTCGAGGAATCAACTTGACGACTAACAGACAAACACTAGAAGATAGAGACAATTGGAGATGAGTATCTGGGTAAACAGATGCATGCAATGAATCATGCAAAGATGAAAATGATATGCAATGCGATGCAAACAGGATGCAAAAACACATGCAACAGGATCAAGGGTTCGAGATCACAACATGAAGTCTGGGTAAAGAACCAACCACAGGGTGTGTACTAGGGTTCTTGTATCTGCAGAGCAAGGTTCTAAAGAGTTCCAAGAGTCAACAACCCATCTTTCGGATTTTATCAACTTCCCAATTGCTCGGTGATCAATAAAATCCTCAAGAGAGTCTCGTCTGAGCGTAGTATCGCGTAGCAATAATTTAGGATTACTCCCTCATAATCATCGCACTACATCCTAAATAGGCCAGGTGGGGAAAAGGGATAACTAAAGGTCATCAATATCTCTGGCTCCTAGGTCGAAAGTAGTAACGCATTCACGATTGCTCGTTCAACATTTACCACCTCCAGGAGGGCCTCAACTGAGTGTGGACTTCAAGTTCCCTCCTTTGGGATTTCTCCCTCGAAGTTCCCTTGACTATGTCCACAGTTTCTAAACATATGTGTTCTCTCAAGTTCGAGTTAGGACTTATCTCATTCATAGATACCATGATAACACAAAATAAACAGGATAATAAAGTAAGAACAAAGATACAAGTATATAAGCAAATATGACATACATAAGCATATACAAGTAAATAAGCAAACATGAATAACATAAAAACAAGATTGGCTTAACCCTCTTAGGAATGTACCAGCAATAGGTCTAACTGATTCCCCAGTGAAGTCGCCATTTCTGTTGCGGTGAAAATCGGATAACAAGCTATTGTTGCGGTGAAAATTGGATACCATAGTTATTAATGAACTAGGATCACATTTCTTTAAATGTTCACCACCGACTTTGATTTATCCAAAGGAAAGGTTCAAAAGCGAAAAAAACCTAAAAAATCTAAGGTTCGGGGGTTGGTTACGCCTAGGGAAGGTATTAGCATCCTAAACGTCCGTAGTACCCTACGGGAACCTCTCGTTAGTATTTATGTTATCTCTCACTCGCTTGCTAAGGGTGTTATGCTAAAGGTTGAACCCTAGGGGTTAGTATCTAAGTATACTCGATAAGGTATCGCACCTTACGCCTACGTATCCTCGGATGTAGAATCAGAGTATGCGTAGTTCTGAAAAGAGAAACTTCTTGACGGGGTCAAGGTTCCAAGGGGAAGTAAAGTCTTGGGCAAGACCTTAGTGTGGCGACTCTAAAGTTGTAGGTTGGTTCAAGAGGGGTAGGATTGTAAATGTTCGCGGCGGAGCATTTACTTGGAGTGCGACGACTCCGATCCTAAGACTAAGATTCTAAGTGTCTACGGCGAGACGTGGAGTATGGCGACTCCGAATCCTAAGGCCGAGGGTTCTAAAGTGTTAGTCCTATGAAAGTTTAGTCAATTTTAAGGAACCTTCCTTTGGAATGTCGAGGGGGCAATTAACTTAGATTATTTATGCATACTAGCAAAGTGGGCTAGCTTTAAGTGTATTGTGACCGCAAAGGTTGAATGCGAACGCCCGAAGGCGCTCGACTTATATAGGTAGAAAAGTGGCTCGACGTTGGATCGAGAGTTTTTTATTTTTTGAAAAGGTTTAGACAATAGAATATACATACATCCATATAAGCAAAACAACATACTAAATATACATGCAAGCGTACACTCAAGTGCGCGATGAAGGATTTAAGGGGTTGTCCTTAAGGTTTATTGAGGAAAAGTTGATTTTTTAGTTAGAATCATGCTTAAAGACTATTGACTAATTTAAAAGTGAAAGGTTTCTATCAAGTTTTAATTATTTCAAAAAATTTAATCATATTATTACTTAAAGGTTTATTAACTTAGAAATAGCGGTTTACTTGTGAAAGATTTTTAATCTTAAAAAAAAGTTATTTGATATGAAGGTTTATTATGAGAAATTGTTAATGATTATTTTGAAAGAGCTCTAATTAGAGAAGATTTTATTTTTACTCTTAGTAAAAGAATTAATTATTTTTAAGAAAAGTTTACTAATAAAAAAAAAGGGTTTAGAATTGGTTTTTTATACTTAAAAGTTTCTACGTCTTATGCCCTTTTTTTAAGATTAGTTATAAAAAACAAGTTAATTGTTTAGAAAAGATTCAAAGTTAGATTAAAAAAAAAAGGTTTATTTTAAATTAAGAAACATTACAGTTTAAAAAAAAAAAGGATTTAGTGTTAAAAAAAAAAAGATTATTCCCTAAAGGTTGAATTGGTTTAAAAAAGATTAAGTGACGGAGGGATCTCACACGGATCACTCACTCTTTTCTCTCACCTATCTCATTCCCTTCTCTCTCTGAAAAGAAAAAAAGAAAATTAGGGTTTGAACCCTTGTACGCCGCCGCTCCATCTCGCCCACTCTCTCATTCTCTCTTGATCTCTCGTCTCACTCGATCAAACAGCATCAAACAAAGTAAACCCTTTCCCCATGGTTTCCCGCCCCCATTCTCATTATATCCTTGCGGATTACTTTTACAAGATATCGAAAATTAAAGCAAAACGAGAACAAAAAGGGAAAATAGGTCGACGACGATGGCGAGGTTTCCGCGAAACTCCATCAGGGAAGAACTTCTTCCTCTCTTTTTACCTTTTCTTTCGCGAGCTTGGTTTGTGTTGTTGCTTTGCTTCTTCTCCTGCTTTGAATGTTGTGGCGATGATGATCACCTCCGGTGTTCTGAGCCTGGGTTGGTGGGTTTTGGAAAGGGTTACGCGATTTCGCATATGACTTTTGATTTTTTTGTGATTTTCTCTCTTAAGCCTTTTTCTGATTTTTCGTATGGTTCCTTTTCTCTCTGATTTTTTTTTCTCTTTTTCTGATGAGAAAAGTGTCCCTTTTATAGCCAAGGCCGATGATGATGATTTGGAAGGTTTTAATGTGTGTTTATTGTCAATATTCCCAATTCTTACTGATTTGATTTGGATTGCTTGATCCAGAAAGTTTTTTAATGTTGGAATTTTTTATGCGGTTCTGGTTTGGGAAGGTTTGGCTGCTGCTTTGAAAACAAATCTCACTCATGGTTTGATTTGATTTTGTATGATTTATGATGATTTGATTGTGTTTCAAATATGGAAAGTTTGGAACGGTTATCCTGAACTTCTGATATGATTTGATGTGTTTTGTACGATATCTTGGTAAAGGATTGGTGCTGGCGATATCATTTGATATTGCCCACTAATTCCTAATTTGAAAATGACGAAAATATACTCTGATTCAAAACAAACTCTGAGGCCGAAATAGGAATTTGTAAACTGTCTGGAAATGTTGGAAATTAATGTGGAAGGTTTTTGAAATGTGTTGGGACGCTTATTCTTGTTTTGGAATGTTTCAAATCATTATGTTTGTGGTCTAATTTTGATTGTGTCATGATAACCGATGACGTTGTAGAATCACTGTTCTCATGATGCTTTAATTTTGACAGCTTTGACATTTCCAAGTTGGAAAATGGTAAATCAAGCTCATTCAAGTCAGTAATGATCAAATTAAGGAATTGGCATCACACGCGTCTCAAGGTTTTTCTTTTTTATTTCAACGTGTTGGTTTTTGTTTGATAATATTGAACGAACTTCCATGTTCGAATATGTTGCTCCTAATGTCTGACTTAATGCTGCCCTGAATTTGTTGTGGAAAGAAACACGATTTGTATCCATTTTAATCCAAACATACTTGGATGTGTTCAAGTTCTGCGTAATTCTCACTTCCTTGCCAAAACCGTGAACATCAATGTGATTTTGAATTCACTGCAGGTTTTAATTTGAGATCAAGGCTGGGATGTTTCAACCTCATTGGTTTTGAATCAGTAAGATAATAATTCAAGTCTCCATGTTTCCTTGATATTTGAACATTGAGCTTTCCTGACATTATCCCTCTTTTAAAACAGGTGCCTTTTCCAACCTTGAAGTTGAAGGATGTTGTTGCGTGGTATAATGCTTATGTGGGAGGAGTATTGGTCTGCAAGCCGTGGAAAAACCGGTTTGGTAAATGTAAAGTGAATCACGTTGCAACAGTGATACCATCTTCAAAGTAGGTGGTTTGTCATATGTAGTAGAAAAATAAACAAGGCCAAAAGTCTTCATCAATTGTTGTAATGATTTCTAATGGACTTAATATGGGCTTGTAATGTAATTTGGATTTCTTTTGCAACTTGCTGCTTATTGAATTTCTCATGCGCAGGCCTTGTTTGGTAGCTGCATCTCGTTTGGCAATGCAGTTTTGTGATTGCCGGCTCTTGAAAAGTCTGTCAGCACATTGTGAGCTTGCGGTAGTAGAGCTAAAACGTGAAAGGGTTGTGCAGAGACGCCGGAGAATAGTCACCATCATTTGGAGAAGAGTTGGAGGATTTTGTCGTCGCCCTTGCTGGTTAAATTAGTTTGCAAAGATTGAGAACGGAGATGTTACTCCAAATAATCACTCAAAGCTCAACGTCTCCTACTGAGATTTATTACATAGGCCATGCTTCCTTATTTCATGCGTAAACCCTTTTTAGAGATTCGGTTGCTAAATGATGTATCTCCAATTCTTCAAATTATGCTTTGAACCTTTTGAAATTGAATGAAAATTACTCTTGAATCTTGCAGAATAAAATTGAACCTTTGAACTCGTAATCTTGAATCTTATGGTTTAAATTCGATGCACATCACGTAAACTCTCTTTGTAACCTGACCTTTGACTGGTGAATTTAAATTGAGTATGAAAACATAATGAACCTTATGAACACTTTAAGGACCTTTGAAAATTTTGAATCCAACTTTGCGCTTTGTAATTTCAATAAATCTTGTCGTCTTAAAAGATTTGAAATGGTTGAACATGACGAACTTCATTATGCACCTCCTATTTTTTCTTGTGCTCATAAGTCTTAAAAATTAACGTGGACTAAAATGTTGCCTTGAATTTCTTGAATTTTGAGTGAATTTACTCATAGCTTGAGTTCGAACCGAAGTTTGAAATTGGGACTTGAAATCTTGAAAAGACATGAGTCTAAATTTCTTTATTTTGGACTTGGACACTTGAATGTTGAACTTTGAATTATTTCTTGCATCCCAAGCTCTTGATTTTTGCATCCTTGGACGAACTCCAACATAATTTGGATTTAAGCCTAGTAACACAATGAACCAACTCGAGGCTTGAATCTCACGTTGAGCTTCTTGCCTAAACTCAATCAAATCTTTATCCAACTTCACGACTCCAGAGTATCAACAAAGAAAATCCAAGCCTTTTCTCTTTAAGATAAAAGGAAACATGAACTAGGCTCTAAACTCATGAACAAAGTTTTGCCCAGCCTTTAAAATCTTTGAATCTTCAGCAGCAGCACCTGTACTCACAAATGAAACAAACAAGCAAAAACTAGATAAAGAGGTCAGTTGTGTGCGAATGATTGACCTAGGATGATATGCTGACGAATCAATGAATCTAAGGGAAAAATTTGGGGTACAACAGTTGCCCCTATTTAAATATCTTCACCGGATGACAGGACGATGAAGATCGTCATAGGTCATGGTGAAAGATATTTAAATACAGATAACTAAAAATTTTGCCCTTAGATGCAATGATCATGCAATGCTATGGACAAAACCTATACCTAATGCCGACATGCCATGAACTCTAGCATGATGAAAATGATGGAATGATAAAAAGCAGGAATGCAGACGAAAACGAAAGCAAACACAGAGCGGAAGGCGAACAAACTCACTGGGGACGACCAGACGCACTGGGGAAAAGAAAACAACACTGGGGACCCCGAAGGCGACGACCCAGCAGGTTCAAGCGTGACCAGTGATACATAAGCAAGCAAGAAGACAAAGCAGGATCCACACGGCGGTAGGATCATGCAAACAAAAAAGATGGAGAAATAACATCCAATGCCTGGAAATTCCTTAAAATGAAGAGATCAAACGAGATTTTCAGGAACCATCAGGAAAAAGTACAGGGTTATTACAACTCTCCTGTAGGCCAAGTAAATGGACTTCGTGCGGAAAATGTCCTGATAAACTTCTCAAAAGAGACTGCAGCTTATCAATTGTACGGGACTCACACACCATCAATAAAGGGATAAGTTTCTCCAAAGAGACTGCAACTTATCTGGAAAAAGGCAGTAGATGATGAACTTCTCCGAAGAGACTGCAGTTTATCTTGAAAAAACAAGAAAATGACAAACTTCTCCGAAGAGACTGCAGTTTATCTGAAAAACGGGAAAATGATAAACTTCTCTGAAGAGACTGCAGTTTATCTAAAAAAAGCAAGAAAATGATAAACTTCTCCGAAGAGACTGCAGTTTATCTGAAAAATGGGAAAATGATAAACTTCTCCGAAGAGACTGCAGTTTATCTGAAAAAGGCTGTAAAATGATAAAGTTCTCCGAAGAGACTGCAGTTTATCTAAAGAAAGCAGGATTCTTCTTGCCAGACACAGTGTAACATAAATGCACGCTTAACCTTGGTTCAACGACCAAATGGTTCGATCTAGGAGCAAGCTAGAAAGAAACGGTCAAACAAGACCTACCATTGAGGACTGAACTCGAATAGGGATTTATCTTATCCAAGCACGAAAAAAGATAACTGAAATAACCATCATCCACGAGGGTTGAACTCTGTGGGGAAACTTGGAACTGATTAGCACTTTCTGCCTAAGGTTGACGACCTACTTGGAGAGATCAGACAAACCCCAAAAAACTTGGCGCAAACACAACCAAAGATAAAGATGAAGCGACAAGAAACCAACAGAAAGCGAACACGCACGGAGGCGAATGCAAATGATGTCATGCCATGCTTATGCTCATGCTGACAAAAAAGAAAACCGACGACGAAAGAACATCGAGGAAGCCCGTCCATCCTCTGCATAAGAGATACATCTGTCAAGCTCTGTAGAAATCCAAGGATGGAACTCAATAGTTGAACTTCAACATCCAACCTTCTCTGGGGAAATAGCAATCCACTTGAGGATATAATATCATGACTTCACTTAGTGATTGTCAAGATGAATCTGATTATTTGGATGAGAAAGATCCTGGACGAATCAAACTCGTGTTCGTAGAGACTTTGATGGGGATAAAATAAATATCCGCTGCTTCGTTAGGGGAAGGTTGATGATCGAGGAGGCTCAACGGGGATCCTTAGGTCAACCAGATGCTAAATTTTTGTACTGGTCCCATCATAATTACTTGGAGGAATGATTCACCGGGGAATCGTCATGAATTCCTGCAGTAAAGGCTTGCTGGGGAGTGATAACTTCCTTAGGATCATTCCCTAAGTCAAGGCAATTTATCTTATCGACAATTTAGAAAAAACAGTTTAAGTTTGAAAAGTTTTTCACTTTCAAAATTATTATCAATGAATAGGGCTCCAAAACGAGAAGACAAAAGTAAAAGTCTGATTTTATTAAAAATAGTAGTTTGTAAACAGCAAAAGCTTCATAGAGCATTATAATTGAAATTGGCAATAGATTAAGGTTACATTGAATCCAACGACACTTATTAACCCTACAAACTAAAACCCCAAAACTATGCACTGGTCACAGCGGGCTCTTCATGCATAATACTTCCGGACGACATTAGAATTTACTGGATGGGCAAGCTCCTCTCCATCCATTGTGGTGAGTATCAACGATCCTCCTGAGAAGGCTGTCTTTACAACAAATGGGCCTTCATAATTGGGCGCCCATTTTCCACGCATGTCCTTATGAACGGGCAAAATCTTCTTAAGTACCAGTTCTCCTTCTTGGAATTCCCTGACTCGCACCTTCTTGTCAAAAGCTCTCTTCATCCATTTCTGGTATAACTGACCGTGGCACATCGCAGTTAAGCGCTTTTCATCAATGAGATTCAAATGGTCAAATCTTTCTTGGATCCACTCGGCTTCATCCAGTTTGGTCTCCATCATTACCCTCAAAGATGGTAACTCTACTTCAAATGGAAGAACCGCGTCCATTCCATAAACCAGTGAGAAAGGGGTAGCCCCTGTTGAGGTTCGCACTGAGGTTATGTATCCATGCAATGCGAAAGGTAGCATTTCGTGCCAGTCTTTGTACGTCCTCACCATCTTCCGCAGAATCTTCTTGATATTCTTATTCGCAGCTTCTACGGCCCCATTCATCTTAGGACGATAAGGAGAGGAATTGTGGTGAGTAATCTTAAAAGTTTCACACAACTCCTTCATAGTTTTGTTGTTCAGATTGGTGCCATTGTCTGTTATGATACAACTTGGCATCCCATAACGGCAGATAATGTTGTTCTTGATGAAGCGGGCTACCACCTGCTTGGTTACGTTGCCATAAGAAGCAGCTTCTACCCACTTAGTGAAGTAGTCAATAGCGACCAGAATGAATTGGTGACCATTGGAGGCCTTAGGCTCAATTGCCCCAATCATGTCGATGCCCCACATTGAGAAAGGCCATGGCGACGATAAGACATTCAACTACGTTGGGGACACATGCATCTTGTCCGCATGGATCTGACACTTGTGGCATTTTCTGGCATACTGTATACAATCAGACTCCATAGTTAACCAATAATACCCAGCTCTCAAGAGTTTTTTCGACATAGCATAACCATTGGCGTGAGTTCCGAACGTCCCTTCGTGAATCTCTTGAAGTAACATATCTGCTTCATGTTTATCAACGCATCTAAGCAGGACCATATCATAGTTTCTCTTATACAACACATCATTACTGATAAAGAACTTGGATGCTAGTCTTCTTAGAGTCTTCTTGTCAAGGTTTGTAGCGTCAGCTGGATATTCTTGCTTCAGCAAGTAGTTCTTAATGTCATGGAACCAGGGTTTGTCATCAGTTTCTTCTTCCACTAGCTGATAGTAGGCAGGCTCAGTCTTTCGTTCAATTCGAATGAGAGTAGCCTCGTTAACGAATCTGACCTTCCACATTGAGGCTAGCATGGCTAAAGCATCAGCCACGTGATTTTCAGATCTCGGAACATGTCGGAAAGTGATTTCATCAAAGTATTGGATAATTTCCATGATATAAGCACGGTACGGAATTAACTTCTCATCTCGGGTTTCCCATTCACCCTTGACTTGGTAGATCACCAAAGCTGAATCTCCACTCACTTCAAGGATTTTGATTCGGAGGTCAATAGCTGCTTCAAGGCCTAGAATACACGCTTCATACTCTGCGATATTATTTGTACATTCAAAGTCCAACCTTGCGGTGAATGGGGTGTATCCACCATCTGGGTTCTCCAAAACTGCGCCTATGCCATGTCCACTATAATTGGAAGAACCATCAAACATCATCTTCTAACGGGAACCTGGCTCGGGACCTTCGCCAGGACCGGGCTCCTCGTAATCTTTTACTAACATGATATCTTCATCAAGGAAGTCGAATTTCAGAGGTTCATAGTCTTCAACCGGTTGGTCTGCGAGATAGTCCGATAAGATGCTTCCTTTAATAGCTTTTTGAGTCACGTACTGGATATCATATTCAGATAACAACATATGCCAACGTGCCAATCTTCCAGTTTGAGCAGCCTTCTTAACGATATATTTTATGGGATCCATTTTTTATATCAACAGGGTGGTATGACAGATCATATACTGCCTAAGACGTCTAGCGGCTCATGCTAGCGCGCAACAAGTCTTTTCCAATAGCGAGTACCGGCTTTCACAATCCGTAAACTTTTTACTCAAATAATAGATGGTGTGTTCTTTCCGTCCAGTCTCATCATATTGCCCCAAGACGCAACCCATAGACTTCTCAAGAACAGTCAGATACATAAACAGAGGTCTTCCAGGCACAGGAGGAATCAAAATAAGAGGTTCTCGCAAATAACCCTTAATCTTCTCAAATGCTTGCTGACAATCAGAATTCCATTCAATGGTCTGATCTTTACGGAGTAATTTGAATATTGGTTCACAAGTAGCAGTCATATTAGAAATGAATCTGGAGATGTAGTTCAGGCGCCCAAGAAAACCTCTGACTTGTAAATCAGTTTGCGGAGCAGGCATCTCCTGAATAACTCTGACCTTATCAGGATCCACTTCAATTCCTCGTTGGCTAACAATAAATCTAAGTAACTTTCCAGATCTAACACCAAAGTACACTTAGCGGGATTTAACTTCAATTGATATTTCCTTAGTCGTTCAAACAGCTTAAATAAATGATCCAAATGGTCTTCTTCATTCTGGGACTTGGCGATCATATAATCTACATATACCTCAATCTCCTTATGCATCATGTCGTGAAAGAGAGCGACCATCGCTCTTTGATATGTTGCCCCTGCATTCTTCAGACCGAAGGGCATGACTTTGTAACAATAAGTTCCCCAGGGAGTAATGAAAGCAGTCTTTTCCCTATCTGCAGGGTTCATCTTGATCTGATTGTACCCAGAAAAACCATCCATAAAAGAGAACACTCCAAAGCGGGCTGTATTATCCACAAGTGTATCGATGTGCGGTAAAGGGAAATCGTCCTTCGGGCTTGCTTTGTTCAAATCCCTATAATCCACACACATTCTAACTTTGCCGTCCTTTTTGGGTACTGGCACAATGTTGGCTAACCACTCCGGATATCTTGCTACCGTCAGAAAACCTGCATCAAGTTGTCTTTTGACCTCATCTCGAATCTTCAGAGCCATGTCGCGTCTAGTTTTCCGAAGCTTCTGCTTGACAGGTGGGCACTCTGGTATAAGTGGCAATTTGTGAACAACGATATCGGTGTCTAGGCCAGGCATATCCTGATATGACCAGGCGAATACGTCCACATATTCTTCTAGCAATTTGACCAATCTCTGTTTAACATCTGCCCCAAGTGTAGTACCAATTTTGACCTCTTTCTTATCTTCATCGGAGCCAAGATTAATCAAAACCACTTGCTCTTTGTGCAGTTGAAGTTCAGTGTACTCATACTCTGCCCACTTGACCAGTTCATTGGGACTTCAAAATCTTCTTCACTCTCATCTTCAGCTTGATAGATGGGCGAGTCAAAGTTAGGGATAAGAATAGGGTCATCGGATTCAACGTGGTTTAAATTCAATCTGCAAGTTTTAAAATAACTTATCTTATTAAATGCACCAAGGACGATGCAGATGAAATTAAATTTTTTAACTTATTGCCAATTTCTTAAAGTAATGATTCATGAATAAAGCAAACACAAATGATAAAATGCATTCATTGATATTTATTCGAAAGTAAAAAAGGTGGCCCACAAACATGATCCGATAGCCTTGGGCGGAGCTATGGACTTATTAAAGAAATAAAAAAACGACAAGTTACTTTGACAAAGGAATGATCACTGGAATTTCTATTGCTTCCCAATTGTTAAGAGGAGCAACACTTTTGAACACAAAATCACTTGAGTCTTCATGATTATCTCCAATAGCATTAACTTGATAACCTCCGCTGATAAACACTTCATGAATCGTTCTCAGATAACCGGCGACAGATGTTGGTCGTTTACTTTTAGTTGGTTTGTAACCCAACCCTTGATGATCTGGATTTGCTGTAGCTTCTATGATCTTGCCCCAACCTTCGGGCACACCCTCTGCGATGGTAGACTTGATACTCTTGAAAGATGCGAAAGATGGATTACCCTTACCCGTTGTTTCCTCAACTTCTAACATAACAACATTTGATATCTCAAGTGCTTGGAAAGAAGTTTCCAAAGCATCCTCATCGACCTCTATATAGCAGAATGAATACAAATTACTGACCATTAAGTCTTCTTCACCATGGACAATTACCAGTTTATCGTCAGTCACAAACTTCATCTTCTGGTGTAGAGTTGAGGTTACAGCACCGGCAGCATGGATCCAAGGTCTTCCCAGCAGACAACTATAACCGGGATTGATGTCCAACACCTGGAAGGTAATATTAAAAACATGTGGTCCCACCAAGATTGGTAACTCGATCTCTCCCATTACAGTCATTCGGGAACCGTCGAAAGCTTTAACTATAAGAGATGTAGGCCTCAATTCTGTCCCTTTGTAAGCTAACTTGTTAAGAGCTCTCTTTGGCATCACATTTAAAGAAGAACCAGTGTCTACAAGTACTCTCGCCAAGGTATCCTCCTGACATCTCACAGATACATGCAAAGCTCAGTTATGGTTCCGACCTTCTCTTGGTAATTCCTCATCACTGAAGCTGAGAGTGTTACAAGTAGTGATGTTGGCAATCACACTATCAAATTGACCAGTAGTGATGTCTTGTGCAACATGGGCTTGAGCTAGCAACTTTTGCAACGAAGCTCGGTGAGCAGGTGAATGCATCAACAAGGACAAAATAGAGATTTTTGAAGGGGTTTGGTGGAGCTGGTCAATGACTTTATAATCACTCCTCTTAATAATCCTCAAGAACTCAGCGTCTTCATCATTGGCAATAACTTCTTGTTTTTTACCTTTGTCGTTGGTAGGAACAGTCGTAACGGTTTCTTTTGGTGGAGCATCACTGAAGCGGGGAGTGTATACACGACCACTCTGTGTCATCCTGCTTGCCCCTGCTATGTTAGTTACTTCTCTATCAACACTTTTCACGTCTTCTTTTGAAACAACCTTTCTAAAATCTTTGCCATACTTCCATGGTACTGCTGTAAAATCCTTGAGAGGGGAAGGGCAAGGCCTTTGAGTAATCACTGGCTTTGGCGAACCAACTATAGTTGTAGTAGCAGAATCTGGTATGTTGAAAATTGGCTTTGGTGTGCTGGAAGCAGCCACTGTAGGACTTGATTCAGGCAAGTTGAAAATGGGAACCTTAGTACCTGGATCTGGCAAATTGAATATGGGCTCAACCACGGCGACCTCACTCTTTTTCTGCTTGCTACTCACTCGTAAAAAACCATCGTTGATCAAAGTCTGAACATCATCTTGAACCGTCTGACATCCCCTGACACTGGTCTCATAATCTTCACAATCTCTATGGCAAACCTTCACGATACTAGCTTAGAACAACTTTGAATGAAAGGCTTGGAGAGGGGTTTTGATTTCTGCCACATCAAGAATTAAATTTTCCTCAAACGCTTCTTCAATAGCATTGGCACTTCCGTGATTAGGTAGCGGATTACTCTTAACATTCGGCTGAGTGTTACCAAAGGATAAAATCTTCTTTTCCATTAAGTCTCTTACGATATTTTTAAGAGCATAACAACCTTCCAAATCATGACCGGGAGCTCCCTCATGGAACAGACAGTGGGCATTGGGATTATAGTTGGGTGGAAGTGGGTTAGGAGGCGGACCCAAAGCTCGGGTAGTTATCAATCCTTACTGGACCAAAGAAGGGTACAACTCTGTATAGGTCATCGGAATAGGAGGATAAGGTTTATAAGGTCTTCTGGCTGGAGCATTCTGGCGAGGAGCGTTGGGCGCTCGTTGATAACTTGGTGAGGTTTGGGCTGACTGGTAGGCAGGATTCGGCTGATATGCAGGAGGCTGTTGATTAACCATTGGTTGGTAAACCAGAACCGGTTGGATTGTCTGATAGGTAGGGGTAACAGCGGCCACATAGGGTTGTTGCGAAAATTGGACAGGGTAACCTTGTTGTTGATTATAATTGGGTTGATGTTTCCAGGGTTGACTTCTCCTCCTGCCGGTCATCACCGCATTGGTCTCACCTTCCTTCTTTTTGTGAGGATTACTGAAGGATTTCTTACCGTGGTCCTTATTGGCGCTAGGGCTGTTAGCGGAAATAGGCATCTTTCTGCTTTTCATACCAGCTTCTATTCTTACACCCATAGCAACGATGTCAGAGAAATTGGCAGTTACACTTCCAACCATCCTATCAAAGAATTCTGGACGAACCGTGTCAACGAACCACTCAGCTAGTTCCTTATCAGACAAAGGGGGTTCTACCTGTGAAGCTATCTCCTTCCACCTCTGGGCATATTCCTTGAATGATTCAGTGTTCTTCTGTGACATATTTAGGAGTTGCCTTCAATCAGGAGCCAAATCTATGTTATACTTGTAATGCTTGACAAAAGCGTCTGATACATCCTGAAAGCACTTCACACGAGACTGGTCTAAACTCAGATACCACTTTGACGAAACACCCTTTAAACTGTCCTGGAAACAATGGATCATTAGCTTATCATTTTTGACGTGAGCAGCCATCTTCCGATAATACATGATTAAATGGTTCTTAGGGCACGTGGTCCCATCATATTGGTCAAAAGTTGGAGTCTTGAATTTCGGAGGAATGACCAAACCAGATACCAGACATGCCTCCCTAGCAACAGTGCCAAATACTTGATCACCTTCTACTGCCCTTAATCTCTTGTCCAGAGTATCCATATTCTCCCTGAGTTTCTCATGGTTCTCGTCCCCATCTTCAGACATGTCGGGGACATCGTAGCCTTGCTGATTCTCATTGAAGTAGGGTTGTACACGAGTGTGCACATCATTTGGAGCAAATGTAGGGATTACTTGAGGAGCTTCAGTGATTAAGGGAATGGCCTGGTGTACTTGCTGAACAACAGGACCTGCGGTAGGCGGGGGTATGAATCCAAATGGCAAACCGTACGGAGGCACATTTGCAGTAGTGACAGCAGTTGGTTGAGTGTCTATAACAGTGTTGGTAATCTCAGAAACAACCGTGGTTTGGGTATCCATCTTTGCGCGTATAACATTCAGCACTTCCATAATCTGTCCTACATTCCCGCGTAGGTCTTCCAACTCGTTACTGACGCGATCAAGTTCCTGATTGTGTTCCATCATCCTTCTTCGAGCTTGAGCTCTAGTGTTGTATCGGTGCAGAGGATTCAGTGTGACGAAATTGAAGATGAAAGACCGAAAATAAGGGAAAGGAAGGAAAAGAATGTACATGCAGATGATATGAAATGCGGATGCGATGCAACTATCAAGGAACTAAAAATCGTATTGCATTCATTGTAGATATTTGAAATAATGCGTTTTATTAAAATTTTCCAAAAGTCCGATACACCTCCAAGGTTTTATTACATAAGCCACATAACACAAAAGGAACTAGGAGTCTAACTGCTGGATGATGCCCCTTGTCTTCCACTGAGTTCTTCCATCAGCCTGTCGATCTGGTGTTGCATTCTTGCTTTGTCCAGAGTAAGCTTCTCTATTTCAGCTTCCAACGTAGGCATCAACTGGAAATCTTGAAAGATGAAGCAATGATAGATCAAACTGTAAAGTTGAACCAACGTTTCTGAAAGGCCAGCGGCTACTCGAGTTTGCAACAACGGGAGGATATTTCCATACTTCTCAGCGAACGCCTCAGGATCTTTGATCTGACCTCCTAGTTCCTTTAGTTGTTCAACATCCGAAACTTTGAAGGTGTACGGCACAACTCCCTTCTTTCCGTAATCCATCGTACAATGTCTGCGATATAATATTTCAAGTTCCTTGATAGAGAGAAATGCAAAATGCAAATGCTATGCAACAAGATTCATGGAAACTTGACTATTTATAATCATCGTGGGATATTGAAAGACGCATTTTATTAATCATAAAAGTCGGTTACAAAAAAAAATAATAATAATGTCTGGGATACCGAAAGATGAAATCGTTAATTAAAACAAAGTTTAATATAAAGCGTCAGTACACTTTTCAAGAAACGTAACGGGAAAGCTAAATAAAAGCTAATGAAGAAAGATCTAAGGAGATTCTCCAAAAAGCCTTGTCTTGAGCTTCTTGATTTCCTCTTCCTTCTGGCTATTCTCCAAGATGAGCCTGTTGACGACCGAATTCTGATGTGTTGACTGAGAGCTAGAAGAAGGTAACTCTTCTCGGGCTTTCCTCTTCTTGTAAGAAGTGATTTCTTCGTCTTTTGCTTTGAGTTGTTGTTGAAGCTCTGCATTCTCCTCCACAACTATCTGGTACTTGTTCTTCCAAGACTCCTCCATCTGTTGAGACTTGTCCAAAGCAATTTTCAATTTATCTGCATCAGACGAGAAGTAGAAGACCGACTTTTCTTTTAGGACCATTGGCTCCTGGCGTTTATAAGGCATCTTCAACTCAATGGCTCTTTTCCGGACCCATTGGAGATAGGGTTCTAAAGAGACACAATTAGGTTTCCCTAGGCCACTCTTATCCTTCTTGATCTTTTGCCCCCAAGCGTCCAAGACCTGTTCCCTTAACTCCTTGCTTAATTTCTCTCCTTCAAAATAAATGCTTTCCACGTGAGCACTGGCAGGTTTGTCTTTCAGAGGGAATCCTAGTTGTCTGCGGGCCAAGACTGGATTATAGCTGATTAATCCATTAATGCTAAGGAGAGGTACGTTACCGAAATTTCCACAGCTGTCTATGATGACTACCTTATCATAAACACGGTTGTACTAGTCGATGTCGGAATGAGTGAGAGACATTATCTTCTGTGACCACCACCCCTTCTTGAGATCCCAAAAGTCATGTGCTTTGGGCAAGTGTGAAGTAAACCACTTGTACAACAGAGGGACGCAACAAGTAATCATTCCCTTTCCACGAGCACTCCTTGAGTGAACAGAATAATAAGCTTCAGCCAACAAGGTTGGTACTGGATTCTTCTTCAGGAAAATTTTAATGGCATTGAGGTCCACAAAATTTTTGAAACTTGGAAATAAAAGAATGCCATAGATGAGTAAGGCAAAAACTGCTTAGAAAGCATCCTTATTCTGTTGAGTGGCATAATGTCGGGCTTTGGCAACCAGAAAATCTGTAGTAAAAACGGAAGTTCCCCCTTTTGAAATCATATTGGCTTGAATGTCAGCTAAATCCAGGCGGGTATGTTTAGCGATTTCTTTTTCATCAGGCTTGTTTGCGAAGATAGGAAAGGGATAATTGTCCCGAATAGGTAACCCAATTATCTGAGAGTACTCTTCAAGTGTAGGTACAAGCTGGTAATCTGGAAAGGTGAAGCAGTGATACAGCGGATCATAGAACTGGAGTAGGGTAGAAAGCAGTCCTTCATCAACCTTTGCATTCATCACATAAAAAAGTCTTCCATACTTCCTATTGAAACTCTCCTCATTTGTTACCAACGCTTCTAACCTCCTTAGATCATCCAAGTTAAGAATCTGAAAAGTGTACTTCTTTGTGTTCCTTCTTTCGGTATCCATAGTATCCCTACAATGTTTATAAATATAGTCAAGTTCCATGAATCTTTATGAAGTGATGCTTATGAATGTATGCAACATGCAAGGCACACAACACAAAGCACACACGAGGAAAAGGCCCTAGGTTTGAAACGTCACAGCATGGAGCCAAGGCCTACCCTCCCATAAAGTATGCACTATGGTTTCAAATGTACCTGCCGAATAGGTTCTACAAAGTTCCCAGAGTCTACGATCCATCTTTCGGATATTATCGATTTTCCAAATCACTTGGTAGTCAATAATATTCTCAAAAGAATCTCGTCCGAGTGTAGTATCGCGTAGCGACGTTTGCAGAAATAAATTCCTGCATAGTCCCCGCACTACGTCTTAATAGGCCAAGTTAGGTTAAAGGTAACTACGGTCCCCAGTCTCGATGGCCTTTAGTTCGAAATAATAGCGTCTTCACGAATAGACTCGTTGGACAAAATTAAATTCGAGAGGGCCTAGACTGAGTGGTGAAGTCTCAATTCAACTTCTTCAGGAATCGACTCCCTCAAAGTATCCTTGAATTCTCACTGTTCCTATCTTAATTTCACTCTAGTCCGGGTGTAGGACTTTGTCTCACCACACAAGTAGTAACCCAGAAAACCAGCACAACAGATAATAAGCAAGCTAAAAGAAAGATAACATAAGCAAAAAACAAGATAGGGGAAACCCTCGACAGATCCCCAGTGAAGTCGCCATTTCTGTTACGGTGAGAATTGGATACCATAGTTATTAATGAACTAGGATCACATTTCTTTAAATGTTTACCACCGACTTTGATTTATCCAAAGGAAAGGTTCAAAAGCAAAAAAAACCTAAAAGATATAAGGTTCGAGGGTTGGTTACGCCTAGGGAAGGTATTAGCATCCTAAACGTCCGTAGTACCCTACGGGAACCTCTCGTTAATATTTATGTTATCTCTCACTCGCTTGCTAAGGGTGCTATGCTAAAGGTTGAACCCTAGGGGTTAGTATCTAAGTATACTCGATAAGGTATCGCACCTTACACCTACGTATCCTTGGATGTAGAATCAGAGTATGCGTAGTTCTGAAAAGAGGAACTTCTTGACGGGGTCAAGGTTCCAAGGGGAAGTAAAGTCTTGGGCAAGACCTTACATAGAGTGCGGCGACTCTAAAGTTGTAGGTTGGTTCAAGAGGGGTAGGATTGTAAATGTTCGCGGCGGAGCATTTACTTGGAGTGCGGCGACTCCGATCCTAAGGCTAAGATTCTAAGTGTCTACGGCGAGACGTGGAGTACGGCGACTCCGAATCCTAAGGCCAAGGGTTCTAAAGTGTTAGTCCTATGACGTTTTAGTCAATTTTAAGGAACCTTCCTTTGGAATGTCGAGGGGGCAATTAACTTAGATTATTTGTGCATACTAGCAAAGTGGGCTAGCTTTAAGTGTATTGTGACCACAAAGGTTGAATGCGAACGCCCGAAGGCGCTCGACTTATATAGGTAGAAAAGTGGCTCGACGTTGGATCGAGAGTTTTTTATTTTTTGAAAAGGTTTAGACAATAGAATATACATACATCCATATAAGCAAACAACATACTAAATATACATGCAAGCGTACACTCAAGTGCGCGATGAAGGATTTAAGGGGTTGTCCTTAAGGTTTATTGAGGGAAAGTTGATTTTTTAGTTAGAATCGTGCTTAAAGATTATTGACTAGTTATAAAAAGATTAGTTAATTGGTTTTTTTAGTTATAATCATGCTTAGAATTGGTTTTTTATACTTAAAAGTTTCTACATCTTATGCCCTTTTTTAAGATTAGTTATAAAAAACAAGTTAATTGTTTAGAAAAGATTCAAAGTTAGATTAAAAAAAAAGGTTTATTTTAAATTACGAAACATTACGGTTTAAAAAAAAAAAAGGATTTAGTGTTAAAAAAAAAGATTATTCCCTAAAGGTTGAATTGGTTTAAAAAAGATTAAGTGACGGAGGGATCTCACACGGATCAGTCACTCTTCTCTCTCGCCTATCTCATTCCCTTCTCTCTCTGAATTGAAAAAAAGAAAATTAGGGTTTGAACCCTTGTACGCCGCCGCTCCATCTCGCCCACTCTCTCATTCTCTCTCGATCTCTCGTCTCACTCGATCAAACAGCATCAAACAAAGTAAACCCTTTCCCCATGGTTTCCCGCCCCCATTCTCATTATATCCTTGCGAATTACATTTACAAGATATCGGAAATTAAAGCAAAACGAGAACAAAAAGGGAAAATAGGTCGGCGACGATGGCGAGGTTTCCGCGAAACTCCGTCAGGGAAGAACTTCTTCCTCTCTTTTTACCTTTTCTTTCGCGAGCTTGGTTTGTGTTGTTGCTTTGCTTCTTCTCCTGCTTTGAATGTTACGGCGATGATGATCACCTCCGGTGTTCTGAGCCTGGGTTGGTGGGTTTTGGAAAGGGTTACGCGATTTCGCGTATGACTTTTGATTTTTTTGTGATTTTCTCTCTTGAGCCTTTTTCTGATTTTTCGTATGGTTCCTTTTCTCTCTGGTTTTTTTTCTCCTTTTCTGATGAGAAAAGTGTCCCTTTTATAGCCAAGGCCGATGATGATGATTTGGAAGGTTTTAATGTGTGTTTATTGTCAATATTCCCAATTCTTACTGATTTGATTTGTATTGCTTGATTCAGAAAGTTTTTGAATGTTGGAATTTTTGATGCGGTTCTGGTTTGGGAAGGTTTGGCTGCTGCTTTGAAAACAAATCTCACTCATGGTTTGATTTGATTTTGTATGATTTATGATGATTTGATTGTGTTTCAAATATGGAAAGTTTGGAACGGTTATCCTGAACTTCTGATACGATTTGATGTGTTTTGTACGATATCTTGGGAAAGGATTGGTGCTGGCGATATCATTTGATATTGCCCACTAATTCCTAATTTGAAAATGACGAAAATATACTCTGATTCAAAATAACTCTGAGGCCGAACTAGGAATTTGTAAACTGTCTGGAAATGTTGGAAATTAATGTGGAAGGTTTTTGAAATGTGTTGGGACGCTTATTCTTGTTTTGGAATGTTTCAAATCATTATGTTTGTGGTCTAATTTTGATTGTGTCATGATAACCGATGACGTTGTAGAATCACTGTTCTCATGATGCTTTAATTTTGACAGCTTTGACATTTCCAAGTTGGAAAAGGGTAAATCAAGCTCATTCAAGTCAGTAATGATCAAATTAAGGAATTGGCATCACACGCGTCTCAAGGTTTTTCTTTTTTATTTCAACGTGTTGGTTTTTGTTTGATAATATTGAACGAACTTCCATGTTCGAATATGTTGCTCCTAATGTCTGACTTAATGCTGCCCTGAATTTGTTGTGGAAAGAAACACGATTTGTATCCATTTTAATCCAAACATACTTGGATGTGTTCAAGTTCTGCGTAATTCTCACTTCCTTGCGAAAACCGTGTACATCAATGTGATTTTGAATTCACTGCAGGTTTTAATTTGAGATAAAGGCTGGGATGTTTCAACCTCATTGGTTTTGAATCAGTAAGATAATAATTCAAGTCTCCATGTTTCCTTGATATTTGAACATTGAGCTTTCCTGACATTATCCCTCTTTTAAAACAGGTGCCTTTTCCAACCTTGAAGTTGAAGGATGTTGTTGCGTGGTATAATGCTTATGTGGGAGGAGTATTGGTCTGCAAGCCGTGGAAAAACCGGTTTGGTAAATGTAAAGTGAATCACGTTGCAACAGTGATACCATCTTCAAAGTAGGTGGTTTGTCATATGTAGTAGAAAAATAA
Source organism: Lathyrus tuberosus (assembly GCA_022829125.1). NCBI lineage: Eukaryota > Viridiplantae > Streptophyta > Magnoliopsida > Fabales > Fabaceae > Lathyrus > Lathyrus tuberosus. Next base: position 442,896 of record JALAZF010000920.1, on the reverse strand, counting down.
ACAAGGCCAAAAGTCTTCATCAATTGTTGTAATAATTTCTAATGGATTTAATATGGGCTTGTAATGTAATTTGGATTTCTTTTGCAACTTGCTGCTTATTGAATTTCTCATGCGCAGGCCTTGTTTGGTAGCTGCATCTCGTTTGGCAATGCGGTTTTGTGATTGCCGGCTCTTGAAAAGTCTATCAGCACTTTGTGAGCTTACGGTAGTAGAGCTGAAACGTGAAAGGGTTGTGCAGAGACGCCGGAGAATAGTCACCATCATTTGGAGAAGAGTTGGAGGATTTTGTCGTCGCCCTTGCTGGTTAAATTAGTTTGCAAAGATTGAGAACTGAGATGTTACTCCAAATAATCACTCAAAGCTCAACGTCTCCTACTGAGATTTATTACATAGGTCATGCTTCCTTATTTCATGCGTAGACCCTTTTTAGAGATTCGGTTGCTAAATGATGTATCCCCAATTCTTCCAATTATGCTTTGAACCTTTTGAAATTGAATGAAAATTACTCTTGAATCTTGCAGAATAAAATTGAACCTTTGAACTCGTAATCTTGAATCTTATGGTTTAAATTCGATGCACATCACGTAAACTCTCTTTGTAACCTGACCTTTGACTGGTGAATTTAAATTGAGTATGAAAACATAATGAACCTTATGAACACTTTAAGGACCTTTGAAAATTTTGAATCCAACTTTGCACTTTGTAATTTCAATAAATCTTGTCGTCTTAAAAGATTTGAAATGGTTGAACATGACGAACTTCATTATGCACCTCCTATTTTTTCTTGTGCTCATAAGTCTTAAAAATTAACGTGGACTAAAATGTTGCCTTGAATTTCTTGAATTTTGAGTGAATTTACTCATAGCTTGAGTTCGAACCGAAGTTTGAAATTGGGACTTGAAATCTTGAAAAGGCATGAGTCTAAATTTCTTTATTTTGGACTTGGACACTTGAATGTTGAACTTTGAATTATTTCTTGCATCCCAAGCTCTTGATTTTTGCATCCTTGGACGAACTCCAACATAATTTGGATTTAAGCCTAGTAACACAATGAACCAACTCGAGGCTTGAATCTCACGTTGAGCTTCTTGCCTAAACTCAATCAAATCTTTATCCAACTTCACGACTCCAGAGTATCAACAAAGAAAATCCAAGCCTTTTCTCTTTAAGATAAAAGGAAACATGAACTAGGCTCTAAACTCATGAACAAAGTTTTGCTCAGCCTTTAAAATCTTTGAATCTTCAGCAGCAACACCTGTACTCACAAATGAAACAAACAAGCAAAAACTAGATAAAGAGGTCAGTTGTGTGCGAATGATTGACCTAGGATGATATGCTGACGAATCAATGAATCTAAGGGAAAAATTTGGGGTGCAACAACTATTACTTAACTTGCATCATTTTCTTTTACAACCGACTTTGATTTATCCAAAGGAAAGGTTCAAGATCGTTAAAAAACCTAAAGGGGGGTGATCTAAGGTTCGGGGGTTGGTTATACAAAGGGAAGGTATTAGCACCCTAAGTATCTGTAGTACTCTACAGGAACCTCTTGCTAAGTTTGTGTTATGTTATGTTTGCTTGCTAAGAACACGAAATAGAATTAGTCTCGTCCTAATCATGATTTAATCGAGGAATCGATAATCAATGATTCTTGACTTTCATCGACTAAAAAGTGAATGAAACTGAAATAAAGAGAAAGCGGTCTCATATTGATCAAAGTTTTGATGATTCAATGAAGTCAACCAAACCATGAAGTTTGTTATGTCATCTACCAAAATAAAGATAATGAAACCGGAATGAAAAAAATAAGGTTGGTCTCGTCTTAATCAAGATTTAAATCGATAAATCGATAATCTTAGATTTTTGACTTTCATCGACCAATAAAAATAAGTAAAAAGTGGCCTCATATTTATCAAGACTTTATTGATTTGAAATAATCAAAGTCAAGATTTGTGCAATGTCATCGGCTTAAAGTAAAGAAAATGGACTCGAAATGAAGAATAAAGTTAGTCTCGTCTTGATCAAGATTTAATCGGAGGATCGATAATCTTTTGATATTCGACTTTCATTGACCAACAAAAATAAAGATATGAGCCTCATACATATCAAGACTTTTTAGTCATTTTGCATAAATCAACTAAGTCATGATTTTGTAATATCATTGACCCTAAAAATCGAAATAAAGATCGTAAGCGAAAAATAAAAATCAAAACAAAATTCGAAAGAAAAAGTTATGAATTCAAGAAATAACATGATAAATTGAAACTAAAAATTCAAAGTGCTCCTAAAATAAAAACTAGAGAAACAAAATTAAGAAATAAATGGAAAATAAAATAAAAATAGTATGAAATAATAAAAGGGTGGTGATGAAGCATGTTTTTTGTCTTTTTGAATTTTTATCTTATCTTTTAAACATCATTCATAATAAAACCAAACAAAAATTATAGGATATTACAATACTTTTTCCAGAAAAATATTAACATGCTAATGAACTTGATAACAACATAGATAAATGATCATGGTACTTTGAAAACAGAGAAATAAAAGAGGTGAATGTTACCTAGTGGAGACGGTCCACTGCCTCTTCAATGACACGATTTATCGAAAAATGAAGACGAGCCTTCTCTCCAGAAAATTTGCAAGAATAATTGAGGGAGAAAATTAAGAGAGTATTCAGCCTTTGTGTGGGGTGAATCTGGTGTGTCTAAAATGAGAGAATGAGAGATCTTATTTATAGTGTGAATAAAGTGGGAGTGTTGATGTGGCAATCCATGTGACTTTTTTAGAATGATTCTTGGCCATTGATAATTGAAGTGTAAGAATGCTTTTTGGTCATTGATAAATCCAAGTTGGCAATCCATGTGACTTTATGAGAATGATTCTTGGCCATTGATAAGTGAAGTGTAAGAATGCTTTTTGGCCATTGATAAATCCAAGTTGGCAATCCATGTGAAGTGTTTGTATTGTAGTGGTCCCCACTTACCATGAAGATAAACAAAATAAAAGTAATAATAATAATAATAAAGCTTAGTAATAATAAAACTAATAATAATAATAATAATAATAATAATAAAACTAATTATAATAAAATTAATAATAATAAAACTAATAATAATAAAACCAATAATGATAATAAAACTAATAATAATAAAATTAATAATAATAATAATAAAAAAGAAATAATAAGAATAAAACTAAAAATAATAAAAAAGATAATTGAAAATAGTTAGTGAAAAAAAGAAATAAAACAAATTAAATTCTAACAAAAAATGCATGATTATTGATATGTTTACTAAAATGCGAAAACAGAGACCGATGAAAAAGATATGCAAACGATCAGAATATTGGAGGGTAAAATTTGGGGTACAACACACGGTATTGCCACAGATCCAGGATCCTTCTGCTTGGCAGGGATTCTCCTATTTTGGAGTACTTCACTACACTTCTCATTTACATTTTTCAGCTCTTCCTCCATAGGTTTCTTTTTAGTGATCATCTATTTCATGAATTTATGATACACCGGCATTTGCTCTAGTGCCTCAAAGAATGGCATATGAACCTCCAACTTTTTGAACAATGCGACAAATTTCTCAAAGTCCTTCTCTTGTGTCTCCTTCTTTGTCGCTCTTGAGGGGTACGGTAACTTGATCTTAGGTTTGACCGCTTCTTTTCTTTTCTCTCCGTAATCCTCACTTGACTCACCACTTCCAGTCATGATGGCATTCACATTCTGGTTATCTCTTGGGTTTGTCACTGTTGCACTCGGTAAGGCACCTGGTGTTTGGGAATGTGCTAGTTGTTGAGCTATCTGGCTCATCTGAACTTCAAGATTTTTTATGGAGGCTGTGGTATCCCTATAGCTATTCCGGGTCTCTTCCTGAAATTGCAGGTTATGAGCTGCCATCTTCTCAATGGCAATCTCCCATTGTGATTTTTGGGGAGCTTGCTGCTGCTGTGGATATTATTGCTGATTTTGATCTTTCTAGGGGAAGTTAGGATGATTCTTCCACCCTGGATTATAAGTTTAAGCGTAGGGATTATTCTGCTTCAAGAATTTTATCTCTTCAATTTGTTGCGGAGTTGCAACACAATGTGTAGTAGAATGAGGTCCACTACAAATCTCACGCTTTACCGCTTGAACCGGTTGAACATGTGCCACAGTCTGAGTCCTAAGATTCATCTTCTTAAGTCTTCTCTCTACCTCAGCTGCAATCTAGTCTTCCATCTTTACTACTTGCTCCGTAAGCTTCATATCAATAATCCTTTCAGGTTGGCTTACACTGCGATCATACAACTCCAAGTGCTCATTTGCTGCAATAGCCTCAATTATTTTTTTAATTCCAGTGGCTGTTGCAAAGTTGGTTGAGCCACCGACAGTTGTATCAATAAGCTGCTTAGTCTTCATCTTGAAACCATTCACAAAATTCTGCATTTGTTCGGTTGCGTCCATGTTATGAGTGGGGCATGCAACCAAACACCTCTTAAACCTCTTATATGCATCTCTAAGTGACTCTCCCTCTTTCTACTTGAAATTAACGATGTCGTACCGCTTGCGGATGTACACAGAAGCAGGGAAATATTCATTTAGAAATGTAGTTTCCATCTCTTGCCAAGTAGTGATACTCCTAGCAGGTAGTGAGTAAAACCACTCTTCGGCTTCATCGGATAGAATAAACGGGAACATCACCAGCTTATTTGCTTCTTCAGAGTGTCCCTCAATTTTTAAGGACGTACTCATGGTAAGGAACCTTTGTAGGTGCTTATTGGCATCTTTATTGATCTTTCCTGAAAATGGCCTACTCTGAAGCTGTCTGATAGTGGACGGATGCAACTGGAATTGCGCTACAGTGACTAGTTGATTAACGATTGTCAACCGCATTGTTGGAGCATTCGCCCTTCCATAGTCACCGAGAATTCTTTCTGCTGGTGGATCGTCTGCCATAGTAAGATTCTCCGGCTCTGAGTCTGTGCTGAAGTATGTGTGCTCGGAGTATCCTGAAACTGATTCTTCTTTCTCGTGCTCAGAAATAATTGGTTCTGAACCTGACGCTGCCAGCCTTTCAAGTTTAGCTTGACGACGTCTCGTGTGCAAAAATCTCTCTGGTTCTGCGTCAAAAGAAAATTCAGCTGAGGCCTTACCTCGCATACACAGGTTAGAAAATTTATTATTAATAAAAAATAATAACAGAAAAATAAAAATTTTGGTCACAGAGTGACAAAATTTCAATTGAACTAACACAACTCTTAGAATTCGGCAGTCCCCGGCAACGGCGCCAAAAACTTGACCGAAAAAATAGCAAGTGTACTATTTAGCAGTGTAGTAATAGTTGGGGTTTTCCCCAGAGTCGGTCTCTCGAGGACTGCTCAGAATATGTAGTGCAGATGTTATTTCAATTAAACAAAAGTTCCTTGAGTTTTAGAAATTATTTATGAGATCGTTAAAAATTGCAAATATCAAGCAATAGTAAAAATAAAGATTTACTAACAATGAGAAAAATGCTAGGTAAAATGGTTGAATTGCTCTGCAAGAACCTTCAATGATTATTTAGAAAGACATTCCTCAAACCTCATCTTACCGGATCTTAATAAAAGTTTTTCTTAATTCCTTAATAAAAAACCCTTTGATATTCTTCCTAGACCCTAATTCCTCAGTGGTCTAGGAAGATATCAAGCAATAGTTCTGACAAAGATTTTACCGGTTACTTACGGGGTATCCCCATTCCTAGGCAATATCTACCGCAAGAATCATTATGCAAAAAGCATTAGGTTGGTTTTTCAGGCCTAATCCCTAACCATGAATCAAATCCAATTTTCCAATCAAAATAAGCATTAAGCATATTACATAATAAAAGATGAAGGAAAAAGTCATAATCTCATAAAATAATGTAAAATAGATTCATTACATAGAAGTTCAGAGCCACCCCCTAGCAATGGGGGGTTTAGCCGATCATGTTCAAACTAAACTCAAAAATAATAAAAAGATAAGAAAATGTCATTACAAGAATATTCTGATCACTTTGATCTTCAATTGCTTCCGCGGTTGAATGATCGTCGTTCCCTAAAAACCCTTGATTGCATCCAATTCCTCCACTTGATCGTAAAATCAAAAGTGTTTTCTTTCCCCTTTTTCTTTCAGCCTAAAAAGTATCAGATCACATAACAACATGCGACATTCCCAAAATACCCTCAGAGGACACTTAAATGGAATAAATACAAAAATCACAAAATTCCCCTCCAGTGGCCCTGACATAGGCCGTGTCCCATGACACGGGCAGCCGTGTCAGGCTGCTGACTCTCATGCGCCAAGCCAACCTCTATAGGGGCCCTGACACGGGCCGTGTCCTGTGACACGGGCAGCCGTGTCAGGCTTCTGGTTGATATTTTCCTTCCACATTTTTGTGCTCCAACTTCCACTTTCCCAGGCCTCCTGACACGGGCTGTGTCAGGCGACACAGGCACCAGTGTCAGCCCACTGTCCTCATTCCAATTTCATTCCAAATTTTGCGATTTTTCTCGATGTTTCGCTCCGATTCTTCCTGAATGTTTATGTGAACCTGAAAACACTAAAGAACACAACCAAGGCATAAAATGCGGTAAAAGAGATGTAAAACAAATAAACAATAACAAAATGGTAATTAAAACAAATAGCGAAATGACGTATGAAAATCAGTGATCAATAACCGTGATTAAATACTTTGTTTTATTTTTTGTTTTTATTTTATTTTTCCATATATTACAGACCTGAATTTTTTTACCTGTATAAGATCAAATTATACAATACAAATATTTTTATACATATATATTTCATACATATATACCTGTATATTTTCCATATAGTATACATACATTTGTATCAAATTAAGCAATAAAAATATATTTACAACCATTAAAGATGAAGTCATACACCACCCCCTCTTTTCAACTAACGCATCGAAAATAAATGCCCAACGTCTACGAACATCTTCTAAGTCATCGGGAGAGAAAGGTGTCGTGTCGTTAAAAGTCTACATAAGCAAGTGAAAAAAATTTAATATCGTGTGATTTGAATTATAATAAAAAATTACTTTACATTAATATGTTATTGTAAATATTTTATGACATTATATATACCTGAAAGAGTTGTCTTAAGTTTTTAGAGGCCCTGTGTAGATTAGTCACAGTTTATGAAGCATAAAACAAATAGATATCCTATTTAATCATGATTTAAACTGACAAATATTTTATGAGGCCCCATTTAGCTATAGTTTAACCCTGAAAATTTTGAGACCTTGTGCGGTAGCCCGCCTTTCACTCCCTCAAAGACGAATCTGATACCTGATCCCACAAATCAACAATGTCGGTAGAGACTATGTTAAACATGTGTTTCATTACATAGTACCCACACCCGTATCCCTCTGCTTGTCTCCCCGTCTACAAATTTAATCATTTCATTAATATATAACCATAAATTTCATGAATATGTATAAGTTAATGTCACAATTAATCTAATGAGAGCTTTTTCCTAGAGTTGTTCATCCTATATTGTCTCTCTAGAACCCTGTATATTGAAAATTATTTGAAAATATTACACGCTAAGATAATTACAAAGTCATAGAAAATATTACACAAAGTCTCATAAACATAAAGTTACATAGTAATAATTTGTTGCATCATAGGTTCAAGTGGTTTGTGTAACAAACACAATGTAGTTACCATATTCGTTCGAAGATATATGACGATAAATTGAAAATGATCTTTGAATGAACAATATAGGCATATATAATTAGAATTTGGTAAAACATGAAAACTAAACTAGAATACAGAAACCATAATTTTAAAATTACTCACTTATTGAGGAATGATGCTAAGTAACATTTTTCCCCTCGTGCACTATCTGTGATGTTAGGTATTCTTCAATGTTTTTTGAAGAATTGCCTATAAATCATACTCTTACTGGATCCAACAATCCATAAGTATTGATTTATTTAATTCTATACAAACACGGTGAATGTACCTTAATAGTTAAACAAAATATGTACAAAAAACACGTGAGAAATTAGTTCTATAAAAAACAATGAATGTACCATAATGATATATACTTACATGTACCAAGCTTGTATTAACCCATGTCCAGCCAGTGATTTCCAACAATTATATCCTTTATATCTTTAGTAATGATCATGAATTCCTATAACCCTGGTGTCTCTGGATGATGTTCTAGATCAAGAGTAAACTACATGTCTTCGTTGCGCAAAAGGTAACACAACATTTTGGCATATGATCCTTCAGGGGGAGCCAATAACCCGTTATGGATCTCATTACCGGTGGGGGCGACTAAACAACTGCCTTTTGTGCTTGCATCACATACAACATCTTAATCAGGCAATTGATTATCAATATCACAATTGTCATTTGTACAATATGGGACGGTTCCACTGATTCTCTACGTCATAAAAAACACAGGAACACAAAGCAAAATTAACATAATATATATCATACATTTCAGATATCACAACATTCTCACATACCGCATATAACTCTTTTATTTCTTCTACATAATAAAGATGATTATGTGTGATTATTGATGAATGCAATTGTGAGAGTGAAGATGAATAGAAAATAATGTATCTTTCAATTTTCTTTTTATGTTTCAATGTGATGCATGTGAGAATATATATGTGTGTGAGTTAGTAATAGAAAAAACTGAGTTTGGGAACATAAAGACACAGAAAAATGAGTGGATACGCGCGACAGGTCGACCTGTAGAAGCTGTGAGTCAACCTGAGCAAGACAAAATTCAAAACTACACACAAAAGTGGTACATGCGTCGACCTAAAGCAGACCATGCGTCGACGCAAGGAAGGTGTCATACCCCAAATTTTGACCACCAAGATTTCCCAACGTTGTGAAAATCATTACCACAATATGGATGAACCATCATGCCTCATCAATATCCTCAGAGATGTTTGAGCATTCACCACAGTCAAGAATTAGGGTTTCAAGCTCTCTCAGAGCACTTAGACAAAGGATCAATCAAGAAATGACATGATATTCAACTTGTCTAACCTCTCAAAACACCCACAAAGGATCAATAGGACTCCCACATCAAGAATCAAGCACAAGGTTGCAGCATTCCAAGTGGATCAAGCCTCAAGATCGCCAGTGTTACCAAATTAGGGTTTTTGTCGACCAAGGCCTCCAGATGAAAATTTTCATCTGGGTATGAACCAATGCTTCAAAGCACAACCCAAGATACTCCAAGGGACCTTATGGACCCAATCATCAAGTTAATTTAACCTCAGGGGATGCATTTACCAAAAATCAGGAATTAGGGTTTCTTGACCTAATTCACCCCTAAGTTGACTTTTGGGACAAAGCATGAGCCAAGACCTCAAGACATGATTTGAGGGTCTTCAATACACTACATTGATCCATTTGCAATAATGGATTGATCCAAGAAGCTTGATCCACAAGTTTCAATTTCATCAGGACCACAATTAGGGTTTTGAGGAAAAAGTCAACTGTACCTTTGACTTTTGACCAAGACATGCTCCCAAACCTTGGGACATGATTCATTACACCCTATATCACCTATGGAGTCCATCCATTAGGTTTGATTTAGGTCAAGGGTTTGATTTCACAAAGGATCGCACAGTTTAAATTTCATCTGATGAAAAAGTCAATTGTACAAAAAGTCAAAGTTTGACTTTTTTATTTATTGGTCAACCAAGGTTCTTTGACCCTGAAACAATGTTAATATGTGATTTGAATCATCATTCATCAAGAAAAACCAAAGAAAGTGAGCTAACTTGTAAAAGGGGTAACCATAGAAAACTTAGAATTTTTCTAAGTTATGGAACAAAGTGGCTAGGGTACCAACTTCCAAGGACCATAACTTGAGATCCAAGCAACCATTTTGGATGGTCCAAAGCTGGATTTGTAGCTCTCATTGTATACTTTAAAAGTGTCAACTACATCTCATTCCAATTTTTCATGGATTTCTAGTTATGGAGTGATCAAAATGGCTGAAAACATGAAAATGACATTTTTTCAACACTTAGTGAAATTTTCACTAAGTCAGAATCTGCCTTACTTTTTCCAAAATGTAGGGACATTTTTCACCTTGATCCAAGTCAAACCAGGTCTAGGGGTAAACATAAAAGTTAAAGTATGTCATGAGGTCTTTTCAACAAGTACCAGATCATCTCCAAATTCAATTTGAGCAGGGAGATACAACCCTAGAAACATGGCATCATGGACTGGTTTTTCAAGGCAAAATTATGCACATTTGCTCGATTTGTCCAAATCTAATAACTCCAAGCCTTGTCATAAATTTGGACACATCTGAGGATTAAATCCAAGGGGGATGATCTGATCTCCAAGCCTCACAAGTCCAAGAATCTACAAGTAGCATGCCAAACCTAAAAGAGCTAAAAAGTGCCAAGACTCCAATTTTGTTTCCAAGCATTCAATGGATGCACCAAGGTGGCATGAACTGAGCCTATTCCAATTGAATTCAGTCCAAGTTTATCTCTGAACCAAATCTACAAAGCATGTGCTTTAATCTCAAGTCAATGGCTAGAGGAGACTTGAGATTCCTTTTGCATAACATTGGCCAAAGGCCTGCTGCAACCTCTATTCACTATTGATGCCAAAACAAACTTGACACACTATAAATAGGCATCATTTGTGATCAGTTTTAGTACACCAAAACGCCCAAACTGATGCTTTCCTTAAAATCCCTCTCTTTAGGCCAAAATGCCTTCTTTTGCAAGGTATCTCTGAGTTTTTGAGTTAGAAATCATTTCCATCACAGCTCATGGTCCAAACACATCCAATATGTCATATCTAAGCTGTTCAAACACTAACATGTGACCTGTAACACCAAAATCTCAAAGTCCACCTCCAAAACCTCAAAATTGGACTTTTTTGCATTTTTCAAGCCATGTCTTGATTCAGTCACTTTCAAAACCAAATAAGACCTCAAACACACTTCAAATATCATCCTTGAACTGTCCTAAATGGTTCCTCACATCTAGAACACCATTTGAGAGAGTTGCCATATTGGTCACTTTTGCCCCTTTTGCAAGAAAGAGCTCAAACTTGTTCCTGAGGATTCCAGCTGGTGGTGATCATTCTAAAAGCTCCTAAGGAATCAATTGAGAGTGGCTAAAGCATCAAATTACTTCTGGCACAAGAAACTTGGCAGATAGCACAAAGAGTTCCCAAAGAGGTAAGCATCACAACTTGAACTCTTTGAAATATGCATTGCTTTGAAGTCCACTGATCATAAACATCACATACATGATGTATATGTTGTGTTTGAACCAATTCATCGTGTAATTATTGCCTGTGCCATCGATAGCAGAGAAAATGAAAATATAGGCCTATTTCAAAACCAGTATCTGGTTTTAAAATAGGGACCTCATCTGAAAAAACCATGACCACCATTGGATTCCTTGTGAAATTCTAGGCAGGATAGACCTAAATTTTGTCCCAATCCATGGAGAAATGAGAAAGTTATAGCCTTTACGTTTTGGACCAAAAACTTGCCTTGCCTTGCCTTGGCCAGGCCTAACACAAGTGTCATACCCCAAATTTTGACCACTAAGATTTCCCATCATTGTGTAAATCATTACCACAATATGGATGAACCATCATGCCTCATCAATCTCCTCAAAGATGGTTGAGCATTCACTACAAACAAGAGTTAGGGTTTTGAGCCCTCTCAGAGCACTTAGACAAAAGATCAATCAAGAAATGACATGATCTTCAACTTGTCTAGTCTCTCACACACCCCTATAAAGGATCGAGAGGACTCCCACATCAAGAATTAAGCACAAAGTTGCAACATTCCAAGTGGATAAGCCTTAAGATCGCCAGTGTCACCAAATTGGGGTTTTGGTCGACCAAGGCCTCCAGATGGAAATTTTCCTCTGGGCATGAGCCAATGCTTCAAAATGCAACCCAAGATACTCCAAGGGGCCTCATGGACCCAATCATCAAGTCAATTTAGCCTCAGGGGATGCATTCATAAAAAAAATCAGGAATTAGGGTTTCTTGACATAATTCACCCCTAAGTTGACTTTTGGGACAAAACATGAGCCAAGACCCCAAGACATAGTTTGAGGGTCTCTAATACCCTACATTGATCCATTTGCAACAATGAATTGATCCCATGAAGCTTGATTCATAAGTTTCAATTTCATCAGGACCACAATTAGGGTTTCGAGGGAAAGGTCAACTGTACCTTTGACTTTTGACCAAGACATGCTCCCAAACCTTGGGACATGATTCAATACACCCTATAACACCTATGAAACATATCCATTAGGTTTGATTTAGGTCAAGGACTTGATTTCACAAAGGATCACACAGTTTGGGTTTCATCCGGTAAAAAGTCAATTGTGCACAAAATCAAGTTTGACTATTTGGAATTTTTCACAATTATGGTTCATTGACCCTAAAACAATGTTAATATGTGATTTGAATCATCATTCATCAAGAAAAATCAAGAAAAGTGAGTTAACTTGTGAAAGGGGTAACCATAAACAACTTAGAATTTTTCTAAGTTATGGAACAAAGTGGCTAGGGTACCAACTTCCAAAGACCATAACTTGAGATCCAAGCAACCATTTTGGATGGTCTAAAGCTGGATTTGTAGCTCTCATTACACTCTACAAAAGTGTCAACTAGACCTCATTCCAATTCATCATGGATTTTTAGTTATGGAGTGATCAAAATGGCAAAAAACATGAAGATGACACTTTTACAACACTTAGTGAAAATCTGCCTAAGTTAGCAGCCTTGAACATCAATGTTCATGATGATTTTTCCATTAGATCCAAAAAGTTTCAAGACAAACTATGATCACACATGTGTTGTATCATATGAGGGCTTTCCAATGAGCCCAAGAACATGAGAAAACTCCACCTGAGCTAGGATTTATGACAGCTACAACATGCCTTGCTGCAAACTGTCTTGGCAAGGCAGATTTATGCATAAGGGCTCGATTTGATCAAATTGTGCAACAACAAGCATGGTTATCCATCTGCACACCTTAAGGGGGAACAACCAAGGGACAAACACTGATCCCCCAGCCTCCCAAGTCCATGGATATATGTTTAGGCACGACACTCCTAAATTCAAAGATGCTTCAAATATTCAATTTTGTTTCAAAGCATTTAACTGATGCATAGAGGTAGAATTCATCAAGACAATGTTATCCAAGTTCAGTCAAGACTTATCCTTCAAACCAAAGAACCTTAGGTCCGTGCTCTAACCTCAAGTCAATGGCTAGAGGAGACTTGAGATTCCATTTGATCACAATTGGCCACAGACCTGTACCAGCGAAAACAAACTTGACACACTATAAATAGAGCTCATTTGTGCTCAGTTTGAGTACACCAAAGCATCCAAACTGATGCTTTCCTCAAAATCTTCTCTTTCACTCCAATTTTTCCTTCTAACTCAAGTCACCATCGGGTTTTGAGTTTGAGATCAATTCCAACCAAACCAATCACACACACACCTCACATATAACATATAGAAGTGATCCATAACACAAAATCACATCTGAAACATCAGGTTCTCAAAATCACCAGACATCTGCACAAGCCTTTGACAGATTTGCAGTTGAGGTGCCAAATCCAGTTCCAACTCAATTCAATCCACTCCAAGCATTCAGACACACTCCATAACACATAAGGAAGCTGTTCACATCATTGGAACCAAGCTGTAACACCTCCAACCTAGAACTCGATCATCAGCTGCAAGAGGTAAGCCTAAACTTGGTCATCTCATGATTCATGCATATTTCCTCGCACAATAATTTTGCCATACGTTCATAATCATGTATGGAGTGTTTCCCCTAAATTGATTGCATTGTATGAATCGTGTATGGAATTTCTTAGCCTTCATGCAAAAATTAGGGTTCTTGAGGTTTCTCTTTGATTTCTCATTCCATACTTAAAATAAATGAAATTAAAGACCATAGACATGATCGTGAGTTGAAAACGAGCAGATTGATATGTGGATTGTGTGATTTCATCAAGTATTCAGTGAGATTGATGAGAAAATGCAAATCAGACAAAAACAGGGCACGCGGGCAAGAGCAAGGTGTTCTTGGCGCCCTTTTTCAAACTTTTGAATTTTTGAATTTTTATTATTTTATTTAATTGATTCAAAAATTAATTTCTCTATGAATTTTAATGATTTTGAGTTGATACTTTTTTTCAAAATTCCCAAAAAAAAGTTAAAATTTTTTATTTTACAAAAATTTCCCAAAAATATTATTTATTTCATATATTTGATATTTTTGCAAAGAATTAATTTTTATTTGTTTTTTTACATTTTAAAAATTTTCTTTCTCTTGATTTTCCAAACTTGAATGGTTTTCAATCATTTTGTGGATAAAAATATGATTTTTGAGACATTGACCCAAAATCACAACTCATTTCTCACATGTTTTCAATGATTTTATTAATTTCTAATCAAAATTAATTCCATTTTTAACAAAATTAGGGTCTCTCCTTGAGTATAAGCCCCAACAATCTTTTCAAAATAGAACTTCTCTTTTGATTTAGATTAAAATATATATGTTGTTATCAAAACTTTCTTTAATTTCTTTGAACAACTAACAATACAACATGGAAGCTTGCTCGCTTGTAAGTTTTTATCTGCTTTCATTTACTCACTTTCATATATATAACTGTATTGTGGGAAGCTGCGCACTGTAAGTCTTCTTTGATACCCTGTTAAATACCTGTCATATATCAACTGTATATATAATAGTATAGTTATTTAGAGTTTTTCCCTACAACTAGGTCTAGAACTAGGTAAAGCCATGTTGGTCACTCTTAAATACAGACAAAACTAGATACCCATAGGATTTCCAGATACAATCTTGCTTTCTCTTGGGCTTAAACAATATGGAACAAAGAGAAAGGCAATATTCTTCACGAACCTTTTCTCAGACTGTCACCCCTAGAAATTGTCAAAGAAATTCTCCTCTCCAGAGTTGATCTATTCTCGGTGAATAGCATCTCTTGAGTTTCTTCAAACCTCAGAACTTTCACTAAATGATCTATTCTCGGTGAATAGCATTTCTTGAACTTTTCTTGGTTTGGGACCCACAGGCTTCCTAAAAGAATCCCCGCCTCCTCTTGGGCTTTGTACAAGGATCCTCCGGCTTCTTAGAAGTTCTCATGCCTTCTCTTGGGCTTAATACAAGGACCCTGAAGACCTCTTAAAGGTATAGGACAGAACTTAGTCATCCTTTGCTAGAGCAGTCTTTCCAGTGTTAAATCTCATACCAGTTTATGGTTGATTCTCATCCCTTAAAACACCCGCCTACTCTGAAGGCATCATATAAAAGATAAAACTCTTCCATACAAGTAGACTTGGATAATCTAAATCCCCTTGAGTCTCAAAGACATTCTCAAGTTCCTTACAAAACATAGGAAGAAACCCTGATCACCTGATCAATCTCCGGTAAAGATAAAACCCATGGGTCATAAAACCCAGTCTCTCTCCTAAAATTCCCTAGCCAGGGTCAGTTTATCATATAAAACTATCTCAAATCAGAACCTCAAGGCCTCTGATATCTCAACTCTCCTGTAATCCTCAGCAAGAGTTGATTCCCCACTTGGACCTGCCTCGGGATCTCAATAATTCCCAGCAGAAGTTAGCCTCTTCTTAGGCTTTGTATAATGATTTTTCCTCATAAAAGTTGGCCTCCTCTTGGGCTTTGTACAATGATTCTCCCCAGCGGAGCTAACCTTTTCAGACTCTCTTGTTGAGTCAATCACTTTTCAGACTCTCTTGTTGAGTCAATCACTTTTCAGACTCTCTTGTTGAGTCAATCACTTTTCAGACTCTCTTGTTGAGTCAATCACGTTTCAGACTCTCTTGTTGATTCAATCACCTTTTAGCACTCTCATGTTGAGTCAAACCCTTTTAGCCTCCATCTCAGGCTTTGTATGAGACATAAATTTTCATAAACTTCTCTTAAGCTTGGGATAAACATCTTTCCCAGCGGATTTTATTCCTCCGAGCCTTCTTTTAGGCTTCGAGAAATAACTTCCTAAGCATAGTCAAACTCTTTTCCGCCTCTATCTTGGGCTTTGTACAAGACAGATAATACTCTCCAGCAGAGTCAAATCCTTTTAGCCTCCATCTTGGGCTTTGTACAAGACACCTAAAATATCCTCAGTCGAATCAGTAGAGTCTCTTTTAGCCTCAATCTTGGGCTTTGTACAAGACATATAAAGATTTCTTTCCCGCAGAGTCAGTCTTCTTTTCAGCCTCTATCTTGGGCTTTGTACAAGACACATACAAACCTCCCCGGCGGAGTCAAAAATCCTTTTAGCATCAATCTTGGGCTTTGTACAAGATAGACAGAACATTTCCCCGAAAAAGTCAAACTTTTAGCCTTCTCTTAGGCTTTGTATAATGATATCCCCAAAAGAGTCAGTCTATTTTTAGCCTCTATCTTGGGCTTTGTACAAAACATATAAACACTCTCTTGTTGAGTCAGCCTTTTTCAGCCTCCTCTTAGGCATTATATAAGGACTTCCCCAGTGGAGTCAATCAAACTTTTAGCTTCAATCTTGGGCTTTGAACAAGACACAAAATAACCCTTTAGCTTCAATCTTGAGCTTTGAACAATACACCAAAACATCTCTTTCCTCCCATAGAATAGGAGGAACTACGATTGCTCTGATTTCCCTGTTTCGTTTAAACGGGAATACATAGGCATAAGATTGCGAAATCTTAGCGAGCATACTAATCAAAAACTCTAGGTCCAGTACCTTTTCACATCAATCAAAACTTAGGTTCAGTACCTTACCAAAAACATCGGGAAAACCCGAACATCAACAATAACTCACTCACTCACTCATACTTCCCAAGAAACTTTCCCAACCCATTAACGGATAAACACCATCAAGTACAAAGCGAAACCTAAAGCTAATATCCTGTGGATAACCACATATAGGGTGGGTAATTGACAACTCCCCA
The DNA here is from genome assembly GCA_022829125.1 of Lathyrus tuberosus. Lineage (NCBI taxonomy): Eukaryota > Viridiplantae > Streptophyta > Magnoliopsida > Fabales > Fabaceae > Lathyrus > Lathyrus tuberosus. The sequence continues at coordinate 425,898 of JALAZF010000920.1, read as the reverse complement.
TTGTATAACCTGACCCCGGACCCCCAATCTCTTTTAAAGTATTTGTTCAGTTAAACATTCGCGAGCAAGGTTAGTTTTAGATAGCTTCCCTTCCCCTTCCAGCTTCATGGGATAAATAAGAAATCAGAAAGTAGAACCCCTTCTGCCATTGCGGTGAGGAAAACCCAACGATAAGGTGGTCGCGTCACCGACAAAAATCGCTCGCTACAACAAGGCACCCCTTATGTATTTGTGGGGTGGTTTTGATACACGGATGTATCACCACCCCAGTAATAGAAGGCGCGCGTTGCAACTTGGAGGTCTGGGGTTCGAATCCCCCTCGCCCCAGACCCTTTTTTACCACTTTCTCCATTTTTTAATATTTGTCATATTATTTTAAATGATTTGGAAAATTAATTTCTCTCTCAATTTTAATTATTTTTTATTGGTTCTTTTTGTAAAAAATCACAAAAATGTTAAAATATTTTATTCCACAAAAAAAATCAAATTTATATTATTTATTTAATATAGTTGATATTTTTGTAAATAAATTCATTTTTATTATTTTTAAACCTTTTAAAAATGAATATTCATCTTGAAAATCAAAAGCAAATGAGTCCTAAATCATCTTGTGATTAAAACCTCATTCTTCAAACCCTAATCAAAAATCACAAGTACAGTTAAAACTCTAAATTAATAATGTCAGGACCGGAGAAATTTATTAATTTAGAGAGTTATTAATTTATCGATAAATTAATAATTATTAATTTAAAGAGTTTTTAAGTAATTATACTGTACATACCAAACAAAAAGGCAAATTAGTCTATGCCTCTTAGAATTACGTTGCAGCAAACCTTGGGACTCAACGTAAATTAGTAACTACTGTGTTCATATGCATTGGAAAAGTTAGAGATGAGCTCCAAATAGACTTGAACTTTAAAGGAAAACAGACAACTATTGAATCATATTTCAATAGAGTGTAATATATTTTTTTCAGTTTCTATGAATTATTAATTTATGATTTTCTTGGGACCGAAAATTATAAAGAGATCTCCCGAAAAATTATTATTTTATTATTTTATCGAGTTTTTCAATTTTTTTACATTGGCCCAAGTCGGGACCGGACAAATTTATTATTTTAGAGAGTTTATTAATTTACCGAGTATTAATTTAAAGAGTTTCTACTGTAGTTTATTTAGACCTATTTGGTATTTTTATCATTTTTATTCATTTTATTAAAAGGATTACTTTTAAAAGAAAATGAAATTAGGGTTTCTTTGGTTTTTATCTTTATCAAACCTTTTAAAATACTTTGGGCCTCTAATAGAGTGTAAGACCCAACCCCCTTTTTGTGCATAAACCATTTTGGGCCTCAGACATCGTATAAGTCCCGACACGATTTTCAAAATAACGGTGCGATCGTTGTTTTTCACCTTGGGCCTCTCCTTGAGTTGTAAGCCTCATCTTTTGTACAAAAATAAATTTTGGGCCTCTAATAGAATGTAAGACCCAATCCCCTTTTAACCAAAACCATTTTGGGCCTCAGACATTGTATAAGTCCCTCTGCGTTAAGAAAAATCTCGGCGCAATCGCCATTTCAAAACAAAAATCATCTGGGCCTCCCCTCATGTTGTAAGTCCCATCTTTCTTTTTTGAAAATCATTTGGGCCTCTCCTTGAGTTGTAAGACCCATCCCTTTGTAAATAAACCATCTTGGGCCTCAGTCGTTGTATAAGTCTCGATGCGATCTTCAAAATAACGGTGTGATCACTGTTAAAACCTTGGGCACTCTCCATGAGTATAAGCCACAACAATCTTTTCAAAACAACTTCTCTTTTGATTTAGATTCGAATATACGCGTTGTTATCAAAACTTTCTTTAATTTCTTTGAACAACTAACAATACAGCATGGAAGCTTGCTCACCTGTAAGTTTTATCTGCTTTCATTTACTCGCTTTCATATATATATATATATATATATATATATATATATATATATATATATATATATAACTGTATTGTGCGAAGCTGCGCATTGTAAGTCTTCTTTCATATCCTTTTAAATACCTGTCATATATCAACTGTACATATACTAGTATAGTTATTTAGAGTTTTCCCCGGCAACTAGGTCTAGAACTAGGTAAAGCCATGTTGGTCACTCTTAAATACAGTCAAACCTAGATCCCCATAGGACTTCCAGATATAGTCTTGCCTTCTCTTAGGCTTAAACAATATGGAACAAAGAGAAAGGCAATATTTCCTGTGAACCTTTTCTCAGACTGTCACCCTAGAAATTGTCAAAGAAATTCTACTCCCCATAGTTGATCTATTCTCGGTGAATAGCATCTCTTGAGTTTCTTCGAACCTCAGAACTTTCACTAAATGATATATTCTCGGTGAATAACATTTCTTGAACTTTTCTTGGTTTGGGACCCACGGGCTTCCTAAAAGCATCCCGGCCTCCTCTTGGGCTTTGTACAAGGACCCTCCGGCTTCTTAGAAGTTCTCATGCCTTCTCTTGGACTTAATACAAGGACCTTGAAGACCTCTTAAAGGTATAAGACAGAACTTAGTCATCCTTTGCTAGAGCGGTCTTTCCAGTGTCAAAACTCGAACTTAGGGTTGGTACTCACCCCTTAAAAGAGTCAGCCTCCTTGATGCACCTCGAAAAAATAGGTTAATCGAAGACACGACCCTCGCATAAAAGGCGCGGAACGGTTCGACAGAGTCGCCACCCAACTTTATTTATCCCAAAAGAGGGAAAGGAAAATATCGAGAAAACCTTCAAGGAGATAAGAACATGGTCGTCGCAACCACATTCCGGGTTCGGGAGTCGGTTACGTGAGGGGAAGGTACGCGCACCCCCTCACGTCCGTTGTACTCAACGGGAACCTCTTGATTCAAATCGCGATACTCGTTAGCTAAGCTTGTTTGTTTTCTTCTCTAAAATAAATGCGGAAGGGTAAAGATAAAAGGGAAAAGATACTAAGGAAAAATGGATGGTTTAAGGATAGGGTGCTCGGCAAGATCATCGCGACCTCGGGCCTACGTATGCTCATTCGGACAAGAATGAGGAATCAGAGCAATCGTAGTTCGACTACGGGGTTTGACGAAAAAAGATGGTAGTGTGGAAACGGGGAAAAAAGAAAAAGGTGTGCTCGCCAAGATCATCGCAATCTTGTGCATACGTATCTTTACTCGAACGAGAATAAAGAATCAGAGCAGTCGTAGTTCGTGGTACGCCCACGAAACAAGGGAGTTGGTTGATTTTTAAAAGAGGCGTCAATTGCTCACACACGAGTAAGAGAACTCGCACCCAAACAATCGAAGGAAGATCAAAGACTTGAACCCGCATTTTTCACCTTGAAAGAGTTTCGATAGTTGTTAGTCGTTTTGAGGTTTGATTATGAAAGTCCGCTTGACGTGGGATCAAGGGTTTATTGTATGCGTTTGGTTATTTTGAAAAATGATTTGATTTGTTAAAAGAAGAGGCGTCAATTGCTCACACACGAGTAAGAGAACTCGCACCCAAACAACTGAAGAGAGATCAAAGACTTGAACCCCCATTTTTCACCTTAAAAGAGTTGCGATAGTTGTTAGTTGTTTTTAAATTTTATTATGAAAATCCGCTTGACGTTGGATCAAGGGTTTATTGTTATGAAAAGAGTTTGGTTTGAAAAATGATTTGGTTAGAGGTTGATTTGAAAATGGGCTCGACGACGAATCGAGAGTTTGGTTGAAAAGGGTTCGTTTGAAAATGGCTCGATGACGAATCGAGAATTAGTTTGAAAATGGGTTGCCTATGCTAGTCCCTAGGAGTGCTCCTAGTAAACAAACCACAATCAAAAGAAAACTCAATGCATACATCGGAATGGGAGAGGGGTACATGTAAATTACAAGGGATGACATGAAATAAAGGGTCTCATTGTAAGGTAGCCCAAGAGAAAGCCGTGTGTGTGCAAGGTGTCCTAGGCTAAGCCTTGATCGAAAGTCGCCAAGCAACCAACAGTCCATCAATTATTGTTTTAGGGTTTCGATATTTGTAGTGTTTTTTGATTAATGGTGAACAAAGAAAATGGTTAGATGAATAAGTATGAATAATATGATATGGACAATATGAATAATCAAGATAATATTGACATAAAATGAACAAGATATAATATCGACATAAAAATAAAGTTGGTCTCGTCTTAATCGAATTTAATCGAGAAATCGATAATCAACGATTTTTTACTTTCATGGACCAAAAATGAAAAGACATAAGATAATGAAAAACAAAATCTAAATAGAAATAAAATCGGTCTCGTCTTAATCAAGATTTAATCGAGAAATCGATAATCTTTAATACTTGAATTCATTGACCAAATAAAAGAATATACGAAAATGGAAATTAAATGGAGATAGAAATTAAATCGAAAATATAGAAAGGTCTCACCTTTATCAAGATTTTAAATCGATAATCGATAAATCATTGATATTTGGTTTACATTGACCAAAAAGTTGAAAGAAAAATAAAAGAAAATAAAAGTAGGCCTCATATAAATCAAGATTTAGAATCGATTTGACGAAATCAACTTAATCAAGATTGTTGTGATATCATTGGCCCATAGATAAAATAGAAAACAATAAAGAGATCAATGGATAAAATTAGTAAAAAAACATGAAAAAAACAACTAGTTAAACAATTAATAGTAATAATACTAAAAATTAAAACTAATATTTAAGAGAACTTAACCAAAACTGAATGAATTATAACGAAACAAAAACATACGGAGGGGTACGCTCAAGAGATTCAAGGGTGTGAATACAAAGAGAATCACATGGGCTTTAAGAAGCTCATCATCTTAAGCGGACAATAAAGTCCAGCATAATTACCAAAAAAAAGGAAAAGGCACGATTTACATCGTAAAAGCATCAGGGTTCTAGAATAAACAAGGCATGTTGCACACACTCGCCATTCATCATTTGAAAAACACAAAAGGTATGAACATGGCACGGTTTAAAACAACAATAACCTTAAATCAAAGAATACGCCATGGTTTTAAAGAAGCACACGACTTCCTCTTCATCATCGCGCAACAACACAGATCAAGGAAAAGGACCAAATCGGTTTAACGATTTCAACCTTCTTTTGTTTCAAACTCGGTTTGATCCAAGCTCCGTCTCAGGTTCGTTCTCGGTTCGATTCTTCGTCTCTAACTCAACCTCTCTTTTTCTGCTTCATCTCAGATCTCTGTTCTTGGGTTGATTTGAAAGGATTTATGAGTTTAGCTTGAATATGGGTTTGGGTTTGAATGGAGGTTCGTTCGGTCGTTGAAAGAGATTATGGTCGGTCGATTTGTAAGGATGGATGTTGGGTTGTTCGTTTCAGAGAAGGAAATTTGTGTTGTTGTTGCGGTTTGATTAAGGTTGAAGGAGATTGATGAAAAGGTTGAAGGGCTTGGATTGAAAGGATTGTTTGGGTGAATTTGTGGGCTGAGAGCTTCGCCCCTTTCAAAGTGAGAGCATGGTATTATTTATAGAGGGTGTGGAGGTGAGGATTGATTCCAATTCGTTGCCGTTTCAGCGTTTTGCAAATGCGTACTCGTTTTCACAATTGTTGAGTGGGGTCGTGATCTTTTGTGAAATTGGTGGGACCTGATGTTTTGCTCTGGTGTTATGCAGGTGTATCGTGCGATTTCAAATTGTTGTTGTGAGTCTGAAATGTTTGTGGTTGCAGGTACGGTTTGTTGGTGGCATCGTGGTTTTGTGGAAATTTGTCAATTTTTGTACAGGTATTGGAGGCTTGATCGTGCGGCCAGTATTGTGTAGTGAATTGTTTTTGTTTGCTGATGCACTGCAGATTTATGTACGGTCATGGGTGCGTGAATCACGTCGATTGCGTGGTTGGTCTCGGTTTTGTTTTGCCTACAGGTTGGTGTGTTTGTTATGTGTGTTTTGTGGGGTCTGGCTTCGGATGCAGAATATGTGTCCTGTAATTTGGAACAATGAAGGTTTTGACGGGTTCTGCTATTTGTTTTTTATGCAGGTTGTGTTGATGTTGTATCAGGTATGATGAATAGCATGTTGTGAGGAGTGGTGGTTGAGGCTCATGATGTGGTGCGCAATGCTGCTTTTTGGGTTTGGCGAGAATAATGTGGTGGCTGGGTTTAAGTGAAGTTGGTGGGCTATGGTTGTACGTTGCCTGATGATGTTTTTGTGTGTGGGGTAGGCACTTGATGACATGGATTTATTTGTGACAATTTAGCAACATGGCTTGTAAGAAGAAAAAATAATAATACTTGACATGAGGTGATCATGAAACTTGTAATTCCCTTGATTCACACTTTGTAGATTTGAATTGGTGTAAATGGAATTGGAGTTGAATCTTGAGTTAAAACTTGAACTTTGAATCTTGCAATTGGAATAAACTCGACATGGTGATTATGAACTTGAAACTTTGAAATAAATTTGAAAGATGAATCTTGAATTGAAAATTGGCAATTTGACATGAATCTGGTCTTGGATAAAACTTGTATTTATTTTGCACACTCCAAACTTTGAATTTTTTTTTTAAGCTCATGACCACTAAATCTTGATATTCCAATTAAATTCTAAATTCTCAATTCCTTGCTTGAAACAGATACAACTTGAATTAGCCTTGAGAAATAGAACCAGCCATGAATCAACCTCTGAATCAATCCTTTGAATTTTGCCTCTTTTGCCAATAAATCAATCTTTCGCCATGAACCAGATAAGAAACAAACGACTGCATTACAACTGCACCAAAAACCATGATTAAGAACAAATTCCATATGATTCTCCCTCGTGAAGTCTCTTGACCAAGCACATTCTGAGTCAATTCCAACTTTAACCAGCGATCAAGTCAAAATCTACTGAACCTCAACCATTACTGCACTCACTTGGTCTGAAAACCTGCCTGAAGCATGATTCAATCCAGCAACACCTTGAGCATAGACATCATATTTTTGGATTTTGTGAATATTGGTTAGTGGGCGGATGTACTGATGAAGATGATGTACAAGTAGGACAAATTTGGGGTATGACAGATGCCCCTATCTAATTGGCTTAAACCGAGTAAGATGAATTATTGTGGTATTCATTCTTTCAAGGTAGAAGACAATTAGATATGAAGAAGACCGCAAATTTGTCCGACAAGAAAGAAAATGTTTGGGAGATGGAATAATAGATAGCTTACAAAAGTAGTCATCACCGAAAGGATGACAACAAGAGAATCTGACACCCAAAGGATGACATACCTATCACCAAAAGGATGATAGAAAACACACGCACACAGACCCTTCCACCAAAAGGATGAAAATGAGGTCAAAGCCTGCTATTACCAAATGGATAATAGGGCACACACGCACACAAACCCTTCCACCAAAAGGATGGAAATGAGGTCATAGCCTGCTATTACCAAAAGGATAATAGGGCACACACACACAGACCCTTCCACCAAAAGGATGGAAATGAGGTCAAAGCCTGCTATTAACAAAAGGATAATAGGGCACACACACACACACACACAGACCTTTCCACCAAAAGGATGAAAATAAGGTCAAAGCCTGCTACTACCAAAAGGATAATAGGGCACACACACACACAGACCCTTCCACCAAAAGGATAAAAATGAGGTCAAAGCCTGCTATTACCAAAAGGATAATAGGGCACACACGCACACAGACCCTTCCACCTAAAGGATGAAAATGAGGTCAAAGCCTACTATTACCAAAAGGATAATAGGGCACACACGCACACAGACCCTTCCACCAAAAGGATGAAAATGAGGTCAAAGCCTGCTATTACCAAAAGGATAATAGGGCACACACACAGAGACCCTTCCACCAAAAGGATGGAAATGAGGTCAAAGTCTGCTATTACCAAAAGGATAATAGGGCACACACTGGATATCTGAGACTGTCATTCACCAAAAGGATGATACACAGACCAAAAGGTTCACGGATCAGCGGCACCAAAAGAATGACGGATCAATACAAGCTACTACCACCAAAAGGATGATAGGAACTTCCCACTTGCGAGGACCAACACCAAAAAGATGAAGGTTAAGTTGACAATATGAACGGTTACCACCAAAAGGATGATAGGAAATTTCTGATTTTGAGGATTGACCAACACCAAAAGGATGCAGGTTGAATTGAGTTAACCAGGTTCGGCTATCACCAAAAGGATGATAGTAAGGCAATTGACAAAAGGTCAAGTTTGCTGGGGATATGATGAGTGAGTCTTATTTAGAGACATCAACAAAAGGTTGAAGCAAAGAAGTCACTGAGGAACACCATCATTGTTAACAAAAGGTTGAAATGACCAACTCACTGGGGAACGCCCAAGGACTTGCTTGGATATCACGGCTTTATCAACAAAAGGTTGAAATAACTTCATGAGGAACGGCCATGAATTTGAAGGAGATGCCCTTGACCGGGATGAAACTTGCTTGAGCTCTTGTCTTGATCAACAAAAGGTTGAAACAACTTTGTGAGAAACGCCCACGGATTTGAAGAAGATGCCCCTGGATGGGCTGAAGATCATCTTACAGTCTTGAAATTGATCCTGGATCTCGACTATGCATATATGAATGCTTGATTTTGTAATGATGCTCCATGACAAATGGAAATGCAAATGCAAATGATGACGTGCGGAGACGTAAGTGCTGGGGAAGTGTGATTTGATTTTGGTATGCATATGATGCATATGATGCTGAATGCGATGCATATGATGCGTATGATGCATATGATTGCAGACGGATGACTGGATAAGTTTGGAGGTGCCAGCATGGTGGATCTTTGGGTAGTGGAAGGGTTTGATTTCCTCGACACTCAGTTTGTTGAAGACGACACGATTGAAGGAGACGAAGATGACTCTTAAAGCCTTGAGTTTGATCACTTGCTTTTGTGTTTGTCGGTCAGGATGACTTAGCAACGTGATCAACTCATGAAGACTATGCTTTTGTTCTGAACTCGATGATTGTTAGTGTCTGGCAAGGTCTTCTTAACCAACTTGAAGATACGTACGGATCTGCCTGCTGCAATGGGTCTTGCCCCAGTCTAATCATGGTAATGGTCTGCCCCTGATTAACCAGTTCTGAAGTAATTTGATCTTTAGAAGTTGAGCTTTGATGTGCTTTGGGATGACTTGCCTCTGATTGAGCTGTTGAATGGTTTTCCCCTGATTGGGGTCTGGCTTCGGATGCAGAATATGTGTCCTGTAATTTGGAACAATGAAGGTTTTGACGGGTTCTGCTATTTGTTTTTTATGCAAGTTGTGTTGATGTTGTATCAGGTATGATGAATAGCATGTTGTGAGGAGTGGTGGTTGAGGCTCATGATGTGGTGTGCAATGCTGCTTTTTGGGTTTGGCGAGAATAATGTGGTGGCTGGGTTTAAGTGAAGTTGGTGGGCTATGGTTGTACGTTGCATGATGATGTTTTTGTGTGTGGGGTAGGCACTTGATGACATGGATTTATTTGTGACAATTTAGCAACATGGCTTGTAAGAAGAAGAAAAAATAATACTTGACATGAGGTGATCATGAAACTTGTAATTCCCTTTATTCACACTTTGTAGATTTGAATTGGTATAAATGGAATTGGAATTGAATCTTGAGTTAAAACTTGAACTTTGAATCTTGCAATTGGAATAAACTCGACATGGTGATTATGAACTTGAAACTTTGAAATAAATTTGAAAGATGAATCTTGAATTGAAAATTGGCAATTTGACATGAATCTGGTCTTGGATAAAACTTGTATTTATTTTGCACACTCCAAACTTTGATTTTTTTTTTAAGCTTATGACCACTAAATCTTGATATTCCAATTAAATTCTAAATTCTCAATTCCTTGCTTAAAACAGATACAACTTGAATTAGCCTTGAGAAATAGAACCGGCTATGAATCAACCTTTGAATCAATCCTTTGAATTTTGCCTCTTTTTCCAATAAATCAATCTTTCGCCATGAACCAGATAAGAAACAAACGACTGCATTACAACTGCACCAAAAACCCTGATTAAGAACAAATTCCATATGATTCTCCCTCGTGAAGTCTCTTGACCAAGCACATTCTGAGTCAATTCTAACTTTTACCAGCGATCAAGTCAAAATCTACTGAACCTCAACCATTACTGCACTCACTTGGTCTGAAAACCTGCCTGAAGCATGATTCAATCCAGCAACACCTTGAGCATAGACATCATATTTTTGGATTTTCTGAATATTGGTTAGTGGGCGGTTGTACAGATGAAGATGATGTACAAGTAGGACAAATTTGGGGTATGACAGATGCCCCTATCTAATTGGCTTAAACCGAGTAAGATGAATTGTTGTGGTATTCATTCTTTCAAGGTAGAAGACAATTAGATATGAAGAAGACCGCAAATTTGTCCGACAAGAAAGAAAATGTTTGGGAGATGGAATAATAGATAGCTTGCAAAGGTAGTCATCATCGAAAGGATGACAACAAGAGAATCTGACACCAAAAGGATGACAGACCTATCACCAAAAGGATGATAGAAAACACATGCACACAGACCCTTCCACCAAAAGGATGAAAATGAGGTAAAAGCCTGCTATTACCAAAAGGATAATAGGGCACACACACCGACCCTTCCACCAAAAGAATGGAAATGAGGTCATAGCCTGCTATTACCAAAAGGATAATAGGGCACACACACACACACACAGACCCTTCCACCAAAAGGATGGAAATGAGGTCAAAACCTGATATTACCAAAAGGATAATAGGGCACACACACACACACAGAGACCCTTCCACCAAAAGGATGAAAATAAGGTCAAAGCCTGCTACTACCGAAAGGATAATAGGGCGCACACACACACACAGACCCTTCCACCAAAAGGATGAAAATGAGGTCAAAGCCTGCTATTACCAAAAGGATAATAGGGCACACACGCACACAGACCCTTCCACCAAAAGGATGAAAATGAGGTCAAAGCCTGCTATTACCAAAAGGATAATAGGGCACACACGCACACAGACCCTTCCACCAAAAGGATGAAAATGAGGTCAAAGCCTACTATTACCAAAAGGATAATAGGGCACACACACACAGACCCTTCCACCAAAAGGATGGAAATGAGGTCAAAGTCTGCTATTACCAAAAGGATAATAGGGCACACACTAGATATCTGAGAATGTCATTCACCAAAAAGATGATACACAGACCAAAAGGTTCACGGATCGGCGGCACCAAAAGGATAACGGATCAATACAAGCTACTACCACCAAAAGGATGATAGGAACTTCCCACTTGGGATGACCAACACCAAAAAGATGAAGGTTAAGTTGACAATATGAACGGCTACCACCAAAAGGATGATAGGAAATTTCTGATTTTGAGGATTGACCAACACCAAAAGGATGCAGGTTGAATTGAGTTAACCAGGTTCGGCTATCACCAAAAGGATGATAGTAAGGCAATTGACAAAATGTCAAGTTTGTAGGGGATATGATGAGTGAGGCTTATTTGGAGACATCAACCAAAGGTTGAAGTAAAGAAGTCACTGAGGAACACCATCCTTGTCAAAACAAGGTTGAAAGGACCAACTCACTGGGGAACGCCCAAGGACTTGCTTGGATATCACGGCTTTATCAACAAAAGGTTGAAATAACTTCATGAGGAACACCCATGAATTTGAAGGAGATGCCCCTGACCGGGCTGAAACTTGCTTGAGCTCTTGTCTTGATCAACAAAAGGTTGAAACAACTTTGTGAGGAACGCCCACGGATTTGAAGAAGATGCCCCTGGCTGGGCTGAAGATCATCTTGCAGTCTTGAGATTGATCCTGGATTTCGACTATGCATATATGAATGCTTGATTTTGTAATGATGCTCCATGACAAATGGAAATGCAAATGCAAATGCTGACGTGTGGAGATGTAAGTGCTGGGGAAGTGTGATTTGATTTTGGTATGCATATGATGCATATGATGCTGAATGCGATGCATATGATGTGTATGATGCATATGATTGCAGACGGGTGACTGGATAAGTTTGGAGGTGCCAGCATGGTGGATCTTTGGGTAGTGGGAGGGTTTGATTTCCTCGACACTCAGTTTGTTGAAGATGCCACGATTGAAGGAGACGAAGATGACTCTTGAAGCCTTGAGTTTGATCACTTGCTTTTGTGTTTGTCGGTCAGGATGACTTAGCAACGTGATCAACTCATGAAGACTATGCTTTTGTTCTGAACTCGACGATTGTTAGTGTCTGGCAAGGTCTTCTTAACTAACTTGAAGATACGTACGGATCTGCCTACTGCAATGGGTCTTGCCCCAGTCTAATCATGGTAATGGTCTGCCCCTGATTAACCAGTTCTGAAGTAATTTGATCTTTAGAAGTTGAGCTTTGATGTGCTTTGAGATGACTTGCCTCTGATTGAGCTGTTGAATGGTTTTCCCCTGATTGAGGGTTTGAGGGAGTCTTGCTTCTGGTTGACGCCACTGAAAGTTCAAGTTCCTCTTTGATTGCCCCTTGTTGGAGTTATCTTGAATGTCTAGCACTGATTTGTAATTAAATTCACAAATGGTAATCTTAATACAATGCTCATGCAAGTTTTGAAAAAGAGTCGTTTATTGGAGTGTCGTGGTAGTGAGACGAATGAGCCAATAGTTCAGACGTTGTGCTGTTTTTGTTGGCGTGAAAGATGTAGCAAGGAGAATGACACCAATGTTGGAGATTAGCAAATATGGGGAGCCAGTTTACGCAACCTTGCGATAGTATGATTTCAGAATAAACCTCACCTCAATTAGGTATTTCGAGGGTTGTAACGTGGCCTGGTTCACAGTTATGAAACAAAGGATATTAGGCTCAAATTTGATTTGTACCCACCCCTACATGATGATCTCCAGTCCTTCGTTCAATTAATTCGCACGTGTTTGTATTCCAAAAGGGTTGACGGTTTAAGGTATGCTTGAAATGGCAGTCACCTCTATTTTGTTTTTGATGGATGTCAGTGACCTTTTGAGACGGTGGTCACTGAATCTTATTTTGTTTTTGTTGAGGATTCGAGGGCCTCTTTTGATTTTGTTTTGATCCCTATCTTTTGCATGGACTGACTTCACTTTTCAAGTCCATCGGGATTGCCTTGATTTTGCCTAAGTCTCCTTTGAGGTGCTCGACTTAGCAGGCTTTTGATTTTTTTTCTTTTGTTTTTGTTTTTGTTGGATGATTGTGACTGCCAAATCATGGGTTATTGATGAACAACCGTCATGTCTTGTGGAATTTTGCTTTGTGATTCGAGTGCGTAATTGGATTAGCCGAACACTACCCTGCCCTAGGTTGAGTGTAAGGGTTTGAATATCCGAAGGAAACTACTACTTCTAGGCTCGAAGTGGTTAGCTAGGGATTAACTCCTTGTATCTCCAATGTTTGGGGGTTGAAACAGTGCTTGTACATCATCGACAAGATTCTATCCGAAAGCATACATTTTGCAATTATGTGTATTTCATTGTCATCATCCTCCCTCTAATCATTGCTAACAACAGTTTGATAAAAAGAGTGAAGTTGAAATAAATGTGTCTGTGATTTGCAGTAAATGAAAAAATGAGTGAATATGACATAACTGATTCAAAACATGCATTGTCAATACATTAAGAAAACCAAATACAAACGACAATGTTCAAAGCATACAGTACTTAAACAAATAAAGACAGAAATACAAGAATGCAAATGACGGGATGGCAACATGACTGCCTTCTTCGGGGAATAAACTTGACTTGACTTGACTTGATGCTGACACTAGTTTGGTGGCGGCAGCGAGTTTTTGATGACGTTTGGAGCCTTCCCATTGAACGTGAGAAACTTTGAGTTGATCATGTCTTGAACCTTGTGTTTGAAAGCTCTGCAGTCCTCAATCGTATGCCCTGGAGCACCCTTATGAAAATCGCAATGAGCATTAGCATCATAATCCGGGGGAATGACAGTTGGAGGAGCTAGGTCCCTTAGAGCGATTGCCTTCTTCTCCATCAATTGAGCAAAGATATGAGCATATGATGTTGGCAGACGATCAAAGTCTCTATCAGACCTCCTTGTCCTTTGTTAATTAGGCTGACGTTGTTGAGCAGCTCTCTGTTGTTGATGTTGAGGAGGATACTGATACCCTTGCTGGTTGTAGGATTGTTGCTGAGGAACCTGTTGTTGAGGCATTGGAGCTTGAATAGCTTGAACTGTTGGCTGATAAGGCATTGGAGCGTATTGCGCAGCAGCAACATACATATACTGGAAGTAAGGGATTTGATAAGGCATTGGAGCGGGAGCTTGTTGAGCTTGCCCTTTCTGAGTAGAGACAACATTTGTTTCTCCCTCTTTTTTCTTGTATCCATTGAAGGGCTTCTTGACCGCAGACTGACTGCTAGAACCTCCTTGGATCCATCCGCATTTTAGACCTTCTTCAATTCTCTCACCGACAATTACCAAATCAGAGAATCTGGCAGAAACATTACCAATCAACTTCTCATAGTATTGGCCTTGCAAAGTGCCCATGAAGATGTTAATCAGTTCACGATCAACAAGAGGTGGATGCACTCTTGCAGCTAGCTCTCTCCAGCATTGCGCGTACTCCTTAAAGTATTCGTTGTCCTTTTGAGCCATACTCTGAAGCTGAGTACGATTCGGAGCAAGGTCAGTGTTGTACTTGTATTGCTTGACAAATGCATCAACTAGATCATCCCAAGTGCGCACATTGCTACGCTCCAACTGCATATACCATTTGAGAGATGCTCCAGACAGATTATCTTGGAAGCAATGGATCATCAGCTTTTCATCTTTGGCATAGGCATCCATCTTGCGGCAGTACGTCTTCAGATGGATGTGAGGACAATTGAGACCTTTGTACTTTGGGAATTCTTGCACTTTAAATTTGGGAGGAATGACAACATCTGGCACCAAGCACATATCCAGAGCATTCAAAGAAGTTGAGTTGCGTCCCTCCATGACTCGGAGTTTCTCAGCTAGATCACGACATATCTTGATAGCTTCAGAATCCTGAGCAGCAGTAGGATTGACAATTGGGATAGCAACATGGTAGTTCTGTACCTCATCATACTGTTCTATCTGATTCTCTTCAGCATGAGGAACAGGAATCTGAGTGACAACGGGTTGGGCTTGCGGAATAGCACCAACAGTAACTCCAGATGTTGGAAGTGGTTGAGATGTGGTAGGAGCGAAGTCCATTGGTATCCCATAAGTGATGGGGTTGGGAACAGGAACAGAGAGCCTTGAGGTAGATGCTTGAACAAGCACAGTGTTGATGGCAGCAGCGGCTTCACGCAGTTCTTCTTCTTTTTTGGCCATCATGATGGCTTCGAGAATTTGGTCAATCTTTCCTTTTATAGAGTCCAATTCTTCTCTGAAGGCGGCTTGCTCTTGTTGAATCTGCTCCATCATTCGTCTAGTATTGGCTCGAGTTGCGTACTGGTGTCAAGGAATCAACTTGATTTACTGGAGAAGGAAGGAAGTTGAAGTGAGATTCTGAGGTTGAAAATACAATGCAAGATGCGTAACAGATGCAATGCAATGACATGAGATGCAATGCAAGATGCAAAATCCAGGATCGCAGAATAAAACAGCTTCAAACAATTCTGAGGTTGGCCGGAGGAACGGGTCAAGAACCACAACTAGGATCAAGAAAGCCCACGGGTAGGTTTCTAAGACAGGTAGGTGCCTAGAGTTACGGATATATTTCGACACATAATAACCAAGATGAAGAGACATCCGACTATAATATCCTCAAAATAATCTCGTCTAGGTGAGGTCTTCATTTCTTCCCCTTGAGAAAGATTCCTCGGAGGCGCCCACTACACAACCATCGACACACGGGTTCTAAATGGGGTTCTCAGAATCCTAGATCGAGGTCGAAAATATTACTGTCAGGAACTAATATGTTCGAGGGATCTCATCTGATTGGGGCGTTCACATTAACTCACATAGAATTAACGCTACCAACCACCATATGTAAATTGGGTTAATGGTCCTTGGGATCGACGACCCACCTCGAAGATATTACCACCATGGCAAAGATTCACCACAACAATAATATCTCCAAGGGAATCTACTGCAAGCGGGGTTTTCGCTTCAACTCACACGGAAGAGACCATGCAAGCCTACACTACACAACCACCATCCTAATCCTAGGGTTTTTCTCGACTCGGGTGTAGAGCCATCTCACAATGTTCCCAATATCAGAACAACCTAACAATGCCACAAAAGGTAACACAGATAAGAAAATAAGAAAGTAAGTAAATAAGCAAACGAGAAGAAAATAAACAAACAAAACTAACAAACTCGTGATTCGAATCAAGATAGGCTCGACTCTCTCTTGCATGGAGCAACTAATTCCACAGCAGAGTCGCCAGCTGACGCACCTCGAAAAAATCGCTTAATCGAAGACACAACCCTCGCGCAAAAGGCGCGGAACGGTTCGAAAGAGTCGCCACCAAACTTTATTTATCCCAAAAAAGTGAAAGGAAAATATCGAGAAAACCTTTAAGGAGATAAGAACATGGTCGTCGCAACCACATTCTGGGTTCGGGAGTCGGTTACGTGAGGGGAAGGTACGCGCACCCCCTCACGTCCGTTGTACTCAACGAGAACCTCTTGATTCGAATCACGATACTCGTTAGCTAAGCTTGTTTGTTTTCTTCTCTAAAATAAACGCGGAAAGGTAAAGATAAAAGGGAAAAGATGCTAAGGGAAAATGGGTGGTTTAAGGATAGGGTGCTCGCCAAGATCATCGCGACCTCAGGCCTACGTATGCTCATTCGGACGAGATTGAGGAATCAGAGCAATCGTAGTTTGACTACGGGGTTTAACGGAAAAACATGGTAGTGTGGAAACGGTGAAAAAAGAAAAAGGTGTGCTCGCCAAGATCATCGTAATCTTGTGCCTACGTATCTTTACTCGGACGAGAATAAAGAATCAGAGCAGTCGTAGTTCGTGGTACGCCCACGAAACAAGGAAGTTGGTTGATTTTTAAAAGAGGCGTCAATTGCTCACACACGAGTAAGAGAACTCGCACCCAAACAATCGAAGGAAGATCAAAGACTTGAACCCCCATTTTTCACCTTGATATAGTTTTGATAGTTGTTAGTCGTTTTGAGGTTTGATTATGAAAGTCCGCTTGACGTGGGATCAAGGGTTTATTGTATGCGTTTGGTTATTTTGAAAAATGATTTGATTTGTTAAAAGAAGAGGCGTCAATTGCTCACACACGAGTAAGAGAACTCGCACCCAAACAACTGAAGAGAGATCAAAGACTTCAACCCCCATTTTTCACCTTAAAAGAGTTGCGATAGTTGTTAGTTGTTTTTGAATTTTATTATGAAAATCCGCATGACGTTGGATCAAGGGTTTATTGTTATGAAAAGAGTTTGGTTTGAAAAATGATTTGGTTAGAGGTTGATTTGAAAATGGGCTCGACGACGAATCGAGAGTTTGGTTGAAAAGGGTTCGTTTGAAAATGGCTCGACGACGAATCGAGAATTAGTTTGAAAATGGGTTGCCTATGCTAGTCCCTAGGGGTGCTCCTAGTAAACAAACCACAATCAAAAGAAAACTAAATGCATACATCGGAATGGGAGAGGGGTACACGTAAATTACAAGGGATGACATGAAATAAATGGTCTCATTGTAAGGTAGCCCAAGAGAAAGCCGTGTGTGTGCAAGGTGTCCTAAGCTAAGCCTTGATCGAAAGTCGCCAAGCAACCAACAGTCCATTAATTATTATTTTAGGGTTTCGATATTTTTAGTGTTTTTTGATTAATGGTGAACAAAGAAAATGGTTAGATGAATAAGTATGAATAATATGATATGGACAATATGAATAATCAAGATAATATTGACATAAAATGAACAAGATATAATATCAACATAAAAATAAAGCTGGTCTCGTCTTAATCAAATTTAATCAAGAAATCGATAATCAACGATTTTTGACTTTCATGGACCAAAACTGAAAAGACATAAGATAATGAAAAACAAAATCTAAATAGAAATAAAATCGGTTTCGTCTTAATCAAGATTTAATCGAGAAATCGATAATCTTTAATGCTTGAATTTCATTGACCAAATAAAAGAATATACAAAAATGGAAATTAAATAGAGATAGAAATTAAATCGAAAATATAGAAAGGTCTCACCTTTATCAAGATTTTAAATCGATAATCGACAAATCATTGATATTTGGTTTACATTGACCAAAAAGTTGAAAGAAAAATAAAAGAAAATAAAAGTAGGCCTCATATAAATCAAGATTTAGAATCGATTTGACGAAATCAACTTAATCAAGATTGTTGTGATATCATTGGCCCATAGATAAAATATAAAACAATAAAGAGATCAATGGATAAAATTAGTAAAAAAACATGAAAAAAACAACTAGTTAAACAATTAATAGTAATAATACTAAAAATTAAAACTAATATTTAAGAGAACTTAACCAAAACTGAATGAATTATAACGAAACAAAAACATAAGGAGGGGTACGCTCAAGAGATTCAAGGGTGTGAATACAAAGAGAATCACATGGGCTTTAAGAAGCCCATCATCTTAAGCAGACAATAAAGTCCAGCATAATTACCAAAAAAAAGGAAAAGGCACGATTTACATCTTAAAAGCATCAGGGTTCTAGAATAAACAAGGCATGTTGAACACACTGGCCATTCATCATTTGAAAAACACAAAAGGTATGAACATGGCACGGTTTAAAACAACAACAACCTTAAATCAAAGAATACGCCATGGTTTTAAAGAAGCACACGACTTCCTCTTCATCATCGCGCAACAACACAGATCAAGGAAAAGGACCAAATCGGTTTAACGATTTCAACCTTCTTTTGTTTCAAACTCGGTTCGATCCAAGCTCCGTCTCAGGTTCGTTCTCGGTTCGATTCTTCGTCTCTAACTCAACCTCTCTTTTTCTGCTTCATCTCAGATCTCTGTTCTTGGGTTGATTTGAAAGGATTTATGAGTTTAGCTTGAATATGGGTTTGGGTTTGAATGGAGGTTCGTTCGGTCGTTGAAAGAGATTATGGTCGGTCAATTTGTAAGGATGGATGTTGGGTTGTTCGTTTCAGAGAAGGAAATTTGTGTTGTTGTTGCGGTTTGATTAAGGTTGAAGGAGATTGATGAAAAAGGTTGAAGGGTTTGGATTGAAAGGATTGTTTGGGTGAATTTGTGGGCTGAGAGTTTAGCACCTTTTAGAGTGAGAGCATGGTGTTATTTATAGAGGGTGTGGAGGTGAGGATTGATTCCAATTCGTTGTCGTTTCAGCGTTTTGCAAATGCGTACTCGTTTTCACAATTGTTGAGTGGGGTCGTGATCTTTTGTGAAATTGGTGGGACCTGATGTTTTGCTCTGGTGTTATGCAGGTGTATCGTGCGATTTCAAATTGTTGCTGTGACTCTGAAATGTCTGTGGTTGCAGGTACGGTTTGTTGGTGGCATGGTGGTTTTGTGGAAATTTGTCAATTTTTGTACAGGTATTGGAGGCTTGATTGTGCGGCCAGTATTGTGTAGTGAATTGTTTTTGTTTGCTGATGCACTGCAGATTTATGTACGGTCATGGGTGCGTGAATCACGTCGATTGCGTGGTTGGTCTCGGTTTTGTTTTGCCTACAGGTTGGTGTGTTGGTTATGTGTGTTTTGTGGGGTCTGGCTTCGGATGTAGAATATGTGTCCTGTAATTTGGAACAATTAAGGTTTTGACGGGTTCTGCTATTTATTTTTTATGCAGGTTGTGTTTATGTTGTATTAGGTATGATGAATAGCATGTTGTGAGGAGTGGTGGTTGAGGCTCATGATGTGGTGCGCAATGCTGCTTTTTGGGTTTGGCGAGAATAATGTGGTGGCTGGGTTTAAGTGAAGTTGGTGGGCTATGGTTGCACGTTGCGTGATGATGTTTTTGTGTGTGGGGTAGGCACTTGATGACATGGATTTATTTGTGACAATTTAGCAACATGGCTTGTAAGAAGAAAAAAAATAATACTTGACACGAGGTGATCATGAAACTTGTAATTCCCTTGATTCACACTTTGTAGATTTGAATTGGTGTAAATGGAATTGGAATTGAATCTTGAGTTAAAACTTGAACTTTGAATCTTGCAATTGGAATAAACTCGACATGGTGATTATGAACTTGAAACTTTGAAATAAATTTGAAAGATGAATCTTGAATTGAAAATTAGCAATTTGACATGAATCTGGTCTTGGATAAAACTTGTATTTATTTTGCACACTCCAAACTTTGAATTTTTTTTTAAGCTCATGACCACTAAATCTTGATATTCCAATTAAATTCTAAATTCTCAATTCCTTGCTTGAAGCAGATACAACTTGAATTAGCCTTGAGAAATAGAACCGGCCATGAATCAACCTCTGAATCAATCCTTTGAATTTTGCCTCTTTTGCCAATAAATCAATCTTTCGCCATGAACCAGATAAGAAACAAACGACTGCATTACAACTGTACCAAAAACCCTGATTAAGAACAAATTCCATATGATTCTCCCTCGTGAAGTCTCTTGACCAAGCACATTTTAAGTCAATTCCAACTTTAACCAGCGATCAAGTCAAAATCTACTGAACCTCAACCATTACTGCACTCACTTGGTCTGAAAACCTGCCTGAAGCATGATTCAATCCAGCAACACCTTGAGCATATACATCATATTTTTGGATTTTCTGAATATTGGTTAGTGGGCGGATGTACAAATGAAGATGATGTACAAGTAGGACAAATTGGGGGTATGACACTCCTATGGGAGGCAACATACAAAAGATAAAACTCTTCTATACCAGTAGACTTGGACAATCTAAATACCCTTGAGTCTCAAAGACATTCTCAAGTTCCCTATAGAACATAGGAAGAAACCTGATCACCTGATCAATCTCCAGTAGAGTTAAGCTCATGGGTTATAAAACCCAGTCTCTCTCCTAAAAGAATCCCAACCAGGGACAGTTTATCACCAGTATCAGAACCTCAAGGAATCTGATACCTCAACTCTTCTATAACCCTCAGCAAGAGTTGATTCCCAATTTGGACCTGCCTCAGGATCTCAATAATCCCCGGCAGAAGCTTGCCTCCTTTTAGGCTTTGTATAATAATCTTCCCTCAGCATAGTCAGCCTCTTCTTGGGCTTTGTACAATGATTCTCCCCAGCGGAGCTAACCTTTTCAGAATCTCTTGTTGAGTCACTCACTTTTCAGGCTCTCTTGTTGAGTCAATCACTCTTATAGACTCTCTTGTTGTGTCAATCACCTTTTAGCACTCTCTTGTTGAGTCAACCCTTTTAGCCTCAATCTCGGGCTTTGTACGAGACAGATAAAAATCACTCTCTTGTTGAGTCAATCTTTTCCAGCCTTCTCTTAGGCTTTGTATAATGATTTCCCCTAGTAGAAGTTAGCCTCCTCTGTTGTGTAGAATGATTTCTCCAGCTTGTTCAGCCTCAATCCTGGGCTTTGTATAGGACAGATAAAAGCACTCTCTTGTTGAGTCAAACCCTTTTTAGCCTCAATCTTGGGCTTTATACAAGACATAAATTTTCATAACCTTCTCTTAAGCTCGGGACAAACATCTTCCCCAGCGGAATCAACTCCTCTTAGCCTTCTTTAGGCTTCGAGAAATAAATTCCCTAAGCTAAGTCAAGCTCTTTTCCGCCTCTATCTTGGGCTTTGTACAAGACAGATAATACTCTCCAGCAGAGTCAAAATCCTTTTAGCCTCCGTCTTGGGCTTTGTACAAGACACCTAAAATATCCTCAGTCGAGTCAGTAAAGTTTCTTTTAGCCTCAGTCTCAGGCTTTGTACGAGACAGACAAAACATTTTCCCCGAAAAAGTCAAACTTTCAGCCTCCTCTTAGGCTTTGAATAAGGATTTTCCCAGTGGAGTCAATCAACCTCTTAGCTTCAACCTTGGGCTTTAATCAAGGCACACAAAAATCAACATCTCCCTTTAGAGATGAAAAGTTCTCTTTCAGTCAAATCTTTTAGCTTCAATCTTGGGCTTTGAACAAGACACAAATAAACCCTTTAGCTTCAATCTTGGGCTTTGAACAAGACACCAAACATCTTTTTCCTCCCTTAGAATAGGAGGAACTACGATTGCTCTGATTTCCCTGTTTCGTTTAAACGGGAATACGTAGGCATAAGATTGCGAAATCTTAGCGAGCATATTAATCAAAACTCTAGGTCCAGTACCTTCATACCAATCAAAACTTAGGTCCAGTACCTTACCAAAAACATCGGAACAACCCGAACATCAACATCAAAACTCACTCACTCATACTTCCCAACCTATTAATGGATAAACACCATCAAGTACAAAGCGAAACCTAATGCTAATATCCTGTGGATAACCACATATCGGATGGGTAATTGACAACTCCCCATTGTATAACCTGACCCCGGACCCCCAATCTCTTTTAAGTGTTTGTTCAGTTAAACATTCGCGTGCAAGGTTAGTTTTAGATAGCTTTCCTTTCCCTTCCATCTTCATGGGATAAATAAGAAATCAGAAAGTAGCACCCCCTCCTACCATTGCGGTGAGGAAAACCCAACGATAAGGTGGTCGTGCCACAAAAAAAAATCGCTCGCTACAGAAAAATGGTGACTCTGTTCGGAAGTCATTGTCTGTATAGGACTAGGATTATAGCTCTTAAGAGGTCTAGGATGTTAGTTTTAGGAATGAATATATATATATATATATATATATATATATATATATATATATATATATATATATATATATATATATATATATATACATACATACATATATATCTTTTCCTACTTGATATCCGTGTTTATTTTTCTGCTAATGAGACTGCGGGTGATGCCGCATCTGGAAAGTTTGAGTGCCACCTAAGATAAGTGATGGCATTAGATGGGTAATCTTACAGGGAGTGACTCCCAAATAAGAGATCCCGGTAGACCATCGAATCAGTGGAGATACCCTTTGCAAATTCAATGCCTATACGACTTCGGTTGTTGAAAGCAGATTGTTCGATTGTGGTATCTGAGAAACTGAGGATTTTAGTAGACTATGACCATGTTACTATTTTGTAGTACGGAAGCTATCGGAAATAGTTGTCACGCGATACTACCCTCATTTGAGATTACTCTAAGATACATCAGCTCGCTCGGGTGAACCAGCCTGCTGTTGTTATCCCAAGAGGGGTCAATGATTTTGAGGACAGGTACAAAAAATCACCACTACAACCTTTGGGGATGGGTAGATCCATGACTTCATGACACCGAACCTTTGACCCCATGTTTTTTCTATGTTTTTGTGTGCTGCATTCATTTCATTAATAAACTTTAAACAAAGAAAAAATTTCTCTTCTAGTCTCTCTTTTTCAAATTAAACTAAGACAATGATTGCAAATATCAGAGAGAAAGATTGCGTTATAGATTTCGGTAGAAGGAAGACTCACAAGTACACCTTCAAGGTTCCAAAACTAGAGGATTTAAGAGGGTTGGCAAGGATGATCACCAACCCTGATGCTTTCAGAGCAAAGTACGGAGGATTACTGTCTCTGTTAAGGGTCCATGTAATTGAAGGAATCATGGCTACGCTGATCCAGTTCTACGATCCGGTTTATCACTGTTTCACATTCCCGGATTACCAACTAGCACCAACACTAGAGGATTACTCTCACCTGACTGATCTACCCATTACAGACCAAGCTCCCTTTTCTAGACTGAAAGAAATTCCAAAGGATCAAACCATTGCAAGAGCTGTCTATTTGGACGAGTCAGAAGTCAGGACTCACATGACCACTAAGGGTGGAATCCAAGGGTTACCAGCCCAGTTTTTGATAAACAAAGCCCTGTACTTTGCTAGTATAGGAAACGTGACTGCTTTCGAGAGAATCTTTGTTCTGCTCACCTACGGGTTATTTCTGTTTCCCAACATTGATAACTTCGTTAATATCAATGCCATTAAGATTTTTCTAATTGGAAACCCTGTACCAACCTTGCTCGCAGATGCTTATCATTCTGTACACTTAAGAAATTTGTATAGCGGAGGAATGATCACATGATGTGTACCCCTGCTATACAAATGGTTCACTTCCCACTTGCCCAAGTCTGCTGCATTTTGGGATCATAAGAGTACTTTACGTTGGTCACAGAGAATTGTGTCTCTCACCAACTCTAACATAGATTGGTGCAATCGGATATATGACGGGATCAGAATCATTGACCGTTGTGGAAACTTCCCTAATATACCCCTCATATGAACTAAAAGAGGAATCAACTATCATCCAGTTTTAGTTCGTCGTCAATTCAGATACCCGATGAGGCATGTTTCGCGTAATGCTCATCTGGAAGGTCTTTTCTTCAAGGAAGGAGAAAATGACAGGGCACTAAAGACAGAAATAGTGCACGTCTTGAAACATGTTCACAGGAAAGGAAAAGAGTCTCTAGGAAAACCGGATTGTGTCTCTGTGGAACCTTATCTCCACTGGGTACAAACTAGAGCTCTCAAGCTGAGGATGTCTTACCCTCGTCAAGAAGTTCTTCCGTTTAAGGAATCTGTCCTTTATTTTATGTTTGATACGGAAAAACTCCAGGTTACTCTCAACAAAGTTCAACGGGAAAAGCAATCTTAGAATAACAAGTACCGTATTCTCAATGTGGAGTGTAACAAAATACAACAACTATTAAAAGAAAAAGACGCACTGATCAAGATTTTAGAGCAACATGCTGTAGAGAATCAAGAAGACCAAAGGAATTTGCTCGCTTCTTTCACATGGCAAAGGAATGACAACCCGACAACGGCTCAAGAGCCCCAGTCAAAGAAAAGGAAAATACTAGAACCAGCACCTGAGCTCTCCTCAGAGAGGACTCAGGATCCATAAGCTTAGACATTTCCTTTTACAGCACTTTGTAAATTACTGTATTTCCATTTTCGCAATCTTTGAATTCAATAAAACGGGGTTCTCCCACTGTATGATATTTGCAATCCAATTGTTGAAGTTTCTTTTGATTAAAAAAAATTATTATTAATATAATCATTGCATATCATTCATCATTCTGGCATAACGCATTTTTCTTCCCTACAAATCTCACGTTTATACCTCGATTCTAGAGTCAAGTTGTCTCATTCGTATAATACTCGGGCCAATCAACAAAAGAAAATGGATAATCTCGAGGAAGAGAACAGAGAGTTGAGAAAAGAACTCGACGCTCTGAAAGAAGATCTGAGGAAACTTCACAATGACATGCAAGCTCTAGCAGCAACTCAGATTCAAAGGACTGTGATCTCAGAGATCACCTCGTCGCCCATAGTGGAGAAGTATGATCCTCGGTATAACATGCCTAAAGATCGTCCCTGGGGCATGCCACTCAACTATATCCCAGAAGGATATATTCCGCCGATCACGAAAGATCCAGAAACTGCAGCAGGAACCGCTGGGCCTGAAGGTTACAAACTTTGGGGAAGCGAAGATGCAAGGGACATGACAACAGCTCCTAAAGGTTATAAACTTCGGGAGAGGGAAACACCAAGAGTCACTCCCGTAATAACTATACCACCACCCGTGGTACACACTGTCCTGGAAGGACAGATTCCACAGATACCTTCTGGTTGAAATGAAAGTATGTATGACAGAATGAATGATTCCAGGAACAATTCCTGGAGATACAGAAGGAACTGGATGCCATTCGCGGTCAGGATCTATTCAGAAAGGACGCCGCATACCTTTGTCTGGTCCCCAATGTGAAAACTCTGCACAAATTCAAGGTGCCCGAATTTGAGAAATACAAGGATAACTCTTGCCCTCAAAGTCATTTAGTGATGTACGCTCGGAGGATGTCAACTCAGACAGAGAACCAACAACTACTGATCCATTACTTTTAGGATAGTTTAACCGGTGCCGCACTCAAATGGTACATGGGTTTAAACCGCACTAAGATCGTCACTTTCAAAGATCTTGGCATTGCCTTTGTTCAACAATATAAGTATAACCTGGACATGGCACCAAACAGAGATTAACTCAGAGCCATGTCGCAGAAGGATAAGGAAACCTTCAAGGAATATGCTCAGAGATGGTGTGAAATTGCCGCCCAGATTTGTCCACCTCTTGAGGAAAAAGAGATGATAAAGATCTTTTTGAAAACTTTGAGCTCATTCTACTACGACTGAATGGTCGCCAGTGTGCCCAGCGACTTTACTGAGATGGTGAATATGGGAGTACGTCTTGAAGAAGCAGTCCGAGAAGGACGTTTGGTCAAAGGTACAGAACCATCAAGCAGTACGAAAAGATACAGTAATGCTTTCCCTAAGAAAAAAGAGCAAGATATTGGTAATATCTCTCTCGGAAAGCAAATGCGACGTTACCAACCAGTAGCAGCTGTAACTCTTGTTATCACCCTTGCGCCTGTTCCTACGTATCAACCTCAGGTTGCTCAGAGCCAACCGAATCAACAATAATATCAGCAAAGGATACAACAGCCTCTTCAGCAGGCTCGTCCTCAGTACAACAACAACCACACAACGCGACCACCAGGGTTCGACCCTATACTGATGTTGTACGCATAACTGTTTCCATTACTACTAGTCAAGGGGTACGTCCAAACCAGGTCCCCTTTTACAATACCGGAAAATCTGTCTTTTTGGTTCAAAGCGGATCAGACTTGCCCTTACCATCAAGGAGGACCAGGGCATAACGTAGAAAACTGTCTCAGCTTCAAATCCGATGTGCAAAAGCTTGTCAGGAGCGGGATCTTATCCTTCAAGGATACAAATCTAAATGTTCAGACGAACCCGTTGCCTCAACACGAGAAAGCTGCAGTAAATTTGATAGAGGAAGAGTCTAACCAGAGCTATCAAATTCATGATGTATTCTTATTGGGAACCAACCTGGTCAAGATGCATTGCAGACAGAGCGGATACAGGCATGTACCATTTCACAACTATCATCAGTGTGATATCTGCTCTAAAAACAATCAAGGATGTCCTGTGGTGCAATCAGCTCTACAGGAACAGATGAATCTCGGCTGGATCCAGGATCACCAAAGTCGTGAATTCGACATGACTTATACAAATTCCAACATTATTCAGAACCACGACATCCGTGCGATGAAGTTCAACTTGGTGGCAATGCACTCAAGGCAAAGCCACCATCATAATCTGCCACGGCACGATTACGATTCCTGTCTGATTTGCTCGGTAAACAATCAGGGATGCTCTTTTATACAAGAGGCCCTCCAGCGTCAGATGGATCTTGGATGGATCCAGGACTACCGTGATAGAAGTCATTATCAGGTTAACATGATCTAAATCTTTGATATTTTCCTGATGAATACCAGCTTGGTGAAGTTACACACTAAGCAAGTCCAGCTCGGTTTTCTGACTTCGCACGAGTATCAAAACTGTAGAGTATGTCGTGAGAGTGACCAAGGATGTGCTCTCGTTCAAAGAACGCTTCAACACTTGTTGAACCACTGGTGGCTTCCGATCTATCTAGATGAAGACACATAACAAATCAATATGATTGACGGGAACCCCACTAGGCATCAAATCAGGATGTTCGATCAATGGAAACGGATCTAGTGAGGTTACACTGCATACAAAATGGACGTGGCCGGGGGCCACCACACAACTATGAGCGTTGTACAGTTTGCTCAGAGAATAACCAGGGTTGCTATCTCGTGCGAGCAGCCCTTCAAAGTCAGTTAGACCACAAAGAGGTTCAACCATGCTCAAGCTCTAGTCTGATTAACATAATGTCAGACTATCTTCCCAATCGAGGCAAAGAGGTTGTCTTGATCCCTAAACGAGAAGTGGCCAAAGTTGTATGCGCCATAATACCTCTACTCCATGAATCAAGAGTTGAAATTCTGGCCTATGCAGACAACAGATGTCCAAACACATGTCAAGACATTGTGCTACATAATCATATAAACTCAGAGGTACAACAACAAACTGATACCTTGAATATCAGAACTGCACACACACAGATGTCACGACATCTGATCCAACATGTCAGTCAAGAACATTAACAAAACTGTAAATTGCAGAATGTTAAATAAGACAGTAATTATTAACCCAGTTCGGTGCAATTCACCTACATCCGGGGGATACCAATCCAGGATGAAGACTTCACTATCTGTAGAACTGTTACAAAGCTAAACTCTCCCGTTTACAACTTTATCCCTAACATCTACCCAATGAACATATTTACCAAGGTTAAACTCAAACATTTACAAGCTTGATATGAGATACCCCACTCACATCCTAATCACAACCTGTGATATCTCTGTCTTCTGCCAATACAGAACCAGTCGTGGTTTCTTGACCTCCAAGTTATCTTGGACTTGCTTCAAAGCTTCGTCCAAGAACAATACAATAACCATTACCTACAGGTTTCTGGTTGTGTCCCTATACCTATGCCTTCCACTCTGCATCCCATATTACATAGTGGAGACTTACAACTCCTAAGAGAGCCAACGACTCTTAAACCCTAAACCCTTATTCAACACAAGAGAACTAGGTTACAAAGTCACAAGTGATACAAACGTACAGTACAATTAACCCTAGGTCTAAGTCTCCTTATATAGTCTTATGTTGTCTTGGGCATCCAATCTTTTCTCCCGTGATTCCTTGATCCACTCCTTAATTCTTGCAGCAGATTAAAACCTGCTAACTTACCAAGTCAGTCAGGATGTCGAGATATTTCCTTCGACATCTTTTTCTTCTGCAGATTCTTCAAGTTTATCATCAGAATGTTTTAGCAAAATTTAGTCAAACAACAAGTGCTTTCAATCTCCCCCTTTTGACAAATGTTGGCTAAAAAATACATTTTCTTCTGCATTCTACAAACAGTAAGGCTCATTAAGACTCATTTATCTTGAGAATTGATTAGAGCTAAGGTCTGAGAGAGTCACCCCCTCAACATATTCAAAAAGAAAGTCTGAAAGGGTTGAGAAAATAGAAGACTCCTCCAGAAAAGAAACAACAGTTGTAAGCTTCGTAACACTGAGAGCATAGATTGCGTAACTTAGGTCACAAGACACAACCTGCTTCACAACTCAGATCACAAGACACAAAGAGAAAATAAGATTGTTAAGATGTCAGAACATCTTAAGCAACATTCTTGCAAAATAATTGCAGGAATGTACCCAATCCTAGACAACATCAGAACACCATTCTCCCCCTTTTTATCCAAAACTTGGCAAAAGTGACCAAGACAACTCCAAACCCAGACGCAATATACCCAGATTTTGAAGAACCTCATATGTCACCAACCCAGGGAGAATATTGAGACGAAGAAGAATAAAGTAATCTTATTTATAGCCGAGCCATTTTCCTTAGGAAGTAACGAACCATAAAAAAACGCTAGTCAATTCAAGGATCATTTATCGAAGGTAATAACTCCACTGATACCGCTTTGACCAAGATTACTTTGACAGTTTCTTCTTTTGAGACCGCCGACCAAAGAACCCATTACATGCAGACATGTTGTATAACAATGTCCTGACATCATGTCAGACATTGTCTATTCTTCCCAGATTCTTCTTCTGATTAGACATTATAGAGAAATCTTCACAAAATTATGATCCCAGTCTGCAGAGAAAAATAAATTCTCCAGACTCAACCAATGATTCGTAAGCATCCAATAAGAATCATTAAATATGCACTGCCAAGTTTCCCACAACTTACAACAATACTCCAATGTCAAGATATCCTCTTTGACATCTCAGTTTGCTTGACACGCAAATGCAAACTGGAACTTCAACTGCATCCTTGTCGCAATTCATCTTAGATCAAGGGGCCTCTCCCCCTGACTAAGGTAACTGGTGCTTCTCCACTGAACACCCAAGCTAATGACTGGAAAACATAAGATGCAACTTCATGTCTTCAAGAGCGCACCCTCTGTTCAACACACCTGCTGAACGCAATCATTAACTCTCTTATTGTTCCCTCTGACAAGAAACAATAATCACTCACACATGATCACTGTCATGCATCCCGTGAGGACGTGTATACAAACCATAACAAACTCTTGCTTTAGATCAAAGTCCCATTGATCCCCCTCATTCCACAACTATCTTATACACCACACGAACTCCTCTTGAAATCTCATGTATAGACATCCAGTTGCTTGAGGCACAAACCAATTGAATCAGAATGCTTCCCATTCCTCAAAGAGACGCACAGGGCCCCTTGGTTTATTATAATGATGTCAGTTATCGTATGCATGCTCCAGAACTTCACAACGGCTAAACTGATCCACTACTAGCATGACTTGCTCCCAGAGGCACCATCCCCTTATGCAAGATTTTCCACTGACCCCACCAGGTCAGCAATAGAGATAAATACCCCGCAATCAAAGACAGTCATTCCTTATCATTCTCCCGTATGATAACCTGGAATACTTCTGATTTATGGTGAATCTCCACTTCTGAACGCATCAGGAAACAGACCTTCATACAATCAACCCGTGATCCACTTCAGTCTTCCAAAACACTTACATTCACCTTCCAAGATAATCCATCTACTCCATCATTCTCCCGGATGATAATGTAGATACTTCTTGGACACGATGCAAGTAACCAGTTCATCACAGAACCTATAATCCTTCACCAAGGATAAATAACCCAAAGATGTTCTGACATTAGTTATGACATCTTCCACACATCACAAACACCACACACCATGATTCTTGATATGCTCCACCATTGGACTTACTATCAGCATAGTAATCCACACTGAAGATCTTCACACAACACTGCGCCACCAGCTTGAACGAAGAAAACTTCAAAAACCCAGAGAGAAATAAACTCTCATCCACCAAAGAAGGTATGCTTCCATCCTCAACCCAGAACTTATGCCACAAGCTCCCAGAGAACTAGAACCTCCTTACAATTTCAACTAACTACTCTTCTGTACAAGAGCAGTCAGTTTCAAGCATCCTGCTTGAACAAACATTGTGAAATCAATCAAATGCCACCTTTTGATTGACCTCACTCATCTTCAGAACTCCCACAAGATACACTGATCCACTAATGAAATCAGACCTTTAAGTCACATGAACTACTTGCCCCATAGCAAGACATCTTGGATCCACCAAGCCTCTTAGTCATGTAACATCTTCCCATCCACAGCTCCCGCAAACTGCATGGGATAGACCTTTTTGAAGCATCCATAACTTCCATCTACCCGTAGATCACCTTATCTTAAGTTGATGTGCCACATCACCAGCTGAGACTTCTGATGTTGAGCTAGATGTCAGAATATTCTGATATGACATCCAACTGTTGAATTCAGCCCCTCCTTCTGCCACTTAGAAGAACCTCTTCCCTTTGCAGAACAAGAGTTCCATGCTCTCATAGAATTGATTCAACAACCAAGTTTGAGTAGACAACCTCTATCCTACATTGAAACTCCAAAGACTTCAAACCTGCCACGTCTGAATCTTCAGAAAGTAAGTAGTCCAAGACTA
This sequence comes from Lathyrus tuberosus, assembly GCA_022829125.1. NCBI lineage: Eukaryota > Viridiplantae > Streptophyta > Magnoliopsida > Fabales > Fabaceae > Lathyrus > Lathyrus tuberosus. Next base: position 394,438 of record JALAZF010000920.1, on the reverse strand, counting down.
CCCCATAGCCATACCAAAGAATGTCACTTCCCTTAGTAGAGCTGTCAATAGAAAGCCAGAGATAACTGCCACTTATCCTCGACCTTCACAAACATAGCAAAAAACCATGCTCCAAATCACTTAGATCAGAAATAAACTGATCCAAGCTGTAACCATCAAGATTATGATGTCTTCATCTTCATCTTCAACAGCATCAAAGTCTAGACTAGTTTCTTGCCATGAAACTCTCCAGAGAACACATGCTTCTGTCACACCCGACTGAAGCCACTTCTTAGGTCACCACCTAAGACTAAAACAGATGCTAAAGTGTATGCAGCACCCTTCCCATGATCCTACATAAACTCTGATGATGAGATGTTCCAACATCTTGTTGAACATCAGCAATCTCGACTTTCAAGGATAATCAATTAAATACTTGTGGATTCACAAATAGAAATTGATCTTAAATCCTTGTTTAATAACCCTTCTTCACTGCTGTAGCTGAGCTCCACCAGACCATGTCATGAACACTTATAAAGTATTCAATCTTTTTGCAAGTATCTTCTTCAAAGAACAATGTTGAGATACCAAAGCTGCCACCCTTGACTCAAGTAACTAAGACTTTCTCTGAACAAATCTTATTTACCTAAACAATTCTTTAATCAGATTAGATCCACTCTTAGGATCAAGAGAGATGAATCCTCCCTTGCTCTTTTTGGATGGTGAAAATAAATCACCTCCACTTTCTTCAGATTGTGTTTCAAAGAAACACCTTCTAGTCATAAGAGTAACTAGAAGACTCCAGATACACGACATAGATGTCTTTATGAGTGGACTTGAGAGAATTCTCAAGTATCTTTGACAACCTAGCTGACCAATCATTTATCAAACTCCTAGAACAAGAACCTAATAAACTTAACTCAACTCCTTTCCTCTTCAACTGACTCCAAACTGCATCAGGAAACCAAGCTTCCAAGTACCAAGTCATCATACCAGATATCTAACCACAACTTCTTTCACTCCATCGCTTCCAACTTTGGAATAAAAGAATGCAGATATCTTCAAATATAGAGGCCGACGATTGAGACCTTCCACCAACTGTCTTCAGTAACAACTCTAGAATCCCATAATTCTATAGCTCTTCCATCAGAAACACATGCAGCGCAACCACCAAGGAACAAATCCTGCTTGCCCTAATAAGATGTCACAACATCTTATAAAACACACCAACAAGAGAACTAGCCACTTCTCCTGTAATTATTGTAGAATCTCCTCAGCAACATAAACAACCTCCGGGTTGCTCCCTTCGATCCAGAGCATCCATCTCATCCATTAATACCCTTGGGTATGTTTGAGTTGATTGATCTAATCTTCAAAAACTTCTCCTTGTTTAAACGCCAGAAAGTATCTCCCAAATATCTCATCCAGAACCAGACAGGATGCCTGCTCTGATACCTATTGAAATTCTGGCCTATGCAGGCAGCAGATGTCCTAACACATGGCAAGACATTGGGCTACATAATCATTTAAACTCAGAGGTGCAACAGCAGACTGATACCTTGAATATCATAACTGCACACACACGGATGTCACGACATCTGATCCAACATGTCAGTCAAGAACATTAACAAAACTGTAAATTGTAGAATGTTAAATAAGACAGTAATTGTTAACCCAGTTCGGTGCAATTCACCTACATTCAGGGGATACCAATCCAGGATGAAGACTTCACTATCTGTAGAACTGTTACAAAGCTCTAACACCTACCCAATGAACATCTTTACCAAGGTTAAACTCAAATGTTTACAACCTTGATATGAGATACCCCACTCACATCCTAATCACAACCTGTGATATCTCTGTCTTCTGCCAATACAAAACCAGTCGTGGTTTCTTGACCTCCAAGTTATCTTGGACTTGCTTCAAAGCTTCGTCCAAGAACAATACAACAACCATTGCCTATAGGTTTCTGGTTGTGTCCCTGTACCTATGCCTTCCACTCTGCATCCCATATTACAGAGTGGAGACTTATAACTCCTAAGAGAGCCAACGACTCTCAAACCTTAAACCCTTATTCAACACAAGAGAACTAGGTTACAAAGTCACAAGTGATACAAATGTACATTACAATTAACCCTAGGTCTAAGTCTCCTTATATAGTCTTTTGTTGTCTTGGGCATCCAATTTTTTCTCCTGTGATTCCTTGATCCACTCCTTAATTCTTGCAGCAGATTAAAACCTGCTAACTTGCCAAGTCAGTCAGGATGTCAAGACATTTCCTTCGACATCTTTTTCTTCTGCAGATTCTTCAAGTTTATCATCAGAATATTTTAGTAAAATTTAGTCAAACAACAGGTGCTTTCAAGAGTTCCTCTTGATGGTGGGAGGATTCTCAACCTCGAACCAATTGAGGCCGACTACGATGGTCAGAAAAATCAAAAGGCTCCCGTAGTTATCTATCTGCCGGGACCAGTACCGTACAAGTCCAATAAGGCTATCCCTTACAAATACGGTGCAACAACAATTGAGAATGGAAAGGAAACTCCATTACCGTCCGTCGTGAATATTGCAGACATCAGTCGAGTAACACGGAGCGGTCGAATCTTCAACCGAGGAGTCGGAGAACCTAACAATGAAGGGGAACCTCAAACCAAAGTTCTCATTCAAGCAATCGGTAAACCAGTGATCCCGACCTGTCAAAGAACAATGATGAGATGCTGAAGTTCATCCAGAAAAGTGAGTACAACATTGTTGATCAACTGTTGCAAACTCCTTCAAAATTCTCTGTGCTATCTCTTTTACTCAGTTCCGAAGCTCACAAAGAAGTTCTACAAAAAGTCTTATAGCAGGCCTTTGTGGAACAAGATGTAACAATAAGGTAATTCGACATCATCATCTCCAACATCACTTCCTGCAACAACTTGGGGTTTAGTGATAAGGAATTGCCAGAAGAAGGAAAAAGTCACAACATGGCACTTAACATTACAGTCAATTGCCAGGACGATGCTTTAGCCAGTGTACTGGTAGATACCGGATCAGCTCTGAATGTTATGCCAAAGTCCACTCCAATGCGACTATCATTTAAAGGATCTCCGATGAGAGGCAGTGAGGTCATCGTCAAAGCATTTGACGGATACCAAAAAACGGTTATCGACGAAGTCGACCTTCCCATAACTATCGGCCCTCACACTTTCCAAGTCACTTTCCAGGTCATGGACATCCGAGAAGCATACAATAATTTGTTAGGAAGACCTTGGATACACGAGGCTGGGGCAGTCACTTCAACACTTCACCAAAAGCTGAAGTTTGTCAAGAACGACTAACTAGTCACAGTCTGTGGAGAACAAGCCTTGATCATGAGTAACTTATCATCGTCCACTTGTGTAGAACCAGAGGAGGTTGTTGGAACCCAGTTCCAAGCACTTTTAGTGAGAAATGACAACCAATCAGAAAAGGGAACATCAATTTCCTCGTACAAAGATGCTCTCGAAGTGATCAAAAGTAATAGTGCAAAAGGATGAGGATAACTTATCATTCCTACTGATAACAAGACAAAGAAAGGTCTTGGTTTTTCTTCAATCTGTACCCAGACTGCTACTAACAATGAAAGTTTTCATCCTATTCAAGACTTCTTCCACAGTGGAGGCTTCCTTCACCCAGTGTCTCAAGAAGTACATACCAAGAACGATGGTGATTCCTCCGATACAGACGAAGAGTGGAAGTCCTATCTCAACAAGGATGGTTATATGTCTCAGGAAGAGGTGCCTACGCCATTTTGCTATCCCGCACAGAGTCTGAGATATATACCAAGATCAGATGTTAAAATGATATACGGAGATTGTGATCCGGAAGGATGTCGTGCTCCACCAAACTCATTAGAGGAAGACACTCCGATGAAAAACAACTTTGACCATGACTATTATGGCTCAATGGATGGCCTGCATATCTGGAAGCCGTACTTAGGAGACTAAGGGCAAAAGAGTCATCCCGATGATGCATATCAGCTGAGCATCATTGAAAAGAATACATGTGTCCCCACCGAATTATAAGATCATTACTCAGGGCATTCAAAAGATGTCCAGTACGACGATGAATTTGTAAAGATTGCAGGACAACAGTTCCTTAACTATGCTTTTCCTGAGGCCAACGTCATCGAAAGGGATGATTCCTCCAGTTCCAAAGAAGTGTGGGACACCTTAAGACAACCGAGTGGCAAGTACGACTTCCTGGTCAAGTACACCGCTCCTGAAAGCTCTCGTATCAGGCTTGAAGACATCCAGCCAACTGGATGGGGAGATCCACTTGAGAGTGAAAATACTGTACAAGAAACAACAGAAGGGTTCGTCTATGACAACTCTGCATGGGAGACAGATTCCAATGATCCTGCTCCACCAGAAATCAGCGTCATTTCTGAAGACAGGCCAAGAAGGAAGGTACCAGACTTTGTGATTCATCGAGGAGTTTGCCGCCAATGGGTTGCTATCAACATTCCAAAAGTCGTTCATAAGTCTAATTAATTGCCATCTTTATCTTAACCTTTCACCCTGCCCAGGTGAAACGGATGTTTTGATAGGGCTCACTTTCTGTAAATGTACCTCTTCGCTTTGCCCAAAGCGACAGAGTTTTGTTTTATAGGGCTGTAGTTTCAAGAATCGACAAGATCATAAATAAAATAACGTCGTTCTGTAATTTCTGCATTAATTGTTGTTTTCTCTTTTCACTTTTTCAGAAAGTGGTAATCCTAAAAAACAACTCAAATAATAAAAACAAGCATTTTTCAGAAAATACACTGCACACACTCTTGCATTCTCTCCATCTCTTCTAAAAACAATCATCACGTCATGCAGGTTGCTTGTTTTAAACCCCATTGAAACCTACAATCCAATGCCTTCTCCCAACTTTGAATTCCCAGTATTTGAGGATGAAGAAGAAAATAACGAAGAACTTCCAGAAGAGATCTCCCGATTACTCAGACAAGAGGAAAGGTCCATTGAACCCCACAAGGATTCGTTGGAAACGGTCAACTTGGGTTCAGAAGAAGAGAGAAAAGAAGTCAAGATTGGGGCACTACTCAATCTGACTGTCAAAGAAAGTTTAATAAAGCTTCTCAAAGAATTTCTCGATGTATTCGCTTGGTCCTATCAGGACATGCCAGGGTTGGATACCAGCATCGTGGAACATCATCTACCATTGAGATCAAAATGTTCCCCTGTAAAACAAAGGCTAAGAAGGACTCATCCAGAGATGGCCATCAAAATCAAAGAGGAGGTACAAAAACAGATTGACGCAGGTTTCCTCGCCACATCAGAATATCCTCAATGGTTAGCCAACATAGTACCAGTTCCAAAAAAGGACGGATTCTCGGGCTATAATCAGATAAAAATGGCGCCGAAAGATATGGAGAAAACTTCGTTCATCACCCCATGGGGTACTTTTTGTTACAAGGTAATGCCATTCGGTTTGAAGAACACCGGGGCAACCTATCAAAGGGCCATGACTACTCTGTTCCATGACATGATACACAAAGAAGTAGAAGTGTATGTCAATGATATATTGCCAAATCTAAAACAGAGGAGGAGCATGTGACCCACTTGTTAAAGTTATTCGAGCGGTTGAGAAAATACAAACTCCGCTTGAATCCCAATAAGTGCACATTTGGTGTCCGCTCGAGGAAACTTTTAGGGTTCATCGTCAGCCAGAAAGGAATTGAGGTTGATCCTGACAAGGTCAAGGCCATTCAAGAAATGCCTTCTCCAAAGACTAAAAAACAAGTCAGGGAATTCCTGGGACGTTTGAATTATATTTCCAGATTCTTATTCCTCATGACCGCGACATGTGCACCGATCTTTAAATTACTAAAAAAGAATCAGGACTACGTTTGGACAGAAGAATGTCAAACCGCCTTCGACAGTATCAAGGAATACCTGTTGAACCCACTGATTCTATCACCTCAAGTGGAAGGAAGACCTCTGATCATCTACCTAACAGTCTTAGAAGACTCAATGAGTTGTGTACTTGGCCAACAAGACGAAGCGAAAAGAAAAGAGTCTGCCATCTACTATCTGAGCAAGAAAATTACCGACTGTGAAACTCGGTACACTATGCTTGAGAAAACTTGTTGTGCTCTGGCTTAGGCAGCCAAACGTCTCTGCCAGTATATGATTTGTCACACTACTTGGTTAATCTCCGAAATGGATCCAATCAAGTATGTCTTTGACAAACCTGCTCTCACGGGAAGGATTTCCCGTTGGCAGATGTTGCTATCAGAATACGACATCGAGTACCATGTTCAGAAAGCCGTAAAAGAGAGTGTTTTAGGAAATCATTTGGCTCATCAACCGATTGACGATCAGGAATCAGTCAGATTTGACTTCCCAGACGAAGATGTCATGTATTTGAAAATGAAAGATTACGATGAACCGCTACCCAGTGAAGGGCCAGAACCAGGTTCCCAATGGGCACTGATCTTTGACGGAGCTGTTAATCATTATGGAAATGGAATTGGGGCAATCATCAGGGTACCCACATTCCTTTCACAGCCCGACTGACATTCAAGTGTACCAAAAACGAGGCCAAATATGAAGCTTGTATCATGGGTCTCGAAGAAGCGATTGACTTAAGGATCAAGAACTTGGATGTATATAGAGACTCAGCCCTGGTTATCAATCAGATCAAAGGAGATTGGAATGCATACCAATCAGGACTGATTCCTTACAAAGACTACGCGAGAAGGTTGTTACCATTCTTCAACAGAATCGTGTTTCATCATATCCCTCGTGAAGAGAATCACATGGCTGATGCATTAGCTACTCTATCTTCCATGATTAGTGTAGGTCAATGGAATGACATACCTAAGATTGACATAATGCGCCTTGAACGGCCCGCCTACATCTTCACGATCGAAGCAGTCATAGACGACAAACCTTGGTATCACGATATCAAATGCTTCCTTCAGAAACAAGAGTACCTACCTGGGGCATCCAGAAAAGACAGAAAGACCCTCAGAAGGCTAGCAGGCAGCTTCTTCCTGAGCGGTGACACACTCTATAAGAGAAACTTTGACATGGTCTTGCTCTGATGCGTAGACAGACCAAAAGCAAACATGCTGATAAACGAAATTCACGAAGGATCTTTTGGCACTCATGCCAACAGACACATAATGGCGAGAAAAATTCTGAGAGAAGGATACTACTGGTTGACCATGGAATCCAACTACTACAAATACATAAGGAGATGTCACAAGTGTCAGATATACGCAGACAAAATCCATGTACCGCCAACATATCTCAAAGTTCTTTCTTCCCCCATGGACTTTTTCTATATGGGGAATCGACATTATTGGTATGATTGAACCCAAAGCTTCAAACGGACATCGGTTCATCCTGGCAGCCATTGACTACTTTACCAAGTGGGTCGAAGCAGCGCCGTACGCTAATGTAACCCGACAAGTGGTGGTCCAATTTATCAAAAACAATATCATCTGCCGTTATGGTGTTCCAAGCCAGATCATTATTGATAATGGATCTAACTTGAACAACAGGATAATGAAAGAGTTATACGCTGAGTTCAAGATCGAACACCATAACTCATCTCCCTACCGGCCCAAGATGAACGGAGCGGTAGAAGTGGCTAACAAGAACATCAAGAAGATTGTTCAAAAGATGGTTGTAACTTACAAAGACTGTCACGAAATGCTACCTTTTGCTCTTCACGGTTACCGCACATCCGTCCGCACTTCAACAGGGGCAACCCCTTTCTCTCTAGTATATGGCACGGACGCAGTGCTCCCCATAGAAGTAGAGATCCCATCAATTCAGGTATTAATGGAAGCTGAATTAACAGAAGCTAAATGGTGTCAAAGTCTACACGACGAGCTGAATCTGATCGAAGAAAAGCGAATAACGGCACTATGCCACAGTCAGTTGTATCAGCAAAGAATGAAGAAGGCGTTCAACAAAAAGGTTCGACCTCGCATCTTCAGGAAAGGAGACCTCGTGCTCAAGAAGATACAATTATTTCTCACTGATTCCCGGGGCAAATGGACTCCGAATTATGACGGCCCTTATGTGGTCAAGAAAGCCTTCTCAGGCGGAGCCTTGAGACTCGCAACCATGGATGGAGAAGAATTTGCCTACCCCACAAATGTTGACGTAGTCAAGAAATACTTCGCCTAAATAAAAAAAGAAAAAAAATGTCTTGGTGGATTGAAAACCCGAAAGGGAGGTCCAGGCAAAAATTAGAGACATAATCAAAAATCACCCGGTGGATTAGAAATCTCAAAGTACAATCCAGGAAAAAATTAGGGATTCATGGCAAGTAACTACGTCCAACAAAGGGGCAAATCCCCCAGCAGCAGTCATGCCATCCATCAGGAAAACTCCAGTCAAGGTCATCTTCGACCGAGGCTCAGGATGTCCAGAATTCAAAGTTGGTAGCAGGATAACGGTCGTTATGTTTCAATTTAGCCCTTTTCCCTTAAATTACCATTTTCTAAACTTTGTAAATACTCCATGGAATCACGCGTTTGGCTGATTTCCATCCTATCAATAAAATTTGAGCCCTAGTGCTTTTGTTTGCAATTCTTATTTCTTTTAGCTTTACATAACGACATTTTAACATGATTAACGATTCTTATATTAAAACAAAAATGAATTTATTTGTCAACATTTTTCTGCTTTTAAAATAAAGATGGCAATTTCTTTTGACTGTTGAACATTGAAAGAACATCGATTGCCTCTCCAAAGGCGATTAAGCTTCAAAATGCAGAATCAAAGTACTCCTTCTAAGCCAGTGCGCCTGACTGAAGGGTCAGCTGTGTCAGATGTGAATATTCCGTCCGACGCCCCCGGCAGACTTCTTACCTCCTAAGTTTGACCAACATTGTTCCCCACAGGGACTATCTCTCCTAAGCAAGACAAAATTGCTATCTTGGACCAAATGATACTTCTTCATCCCCTGCGGTGGCCAAGTATCCAGTCGTGTTCATCCGTTAGTCTGTATGTTGTGTCAGTTTTGTCAGCATAAACATACATACATCATGCATTATTGGTTTACATTCATATTCATATTGCATCACTATCACTCTAGTCGGTCTTGTCCCCTAGTGATCAAAGTCCTCTTGTCAATCGAGTTGTCAATTCTTTCCTCGTCGGGAAGCGATTCATCTAAGCAATCTTTCTCCCCAGTTTATTTCTGGATTGGAGACAGTTCTAGACCACTTTGATAACTTGAACCTTTGAAAGGCAAGAAGACATCCCTGGAACACAACTCTTCACCATTTTCGCTTTCCTGGACTAAGGAATATCCCCAGAGAAAGCCTCACAACTAAAGGCTCTCAGCAACACATTGATTTTTGTCTCCAAGAGAGTCAATGTTAATGAAGTCATCAGCACCTCAAAATTAGGTTACATCACATGGCATTTCTCCAAGAAGATCTCGAGGAAAAGTATGATGTAACATCCCTAAGCAGGAAACAGTCTCTCAAGAGACTCGTTTTCCCCAGTAGAGTCGACAAATGGCGTCTCGAACAGAGAAGTTTCTACACCTCTACAGCTCAGACAAATGGGTTTCCCCAGCAAGTCTGACATCAAAACTTTTTCCCATTAAATGGCATCTCCCCAGGAAAATTCTGCGAGAAGTTTGAGGAAAACCGCTACGAATAGCGTCCCTTGTCAAGAATGTTTATTGACAAAAGAAACTGAGACCAGTTCCGTGGCTGAAGACCAGGATCGAGGGGAAGTTTATTTCAGAAACTGAGACCAGTTCCTTGTCTGAAGACCAGGATCGAGGGGAAGTTTATTTCAGAAATTGAGATCAGTTCCGTGGCTAGAAACCGGGATCAAGGGGAAGTTTACAAAAGAAACTAAGACCAGTTCCTTGGCTGAAGACCAAGATCGAGGGGAAGTTTATGGACAAAAGAAACTTAGACCAGTTCCTTGGCTGAAGACCAGGAGGGGAAGTTTATTGACAAAAAAAACTAAGACCAGTTCCTTGGATAAAGACCAGGATCGGGGGGAAGTTTTTACCTTTTCTAAAGCATCATTGCTTAGCAAAAGAAGATGGATGAGCAAGCAGCCATTCATAACCACCATCAAAATTTCGGGTATTCTGATATTTAATCCTCTTACACCCCGAATGCCCGAATATCTGCGCATTCACACCTTCGGGTCCAAAAAGATTAAATAGGGGCATCTGTCATACCCCAAATTTTGACCACCAAGATTTCCCATCATTGTGCAAATCATTACCACAATATGGATGAACCACCATGCCTCATCAATATCCTCAGAGATGTTTGAGCATTCACCACAGTCAAGAATTAGGGTTTCAAGCTCTCTCAGAGCACTTAGACAAAAGATCAATCAAGAAATGACATGATCTTCAACTTGTCTAACCTCTAAAAACACCCACAAAGGATCAAGAGGACTCCCACATCTAGAATCAAGCACAAGGTTGCAGCATTCCAAGTGGATCAAACCTCAAGATTGCCAGTGTCACCAAATTAGGATTTTGGTCGACCAAGGCCTCCAGATGAAATTTTTCATCTGGGCATGAGCCAATGCTTCAAACAATAACCCAAGATACTCCAAGGGACCTCATGGACCCAATCATCAAGTTAATTTAACCCCAGGGGATGCATTTACCAAAAATCAGGAATTAGGGTTTCTTGACCTAATTCACCCCTAAGTTGACTTTTGGGACAAAGCATGAGCCAAGACCTCAAGACATGATTTGAGGGTATCCAATACACTACATTTATCCATTTTCAACAATGGATTGATCCAAGAAGCTTGATCCACAAGTTTCAATTTCATCAGGACCACAATTAGGGTTTTGAGGAAAAAGTCAACTGTACCTTTGACTTTTGACCAAGACATGCTCCCAAACCTTGGGACATGATTCAATACACCCTATATCACCTATGGAGTCCATCCATTAGGTTTGATTTAGGTCAAGGGTTTGATTTCACAAAGGATCGCACAGCTTAAATTTTATCTGATGAAAAAGTCAACTGTACAAAAAGTCAAAGTTTGACTTTTTGATTTTTTGGTCAACCAAGGTTCTTTGACCCTGAAAAAATGTTAATATGTGATTTGAATCATCATTCATCAAGAAAAACCAAAGAAGGTGAGTTAACTTGTAAAAGGGGTAACCATAGAAAACTTAGAATTTTTCTAAGTTATGGAACAAAGTGGCTAGGGTACCAACTTCCAAGGACCATAACTTGAGATCCAAGCAACCATTTTGGATGGTCCAAGGCTGGATTTGTAGCTCTCATTGCATACTTTAAAAGTGTCAACTACATCTCATTCCAATTCTTCATGGATTTCTAGTTATGGAGTGATTAAAATGGCTGAAAACATGAAAATGACATTTTTTCAACACTTAGTGAAATTTTCACTAAGTCAGAATCTGCCTTACTTTTTCCAAAATGTAGGGACATTTTTCACCTTGATCCAAGTCAAACCAGGTCTAGGGGTAAACATCAAAGTTAAAGTATGCCATGAGGGCTTTCCAACAAGTACCAGATCATCTCCAAATTCAATTTGAGCAGGGAGATATAGCCCTTGAAACATGGCATCATGGACTGGTTTTACAAGGCATAATTTTGTACATTTGCTCGATTTGTCCAAATCTGATAACTCCAAGCCTTGTCATCAATTTGGACACATCTGAGGATCAAATCCAAGGGGGATGATCTGATCTCCAAGCCTCACAAGTCCAAGAATCTACAAGTAGCATGCCAAACCTAAAAGAGCTAAAAAGTGCCAAGACTCCAATTTTGTTTCCAAGCATTCAGTGGATGCACCAAGGTGGCATGAACTGAGCCTATTCCAACTGAATTCAGTCCAAGTTTATCTCTGAACCAATGCTACAAAGCCTGTGCTCTAATCTCAAGTCAATGGCTAGAGGATACTTGAGATTCCTTTTGCATAACATTGGTCAAAGGCCTGCTGCAGCCTCCATTCACTATTAATGCCAAAACAAACTTGACACACTATAAATAGGCATCAATTGTGATCAGTTTGAGTACACCAAAGCACTCAAACTGATGCTTTCCTCAAAATCCCTCTCTTTAGGCCAAAATGCCGTCTTTTGCAAGGTATCTCTGAGTTTTTGAGTTAGAAAGCATTTCCATCACAACTCATGATCCAAACACATCCAATATGTCATATCTAAGCTGTTCAAACACTAACATGTGACCTGTAACACCAAAATCTCAAAGTCCACCTCCAAAACCTCAAAATTGGACTTTTTTGCATTTTTCAAGCCATGTCTTGATTCAGTCACTTTCAAAACCAGATAAGACCTCAAACACACTTCAAATATCATCCTTGAACTATCCCAAATGGTTCCCCATATCTGGAACACCATTTGAGAGAGTTACCATATTAGTCATTTTTGCCCCTTTTGCAAGAAAAAGCTCAAACTTGTTCCTGAGGATTCCAGCTGGTGGTGATTATTCTAAAAGCTCCTAAGGGATAAATTGAGAGTGTCTAAAGCATCAAATTACTTCTGGCACAAGAAACTTGGCAGATAGCACAAAGAGCTCCCAAAGAGGTAAGCATCACAACTTGAACTCTTTGAAATATGCATTATTTTGAAGTCCACTGATCATAAACATCTCTTACATGTTGTAAATGTTGTGCTTGAACTAATTCATCATGTAATTATTGCCTGTGCCATGAGATAGCAGAGAAAATGCAAATATAGGCCTATTTCAAAACCACTATCGGGTTTTAAAATTGGGACCTTATCTGAAAAAACCATGACCACCATTGGATTCCTTGTGAAATTTTAGGCAGGATAGACCTAAATTTTGTCCCAATCCATGGAGAAATGAGAAATTTATAGCCTTTACATTTTGGACTAAAAACTTGCCTTGCCTTGGCCAGGCCTAACACAAGGCACCCGTTATGTATATGTTGGGTGGTTTTGATACACGGATGTATCACCACCCCAGTGGTAGAAGGCGCGTGCTGTAACTTGGAGGTATGGGGTTCGAATCCCCCTCGCCCCAAGCCCCGTCTTGGGCTTTGTACAAGACACCTAAAATATCCTCATTCGAGTCAGTAAAGTCTCTTTTAGCCTCAATCTTGGGCTTTATACAAGACAGATAAAGATTTCTTTCCCGTAGAGTCAGTCTTCTTTTCAGCCTCTATCTTGGGCTTTGTACAAGACAGAAAGAACATTTCCCCGAAAAACTCAAACTTTTAGCCTCCTCTTAGGCTTTGTATAATGATATCCCCAAAAGAGTCAGTCTTTTTTTAGCCTCTCTCTTGGGCTTTGTACAAAACATATAAACACTCTTTTGTTGAGTCAGCCTTTTCCAGCCTCCTCTTAGGATTTGTATAAGGACTTCCCCAATGGAGTCAATCAACCTTTTAGCTTCAATATTGGACTTTGAACAAGACACAAAATTACCCTTTAGCTTCAATCTTGGGCTTTGAACAAAACACCAAAACATCTCTTTCCTCCCATAGAATTGGAGGAACTACGATTGCTCTGATTTCCCTGTTTCGTTTAAACAGGAATACGTAGGCATAAGATTACGAAATTTTAGCGAGCATACTAATAAAAAACTCTAGGTCCAGTACCTTCTCACATCAATCAAAACTTAGGTTCAGTACCTTACCAAAAACATCGGGAAAACCCGAACGTCAACAAAAACTCACTCACTCACTCATACTTCCCAAGAAACTTTCCCAACCCATTAACGGATAAACACCATCAAGTACAAAGCGAAACATAAATCTAATTTCCTGTGGATAACCCCATATAGGATAGGTAACTGATAACTCCCCATTGTATAACCTGACCCTGGACCCCCTAATCTCTTTTAAAGCGTTTGTTCAATTAAACATTCGCGTGCAAAGTTAGTTATAGATAACTTCCCTTTCCCTTCCAGCTTCATGGGATAAATAAGAAATCAGAAAGTAGCACCCCCTCCTACCATTAGGGTGAGGAAAACCCAGCGATAAGGTGGTCGCGTCACCGACAAAATTCGCTCTCTACAACAAGGCACCCCTTATGTATTTGTGGGGTGGTTTTGATACACGAATGTATCACCACACCAGTGGTAAAAGGCGCGCGCTGCAACTTGGAGGTCTGGGGTTCGAATCCCCCTCGCCCCATACCCTTTTTTACCACTTTCTCCATTTTTTAATATTTGTCATATTATTTTAAATGATTTGGAAAATTAATTTCTCTCTCAATTTTAATTATTTTTTATTGGTTCATTTTGCAAAAAATCACAAAAATGTTAAAATATTTTATTCCACAAAAAAATCAAATTTATATTATTTATTTAATATAGTTGATATTTTTGTAAATAAATTCGTTTTTATTGTTTTTAAACCTTTTAAAAATGAATATTCATCTTGAAAATCAAAAGCAAATGAGTCCTAAATCATCTTGTGATTAAAACCTCATTTTTCAAACCCTAATCAAAAATCACAAGTAGTTTATTTAGACCTATTTGGTATTTTTATCATTTTTATTCATTTTATTAAAAGGATTACTTTTAAAAGAAAATGAAATTAGGGTTTCTTTAGTTTTTATCTTTATCAAACCTTTTAAAACACTTTGGGCCTCTAATAGAGTGTAAGTTCCAACCCCCTTTTTGTGCATAAACCATTTTGGGCCTCAGACATCGTATAAGTCCCGACACGATTTTCAAAATAACGGTGCGATCGTTGTTTTTCACCTTGGGCCTCTCCTTGAGTTGTAAGCCCCATCTCTTGTACAAAAATAAATTTTGGGCCTCTAATAGAGTGTAAGACCCAATCCCCTTTTAACCAAAACCATTTTAGGCCTCAGACATTGTATAAGTCCCTCTGCGTTAAGAAAAATCTCGGCGCAATCGCCATTTCAAAACAAAAATCATCTGGGCCTCCTGATGCGTGTTTTTTTTTCCGCAAGTGTACGAACGCGTCAGAGTAATATAAAAGATTATCGTATCCACAGAGACCAAGTGTCAATCTATCGCTATCTATTGTTAAGGTGTGTATCTAAGGTGATTGAAAATAGTAGTTTGAAGAGTGCACGGTAGTAAATAAAGTAATTAAAATTAATTGATAAAGACAGGTTCGAATGCAATTCACACAACCAATTGATAATCCAAGTACTTGCTAATAGAACTACTTACGGGCAATGTTTTCTACTTTGAAAAGAACTAATTTGACAGGAACTGTCGCTTTCGCGTATTCAGAACCGAGTTGTACCCCCTAATCAAACCCTCTTATTGTCACGGATAAAAAGGCGCGCATTGCGTTAGAGTAGTAAACCTATTTTTAAGAAATATAGTATCTTGACCAAGTTGAAAAGTATTTTAACCTGGATTTTCTAAAAAAAAGAGGTTCTTACGAACCAGACTTTAAACTTCTTAACGCGTCCGAAAATGGTTTTAAAATCTCTTTTCCTTTTAAATTAAAAAACTCCTAATAAACTAAACAAAGCGCTTTCGCTGTTTTTGAAATAGTTTAAAAACAATTAAGTTTAGATAGGCGTTGGACGGCTTTCGATCTTACCCAACGGAATTTAAGAACAGGAAAACTTATATTGAAAGTTAAAATAGCCCTTAAGTGTTTCCACTAACAATTGTACAGATTATCGGTTCGGTTATGATCTTCACATTCTAACCTTTATAAAATTAGCCAGACATGGTAAAGTAAAAGTTCATTTTTAGATTTTTCATAAAAAAGTATTTAAGTGCGAGTGCGGAAAGTAAATGAAAGTAGTGCGAGTGCGGAAAGTAAATGAAATTAAAGCGAGTGCGGAAAGTAAATGAAATTAAAAGCGAGTGCGGAAAGTAAATGAAATTAAAAGACAGTGCAAGAAATAAAGTTGACAAAAGGTAAAGTAATAAAAACCTGCTCCAATCGGAGTGGTTGAATACAATGCGAACTGAAAGTAAAATGGCGGCAGGATTAACTTCCTTCCAGAGTGCTCCAAGACTTAATCTCACAGGCTCTTACAGACTCGATCTCTCGAATGTAGTAACACCTCGATGTGAAGCGATTACCACTATTACACTGATATATGCTTATGAACAACTAAACTTGGATGAAGAAAAACGAAAACCTAAAGTCCTATTTATAGGCAAGGAAACATGTGGAAAAGACAAGGATGCCCCTAGCATTTGAATTTGGGAGGGAACTCGCTTTGTTCTTGTGGCGCCCGCCACAACACCATGGCGCCCGCCATGAGTGTAAACTTGCTTGGGCAGTTGGAGATCGTGGGGAAAAACAGTTGGGAGGAGTTTGAGACATGGCCACGTCATGGAAGACCCTGTGGCGGCCGCCATAGTGGATGCCATAAGTGTAAAATGCTGATTTTCTCTATTTTAGCTCATTTCGACTTCCTTTTCGCTCCTTTTCTCGCTCGGGGCTCTGATTAGACTAAAAACCTGAAAACAAAGAAAAACATAATAATAACATAATAAAATGACATTAAAAGACTAAGAATGCATGCGAAATCGGAGTCAAAAATACGGTGAAATTCAGTGTCATCAAATTCTCCCACACTTAGACCTTTGCTTGTCCTCAAGCAAAACATTTATAGCTCAAAGTAAGAAAACTAGTGCTGACACGTGATTCGGGCAAAAAGGGCTTCTAAGTTCAAGTCAGGATGCAGTGACAGGTACTAAGTGAACCAAGGGTATCGTAATGACACTTATCCGCAGAGGCGGACATAAACTTCATTCTTATATTAATCAACCGTACCATCCCACAATAACTAGGCCTACCTCTTCATCTCTTTTTTGGGTCCTTTTCATTCAGGCGCAATCACATTAAGCCCGTTATCCGTACATGTTTCATAGTAGAGTGACCTGTTAGTGATTCTGATCCAAAACATAGGGTTTCTGGCACATAAGACTGTGTAAACCCTTTTATTTAACCCAAATGCAGTTGTGGGGGATCGGATCGTAATCCGCCCTACCGAGTTCAGTGCCAGATACCTCTGAACCAACTAACAATGGGTGAGCTAAAATTATATTTTTTTGTGTGGCAACAATTCAACTTTTTGGGTTAAACGACCTTGTGAGGGTCATCTATCCGGAGTTTGCCTTATTCTTTATTTATTTTACTGGATCATTCACTTATGTTCATCGGTCCCCTACGTAGACATGCTTAGGCCGGAGCTGACTGCAGAAATAAACTACTTAGGACAAATTTGGAAATGATGATTAAGGCCATGGTACATGGGGTTTTAGAATGATTCCTATATTCGTGAAGTCTACGGTGCTAAAACGATACTAATGTTTCAAAAGTTCACCTAAGTCACCACATCCTAATCCAAACCTGTCTTAAAGCCCAAAAAACGTGTAGAACAACAATGTTTTCTTTTTTGCGAAAATTTTTTTTTTTTTTTTTTTTTTTTTTTAGGGCTAAAGAAATGGGGAAAAATGAGGGTGCACTAGGGATACACTGTACTGGTGACTCGTCAAACTCATGCATTTTCTAGAAAAAAGACATAGACAAAAACAAGAAATAAACAACTAACTAAAAAAAAATGGAAATAGAAAGCAATAAAATAGAAAGCAATAAAATCCCCTCCCACACTTAAATCGAACATTGTCCCCAATGTTTCGAAATAAGATAAGGAGAGTAACCTGTAAAACTACTGATGTGGACCACTGGTGCCCTCGTCGTCCTGCTGGGAATGCCTGGGACGACGGGATCTGCTACGATGCTGGTCTCTCCGGTCCAATCGGGCTGATAAGGCTGCCTGGGCATCTCTGACCTGTTGAAGGTTACCTAGAACGGAACCTTGAGTAGCCTCCATAAGCTCGTAATGCCGGCGGTTGAAGTCTTGCTGACGGGATTGCTCGTTTGCTATCGCAAGCAAGGTGTGAGAAACGGACTCGAAGGATCGATCTGTCCTCCGTCGTGATTCTTCCATGAAGCTCATATTATCCGTTAGTTGTTGCTGAATGGTAGAGAGAAGGTTATCTCGCCTTTCTTCTCTAGCCATAAGGTCACGCCACATCTCCTCAGTGACATAGGATCCAGGGACTGAACCTGCAAAAGGGTTAGAGGAAGAGGGTGCGGTGTGTGGTGGTGAAGGATGATGGGGGGACACATGAGGTATGGGAGACTGATCTCTCCGCTCAAATTCTTCGTCAGTGTCGTGTCCCTCCGCATCAGGAATATTAGGAGGAAGTGGACCTAGAACAGGTGGAGCATTTAAATCATAGGTCCAGTTCCTTTCATTACGTACATCGGTACGTCTACTGCAGGGTAAGGCAACAGATGGGATAGCTACACCATGGATCATTAATACAAAACCACCCTCTCTTCTCGCTCGGCACAATTTCATATCTTTTAGAAATTTTAGGTTGATTGTGCGAGGAGTTAAGGGCTCTAGTGTGGCTATCTCATTGTTCAGGTTAAGGGCCCGAGCAATAGACGTAATTAGTCCTCCAAAAACAATCGGTCCTGCTTTATTAATAGTAACAGACATGTGAGAAAGCATAAACGGGACCGGATTGATTCTTTTATTAGTGAGACTTCCTTGTAAAAACTGAAGCTCTTTAGCATTAACCTTATTTGGATTATCCCGGCCAAAAATAGTACATGCCAACAGGTATCTAAAAACTCTGATGGCCGGGTTGTGGATGGTCGATGCAAGAATTCCTTCAAAAGAAGTTATTAAATTATTTGACAATCTCTGCCAAAAAAGAAATGCATCGACCGACCATCCGTCATCCAAAGGGGTTTCACAAATAGCACCTTCCCAAAGAGGAATCCCTAACAGACTTGTTAGTTCGTTGGTACTGTACTTATATTCTATTCCAAACATTCTAAATTGGACAGTACCGACTGTGCTAGCAGTGTTAGGGTGGACAGTGTAGATCAAAGAACTTAAAAACTCAACTGTCAGTTTCTCAAAGGTTGGTTCTCGGTTTTCAAAAATAGAGTGCAGTCCCAAAAAATCAAGTAAATGATAAACACTATGATAAATACCCAAGGTATAGAGACAGTTGTCGTCCACGTACCTCGTCGAGAGAATTTCTCGACCTTGAAGCCTTTGAATATTCCTCCTCTGCCTATCCCCGGGTTTTCCTTCTCGCAAAATATATCCTTCGAACTCCATAGCTTGCTCCTTGAATTGATTTGAAGATAGTGAAGATGGGTTTAAATATAAGTTGGTAAAGGTGAGATTTTTATGGAATTTAATTGGTGGAATTTCAAATGGAAGTTTGAAAGGGTTAATGGATAGTGGGTATTAAATAAAGATGGGAGCTTTTATGGGTTTTAATGGAGTTTTGGAAGAGGAGAAAAATGGGTTTTGGGAGTTTAGAGGTTCAAAAATGGTGGAAGATGTAGTTCTCCCCCGTATTTACCAGGACGCCGTGGCGGGCGCCATAAGGCTATGGCGGGCGCCATAAGGTCATTTTCGGACCTGGGCCAAAATTTTGAATTTTGGAATGGGCCTCTCTTACCTTTTGCGTCTCGGGGGTCCCGATAGCGTTCTCATTTGCTTTCTTCTTCAACACGGGACTTGCACAATTTTTGTGGAAATAAAAATCAAATATTAAGAAAAATAACATTATTATTGGATATATATATATAAAAGGAAAAATAAAAACACACATAATATATATATATATATATATATAAAATCAAAGTACATAGGAAATATAGGAAATGCGAAAATACGAAATGTGTCCAGATATGCTAAAAAGTAAAGAAAACGCAGAAATACTGAATAGTAAATAATAGAGTAGTAAGTCAGGGCAATATGATCAATCAGCTGGCTCCTCTGCCTGGCTGGATCCACGAAGCTCAGCGATCTCGCGACGAAGCTCTCCGATCTCCTGGTATAAAGAGTCTGCCTCAGTAGCATGAGTGAGATCAGATACCTCAATCTGGAAAGCAAGATCAGCTACCTCCTGCTTGAGCTTGGCAGTCTCTCTGCGGAGCTCAACAACCTGGGTGTATAAATCGGGTGGCTGCAAAGACAAATTATTAGATAATACAGTGATTTTGGGAGACGGAGGTGTAGGGGTGTACTCAGCAATAGGAGGCGATCTAGGCTCCTCAATAGTCTCTCCATAACCCTCCAAAGCATATCTCCAATTAGCTGGGTCATGAACACTGGTCATCATCGGATCAGGCAGCAAAAAGTAATGAACAGCCTCGTTGTCGATCAACAATCTGAACTGGTTGGGGTTTGCAGAGGCTCTCCTTATCAACCCTCTGTCTAGGCAGAAATCAACGTCCATGGTGGTGTATTCACAGAAAACCCTGAGATGTAACAACTTACGCGAAAGGCCTAAAGCAGCAGCAATCTGGGTAACAATACCTCCCACATGAATAATACCTACTGATGACCTGGCAATACTGCTAAGACCTTTCAGCAGAAAGTTCCCACATGCCACAGGACGTGACTGGGTCGCACAAAACAGTAGAAAGATCTCCTCCTCACTAAGCAAGGTCTCAGCATCTGGCAATCCAAAGAAAGAGTGTGCTATGATCATCTGAAAATACCTCAATGCAGGGTTGTGGATAACATGTGAGAACTGGGTGGAAGGATCCTGACTCCCTCCACCAGAGATATCACTCCAGAACTTCTCCACTTCCCTACTCAGAAAGTATCCCATAGGTGTCTCAGGAATAGCATCAGGGGTCGTCTGAAAACCTAATAAATCACCAAACTCCTTATGAGTGAAGGAGTACTCAGTCCCAAATAACCTGAAAATAGCACATCCATCTGGTCCGGCCCAGGGGTCATAAGAAAACGAGCTGAGGAACTCCAAAGTGAGGTTCCTATAGGTGTTGTTCAGGTCGTCGAACTGGTCCCATTGAAGCTGGTGGCATAAGAATCTGACACTAGGCTCAATGCCTAAAGCCTCCATGCAAGCCTGATCTGGGTACCTCTTAGGTGACATAGGACGTCTGAAGTGGACAAAGTAACGCTCTCTCTGGGCGTCATTCCTGAAAGTCACATGCATGTCGTCAAAGTTCTGCATTCTGCACAGAGTTAGGAAGAAAGTCCTGTAAAACACAAACATTTTAAACATTAGTCCTGACAAAATATAACAAGAAATAAAATAAAACAAAATGTAGAAAGAGTAAATAAGGTAAGAAAATCATGGGTTGCCTCCCATGCAGCGCTTGTTTAACGTCGTTAGCTTGACGACTGGAACTTATACATCTCTTGTCGGGATTGGTGGATCACTTAGAGTGTGGCTGGAGTAGGTTGTTGGAATGTCTCCTCCTTCGTAGAGCTTCAGTCTTTGTCCATTGACGATGAATGGTTTACATGTCTCGTTTTTTATTTCAACAGCTCCAGACCTCAGAATTTTTGATACTTTGAAGGGGCCAGTCCATCTTGAACGGAGCTTTCCTGGGAAGAGTCGTAGCCTAGAATTGAACAGGAGAACAGGGTCGCCTAAGTTGAAGTCTTTTCTTACGATTCTTTTGTCGTGCCAAGCTTTTGTTCTTTCTTTGTATATTATGGCATTCTCGTAGGCTTGCTGTCTGAGTTCTTCCAATTTGTGGATGTCAAGGATACGTTTCTCACCAGCAGTTAGGTAATCCAAATTCAAAGTTTTAATGGCCCAATAGGCCTTATGCTCTAACTCAAAAGGTAAATGACAAGATTTTCCATAGACTAGTTGGTAGGGGGTTGTTCCTATAGGGGTTTTGAAAGCGGTTCTGTAGGCCCATAAAGCCTCTTGAAGCTTTTGCGACCAATCTTTTCTGGATACAGAGACAGTTTTTTCTAAAATTTGTTTAATCTCCCTATTAGATACTTCCACTTGGCCACTAGTCTGTGGGTGATATGGTGTTGCTACTCTATGCTTAACTCCATACTTGCTTAAAAGCTTATCAAATATTCTTGATATGAAGTGAGATCCTCCATCACTTATAACTAAACGGGGTGTTCCAAATCTGGGGAATATATAATTTTTAAATAATTTAATCACTACTCTAGTGTCGTTTGTGGGTGCAGCTATCGCTTCAATCCATTTAGACATGTAGTCTACTGCAACTAAGATATACTTGTTTCCTAAAGATGGTGGGAATGGTCCCATGAAATCTATACCCCATACGTCGAAGAGTTCTACTTCTTGGATGTTTCTTAAAGGCATTTCGTCGCGTCTTGATATATTTCCTGTGCGTTGGCATCTATCACATTTGACAATGTAAGCATGGACATCACGCCACATGGTAGGCCAGAATAGGCCAGCTTGAAGAATCTTGGCGTAGGTCTTAGAGGTGCTTGCATGTCCACCATAAGGCGCAGAGTGACAATGCTGAATTATACTTTCTACCTCGTCTTCTGGAACGCAACGGCGGAAAATGCCATCTTTACCTCTCTTGAAAAGAAGTGGCTCATCCCAATAGAAATTTCTAACATCACTTAAGAACTTCTTCTTCTTGTGGTAATCGAGATCAGGGGGTATGATATCAGCGGCTAGGTAATCAGCGTACCAGGGCACGTTACTTACAGCTAAGGATTTTTGGAAGTGCTCATGAGGGTCTGGTTCTTTATCTTCAATGGTTTCCAACTGGGCTATCAATCTATCATAGGCAAAATCATCATTTATGGGTACTAATTCAGGATTCAGGTATTCTAGCCTAGATAGGTGATCGGCTACTACATTTTCTGTGCCTTTTTTATCTCGGATATCTAAGTCGAACTCTTGTAGCAACAAAATCCATCGAAGTAACCTGGGTTTAGCATCTTTTTTACTTAGTAGGTAACGGATGGCAGCATGATCGGTGTAAACTATAATTTTGGCTCCTACTAGATATGATCTAAATTTGTCTATAGCGAAAACTACAGCTAGGAGTTCTTTCTCGGTTGTTGCGTAATTGAGCTGGGCGGCGTCTAGGGTTCTACTGGCATAATATATTACATGTAATCTTTTATCTTTTCTCTGACCTAGAACGGCTCCTACAGCGTAATCACTGGCGTCACACATTATCTCAAACGGTTCAGACCAATCAGGGGGTTTCATAATGGGTGCTGAAATCAATGCTTGCTTCAAAAGGTTGAATGCTTCATTGCATTTTTCATCAAAGATGAATTCAGCATCTTTCATTAACAGGCCAGTTAAAGGTTTTGTTATTTTGGAGAAGTCCTTGATGAAACGGCGGTAGAATCCAGCGTGTCCAAGGAAACTTCTAACTTCCCTGATAGTCTTGGGGGGTTTTAGGTTCTCTATAACTTCTATTTTTGCTTTATCTACCTCTATACCTCTTTCGGAGATTATATGTCCTAAAACAATTCCTTCAGTCACCATGAAATGGCATTTTTCCCAATTCAGCACAAGGTTCACCTCCACACATCTTTCCAGGATTTTCTCAAGGTTGATAAGACAATTTTGGAAATCAAAACCGCAAACCGAGAAATCATCCATAAATACTTCCATGATTCCATCTAGATAATCTGCAAAGATTGACATCATGCAACGTTGGAAAGTAGCAGGGGCATTACAGAGTCCAAAAGGCATTCGTCTGTAGGCAAAAGTTCCAAAAGGGCATGTAAAGGTAGTTTTTTCTTGATCTTCTGGATGTATAGGTATTTGAAAGAATCCCGAATACCCGTCTAGATAGCAGAAGTAAGAGTGTCTGGCAAGACGTTCTAACATCTGGTCTATGAACGGTAAAGGGAAATGATCCTTCCTAGTTGCTTTATTTAACTTTCTATAGTCTATGCACATACGCCAACCTCCTTCTATCCGCTTTGCTATTTGTTCACCTTTCTCATTTTGCACAACTGTGATGCCTCCCTTCTTGGGTACCACATGCACAGGGCTCACCCACTTACTGTCCGAGATCTGATATATTATACCTGCTTCAAGCAACTTCAGAACTTCCTTTTTGACAACATCACTCAGTATAGGGTTTATCCTTCTCTGGTGCTCTCTGGAAGGTTTTGAATCTACTTCGAGCGAAATCCGATGCATGCATACGGATGGACTTATACCTTTCAGATAAGAGATATTATATCCTAAGGCTGAGGGATATCTTCGTAAAACGTCCAAGAGTTGATCTGTTTCTTTTTGTCTCAAGGCAGCACTAACTATAACCGGACGATTCATTTCTTCATCAAGAAACTCATATCTCAGGTTCTTAGGTAGTTCCTTAAGTTCCAAGGCTGGTTTAATAGGGCAAGGCATAGGATCTGGGGTAAGGGATAAACATTCGTAAAGGTTATCATCGATGTAGGGTTTCTTATAATTGTCATCTTCCAAAATAAGAGTTGATGGCAGCTTAATTGTTTCAATGACTTCTCCTTGCTCTAACTCCCTAACACATTCATCAATGATATCTATCGCATAACACGCATCTCCTATCACAGGTGCCATAAGAAATTTTGAAAGTATAAATTCTATCTTCTCGTTCCCTACCTCAAAGGTTAGCTTCCCCTTTTTGACATCTATTATGGCTCCAGCAGTCGATAAGAATGGTCTACCTAGAAGAATTGGTATGTCATCATCTTCTTTAATGTCCATGACAACAAAATCAGTAGGGATAAACAGCTGACCTATCCTAACAGGGACGTCTTCAAGTATGCCTATCGGATATTTAACAGATCTATCGGCTAATTGAAGTGACATCTTGGTAGGTTGCAACTCTCCTAAATTTAACCTTTCGCAAACCGCTAAGGGCATTAAGCTCGCACTAGCTCCTAAGTCTAGAAAAGCTTTTTCGATGACATGACTCCCCAAAGTACAAGGAATGGAAAAGTTTCCAGGATCTTTATCCTTTTTTGCTAATTTATTTTCGGCAATAGAATTACATTCCAAGGGTTTCGGATCATCAAGTCTACGTTTATAGGTAAGGATGTCTTTGAGAAACTTTGCGTAGGATGGTATTTGGGTAATGGCTTCTGTGAACGGGATTTCTACGTGAAGTTTTTCTATAACTTTAATGAATTTCTGATACTGATTATTGATCTGGGTTTGTTTAAGTCTTTGCGGATATGGTATTGGTGGTTTGTATGGCGGGGGTGGTATATAGGTTTTGTTTTTGGGTTCTTCTCCTTTTTCTTGACTTTCCTGGTTTACAGATTCCTCTGGTTTCTTCTTTTTATCTGGGATGTTGTCATCTTCCTTAGAAGTTTTGGGATCACTCAACCTCGGGTTACAAGGTTCATCATAAGCGGTCCCACTTCGTAGGGTAATGGCATTTGCTTGTCCTTTCGGGTTTTGTTGAGGTTGTCCAGGGAATTGTCCTCCAGGTGTGGTCTGAGGGGCTTGGTTTAAAGCTACCTGCGAGATTTGGGTTTCAAGCATCTTATTGTGAGTGATTATTTGGTCAACCTTGGTTCCTAACTGGGTAATTAGTTCGTTAACATGAACGTTTTGGTTCATGAACTCCTTGTTTTGTTGGATTTGAGCAGCGACAAAATTATCCACGATTTTCTCAAGGCTCGGTTTTGGTGGTACAGGTTGCATAGGTTGATTTGATCTTGGGGCTTGATAACTTGATTGTCTCGGAGGGGCAGTATTTTGGATAGGGTTATTATTCTTATAGGAAAAGTTTGGGTGATTCCTCCATCCAGGGTTATAGGTATTTGAAAATGGGTTTCCTTGGGTGTAGTTCACTTGTTCAGAGCTGGTCTCGTTTAACAGACTGCATTCTGCGGATTGGTGTCCTTTCGTCCCACATATCTCACAAT
Organism: Lathyrus tuberosus; assembly: GCA_022829125.1. Taxonomy (NCBI): domain Eukaryota; kingdom Viridiplantae; phylum Streptophyta; class Magnoliopsida; order Fabales; family Fabaceae; genus Lathyrus; species Lathyrus tuberosus. The sequence continues at coordinate 368,815 of JALAZF010000920.1, read as the reverse complement.
CTGACGAAACTGCGGCTGCAGTATTCGGGGTTGTACACATATGCTCAACTTTTAGGGCTAATGCGTCCATTTTAGCTTGCATCATGTCTATAGAGCTTAACTCATGTATTCCTCCTTGGGCTTCCTTCTTTTCCACTGTCGCTCGTTCTACTCCCCACGATTGATGGTTTTGGGCCATATCTTCGATAAGGGCACTAGCTTCAGGGTAAGGTTTGTTCATCAGTGCGCCACCTGCGGCGGCGTCGATGGTCATCTTAGTGTTATAATGAAGTCCATTATAGAAGGTTTGAATGATTAACCAATTTTCTAAACCATGATGTGGGCATGCTCTTAACAGCTCTTTATATCTCTCCCAGGCTTCGAACAACGATTCTCCTTGGTTTTGGGTAAATCTAGTTATTTGGTTTCGAAGAACAGCGGTCTTACTCGGGGGAAAATATCTGGCAAGGAATACTTTTCTAAGGTCTTCCCAACTTGTTATGGAATTTGGTGGAAGGGAATCTAACCAAGATAGGGCCTTATCTCTGAGGGAAAAAGGAAATAATCTTAAGCGAATCGCCTCAGGAGGGCTCCATTGGTTTTAAAGGTGTCTGCTAGTTGGAGAAAGTTTTTCAAATGTTGGTTTGGGTTCTCTGTAGCAAGACCTGCGAATTGTCTCTGCTGTACTAACTGCAGCAGGGATGGTTTAAGTTCAAAATTGTTAGCTGGTATGGCCGGATTTACTATACTAGAACTAGGTTCCTCGTTGGATGGTTGGGCGAAATCCTTAAGAGGTCTTTGATTTTGATCTTCGGCCATAGCTTTCCTAAGTTTACGGAAATATAAACGTGCGCGAGCGTAACGTTCTGGTTCAGCTAGAGGGTCTACTAAACTGCCGGTACTACGAGTTTTTCGCATTGACCGGCGGGTAACTTCCTTAGTCTAAACGGTATAACAACAGGGTACGAAATTTGACGAAATTGGTCCCCGGCAACGGCGCCAAAAACTTGATGCGTGTTTTTTTTTTCGCAAGTGTACGAACGCGTCAGAGTAATATATAAGATTATCGTATCCACAGAGACCAAGTGTCAATCTATCGCTATCTATTGTTAAGGTGTGTATCTAAGGTGATTGAAAATAGTAGTTTGAAGAGTGCACGGTAGTAAATAAAGTAATTAAAATTAATTGATAAAGACAGGTTCGAATGCAATTCACACAACCAATTGATAATCCAAGTACTTGCTAATAGAACTACTTACGGGCAATGTTTTCTACTTTGAAAAGAACTAATTTGACAGGAACTGTCGCTTTCGCGTATTCAGAACCGAGTTGTACCCCCTAATCAAACCCTCTTATTGTCACGGATAAAAAGGCGCGCATTGCGTTAGAGTAGTAAACCTATTTTTAAGAAATATAGTATCTTGACCAAGTTGAAAAGTATTTTAACCTGGATTTTCTAAAAAAAAGAGGTTCTTACGAACCAGACTTTAAACTTCTTAACGCGTCCGAAAATGGTTTTAAAATCTCTTTTCCTTTTAAATTAAAAACTCCTAATAAACTAAACAAAGCGCTTTCGCTGTTTTTGAAATAGTTTAAAAACAATTAAGTTTAGATAGGCGTTGGACGGCTTTCGATCTTACCCAACGGAATTTAAGAACAGGAAAACTTATATTGAAAGTTAAAATAGCCCTTAAGTGTTTCCACTAACAATTGTACAGATTATCGGTTCGGTTATGATCTTCACATTCTAACCTTTATAAAATTAGCCAGACATGGTAAAGTAAAAGTTCATTTTTAGATTTTTCATAAAAAAGTATTTAAGTGCGAGTGCGGAAAGTAAATGAAAGTAGTGCGAGTGCGGAAAGTAAATGAAATTAAAGCGAGTGCGGAAAGTAAATGAAATTAAAAGCGAGTGCGGAAAGTAAATGAAATTAAAAGACAGTGCAAGAAATAAAGTTGACAAAAGGTAAAGTAATAAAAACCTGCTCCAATCGGAGTGGTTGAATACAATGCGAACTGAAAGTAAAATGGCGGCAGGATTAACTTCCTTCCAGAGTGCTCCAAGACTTAATCTCACAGGCTCTTACAGACTCGATCTCTCGAATGTAGTAACACCTCGATGTGAAGCGATTACCACTATTACACTGATATATGCTTATGAACAACTAAACTTGGATGAAGAAAAACGAAAACCTAAAGTCCTATTTATAGGCAAGGAAACATGTGGAAAAGACAAGGATGCCCCTAGCATTTGAATTTGGGAGGGAACTCGCTTTGTTCTTGTGGCGCCCGCCACAACACCATGGCGCCCGCCATGAGTGTAAACTTGCTTGGGCAGTTGGAGATCGTGGGGAAAAACAGTTGGGAGGAGTTTGAGACATGGCCACGTCATGGAAGACCCTGTGGCGGCCGCCATAGTGGATGCCATAAGTGTAAAATGCTGATTTTCTCTATTTTAGCTCATTTCGACTTCCTTTTCGCTCCTTTTCTCGCTCGGGGCTCTGATTAGACTAAAAACCTGAAAACAAAGAAAAACATAATAATAACATAATAAAATGACATTAAAAGACTAAGAATGCATGCGAAATCGGAGTAAAAAATACGGTGAAATTCAGTGTCATCACCTCCCCTCATGTTGTAAGTCCCATCTTTCTTTTTTAAAATCTTATGGGCCTCTCCTTGAGTTGTAAGACCCATCCCTTTGTAAATAAACCATCTTGGGCCTCAGTCGTTGTATAAGTCCCGATGCGATCTTCAAAACAACGGTGCGATCACTGTTAAAACCTTGGGCACTCTCCTTGAGTATAAGCCCCAACAATTTTTTCAAAATAACTTTTCTTTTGATTTAGATTCAAATATACGTGTTGTTATCAAAACTTTCTTTAATTTCTTTGAACAACTAACAATACAGCATGGAAGCTTGCTCACCTGTAAGTTTTATCTGCTTTCATTTACTCGCTTTCATATATATATATATATATATATATATATATATATATATATATATATATATATATATATATATATAACTGTATTGTGGGAAGTTGCGCACTGTAAGTCTTCTTTCATATCCTTTTAAATACCTGTCATATATCAACTGTATATATACTAGTATAGTTATTTATAGTTTTCCCCGACAACTAGGTCTAGAACTAGGTAAAGCCATATTGGTCACTCTTAAATACAGTCAAAACTAGATCCCCATAGGACTTCCAGATACAGTCTTGCCTTCTCTTGGGCTTAAACAATATGGAACAAAGAGAAAGACAATATTCCCTGTGAACCTTTTCTCAGACTGTCACCCTAGAAATTGTCAAAGAAATTCTACTCCCCAGAGTTGATCTATTCTCGGTGAATAGCATCTCTTGAGTTTCTTCAAACCTCAGAACTTTCACTAAATGATCTATTCTCGGTGAATAGAATTTCTTGAACTTTTCTTGGTTTGGGACCCACGGGCTTCCTAAAAGCATCCCCGCCTCCTCTTGGGCTTTGTACAAGGACCCTCCGGCTTCTTAGAAGTTCTCATGCCTTCTCTTGGGCTTAATACAAGGACCCTGAAGACCTCTTAAAGGTATAAGACATAACTTAGTCATCCTTTGCTAGAGCAGTCTTTCCAGTGTCAAAACTCGAACTTAGGGTCGATACTCATCCCTTAAAAGAGTCAGCCTCCTATGGGAGGCATCATACAAAAGATAAAACTCTTCCATACCAATAGACTTGGACAGTCTAAATACCCTTGAGTCTCTAAGAAATTCTCAAGTTCCCTATAGAACATAGGAAGAAACCTGATCACCTGATCAATCTCCAGTAGTGTTAAGCTCATGGGTTATAAAACTCAGTCTCTCTCCTAAAAGAATCTCAACCAGGGACAGTTTATCACCAGTATCAGAACCTCAAGGCAACTGATACCTCAACTCTTCTGTAACCCTCAGCAAGAGTTGATTCCCAATTTGGAACTACCTCGGGATCTGAATAATCCCCGACAGAAGCTAGCCTCCTCTTAGGCTTTGTATAATGATCTTCCCTCAGCACAATCAACCTCCTCTTAGGCTTTGTACAATGATTCTCCCCAGCAGAGCCAATCTTTGCAGACTCTCTTGTTGAGTAAATCACTTTTTAGACTCTCTTGTTGAATCAATCACTCTTACAGACTCTCTTGTTGAGTCAATCACCTTTCAATACTCTCTTGTTTAGTCAACCCTTTTTGCCTCAATCTCGGGCATTGTACGAGACAGATAAAAAGCACTCTCTTGTTGAGTCAATCTTTTCCAGCCTCCTCTTAGGCTTTGTATAATGATTTCCCTTAGCAGGAGTTAGCCTCCTCTCAAGTTGTTTAGAATGATTTCTCCAACTTGTTCAGCCTCAATCCTGGGCTTTGTACAGGATAGATAAAAGCACTCTCTTATTGAGTCAAACCCTTTTTAGCCTCAATCTTGGGCTTTGTACAAGACATAAATTTTCATAACCTTCTCTTAAGCTCGGGACAAACATCTTCCCCAGTGGAATCAACTCCTCTTAGCCTTCTTTAGGCTTCGAGAAATAAATTCCCTAAGCTAAGTCAAACTCTTTCCCGCCTCTATTTTGGGCTTTGTACAAGACAGATAATACTCTCCAGCAGAGTCAAAATCCTTTTAGCCTCCATCTTGGGATTTGTACAAGACACCTAAAATATCCTCAGTCGAGTCAGTAAAGTTTATTTTAGCCTCAGTCTCAGGCTTTATACGAGACAGACATAACATTTTTCCTGGAAAAGTCAAACTTTCAGCCTCCTGTTAGGCTTTGTATAAGGATTTCCCCAGTGGAGTCAATCAACCTCTTAGCTTCAACCTTGGGCTTTGATCAAGGCACACAAAAATCAACATCTCCCTTTAGAGATGACAAGTTCTCTTTCAGTTAAATCTTTTAGCTTCAATCTTGGGCTTTGAACAAGACACAAATAAACCCTTTAGCTTCAATCTTGGGCTTTGAATAAGACACCGAAACATATTTTTCCTCCCTTAGAATAGGAGGAACTACGATTACTCTGATTTCTCTGTTTCGTTTAAACGGGAATACGTGGGCATAAGATTGCGAAATCTTAGCAAGCATATTAATCAAAACTCTAGGTCCAGTACCTTCATACCAATCAAAACTTAGGTCTAGTACCTTACCAAAAACATCGGAACAACCCGAACATCAACATCAAAACTCACTCATTCATACTTCCCAAGAAACTTTCCCAACCCATTAACGGATAAACACCATCAAGTACAAAGCGAAACCTAATGCTAATATTATGTGGATAACCATATATAGGATGGGTAATTGATAACTCCCCATTGTATAACCTGACCCCGGACCCCCCAATCTCTTTTAAGCGTTTGTTCAGTTAAACATTCGCGTGCAAGGTTAGTTTTAGATAGCTTCCCTTTCCCTTCCAGCTTCATGGGATAAATAAGAAATCAGAAAGTCGCACCCCCTCCTACCATTGCAGTGAGGAAAACCCAGCGATAAGGTGGTCGCGTCACCGACATAAATCGCTCGCTACAGAAGACAGAAAAATTTCCAAACTTTTTCTTTACAGTGTAACAAAACTACGAAAAACCCATTTAACAACGGTTGGGAAATATATGTAATCATGCGTGCACAGACATTGTTATGTAGAGTGTCGTTGTATATATGATACTTACAATCACAGACCAGTAGTCGTTGTATTAAACTGGAAAAAGCGCTACCTATCACAACGTTTTATACAAACAACCGTTGTGATAAAGTAATTATCCTAGGTTCGATTCCCAGCTGCGCTGTTTTGATATTTGTTTTTTTCTGGACAGCGCGCAAGATATTATAACGGTTGTGTAATATAATTATTGTTAAAGCACAAGATATTATTACGATTATGATGTATAACCGTTGTTACATATTCTTTAGAATTAAGAAAAAGATTACTGATTATATAATTAATCTCTTTTTTTAACCTGTATTATTGTTAACCATATCACCGCAGAAAATACAACTAATATTTGTGATAAAGTAATCATAATAATGTTAATTGTATCTTATTCATAATATCACATAATTGTATAATATTCAATTGTAACAAATATCTTACAATTTATCAGAACAAACAACTTACAGTTTACACATTACATAACATCACATAATTGTATCATATTCAATTGTAACAAATATCTTACAATTTATCATAATAAACAACCTACAGTTTACACATTACATAACATCACATAGTTGTATCATATTCAATTGTAACAACGATCTGGAAATTTGTTATCTTTTGGTAACATTTCCTTTAGCAGTTCAAGTAATTGCGTGAAACTTTTATCCGACCATCCATTTGTTGCCTTTAGATTAAACAACTTTAACACCACCGACAATCGTGTAAAATTTGTGCATCCCTTATATAAAGGGGTGTCTTTATCACTACATAAAGTATCATAAATATGAGCATTCTTGAAAGAAGATTCCCCAATATCATGGAACATATCCTCTAGTTGATCTTCCATATATTCATCTTCATCGACTCTTTGACTTTGTGACGCACGACTTTCCTCCACTTCACCATGCCTCCATATTATATAATTTTGACATATACCATCACAACAAAGGTGATGGAATATTTCATCCTTTCTACACCTTTTGATATTCGCGCAAAGAACACAAGGACAATAAAAGATACCACTATTTTTGGGAAGATATTTATCAGCGTATTCAAGAAATTCAAGAACTTCTTTCTCATAAACTGGACCTAATCTATCGGCTTTCTTCCAACTACGATCCATAACAACTTCTGAAGTTTATACACATATAATAATGTGAATGACACACTAAAAGGTAATCCAAAATCTTAATGCATATGCAAATCTAAACCTAAAGCATATAAAACATTTACTCTAATACAGGCTTGAGCATAAACAACATAAACATACTGACTTGAGCATATACAACATAAACAAAGAAAAAAGGAATGAAGATGTTGAAGAATACCATACTTCGAAGCTGAAGAATCAAATGAACGAAGAGGGTGTGAAGATTTGAGCTACAAAGAGGGTAAAGTTTACGCCACCGCTGTCATCTCTGGCTCGCTTGTTCAACTAGGGCGTCTTTTGAAAGAAATAATATAGAATAAGTTTTGTTTTAATTTATCAGTGAACCCTTTAATTACGGTTGGAAAACACAACCGTAGTGGAATTGAAGACCTCTTACAACAATTATTTTACTTCACCGTTGTAAACTATGATCTAGTTTTTCCTCTGCCTCTACAGTGATTTGTCTCGCCTTCAGGTCGCCCGACGACCATGACAGATTTTCCCCTTCTTGGTTTTGTTTCCACTATTTGCTCTGTGTCTTTTTCTTTGATTTCTTGCATATTTCCTGCACACTTAGCACACACGTCAAGGATACCAAAGCCAGTTGCAATTTATATGACATTGTAGAAAAACTTAGGGAAATTAATCATTGAAACCGCAAAATAGAGTCGAAAATGCCAATATTTTTTGTAAAAAAAATAGTCAAAATTTTCACTTATCACTTATCATTATTATTCTTATATGAGAAATTTGGATGATTTTTCCATCCAGGGTTATACGTATTGGAACATGGATTCCGCTGTGAATAATTAGCCTGGTCATGGGTATGCTCAGATAATAACTGAAATTCACCAGTGACATGTCATTGGACTCCACAAATTTCATAGTTTGGAGTCACAATAACTATGGTAGCTGCAGGGGTAATGGTCAAATTGTCGATCTTTTAGGTGAGGGCATCTACTTTAGCATTCATTTGATCAAAATCGATCACCTCATTTTCAACGAGAACGCCCTCTCTTCCCCATTAATAATGGTTCTGGGCCATATTCTCTATGAGTTGGTAGACTTTAAAAAAGGACTTGTCCATCAAAGCTCCTCCTATCGTAGCATCAAGAGTCATCCTCGTATTATAGATAATACCATTATAGAAAGTATGGATAATCAACCACTATTCTAAACCATGATACGGGCAGAGCCTCATCATGTCCTTATACCTCTCTCCGGCCTAAAAAAGGTATTCACTGTCGGCTTGTCTAAAACAAGTTATCTGGTTTTTTAACATTGTCATCTTACTTGGCGGGAAATATCTAGCTAAGAACGCCTTTTTGAGCTCATTCCATATGGTGATGGAATTATATGGTGAAAGCTCAAAGAGTTTGACTAAATTTTGGTAAAACATAATGTTGGGAAAAATGTTCCAACATGAAAGTTTTAGACCCAGACTAAAGATGTCGAGTGAAATGTCACAGCATGAAGATTCGACATCATGACTATCACAACAGGCTTGTTTCAAATCTGTTCCAAGATTCAAGGCGCGATTGGCAATGGATCAAGGAACAAAGATATGAAGCCCAACAAAGCAGAATACTATAAAAGAAGACCAAAACCTAGGCAGAAAAGAGGGAGAGGGGACGACATAAACTTAGGAATCCTATTTTGTAAAGTAGGGTTTAAGTTTTGAGAGTCGTAGGTTTCTCTTGTAAGTCTCCCTCTGTATCGATTTGATGCAGTGTGGTAGGCATAGATACTTGTACAGATTCAAAAGCCTATAGGCAATGAATCGTGTAGTGTTCTTGGATGAAGCTTTAAAGCAAATCCAAGTTAACTTGTTAGTCAAGGTTGTTTGACTGAACTTTATATTGGAATAGGTGTCTTTCAATAGGGTAGATACAGTTATGAGGTATTAACTGTTATATAATCACAGGTTGTGATTTAGGGATTGAGATGGGTTTCTCTTATCAATTAGATGTGACTTCTAATGATAAAGACTTCATTGGGTAGTGATAGGTTAGCGTGGGTGCTTTTTGTAAACCTGATGTTGTTTACATAAAACTATACTACTGATATTGATTTCTTCTTCCTGGATTGGTATCCCCTAGATGTAGGTGAGTTGCACCGAACTGGGTCATCATAATCTGTGTTGTTTATCATTCTGCTATTTTCCGTTCAGTCTCGATTAATATATTGGTTCAGATGTCGTAACATCTGTGATTTTACAGTTCTGATATTCAAGGCATCAGTCTGCTGTTATTCCTCTGCGTTTAAAATGTTTATGCAGAACAATGTCTTGACATGTGTTAGGATATTTGTTGTCTGCATTGCCAGAATTTCAATTGGTATCAGAGCAGGCATCCTGTCTATTTCTGGATGAGATCTTTGGGAGATACTTTATGGCGTTTAAACAATGAGGAGTTTTAAAGATCAGATCAATCAACTCACACATACTCAAAGGTATTAATGGATGGGATGAATGTTCTGGATAATAACCCAGAGGTTGTTCATGTTGCTGAGGATGTTCTACAACAACTACAGGAGAAGTGGCTAGTTCTCTTGTTGGAGTGTCATATAAGATGTTCTGACATCTTATTAGGGCAAGCAGGACATGTTCCTTGGTGGTTCCGCTGCATGTGTTTCTGATGGGAGAGCTCTAGAATTATGGGATTATGGAGTTGTTGCTGAAGACAGATGGTGGAAGATCTCAATCTCGGCCTCTATATGTGAAGATATCTGCATTATTTTATTCCAAAGTCGGGAGCGATGAAATGAAGGGATTTGTTGGAAGATATCTGGTATGGTGACTTGGTACTTGGAAGCTTGGCTCCATGGTACAGTGTGAAGTCAGTTGAAGATGAGAGGAGTTGAGTTTAAGTTTATCAAGTTCATGCTCTGGGAGTTTGATAAATTATTGACCGACTAGGTTGTTAAAGATACTTGAGAATTCTCTCAAGTCCACTCATAAAGGCGTCTTAGTCGTTCATCTGGAGTCTTCTAGTTATTCTTTTGACTAGAAGGTGTTTCTATGGAACACAATCTGAAGAAAGTGGAGGTGATTTATTTTCACCATCCAAAACAGCAAGGAAGGATTCATCTCTCTTAACCCTAAAGGTGGATCCAATCTAATTGAAGTTTTTAGAATCGTTGAGATAAATAATATTTATTCAGAGAGAATCTTAGTTACTTGAGTCAAGGGTGGCAGCCTTGGTATCTCAACTATTTGTGTCAAAGAAGATACTTGCAAAAGATTGAATACTTGATAAGTGTTCATGAATTTATCTGGTGGAGCTTAGCTACAACAGTGAAGAAGAGTTATTGGACAAGGATTTAAGATCAATTGCTATTTGTGGAATTCACAAGTATTTAATTGATTTTTCTTGAAAGTCAAGATTGCTGATGTTCAACAAGATGTTGGAACATCTCATCATCAGAGTTTGTGCAGAATCATGGGAGGGGTACTACATACGCTTCATCATCTGTTTTAGTCTTGGGTGTTGACCTAAGAATGGCCTTTAGTATGGTATGACAGAAGCATGTGATCTCTGGAGAGTTTCCTGGTAAGAAACTGGTCTGGACTTTGGTGTTGTTGAAGATAAAGATGAAGACATCATAATCTTGATGTTACTTCTTAGATCAGTTTATTTCTGATCTAGGAGGAATGAAGTGTTGGTGATGGCACAACTTGTATCTATTTCTGATCTAGGTACTTGGGAGCATGGGATCTTGCTTAGCTTGAAAGGTCAAGGTTAACTGGAAATTTTCTCTAACTTTCTACAGACTGCTCTACTAAGGAAAGTGGCATTCCTTGGTATGGCTATGGTGTAGTCTAGGACTACTTTAACTTCTGAAGATTCAAACGTGGCAGGTGTGAAGTTTTTGGAGTTTCAAAGCAGGATGGAGGTTGTCTACTCAAACTTGGTTGATGAATCAAGTCTATGAGAGCATGGAACTCTTGTTCTATAATAGGGAGGAGGTTCTTCTAAGTGCCAGAAGGAGGAGCTGAATTCAGCAGTTGGATGTCATATCATAATGTTCTGACATCTAGCTTAACATCAGAATCTCAGCTGATGATGTAGCACATCAGCTTAAGATAAGGTGATCTTTAGGAGAATGAAAGTTATGGATGCTTCAAAAAGGTATATCTCATGCAGTTTGCGGGAGTTGTGGTTTGAGAAGATGTTACATGTATAAGAGGCTTGGTGGATCCAAGATGTCTTGCTATGGAGCAAGTAGTTCATGTGACTTGAATATCTGATTTCATTGGCGAATTAGTGTATCTTGTGGGAGTTTTGAAGAAGAGTGAGATCAATCAAAAGGTGGCATTTGGTTGGTTTCATAGTGTACATTAAAGCAGGGTGCCTGGAACTGATTGCTCTTGTGCAGAAGGGTGGTTGGTTGAAAACGTAAGGAGGATCTGGTTTATATTGGAGCTTATGGCAGAAGTTCTCAGTTTATGGAAGATTACCTTCCTTTGGTGGATGAGAGTTTATCTCTCTCTGGGTTTCTGAAGTTCTCTTTGTTTAAGGTGGTGGCGCAGTGTTGTTTGAAGATGTTCAGTTGGATTACTATGCAGATAGTAAGTCCAGTGGTGGAGCATATCAAGAACCATGGTGAGTAGTGTCTATGATGTGTGAAGGATGTCCTAACTGATGTTAGAACATTATCTGGGTTGGTTATCCTCGGAGTAGGATACTAAGTTCTGAGTGTAGAACTTGACACTCACATCTTGTCTGTGAAGTATTTATCTTATCATACGGGAGAATGATGGGTAAAGGATTGTCTTGGAAGTATGATGTGAATGGGGCATGCTAGAAGTGAATCGGTTTGGTGCTTATGGAGCAAATGGAATGAAGATTTCTGGAGCATGTGTTTGATGTTCTTCAAGTGTGAAGAATATCTATGTGAGCTAGCAAACTAAGGGGCCTGCGCATCTCTTTGAGGAATGTGAAGCATTCTGATTCAATTGGGTTGTATCTCAGGGAACAAGGAGATTCATACATGAGAATTCAGGAGGAGTTTGTGTGGTGTATGGATGGTTTCTGGACGAGAGGGATCAAAGGAGCTTTGATCTCAATCCAAGAGTTTGTTGGTTGTGGTACACGGACGCGTTCTGGGTATTCACACACTATATGATCATGAAGTTGTCATGGGATATCATGTAATGGCTTTGGGTGGTTCTTGGTGAAGAAGCATCTGTTGAGAAAGATAGGGGGAGAACTTATATCTGATTTATGTACTGGTGTGGTACATGGTTTACTTGAGGGTCAAGCAGTAGGTGAATGTGTTCAGCAAGTGTGTTGAACTAAGGGTGTGCTCTTGACGACATGAAGATGCATCTTATGTTTTCCATTCATTTAGGGTGTTCTTTTGGCAAAGGAGCACTGGTTGTCTACGACAGGGGGAGTAGATCTCTATTTCAAATATATAGCTGCAATGGTACAGACTGCCTATCAAGATTGTTTCTGGTTTCAAGCAGTTGGTGATAGATTACCTCAAGTGAGGTTGATATGTCCGACGAGATATCGTGACATTTCCCTACTGATATGAGTTCTGGGTGAACTTATCAGAACGTTCTGATTCTACCATTGGGTGTCAATGGATTGAATTAGAAGTGGTGCAAGTATCTTGGGAAATTCTGTTGTTGTCTGGAAGAAATTAGTTTTCTACTAATGGAAGGGTAATCAAATGAATTTTGTTGTAATCAATGGTACTAAATCTGTATTAAGAAAGTCCTATCTATGGGGACCATAAGCCTGAAAAAATCAGGTTAGGTATCAGGACACTGTTCAGAAGTGGTTTCGAGGACAAGTCAGAAAAGGTGGAAACTTTTGAAATTAACCTGATTAGCAGTTATTGGACTCTTTGACCAGTCTTTTGGATTGGCTCTACCCACATAGCTTCTTCATTATTTAAGGAGAGTTGTGATGCTTGAAGTGTAAAATCTCTTCCTATTAAGTTGAGAGAGAATGGGTTTTATCCGTCTTTGGGAAAACACAATATGGGTATGGGTCTGCATGGGTCATTATTGTCAACTTTTGGCTAAAAAGGGGGAGAATGGCTTACTGCTAAGAGGTGTATGTGCATTTGTGCTGCTGGTATGCAAAAATGTTCCAAAGGATGTTCCAACGTTCTGGTTATAACATCTTGGGGAGTTATGTTTTGTGATCAGAGTTAGAAAGTAAGTTGTGTTTTGTGATCTGAGTTACATTCTCTATGTACTCGGTGTCACAAGGAAATGCAGAGGGTAACTCCAAATTATATTCTCCCTTTTCCTTAGCACTTGCTTCAAGTATTTTTCTACTGCATGCACTATCAGGCTGAAAGATGTTTTAGCCAAAATTTGTCAAAATGAGGAGATTGAAAGCTCCAAGATTTGGCTAAATTTTGGTAAAACATAATGTTAGGAAAGATGTTCCAACATGAAGGTTTCAGACCCATACTAAAGATGTCGAGTGAAATGTCACAGCATGAAGATTTGACATCATGACTATCACAACAGGCTTGTTTCAAATCTGTTCCAAGATTCAAGGCGCGATTGGCAGTGGATCAAGGAACAAAGATATGAAGCCCAACAAAATAGAAGACTATAAAAGAAGACCAAGACCTAGGCAGAAAAGAGGGGGAGAGAACGACATAAACTTAGGAATCCTATTTTTTAAAGTAGGGTTTAGGTTTTGAGAGTCGTAGGTTTCTCTTGTAAGTCTCCCTCTGTATCGATTTGATGCAGTGTGGTAGACATATATACTTGTACAGATTTAGAAGCCCGTAGGCAATGAATCGTGTAGTGTTCTTGGATGAAGCTTTGAAGCAAATCCAAGTTAACTTGTTAGTCAAGGTTGTTTGACTGAACTTTATATTGGAATGGGTGTCTTTCAATAGGGTAGATACAGTTATGAGGTATTAACTGTTAGATAATCATAGGTTGTGATTTAGGAAGTGAGATGGGTTTCTCTTATCAATTAGATGTGACTTCTAATGATAAAGACTTCATTGGGTAGTGATAGGTTAGCATGGGTGCTTTCTGCAAACCTGAGGTTGTTTACATAAAACTATACTACTGATAGTGATTTCTTCTTCCTGGATTGGTATCCCCAAATGTAGGTGAGTTGCACCGAACTGGGTCATCATATTCTATGTTGTTTATCATTCTGCTATTTTCAGTCCAGTCTCGATTAACATGTTGGATCAGATGTTGTAACATCTATGATTTTGCAGTTCTGATATTCAAGATATCAGTCTGTTGTTATTCCTCTGCGTTTAAAATGTTTATGTAGAACAATGTCTTAACATGTGTTAGGACATCTGTTGTCTGCATTGCCAAAATTTCATATGGTAGGGACTGTAGCCAGACTCTAGCTCTGTCCCTTAGGAAAAAAGGAAAAAAAACATAATTGAATGGCTTTAGGTTCGACGCCATTACTTTTTAGGGTATCAACATATTGCACAAACATAGAAATGTGCAAATTAGGGTCCTTCGTAGGGCTACTTGAGAACTGGTTCTGCTGCACGATTTGCAGTATATAGGGTTTTATCTAAAAAGTGTTAGCCTGGATCCCAAGGTTAACAATTCTTCAGTGTATCTCATTCTGAGATGGGACGACAAAGTCGTTAAGAGGGCGGGTATCATTATTCGCAGCCATTTGGGTATTGAATTGGGCACGTAAATATTCTAATTGGCGTCTAATGTTAAGAAAATGCTAGATTTCATAAATCGGTTGCTCTAATTTGTCCTTGGAGTTGCGGGTACTTGGCATACAATCGAGAAAACGAAAAGAAAGAAATACAAATGTGTCTTAGTCTATACGACCCAACAACGAAGTTACGATTGACTAAATTGGTCTCCGACAACGGCGCCAGAAACTTGATAGGTCCGCAAGTGTACGAAAATATCAGTTATAGTAAAAAATGTGTCGAACCCACAGAGACCAATATTAGCTACCGTTATTTATCTTTACTATGTGTATCTATGGTGATGAATAAGTGTTTTCATTTGCAGAAAAAAACAAAAAAAAAAGTTATTTTGAATTAATCAGGAAATGAGAGACCGAAACATGGTTCTCATCGACTGTTAGCACTCACAGAGTCGTTACTTATGATTAAAATGAGACAATATTTTCTTGTAGAAAAAGAATTAATTTTTAAGGTACCGTCAGCTTTCGCGTGGCCGATACCGAATTCTAGCCAGTATTCTAACTACCCACTTTCGCGTGTCCAACGTTTTTCAGTGCAAAATTCTTTTTGGAAAATAATTGTTTTTAATTACTCGAAAAGTGGCTTAAGATAGAAAATTTAATTTAAAGGTACCGCCTGCTTTCGCACGTTTGATACGGATTTTAAGCGTATAAATGCGCACTTTCGCGTGTCCGCTTATACTCTTAAAATTGCCTTTTTGAAAATTGAAATTTTCCTAATTGATAAGAAAATTCTTTCGTAGTGTTTAAAATCAAAAGATGAATTTTCCTACAGTCAGATAAAAGTTTCATTCTTTTGAATTGAAACCAATATCTCTACGTTTCTGCTTTTGTAGTAAACTTTAATTTCAAAAATAGAAAATATTCAGGCCTGAAACAATTCCCATTTTAATTATAATTTTAACGACTAATTAGAGAACTGTCGGTACGAAGGTCCTCACATTTCAGACTCGACAGAATTAGTCGGACATGTTTGTTACGTTAATGTTATTATAAATGGTTTTCATGTTCATGTTTAACATAATAAATATAATAATATTCAATAAAAACATGCAGGTACAATAGCAAATTAAAAGAAGTAGAAAAATAAAGAACATATATGAATTGAAATGCAATAATATAATAACTTGCTCCAAAGTAGATACTTGAATCTGGTACAGAGAAATGCTCGAAATAAAATTTGAAAAATTATGCCGGCAAAATTACACTAACAGTAACTCAAAGAGAGGTGGATGAAATTCAAACTAAGACTAAATATTGCAATAACTCCCCATGTGAGAAATTTATCGCTTTACAATAAGTACTTTTATGGCTCAAAAATAACAATAAGCTTGGATGTCGTTTTTCTAAACTGAAATATTCTATTTATAATGTCAAAATTCGTACTGGGTTGGGGGTGCTTAAGCTTGTGTATGAGAAGTAGAGAAAATGGAGAGAGTGTCAAAACTGAGTCCTGATACGTGAGAAGATTTTCTGAACTTAACACACCTGACGGGCGTCATAACAACGATGACCCATTCGCCATGAGGTTGGGGAAGATGTATGGCATTATCCAGATGACGACACATCCGTCATCCAACTCATGCACCTTTTCTTCTTTTCCGTTGACTTTCTGTGACGGGTTTAACCTTAAACGCCATGACAACCGTCATGCTAACAGTGAGCCCGTCATGACAGTAGAAAACTTGTCATTTTCTCCCGTTTTCGTAGTTTTTTATCGTTTTCTCACACGAAGGCCTCCAACAGTTAAGCACTTGAAACATACATAAAATACCGGCATAACACCATAAAAGACATAGAAAGTGATACTAAAATGCAAATGAGTCAAGTCAGAAATATGAGATGTTTTCGAGTTATCATGTGCCTCATGTTGTCGGAGTGTGTATGTATTTCTTTAGGATAAAAATCCTCCCCACTAACGGCAGTGTGATTGTCGTACCTCGAAAAATGAGAATAAGACCTCGCGAAGCGCAATCTCACGCTCGCAGGATGAACTTAACATATTCGCCACCGAACTTTATTTATTCCCAAAGAGGGAAAGGGAAAATATCGATAAAACTCTTAAAAGAACGACAATGATATTGGTCGTCGCAACCAAATCAGGGTTCGGGAGTCAATTACGCAAGGGGAAGGTATTAGCACCCCTCACGTCAGTTGTACTCAACGAGAACCATTTTGTTAGTTATGCACGTTAGTGTTAGCTTAGAAATGTTAGGTTTCTCGAGTTATTAAAATGGGAAAGAATATGACAAAAAGGTTTATTTTGTATAAGGGTGCCTAACGAGACTTTGAATCTCGCTCCTACGATCTCCGGGTGCAATAAAGAACTCAAGGTTTATGTAGTTCTGGGTAGAAAATGTTTGTTTGTTGGTCGATTTTGTGAAAGCTATTTTGTATCAATCAACGAAAAAATATTACTTACCCAAAACAGATGAGGAGCGGAATGGATTTATAAATATCAACATTCACGGAAAAACGCCTCTTATCTCAACTCACACGATTGTGGATGAAGCATTGCTTTGCATCATCTCGAGACAAAATGTCTTTCGTTTTGAAAGTTGTCGCACGGCGGCGAGACAAGAGTTTGGTTGGTTGGATGTATTTTTGGGTTGGAAGGCGAGTATTTATGACTTGCAAGCTTTTACGACTTGGGTCTAATACTCGGGACTACGTCTGGACCTTTCACCCAGGTAATCTTTTTCTTCCAATGTTGTTATGAAAAGGGTTTGAATATTTACAAGTGTTTTGAAAAGAAGACGAACGTTTATGGCTTACATGCGCTTATAACTTAGGCCTAGCATTCGGGACTACGATTGTACCTTTCACCCAGGTAGTCATTTTCTTCTGATTTAGTTATGAAAATGGTTTGAAGTGATAAAAATGATTAATGGAAATGGTTTGATTGTTTTGAAATTGATTAGAAGTGTTAGTGAAGTTAGTGTGAAATTGAAATGTTAGTAAGATGTTGAGCATGATTCTTTACATGTGAGAGGTATGAACACGAATACAAATTACATATCTAAATGACTAAACTTAATGAAATCAACTAACCAAATATTCTACCTATCAATTAAAAAAACAAATAATTAATCTAAACCATTAATGAATTAAATAAACAATTGATTAAATTAAATAGCAAACAAATAAAAATAATAAAATCAAAAGACTAAAAAATAACAACCATGAGATGGATGCAAACCACGGGCATAGATGTAAACACAGAAAAAGAGTGTAAACATCAAAAACCAATCGAGTCCAACCAACTAATAATTAAACCCTAAAATAAAGAAATAAATGTTAAAATAAATATGATAAGTCAAAGAGAAAAAAAATTAAAAAAAAAAAGATGTATGAGTAGGCATGGTAACATAACTCATACCTGTGGGTACCCACCCGAACTCGTCCCGAAGTTGACGGAGAAAACCCGCTTTGATTGGGTTTGGGTTTGCGTTTTTCCCGATTAAATAATATGGGGACGAGTTGGGTAATAGGGACACTAGTACCCACCCCGAACCCGCCCCGTTTATTTCATTATATACATTATTATTTAGTTTTGTTAATTTGAAATATTAAATATGTGATCAACTTTTTGATATTTTGATTTGTATTAATTATTTAAAACATTTGAAATGTATGTATGAACTTTTTTGAGATTGTTTTATTTTGTTATTTGTAATGTAATAATATTTTTATTAAAAAAATTAATTTTACTAAATAGATGGTGGCGAGGCGGGGATACCCAAACCCGTTTGGGACGGATTTGGGATTGAATTCCCCATTCTCGTTTGGGTTTGGGACGTGAAACGGAAATTAGTTGGAGATTCAGGTTTAGGTTTGATAGAGATAAAAATAGTCCCCGACCCGCCCTGTTGCCATGCCTACGTATGAGAAGTGGGAGCGGCGTCCCAGACATTTGAAAAGAGAGCATCATGCATTTTTTAAATTTTGAAAAGCCACCAATAAAACACTGACATGTGGAGAATTCTATCTGCCACCCCCCAATTAAACCTGGCACCCCCTAAACTATCAAAATTCCAACATTGCCCCTGAAAAATTTAGGTGGAAAGTGAAAAAAATTTGTCTACCGGGAATTTTCAAATTTCCGGTATTGAGTGAAATTTTGGGGAATTTGAAATTACCGGTAGTATAAAAAATTTCACTTTTTTTTTTTTTGAAAATTTTTACACTACCGGGAATTTCAAATTCCTGGAAATTTTCTGTAAATTTCGGGGTATTTGAAATTACCGGTAGTATAAAAATTTTCAATTTTTTTCTTTTTTTTTTTTTGAAAATTTTTACACTACCGGGAATTTGAAATTCCCGGAAATTTTCTGTAAATTTCGGGGTATTTGAAATTTTCGATAGTGTAAAAATTTTCAAAAAAAAAAAGAAAAAAATTGAAAATTTTTGCACTACCGGTAATTTCAAATTCCCGGTATCGTGTGAAAATTTTTGGGGGTTTTGCCTATAATTTTGAAATTCCTAGTAATTTTTACCGGTAATTTCGAAATCCCCGGTAATTTTTACCGGTAATTTCGAAATTACCGGTATTTTCAAAATCTCCAGTCCATCTCCCAAAATTCATAATTTTCAAAAGAGTAAATATGATATTTCGCTACAAATGAAGGAGTGTCAGGTTTAATTGGGGGGTGACAGGTAAAATTCTCTGACATGTGGCAATGCATTAAGAATGGTAAAACCAAATCCTGCATAGCCCAAACTCTCTCTCTCTCTCTCTCTCGTTCAAAGAAACATAAAGGCTTAATACCCTTTTTGGTCCTCTAACTATAGGCCTGGGTCCAATTTGGTCCTCTTTCTTTTAAAAGTTCCAAATTGGTCCCTTACGTTATCTAACTGAATCAAATTGGTCTTTTCCGTCAAATATTTGTAACGCCGTTAGAAATAAATGATGTGGCATCTGAGGTGGCGATTTTTGATGACGTGGCATAGGATTTATTAATTTTTTTATTATTTATAATTTTTTTTCATTATCCATGTCATTTTTTATTTATGTCAATTTATTTATTTTGAAAATCAATTTAAATTAATTGTTGTAAATTGTAATATAAAATTTTTGGGCCCAGATTCTTTATATTAGGAGCCCAATAGTGAAGATTTGTTATTATATTGTGAACAAATCTTTTATATAAACACTTAATTTTATTATTCCATTTTCAATGTGGGACTTGAGTTATTGGAAGCCTCAAACCACAAGCAGTAAAATACTCCCTCTATTCTTCCCTTTTTCATAAACCATCACCACCCACACATAACCAAAATAAGCTTCAGTAGTAACAAAAACACGAACAAGGAAAAGGAATAAACTTTCTGATTTCAAACTCCTCACCATTGAAACCCTTCTACCTCTAACTGCAGAATTATGTCCACAACATCAATATCATAACACCATGACATTTGATCACAAGAGTTAGATCAGGAATAAACCAAAACAGCCACAGTTCAAACATGTCACGTCATCGATTTGAACTGAAACAAAATCCAGCACAATCCTATATTGAAGCAGGATTGAAATGATGAAACAGAGTATGACACCATGAAAGTAACAAACAGAGGCAGGAAAAACAAAAGGAACGAGTCCTATTTCTTCTTCACTGGTTTATCATAACAGGTGTGATGTATCTCTTAAAATTTGCATCCAAAGAGAAAAAATGGCTTATTTCTATTCAAGACCAAATCCATCATAAAGTATCAGTACATTCCCACAAATCAACCAACTCATATTAACCAAGCACAAAATTAATTATATCAGTGCAGGGCAAATTAAGTGTATTACAAGATTCAGCTCATGCATAGCAACAAAGTTCATAACAAAATCCAAAATAAATACCACAACAGGGAGGATCCGGTTATTTTCAGAGAACTTCATCATCTTCAAAACCTTCCTAGAACTTCATCATCTTCAATTTTTTCGCAACTCTCATGTCGATCTTCAAAACCTGCGAATTTCCATCGACATGAATTCTTCTCTGATTCTGTAACAAACTCCGGTTCTCCTGCGAACCACCATGACCTGCTGAAGATCAAGAACGTAACATTAACGTTCAACAAAAAGAGTTCTACACCAACACCTCTCGGATCGAAGAAGCACTTTCTCAGAGGAGTGGATAAAACTTTCTTACCTACGCACACGTCAACGTTATCTTCAAGCCTCTCAGGTGATTTAAGTTCCTCCACCGATCTTCTTCTTCTATTCACGAACAGAGCGACGAACTTTCTCGGCTTGTGTGGGTGGTGATGGTTTATGAAAAAGGGAAGAATAGAGGGAGTATTTTACTGCTTGTGGTTTGAGGCTTCCAATAACTCAAGTCCCACATTGGAAATGGAATAATAAAATTAAGTGTTTATATAAAAGATTTGTTCACAATATAATAACAAATCTTCACTATTGGGCTCCTAATATAAAGAATCTGGGCCCAAAAATTTTATATTACAATTTACAACAATTAATTTAAATTGATTTTCAAAATAAATAAATTGAAATAAATAAAAAATGACATGGATAATGAAAAAAAATTATAAATAATAAAAAAATTAATAAATCCTATGCCACGTCATCAAAAATCGCCACCTCAGATGCCACATCATTTATTTCTAACGGCGTTACAAATATTTGACGGAAAAGACCAATTTGATTCAGTTAGATAACGTAAGGGACCAATTTGAAACTTTTAAAAGAAAGAGGATCAAATTGGACTCAGGCCTATAGTTAGAGGACCAAAAAGGATATTAAGCCAAACATAAAAACAGGGAAACCAATTTCTCTACTTTACACATTTCTCAAATTTCTCTTTTCTTCCAAACACTAACCCTTATTTCTAAATCCAACAAAAATCAAGAAATATATTTTCACCAAATTCAAATACAACAAAATCATGTATTCAAAGCAAGTCATGGACCACCTTTTCTATGGTGCAAAGAATTTAAAGCCATTTGGCTGAAAATTCTCAAGTGGATCATGATCCTAAAGAATTGTGGAAAGAAATTGATCAGATTGTATCTCAAAGCAATGGAAAAGAATGGAAGGTGTCTATCTTAAAGTTGGCTGTTGCAGAAACAATTTATGGCATTTGGAGGTTTCAGAATGACATGTGTTTGGATCACAGTTTAGATAACACAAAAATAGTAGATAATATAATTGATATGATAGTTTATAGAAGTTAGTATAGTGAGAGACTTAGACCTCACATAACATGATGTAGCTTTTTGTCTCTTTTGCTTTTGCTTTGTCATTTCGATGGATTGGATCTTTTGCTCTTGGATTTGAATTAATACAAAGTTTATTTGATTAAAAAAAATAATTAAAATACACGAATAGCCAAAAAAAATAATTTGATAAAATCAATATTCTCTCTTTCATTTATTATATTTTCTTATGAAATATGACACTTATTTGGGACGGGGAGAGGGAGTATTTATTATCATAATTCCATGAAGAATTTAAAGAAAATTGTTTGATTTATGATTATGGCAAAGAATTAAATGGTTATCATAAAAATACATTTTCATGGACGTTTGATGCCGAAAAAAAACGTCCCCATATGATCAAAGTTAAGGCCAATTTATCACACTTTTAAAAATTTTGTATAAACCTATTTAGTTGTGCTACAAAAAGTAAACATTCTATATTAGCCGAATAGGTAAGGACTATTTTATTTATAGGGTTGGGAATAGGCCAGACCAACTAACAGGGGCCTACGACTTAGCCTACATAGGCTCAGGTCAGATCAGGCTTTTTCTTAAATAGAAAATGCCTAGGTTTTTTTATAAGTCTATTTAGCTAAAGAGACTAGGCCACAGGCCGTAAGAAAAGCCTTTCAAGTCTATCAGGCTGGCCTATTTAAGAAAAAATCAATAAATTAATTATTATTATATTCTATTTTGTACTTTGAACTAAAATACGAAAATAAAACTTAGTTATCTTGAAGAACTTATGAAAATAAGTTGAAAAAATATTATAAACAATGTTATAAGTTGTTGTCATAAGTTTTTCTCATTAGTTATCTTCAACAAGTAGTATCACCAAACTTATGCTAATAAAAAAACTTGAACGAGACAATGAAAATAAATATTTAATCTCATTGATCTTTTAACTTGTTAGTCTATTTAACATTAGTTGAATTTCTTATTTACAGATGTTCAAATGAAGTAGGCTTTTAAATAGGCTAGTAGGCTAATCAGGCCTTCGAAAAGGTCAGGCTTAGGCCTAAAAATAAGCCTATGATAGACTATAAGTCAGGCTTAGGCTTTGAATTTTTTAACAAGCCAGACTCAGGCTTGGTAAAGCCTAGCTCAGCCTAGCCTATTCCCACCCCTAATTATTTATATCCAAAAATGACTATAAGATTTTGTGCTAGAAATTTGAAAAATTCAGAGCAACTTACCAAATCCCCTTTTATTTATTGAAAATATACTGCACAAGATTAAGATAGTAATTAAACCCACAAGAAAGCATAACAGTTTCAACTATCCAAGAAATAAGAACAAATGGAAAGCAAAAAAAAAAAGAAGACAATATTCAATTGGCACAATCCAACCACGAAGTCATCCTTCCTCATAAACCTTCATCACGAAACAAATGATACTTCTATACAAAAGTTGAATTGATTACCGCCATGTTACCGACCAAACCAACCTCTTTGTTGCTGCATATCACCACCCCCTTCATTCATAAGCTTATCCAGCACTGTATTTAGGTCAACTGATTGACCATTCTCTGTCAGCTTCCGAACCGTTGCCCTCACATGGTCTCTAGAGAATCCCATTGTAGCAACTTTTTCAACTACGTCGTCAACAGAAACCCTGTTACCAGTTCCAGCAGAACCTGAGCCACCACTTACCGATGATGCAGTAGGTATTGCTTGTGGGAGAGCGCGAGCAGTTGGAAGCTGTGGGTAACCACTTCCACCACTGGAAGCCACAGAGACATTAGGTAGTTGTGGTTGTTTGCCACCATACTGGGGTGGCCCGCCATATCGATATGGCTCAGCAGGCCCAGATAATGTACCATATCCAGAAGAATAACTTGAACCAGATCTACTTGATGGTGATTCATATCCTTGGGGCGGTGTCCCATAGAATTGCTGGGCAGGTGGAGGAGGTCCACTGGGTGGCTGAGATGGTGGTTGGCGGAGATTGGGAGGATAACTCTGAGAAGGAACATAAGATGGTTCTTCTAGATGGTGGTGACCCATGGAAGATTGCAGTTGAGGTGGATTTCCGGATGAAAGTGGTGGCTGCTGTTGAGGTAGATGATGTGCTGGTGGAGAGTACTGAGGATGAGGGGTCTGCTGATATTGTTGATTTGGAGGTGCCCCTGGTTGAGGATGTGGCTGCTGAGTTAAAGGCAGCTGGTACTGCTGATTTGGGATTTCCTGAGAATGAACAGGTGGTGGCATGTATGGATCTCTCTGAGGAACAACTGGGTTTGGGATCTGTGAGTATTGATTGGGAAGTTGAACAGGAGGTGGCAAACCCTGTTGAGAAGGAGGTTGAGGAGGTGCATTAGGAGGAGAAACCACAGGAGTTGAATGTGGAAGGTTAAAAGATGAAGGAAGATGTTGTTGAGATTGCTGGGGAGCAGATGAAGCTTGCTGCACGGGATTTGATACTGCACTAGTTTGAGGTTCAGATTGTTGTTGTGTCTTGGGCACTTGGAGTTTTGCCAGTTGCAGCTGAGCTTGCACGATATCTTGTTTGTCCTTGATATCTTGCACCCCTGTTTGCACCTGTATATTTTGAATGTCCAACAAGAGTAAAAGATGGACCAATATGAGAATAAACTATGAAAAAACATGAGCTTAAGCCTATAGATATTAGATAGATTCAGTTTGAGTTGCTATTATACAACGATAGCAGCATGTACGAACATAACTATATTAAAATCAGTGTTATTGTTTCTCACAGGTAGCATCTACATAAGGTTCTCTGCAAACCATTTATTCAAATAAGCAGTTTCAAGTGTCGTCGAACTTACAAAACAATGGAATGTGTTCCTTTCGGGCTGATGATTAAATAATTCAGCCCTTAGTGCTTTTTCTTAGGGTTTGTAAATCAAAGGTTGTACTGTCCATGTCTCAATGTAAAAATAAAAACAACTCTGAGTTAACAAATTCAGTTCAACACTTCTTAAAAATTTGATACGACGTTACAGAAATTTTAAAGTAATATTCAATTTTGTATGCCAAATATAAAATTATATATACAATCCTCAAATGCCCAAGGCCCCTCCACCATTTTCCCAGCCACCAAGTAAAAATGAGTACCACAGTGCCATAGTGCAGCCATGTTGAAGTTGAAGTTATGGCAATTTTGTAGAGAACCTCAATTAGTGACATAGTAAAATACTATTGCACTCCTAGGGTCAACTTAAGTGACAACCTAATCATTCAAAAGTATTTCATTTTAACAGTGTTTACCTTATAACTAAAGCTTCAGTTATAGTTGATTTTTAACATGGTGTCAAAACATATAACCAAGTAGTCAAGAATTTGGTCCTTGGGGCTTTAGTCTCTTAAAAAAGAAGTCGCCCCAAACTGCAAACCCGAAATTTTAAGACAATTAAGTTTATTAGGTTACAGCTATTTATGATATTATACTGTTGATTATATATTTGTTTTGATGAACTATGGGAAATCATACACCTGGAAGCATGTGAGTGAGTACACACACAGACACTAAACAAATATTTGCATCAATCAAAAGAACTCGTTTGATATACCAAATGTTGCCAACTATTAAAGTTCGAAGTTAGAAGGAGGAGAAGGAGGAGGAGGGAGCATGATTGATAAAATACCTCACAAAGAATATTCTCCAACAGCCTCAATTTCCCATCAGTGATTCCATGATTATTTCCAACAGATACCTTCAAATCATCCATAGAACTCTCAAGATGGTGAGTTCTGGTTTCTAGTTGTGTTAACCGTGCACTAACACCTTCCAGAACATGATGCAAATTGTCCATATGTTTCTTCATTGTTCGATCAATCTCTAACAAAATTGTGGCATCAACAGCACTTCGGTCTTTTTCTACAGTCACCTTTGCAGGTTCAAAAGAATCCAGAGAACTGTATTTCTGCACAAAATAAGGATGAATACTCAATATTTATGATGAAAATAACACCACACTAAGATGATACGACATATTATTATTTATGACATCCTATATATTGCACAACACTACATATGATCATCAGATTATTCCAATACATGAAACCCCAAAGCAATGCCAAAATAGTACATCGACTCAAACTACACAATTGAGAGAACAAGGAAAATACAAGAAGTAAATGATAAACAAATAACCAAGACAACAGATCAGCGGCTAACTCTGAAACTGGGGCCATGACCCGACATCTAACACAGATCAGCTACTATGCATTAATTCAACTCTGCGTAATTTTAAAAAGGATTTCCCTAATGATTGCCGGGAAGACAGTGATTAAAGAGTATTCAATACACCTTGTTAAATGCTTCCAATTACTTAAAGATAAATGCTGATGAGTGACACTGACTATAGGCACTTGAAAACGATTCCATAAAAAAGATATTAAGATGAGAAATAAAGCTTTTTTACCAATATACTTAATGTTGTAATTTCCAATACGGGTCATGTTCACAAGTCAAGAAATAGATAGTGTTAACAGGAAATTAAAGCATTCAATGCATGATATATTGAAATATGGCTTCCGGGCCAGGTGGTAGTAGGATAGGGGTAAGTGTAGTAGTATTTTCTTTTGCAGACTTCCCTATGTTTAAACTTTAGAACATAAGTGAGTTCAGTTTTAGATGTTGTTATGTGATTGAAATTTACTTTAATATGGTCATTTATAGGTTTTCTTCATCTTGGTCGAATCTTATGATCCTACAGTTTACTACCTTGCAACCCTCCTAATAGTTAGGATCACCTAGGATGTTGATCTTGACAATAGGAATTTCCTTTTAGCAAATACTTTTCATTTCTTAAATTCTTTAACACATGGTCTTATGTTTGCAATATCCATATTTCTAGAAGCCCTAGATTTTTTTCGCATTTTCAATACAACAAATGCTTTCTAACTTTGTTTCCTTAGCTATTACCCTTACGACCCTCACCCTCATTAGCATTCTCCTAAAAACATCAAGAAATAAGCAAAAACATACATATAACTCATCCTTTAAGCATTAACTTCAAGCGGGATAACAATCAGCAATAACAAGTCACAGGGAGAGACAAACAACCTCAAAGCCAATTATCAGACAAAACTTAACAATTCATTTTTATTCTAATCAACTAATGGACAATTCAGATTACTTTCTAACCTCCCGGAGTTTCTCAATTATAATAAGCTCAATTTTTTTCAGTTACGACAAAAACAGAAAAGCGAAGTTTAAAGGGATGCACAGTGTAATTGTAAACCCTCTATCCAAGCATACCCTAAAAAGAACATACACCGTCCGTGTAACCCTCTATCCAAACAAATTAAAAAAAAAAAGGCTATTTTTTTAAAAATTACTATAATTAATCACACAAAAAAAGTGAATAATAATCGAATTCAATTCAATTCAACCACAAAAAGAGGATAAAACACCAGAAAGCAATTAGGGCACAAAAAAATCAAAAGTAAGAATATATACTTTGGAGTTAGAATCGGAGTTCCAAGTTTTTGTAAACGGTGCACCGTAATTGGGGGAAGAATCAGGGAGTGAGCGAATCGGTTGAAAATCGTAGCTAGGAACGATATCGTCACTTTTGATTCCGTTATTGTGAGAAGATGAATCGTTTTCTTCGTGTTGTTGTTCATCATCATCTTCAAGTACTTGTTGTTGTTGTTGTTGTTCGTGATGACGAAGCTTGATTAGGTCGATGAAATCGTTGGTGGAAGGTGTGGGAGATCCGTGACTGAGATTCAGATCCATTATCTGCTTGTCCATAAACGACGTCGTATTCATTGATCGGTGGACTCTATCTTCTTCGTTTGTGATTGTTCTGTTCTGTGAAATGAAAATATATAATGTTAAACCTCTTCTTCTAATAAACCGACTTTTAGTTCCTTCTTCAACCTTCTATAATCCTAAATAATAGAACAAATATATGTTTTGTTTTATGAAATTTGCTTTATTTGAAAAAAAAAATGGAGTTTACCCAATTATTCTTATCTATATTTATTTATTTATTTTAATAATAGGGGACCTAAGGCCAAATATATATATATATATCAGTTACATGCAGGTCAGAAGATCCGAACATATCTAAATGAAGATTTAGGGCCAAATCAACAAGGCAAACATCGAAATAATATAAGTTTGAATCTAAATTGAAATTTAGTTTAACCATGCCTTCCTCATAAGTATTGGCTTCTCGATATATGTGACTAATACGAATCTCTCAATTTTTATTGAGAAGAAGCTCCCATCTAAAAGTGAATTTCACATTTCCTCCTTTTGAGTGTACTTTTGACTTCTTGGCTATCTACTTGGAGTTTCCCCTTGGTGTATCCTTTTTCTCTAGCTAACTTTAGTCCCTCAAAAACTCCTCATAAGTCTGCCACAATGACTTCACAAGTATCTATATTTTTAGTAAAGTCTCATAGTCAGCCTCCTATTGAGTCCCCGATCAATCCTTCACAGCTAACCTTCGTGTATTTGTTAACAACGTCATTCGTATTTAGTCTCACCCACCCCAAAGGTGGAAGTTTCCCCCTTTCACGATAAGTACTTTTTTAGTAGTGTTTTTTGAATGTGAAAAGGAGAATAATGTTACTTGATCTCAACAAATGTGACACGAAGTGTTGAAAGACTTCGAAAATATGCCACAAGTGATTATCACTAATAGTGATACTTCACTGATAAACTCGATTGCAAAAAAAATTTATATGCTATATGTTTTACTTTGTCGATACGTTGTAACAAAAAATATGAGATCTAAAATTAAAGGATTCCTGTAAAACAAAAAATCAAGGGTGAAGACGATAAAATGGTAAATGCACACAAATATTGGAAATCATAACAGATGCATGAATTATTATTATCAATTCTTCTACAAAAGAGTCTAGTGTTGATTTTGTCATGCAGTTCAAATATGGATTTTCCAGGAGTGCACTTTTGAACTGCACACCTGAAAAATCTATATTTGTCTCTAAGAATACCATTAAACATAATTCACCCCCCCCCCCCTTTATCTCTTAGGTGGTGCACAAAATACTTACAATTGGCATTAGAGCGGGTTATAGGTAACATGTTCCTAAGATCCAAAAATCCAGAAGATGGCTTCAGCTAATCCGGTTTTTAGAGATGATGGTAGTAGCAACAAACCTCCTTGCTTTGTTGGAGAATACTATGTGTAGCGGCAAAAATCGTGAGTGTAAGCTATTGACTAACTTAACTCATAAATTAAAAGTCGCCACCCGCACTTTTATTTTATCCAAAAGAAAAGGAAAAAGAGCGAACAAAACCTAAACAAGCTTTAAAACAAGAACAAGTAAACAGAGACTGGGTATGGGGTTTGTTACGCTAAGGGAAGGTGTTAGCACCCAAAACATCTATAGTACTCTATAGGAACCCTTTGAAATATCTATGCTTTTTAGTTTGAAAATGTTTGTTTGAAATGAGATTGAGGAGATGAGAAGAGAAGCATTTTTTAAGATTTTTGTGTTTGGAGAGACTTGTCGCCTCATGCCTACGTACCCACAAAGTGCAATATAGGATCAAAACCTCGTAGTTCGTGGTACAAAAAATGAAATTGGTTTGTTATGGTTGTTTTTAAATGTAAAGTCAAGTCGTCATTTCCAAGCGAATAATTCCGCTTAAAGAAATGAGTCATGTCTAAACTTGTGAAAAAGTTTTGAAAGAGAAATTGCATAAGGCACAAAAAAAGTTTGAATGAGTTTGAGTGGGTTTTAAAGTCTTTTGAAAAAGGTGTCAATATGCTTATGTAGTTTAGCATTTATTAAGAAATGAAAAGAAAAGAGTAAAATCACTTGACAAAGTCAAGGTTTGATTATGAAAGAGGTGATAGTTTGAAATCAAGAAAGTTTTGAAAAATTGAGAAGGTTTTGAAAATTGAAGAAAGGGGAGGAGAAGAAGTGACTATCCTAAAGCATAAAGTAAAAGCTAAGGATAAGAATGGTTTAACCACACAAGCAAGCTCCATAGTCTTCAAACCATAATTCCAAACCAAAGGGAAAAGGTCCTAGTTCTAAGTCCAATGATCCAAGAATAGCATTGAAGTCCAAGGTCTAGGTTCAAAATTCCATGTCAAATGCAAAGGATAGTAACCATATTCCAAGATTAGAAGCAAAAGTTTTTTAGAGGTTTGACCTTTATTAATGTTTTTGGTCCAAGTGGACAAAGAGAAAAAGGCATAAGCATAAACATGTGTCCAACGGACAAAGGAAAAAAAATTGCGGAAGCATAAACAAGATATGATATGATATAATGACTTAAAGCATAAAAAAATAAAGAGAGATAGGGAGCAAGAAAGAAGCATAAAAGTATAGTAATAGTAATGTAGTAGTATATACATAATAGTAACACAAAGGCCATAGTGCCAGAAGCCTTCAAAAGTAACACCGATTATTCCGTCTTGCGTCTTGAACTATAATGATTAAACAATGTACTTAGGTCAAGGTTAATGAAGACTTGTTTTTGTTTTTTTCCTCGTTTCTCCCTGCCTTTCCATCTTTTTTTCTTTAGTTTTTTTTGTTTGTCGTTGCCTTTGTTTGCGTGTTCATTTGTTAAAAGGTTTGAGCCACGAAAGATCAAGTTCCAATTTGGAGGGAGGGATAAATGTAGCGCTATGTTAAGCA
Organism: Lathyrus tuberosus; assembly: GCA_022829125.1. Taxonomy (NCBI): domain Eukaryota; kingdom Viridiplantae; phylum Streptophyta; class Magnoliopsida; order Fabales; family Fabaceae; genus Lathyrus; species Lathyrus tuberosus. The sequence goes on along the minus strand of JALAZF010000920.1, from coordinate 338,542 downwards.
ATCTCCAAGTGACTTATAAAGAAGTCACCCTACTCGAGGTCGGTCAATAGTGATCTTTGTGTTAATGCATGCTAGATGAACGATATGTAAATCGTCATCCGAAAGCAATACCGCACGAAAAGAAAAAAAAGGTAATGATCTAGTCTTGATCAAGAATTCAACAAAGAAATTCTAAGATCCATAAGACTTTCATCGATCCAAATAAAAGAGAAATAGATGAAGAGAAAGCCAAATTAAACCACAAAATTATGCGATCTAAGGCTAAGAACAAAGGGAAAGGGAAGAAAAAGGAAAATCAACCAAAGCAATCCCAAAAACAAGCCAATGACTGCATTCTGACTCAGGGTAACTGATTACTCTGATTACACATAAAACAGAGTAACCGATTACTCTGCGCGCAGAGTGAAAAAATAGTGTAAAATTCAGCATGATCATCTTTCAAAACTTTCTTCAAACACCTTATGATCATATAACCAAAATTGCACGAAATTTTAAGTAAAACAACAGCAAAAACCAGCAATCAAACACAATTACAAGATCCAAATGATCAAGTAACAAGAATTATTAAAGGATCACATTGTGGAAGATGAATCAAGAACAACAATGGTGGAAAATGAGATTACCACTCCAAATCTGAAAATTGCTTCAAATTGCTCCAAGATCCAAACTCGAAAGCCTTGATCTACAAGAATTGATGAAGAAAGCAAGTTTGGATGAAGGTTTAGCTCAAAGTTGAACAAGATTCAATGAGAAAACTTGTTAACTTTCAAAAGAAGAAAAGTGAGCTTTGAGTGAATTTGGTAGTTGGAGAAAATTGAGAGAGTCTAGAAGAATTTTGACAAGATGAATTTGGCTGTCCAAAGCTTGTAGAATGAATGAAATGAGGGTTCTATTTATAGAGTTTAGGCTTGGGAATTTTGGTGGCTTGGAGTTTGGTTTGGAACCAAAATTAGGCTTGGAATTTGAATTTGGAGGGAAATTAGCAAAATAGTGGTGATTAGTGAAGGTGTATGGTGGGAATTAATTGTGATTAGGTAGGAGAATTAAAATGAGGTGGTATAGAATATTACACATGTGATCATTTTTGAAAATTGGCGCCAAAATGTTGCAGAATTTGAATTTGCTGAATTTTCACAATTCTGCACGAGGGTAAGCGATTACCCTGATCATGGTATTCGATTACTTCTGGCAAAAAATGTGAAAAATGGCCTTTTGGTTGCACTGTTGTGGCTCTGACTCGATTCTTTTGCTTGTCAAAGAAGGCATGGAAATAAACACATGAACCTTGGAGTCTCTTGAATAATAATCAATCACAAACTTGAGAACTCTTGATGAGATGATTTTGAATTGCTCGCAGATCAACTTTGACTTGTTCAGATGAATTTCATTCGAGCTGAGGGACTGGTATTTGATATCCTTGATCCAAATCCTTCCTGAAAAAGTTAGTAAAAGTGAAACAAATATATTTTTGGATTTTGATTAAAGGTTAGTAAACATAAACAAATAAAGGCAAATAAGAAACACACAGATGCTCGGTGATCCCTGCAAGGCATAAACCCAAAGATGAGAGGGATAAAGGAACCAAAGCATAATCTTGTTTGTTGTATAAGATGTAAATGAGATGTGAGAAATCTTAGGGGTAAAAATTAGGGTACAACAACTGCCCTATTTAAGTTTCTTCCATCAGGATATATGAAGGTTGAAATCTTTGTCTTGCCAAGATTGAAGATACTTAAATATAGAAAACCAAACTTTTAGCCCTAAGATGTCACAAGATGATATGAATGCAAAGGATAAAACACTCTGTGGGGAAACTTAGAACAAGGGATTTACGGTAAATTGAGTGAGATGACGTGAAAAGACACACTGGGGAACACAAGCTATTTCTGGAGATCTGTCAAGGTGACAAGAAGTATCCATCAATAGTTGAAAAGAGAGGGAAAAGACCCTGGGAAGACAAGTAGTGACATCCAAGAATAACATTGGATAGAAACTACAAACGAGACAAAAGTATAACAATAGATGTCCAAGAATGGCATTGGACAACAACAAGAAAATTTTGGTAAAAATAACAGCGTCATCTATGAATAGTATTGAATGGAGGTGAAAAACACTCTATTGGGGATAAGATATCCAAGAGTGGCATTGGATAAAAACAACAGCAAACATCAGAGTCATCCAAAAATAGCATTGGATAGAAACAAACTTCCATTTGAAAAACTTCACTGGGGATATCCAAGAATGGCATTGGATGACAAGGTTAAATATCAGAGATATCCAAGAATAACATTGGACTCGGCTGGGGAAAAGGTGTCCAAGAATGGCATTGGATGACAAGGGATCACGACATCCAAGAGTGGCATTGAATGAAGTGAGAAAAGTTCTAGAAAAAACATCAGAAGCATCCAAGAATGGCATTGGATAAAGAGAGTTCACGATAGCCAAGACTGGCATTGAATAAAGTTAGAAAGAACTTTCAGGAATGACACTGACAGTAAAGGTAAATCACTACATTCAGGAATGACATTGAATGACAGTGAGAAAGAAATTTCAAGAATGGCACTGAAAGCAAACGAGAAAACTCATCCAGGAATGACACTGAATGGACAGATAAAATTTTCAGGAATGACACTAAAAGATATCAGAGATAGTATGTTAGGGATTACAAAAGAGAGACAAGACTTCCAGGAATAGCACTAGGAGAAAAAAGAGGAACAAGATATTCAGGAATGGCACTAGAGATCAAAAGAGACAGACATCCAGGAATGACACTGAAGTGAAAGAATACAAAGATCCAGGAATAGCACTGGAATGAAAGAAGACAAACATCTAACAACAACACTAGATGCACAGGGAAACGACAACATTCAGGAATGCCACTGAATGAACAGACAGGTAATTGTTTTGGTAGGTGCCAAGTAAGTTGGACTTTGATCACAAGGTAAAATGTTGACAGCAACAGGACCTCGGGAAATGCATATGAGCACGAAACACACTTCAAGCTATGAAAATCTTTCTATGTATAATATACGAATGATTTATGTATGCAATGCAGATGATTGGGATAACTGAGATAGACTCTTTTGTGAGGGAAGAATGGAACATTAATTCCTCAACACAAGGAACACTACCAACTCTGCTTGAAGAGAAGATGTCGAACACGTCTTTGTCACACTTATGAATTGTATCAGGCTGATGGTCTTTTGAGGAAAGACATCTTGAAGATTCTTGAAGAAGACTTCCCCAGATTGATTGAATGATGAGGATAAACTGATCATGGCTTTAGTTTGACTGCTGCGGGGGACAAAATTGATCATAGCTTTAATTCTTAAAATGAATGTTGAGGATAAACTAATCATAGCTTCAGCTTGACTATTTCCGGGGATGAACTGATAATGGCTTCAGTTCTTGAAATGAATGTTGAGGAGGCTAAACTCAATATAGGTCTTGAAAGAGATCTTCTGGCTAACAAAATTTGAGAATAACTTGCACTGAGCAACAAATATTGAACAGGATCTGGAAGTAATGTGCCCCTGATATGATCACTGACCATGTTTCTCAACTGTTTGAAATTCCTTGATGAGGAAAGTTTGTCTGCAAATAAAATTATTCAAACAAACATGGTAATTTTAATGCAAAGCTCATGCAACTTTGAAATCAAAAATCATTTTTGGAATGACATTGTTGATGTATAGCAAATGAATCACTTGTCAAAACACGGTGGTTTAGACATTCAAAATGAAAGAGAAAGCAAAGGTATGATATTAAAACAAATGATTGGCAACAAATTTAGGAGTCAATTCACGCAACCTTGTTGTAGTATGCTTTCAAAAGAAACTTGGCTTCAATTAGGTCTTTTGAGGGTTGTAACGTGGTCTAGTTCACGGTTTTCGAAACAAAGGATATAGGCTCAAATTTTATTTGTACCCAACCCATTCTTCGTGATGATCTTCAGTCATATGTTTAGTTAATTCAACCTATGCATTTAGGTTCCAAGCGATTTCGGAATTGCAACACTGTTATGAGGATGACTCAAGAGCCAAGGGATTTTTAAGATGGCAGCCATTTTTTCTTACAACATTTTGTTGTTTTTGATGAAGACCTCAGTCAACTCGTTTTGTCTTTGAGGATTTTGGTAGCCTCTTGATTTTTCTTTTGTTATCCCTAACTTCTGCCTGAACTGTGTCATTTGAGCTTACAGTCAGCGGGATGCTTTGTAAGTTATTTATTTCTTCTATTTTAGTGTTTAATGTGGACACTGTGGAGTAGGATGTTGTCCTGGATTAAGAAATTGAGACTGTAAAACAAGTCCTGGGATAAAGGAAAAGATAAAATATTGGGTGAACCTTCTAATTCTATCACTTTCCTGTTCATTGCTAGCTGGAATATTGGGTAGACTTCTTGGTGTAGGTGTTGGATTTTTAATGGGTCATTTGTTTATCGAATTCGAAATTACGCCTCAGGTAAGTTCTACTATATTCTTTCTACCATTACATGAATTGATGATAATCTATAGTTATCTTATAGTATTTGATGATCTTGCAGGTAGCAAGTGCCACAACTACATTAGGAATGACATTCATAACATTATAGCACATGACATGGTGATTTCAGTAGCAATTGATCTATAGATGCACACATGGGTATTTCATTTACCATCTTCCAAAGTGGTTCTAAATTGATCAATAACTAATGTTATTTTGCTGGTAATATATGATATCTAATGTTATTTTCCAACTTGATCTACAACTTGTGTTTTGGCTTTTCAATGTTTGTTGAATTATCATGTTCTTTAAGAGTTTAAGAATTTCTATTCAATAATTGAGCGGTTCTTCACAAATGCGTTTCTCACGCCATAACGATGCTCACCCACTCAGTTCATGGTTTGCGGCTCAACTAAGTTTCAGATTGTGTTCCAATTCAGAAATTTCTCGCGGTTTCGGTGAGTTTCCATTTTGAATCATGAGTTACTTTCGGTTCACTTCCGGTTTCGAGTTTGGTTCAGAAACATTTACACGTTATAACATGCCACTCATACCGGAGTTGTCATGGCTGGTCCTCCTGATTGTTGTAGCAAGCCTAAGAATAAGGTGTTTTGAGTTCAGTTTTAAATCATCGAACTTATCGAATGCACCTTTACCTGATTTATTTGTTTCGTTTTTTCACTATTGTTAGTTCACCAGTGAGATGATTTTGGTGCACCGAGGAAAATGTAGCTTCACAACCAAGGCAAATATAGCTGATGAAGCCGGTGCTTCGGCCATTCTCATTATAAACAATCGTACAGAACTTTTAAGATGGTTTGTGAGGTAAATGAAACTGATGTTGATATTGGAATTCTTGTTGTTATGCTTCCACAAGATGTTGTATTAAACTTGGAAAGACACATACAAAATAAATCCATAGGTATGCCCGATTTTCATGGAATTGTCGGTTATGTTGTAATTACTTTATATTTCGATGTCTGATATATGTAGTCTTAAATAGTCTTTGTGTTATTGCATGTACACTTCTTGCACTTAAGTTGCCATACAGTTATACTCTCCACTGCGTCTGTTAGTTGATGTTGCAGAAGTGTTTTTGTGGCTCATGGTCGTCGGTACCATTTTATGTGCTTTTTATTGGTCTGCTTGGACTGCAAGATAAATTGTTATTGAGCAAGACAAGCTTTTAAAGGTTACCCAGTTTTCTCTATAAAAGAATATTTCTGCTCATATTTATGAAATCGTTAATTCGATTACTGATATACGGATAAATTTTGTGCTTGTAAGATGCCTCGGAAGAATATGTTGCAGAAAGTGTTGGTTCTCGTGGTTACGTGGAAATCAGTACCACGTCAGAGATTTTATTCGTTGTGCTTGCTTCTTGTTTCTTGGTTATGCTGTACAAATTAATGTCATTCTGGTTTGTTGAAGTTCAGGTGGTTCTATTTTGCATTGGTGGGATAGAGGTGAGTTATTCTCGTCTCGGCTTTGTTCGTGTCGACTAGAGCTCATCCCTCGATCTATAATCTTTGTATTTTCATATGGTTTCAGGGACGGTAAACTTGTTTGGTGGCTCTATTATCATGGTAAGTCATTTGGAGTTGTTCCATGTCTGACACTTGCTATTACTCTCTTCTGCATAGTGTTTGCGGTTGTTTGGGTAGTTAAACGTCATGCATCGTATGCGTGGATTGGTCAAGATATTCTTGTAAGAATAGTTTTATTAATGCCACTTCATCTTTTAGTTATAAAACATTCCTCGACAATACTTAAGCAGATATGCATGTTCTCATTCACAGGCTTGAACAAGAACCAGGTTATTGACTTCTTTCATTTGATCAACTTATGACTTTTATTCATTATCATTAGTCATATTTATTCGACTTTATCCATGTAAAATGCGTATGTGATTTGTATTTAATGAATTGCGATAATATGACAAATAAGTGGCATATATACATGACAAAGGATAGAAGGATTTCCCTGGCATGATTATCGCTGGCCAAATGTGAATACCTTGTCGATGCTATTATCGATTCTTATCATAATGTCAGCCGAAACTCGGCGAGACGTCTTTTGAAGCAAGCATATATTTTTGGTGAGTATTATACCAAATCATAGTTATCAGCGCATGACAATAATTCTATTATGTATGCATTGATTGTCATACATATGTGCAACTGATAGTCCCTTTGGGAATTCTGTTGTAACCTTGAATGAGTTGAATCAAAGTGTTGATGTATACATTTATAGTATTTTTGTTATTGCTGCATCTCTACTGCAGTCAATCATTTAACATTATTAGTTCATCTAAATTGCCGACACTACCAGCGATAGAGGACATGGGCCAAAACACGTGAGGCTTTCTAGACATAAATTATTCACTCGTACTGAAAGGGATTTAGATCCCTGCCATCAAGGGAAACATGTATTCAAGTAGTCCGTGTATCAAAATTGCTAGATAGAGATCGAATAACCCACATGATTATGTTGTAAATATGATGAATCATACTTAAAGTGTGAGCCATTTGATCTTCATTCATTGGTTTAGTTTTGACTCACTGACTATGTTTTAATAAGTTTAAATTTGAGAATCTTTGATCGTAGTAGTTTCTGTGAGTAATGTGGTTGAGAATTTTCAGATTCAGTGATCATTTCTAAATTCGACAAATTAGGGGCTATCTGTGATGATTCATGTTATTTGTTCGTTGGGTTGTGTTGTGGAGATTGTACTTGTAGTTTTAGTGTATGCATTTTCACATTAAAATTGCGAAATGTGATACTTTTCAATTGATTCAGACTTCAGACTCGCAAGAAAGGGTTCGCTAACTTATATACAATGACAGATTTGGTTTAGTAATGTACCTCATACGCGTCTGGTTGAGGATAAGAGTGGCCAAAATTGATTATGGAACTCTTCTGCGTGTATTATTATGTATCTTTCAATTTGACAAATGCAGGTTTGCTACATCAATGCATGATCTCCAGATTAACTATTGGGTTATGAATCTTGTTCCTGTTAGCGGATTCAATACCCTGCCTGCTCTATACGACCGAGGACTAATAGGAGTTATGCATGATTGGTAAGAAAGTTTTGCTTATGTTTTACGCAATTTATTTTTATTGTCCGTAGACGAAGTGACAATAACACTCGAAACTCACACACGCAACTGCGAGATCACGGGTTAGTATCCGAGACAAAGTGTTCAGCCGAATAAATTTTGTCCATCTTGACAGGTGCAAGCCATTTGACACATATCTAAGAACATATGATCTGCTAAATGCAGCAGGTCTCTTGTCTGTTGAAAAAAAAGGTTAATCACTATTTTAACTTCCAAGCTTTACATTTCTCTATTCGCACATGCAATTTCTTGTTTGATAAATGATTATAATCAAATTTCAGACAAAAGTGTAATATTTCAACCATCATGCCCGAGATGGATCGCATGCTTAGACCAGGTGGTTATGTATATATACGCGACTCGGTACATGTTATTAGTGAACTTAAACAAATTGCAAAATCAGGTGGATGGTTTACTACCCAAGATGATGTAGGAGAGGGCCCATATGCAAGTTGGAAGATAATAAGGTGTGAGAAGCGCTTCTGAAGCCGCTAACATCTGCTCGATGTATTTGATGAGCTCCTGGAATCCAACTTACTTAAACATTAATTTATAAAGAAAAAACTGCTTCTGAATTGTAGAGTAACAGGGAGATTCATATATTGGTTTATGAAACCAGAAATTCTAAGAGTAGTTCTATACTTCATACCATTGTTGCATTTCGACCAACAAAATTTCTAGCAGAGTTTATACAAATATTTAAATGGTTGAAATGTGATGAAATGGAATATATGTGTAAATACATTTAATAATATATGTGCATACAAATTAAAGTATTGTTATAAATGCACAATTCTTTTAATTTATTTACCCTATAATCTATCTTAAGTGTACCTGAGATGCTAATAAGACTACACTTTTGTTTATTTCATACTTGAGTGATGTATGATAGATGGCAAAGTTGTAGAAAATTTGTGACTTATATACAAGAAAAAGCTTCACCTCTCTTGTAATATGGACTATTCTAAATTATCTTTCTCTTCCTCTTATAAAATTTTGAAGTTTCTTTTTCATTCGTATAAACAAAGTCACATTTTTTAGCCATTACAAAATTATATTTAATTATCTTTCTGTTCTGGACCGAGCAGGACTTCCTGCCCTTAAGGTCCAAGCCCAATCCAGCATAATTGGCGAACAGGCCCAATAAGCACAATATAGCAGTTGGGCACAATATAGCCGTTGGGCAGAAAGTAACCGTTGGGCGTGTCCCCTTCACGCGCAGGGTAGTTCACGCGACCAACTGCCTCCCCGAATATAACGGAAACAGTTAGAAGGCCACGCGCCTTGCCCTCCATCTGGCAATCCCTCATTGGTCGATCAGGCGCTTTGCTCGCCAGAAATCCATCTATAAATACCCCCTCGCTCGAGAGGGGCAAGTATCACGAATCATATACTTGACTTCTCTTACTTGTTGTTCCCTTCTTTTTTGACCAAATACTTACTTTGGCATCGGAGTACCATGCAGGTACCTCTACCCCTTTTTCCTCTCCTACGAGCATCAACTCTTGCCCTACACGAAGGCCGCGACAATCTCCTTCTGGTCCTCTCCGATCAGTGGCGCCGTCTGTGGGAAACCAGCTTCCCCGTCTTTCACCAAGATTCTCCCTTGTTCAACAAAGGCCAAAGCTTCACTCTTTCAAATCTCAGATCGACATGGCTTTCATCAAGAGCGATGTTCACCAAGACTCTGTGGCCCCTGCGGCCAACAACAACAATGACCACGCTTTCGTCGGGCATACCCCGCAGGAAAGTGACCAACGAGACGGAAGACCTGCTTCCCCGAGACCCGACGAACCAAAACCACGAACATCAGCCGTGGAGCTCACCTTCGAGCCCGTTCCGGTTCCCCAGGATGCTGATCCGACCACCGCGGCGCTCATCGCTTCTCTCAACAACTCAAACCTCATGATCCTCCAGCAGGGGGAGAAGCTCAATGCCCTTGAGCATATCCTTCAGAAACGCCTCGCTTCAGAAAAACTGGCGAGCCTTTCCCCGCGTCCACGGACTCCCTCGAATCAAAGACGCGACACCCTATCCCCGGAGAGGAAACGTTCAAGGTCGAGGAACCCTACACCTGATCTGGCCTGATGACACCATCAGTCTCCCCCGCGAAGATCCAGGCACTCCCCGGTTTCCAAGAGGTCTTGACACGCGGATAAGTACGATCATCGTCGCACCCGCGGACGTTCTCCTCGTAGAAGTCGAAGCCGCGAGCACAGCCGTTCCCTTTCGCTCTCTCCTAGTTCCAGCAGTGACGATGACGTTCACGGTCCATTCACAAGGGACATCCTCGACACCCGAATTCCCCGCGGATTGGAGAAACCACCCACGTTGACAACCTACGACGGGAGAACTGACCCCCGCGAGCATATCGAAAACATAGAGGCTATGCTCCAATATCACGGCATCTCCGGGGCTATCAGATGCAAAATGTTCCCCATCACCTTGAGAAAAGGAGCGATGACATGGTTTAAACGACTTCCTCGCAGATCCATCTCTTTGTGGAGGGAGTTAAAGAGCCAGTTTGCCCGACATTTCACAGCTTCCCAACGACACCCTAAGTCGGAGGCTACGTTGGAGGCCATTATACAAGGCAGGGATGAATCCCTACGGGCATACATCGAAAGATTCAACAAAGAAGCGGTTGAAGTCCGAACAACGGATCACATGAAGAAGTACCTCCTCGAAAAGGGACTCTGGCCCAAAAGCGACTTCCGTAAGGCAGTAGGGATCGAAGCTCCCCGGACACTGACAGAACTTTATCGAAAAGCTGAAGACTACATCCGTTACGAGGAAAAAGAAGCTGCATTCCATGCCCGGGACTTAAGAGATCGCGAAGCGCCCCGGGCATCAGAAAAAGACGAGGCGGAATCATCCCGATAAGGGAAAGAGAGAAGGCGCGATGAACGTCCTCGCGAAAGCAAAGGGCCGGCTGGCCGGTTTACGGAGTACACCGTACTCACGACCTCGCGAGAGCACATTCTCTCCGACTGCATCAACACAGAATTCAAACAAGGGGGTGTCAGGTTCCCTAAACCGATCACGTCCAAAGGAAACATCGACAAAAGCAAATACTGTCGTTTCTATCGTAGTCACGGCCACGTGACAGAAGACTGCGTGCACCTTAAGGACGCAATAGAGATTATCATCAAAGAGGGTCACCTGAAGCAATACGTGAAGAAGGGAGAGTCCTCCCGACGAGACACGTCTGATCCGAAGAAAGAAGCAGAATCAGCCCCCTCCAGTCCTCCCCCGCAGGTCGCAATGGCCATCAGCCGACCAGAGGACTTCTTCGTTCCTGACCACCTCGACCCGACTTCCCAGGCACTCATACACAGCACCTGGGAAGCCTTTCCTACGACCATGGTTATCTCATGTGGGGGGTACCACGAGCTCACGATAGGATCCATAAAACGAAAGTTTGAACAGCTGATAGACAGCGGCCCCGAGCAGTTGTACACGATCGGCAAAGGTAAAGGGCGTTCACAGTCGATCACGTTCTACAGAGAAGAACTCCCTGGAGGATCACCGAATTCCCATATTCCTCTGCTGATCAGGACCAAATTATCATCTACCGATGTTCGGAGAATCCTGGTCGACCAGGGTAGTTCCGTGGACATCATGTATTCCAGCCTGTTCCGCGCATTGAAACTGAATAAGTCTAATCTCTCCCCATACGTGGGATCGGATCTCCAAGGATTCAACGGAGCAACTGCCCGACCTTGGGGTTACGTGGAGATACCAGTCACGTTTGGCGAGGAAGAAGCATCTCGGACAATCAAAACGCAGTTCTTAGTCATTGATTGCGCGTCGCTTTATCAGTGCATCCTCGGCAGACCAGCTCTAGCCGAACTCGTTGCTGTCCCCTCTACGGTCCACCTCAAGCTCAAATACTATACTGAGAAAGGACACGTCGCAACTCTGCATGGTGACATCGAGGTTGCTCGCAGGTGCTTTGAGGCTGCAACAAAAGGGCAGAACCAGATCGCGACGACGACAAAGTGGGCAAAGCGCACTAGAGAGGACGAGGTTCCAGCTGAAGATGGCCAGCCAGAGAAAAAACCCACTCTTCCCGTGCATACCATCGACCTCGATAGCAGGCTTCATGAGGATGGAGGAGAAGATTGTGGCGAAGACAAAAATCCAGGAGTAACAAGCTCCCCGTCTCCTGCACTTTTGCGACCAGTTCCAGATGGGGAATTCGAGATCATCACCTTCAGCAATAACCCCAACAGGGGAGTGAAGATAGGCGTTGGGCTCCCCGAAGAGGTGAAGAAGGAGTTGAATAAATGCCTTGATCCAGAAACTGCATGTCACCACTTGACAATCAATCCAGCTGCTCGCGTCATTGCCCAACGAAGAAGGAAGCAATCCGAGGAAAAGGCACAGGCTGCCGAAAAACTTGTACAAGACCTCTTAGAGGCAAAATTTATTTCTGAGGCCAGGTATACGACCCGGCTCTCAAACATTGTACCTGTAAAGAAAAATAATGGAAAGTGGCGCATGTGCATTGACTACATTGATCTCAATCGGGCTTGCCCGAAAGACGCTTATCCGCTACCGAGCATAGATAAACTTGTAGATAATTCCGCAGGTTTCAAGCTCTTGTCCTTTATGGATGCTTATTCGGGATACAACCAAATCCCAATGGCAGACGAGGACAAGAGGTACACAGCATTCATGACCTCCTCCGGGAACTATTACTACAACGTAATGCCCTTTAGACTGAAGAATGTCGGGGCCACATACTAGCGCATGATGAACAAAGTCTTCCAATCAGAAATCGGGGACATGATCGAAGTATATATGGATGATATGATCGTGAAATCCCAAGAGGAATCCGACCATACCACCCACTTACGAAAGGTGTTCGACCAAGCTCGAAAATGTAAAATGCGTTTTAATCCAGAAAAATGCACCTACGGCGTACGAGCAGGAAAGTTCCTCGGGTTTTACCTCACTGAAAGAGGAATAGAAGCAAACCCAGATAAATGTCGAGCACTCGTGGAGTTCCCCACTCTGCGGTCGAAGAAGGTGATACAGACCCTCAACGGGATGCTCGCGTCCCTTGCCCGCTTCGTGAGCAAATCCGCCCAGCACGCCCTGCCCTTTTTCAAATTACTCAGGAAGGAAGCAAATTTCGAGTGGACGGACGAATGCGAGCAGGCCCTTACCCATTTTAAACAAGCTCTGTCCGAGCCACCAGTATTGTCCCGACCAGACCGCAGGGAAACCATATACCTGTACCTCTCCGTGGCCAACGAAGCAGTAAGCGCAACACTTATTCGAGAAACAAACGACGGGCAGAAACCCATCTATTTTACCAGCAAAGCCCTGCAGGGACCCGAAGTCAGGTACACGCAAATAGAACGAGTGGCCCTTGCTCTCATAGTTGCCGCGGGGAGACTCAGATATTACTTTCTGGCGCACACTATCGTCGTCAGAACCGACCAACCTATTAGGAAACTGTTAAGCCGACCAGATATGGCGGGCAGGATGCTAAAATGGTCCCTAGAATTGGTCGAGTTCGACATTCACTACGAGGGGAGGAAAGCCCTCAAAGCACAGGTCCTGGCCGACTTCGTGGCAGAGATGAACCCGGAACCATCCCCTCCGGGAGGGACACAGAAGTGGATCATTTACGTGGATGACACATCAAGCCCCTCAGGCAGCGGAGCAGGAATTATCCTCGAGAACGAGGAAGGGACCCTGATCGAAGTGTCCCTGGTCCTCTCCTTCAAAACATCCAACAATCAAGCCGAGTATGAAGCCTTCCTCGCAGGATTACGACTGGCCAAAGACGTCGGCGCGAGAGAAATAAAAATCTGCACTGACTCCCAGCTCGTAGCGTCCCAAGTACGAGGAGAATTCCAAGCAAAGAACGACCAACTAGCCGAATATTTGGCAATGGTAAAAGAAAAAATGGCGGAGTTTGAAGCATGGGAAGTTCAGCACGTCCCGCGCGAACAAAACACCCGAGCAAACATCCTCTCCAAATTAGCCAACACCAGGAAAAAAGGTGGAAACAAATCCATCATACAAGAAATGCTGGCCAGCCTGAGCATTGTAAAACCCGACCTGGTAGATGTTAACGTCATCGGAGATCCCCGTTGTTGGATGACTCTGGTATACAATTATCTCACCAAGGGGGAACTCCCCGAGGACGGTAAGGAGGCCAGTGTGACTAAGCGACGAGCCTGCTCGTACGTACTGGTCGAGAACAAATTATATCGACGAGGATTTTCCATTCCCCTGTTGAAATGTGTCGATGAGGCCCAGGTCCCCGAAATCTTGCAAGAGATCCACGAGGGCATCAACGCACAACACCTAGGGGGAAGATCCCTGGCTCGAAAAGCTTTGCGCGCAAGATATTACTGGCCAACCATGCAACACGACACCAAATAACATGTACAAAAATGTGACCGTTGCCAGCGCCACGGGGACATGCATTTGGCACCGCCCAACGAGTTGAAGACCCTCTCCTCGCCGTGGCCCTTTGCCTGGTGGGGGATGGACATCCTAGGCCCCTTTACAATGGGATCTTATCAAAATAAATTCCTAATCATGGCCGTCGACTATTTCACAAAGTGGATTGAAGCCGAAGTGCTCGCCAAGATCACAGCCTTCAACATATTGCGCTTCTACAAAAGGAACGTCCTCGCCAGGCCCTCGTAACCGACAACGGAACCCAATTCACAGATAGAAAATTCCAAGACTTCGTCGCCAAATTGGGAATGAAACAACACATTACTTCGGTCGAGCATCCCCAGACCAACGGGCAAGCGGAGGCCGCGAATAGAGTAATCCTACGCGGATTGAAGCGGAGGCTAGGCGAGCCCAAGAAAAGGTGGGTCGAGGAGCTCCACAGCGTCCTCTGGGCGTACAGGACAACACCTCACTCTGCCACCGGGGAAACCCCTTTCCGACTAGCGTATGGAACAGAGGCGGTAATACCGGTGGAGATAAGGGAGCCCTCCAGAAGGACAGAAGCTCCACTCGACGAAGAAATGAACGACGAAGCTTTACGCGAGGAACTCGATCTGGTCGAAGAAATAAGATCAGGGGCTGCCCTCCGCGAGGCCGCATTAAAGCAACAAATAACGTTGCGACATGACGCCAGAGTCATAAAGCGCGACTTCCCCGTAGGCAATCTGGTCCTGCGCCGAAACTAGAAGGATTCTCGCGAAGGGAAACTGGTAGCAAACTGGGAAGGACCATATAGGGTGAAGTCCAAAACGGGCACGGGAGCATATTACTTGGAAACATTTGGCGAAAAACAACTTGCTCGACCATGGAATTCCGAAAAACTCAAGCAGTACTACAGCTAAGTCCTTAACCATGAGGATAGACAAATTGCCGACGTAATCACCCAAAACGGGGAGAGTTGCGCGACCATCGTATCATGCCCTGGTGAAGCATGACACGCATTACAACGTCAGCCAGCTTCTGCTCGTTGTACGAGCAGATCCTGTGCACAATGGGGATACCTCAACCGAGCTCCGCCGTTGCCGCACCATTCAGGCAGGACACCCAGCTCGTGATGGGAACAGTCCAAGCCTATGAGATTAGTACCTCAAACGAAGTCCTAGCCTCATCATGGGCAAAACCACTTAGCCCTCCTCGATAGGTTTCACACCTCGCCGAGCACACACATACAAACAAACAGAGTAACCGTCCATAATAAAACATTTTCACAAAATCCAAGTATATTAAAACACCGGGCACGACCGGACAATGTTATAAATACAAAAAAGGGCATAGCCCCTACAAGTTCATATAAAAAGGCGCAGCGCTCATACAAAATGTTACGGGCACGCAGACCCACAAAACATGCCAAAAACAACAAAGTCCTATTCAGCGACTTCACTCTCCTCTTCGGCAGGAATGACCTGACCGTCCACCACCTTGTTGAATAAACCCATCCCATCCGTCATGAGCTGTACGTCAGAGTTGAGGGCCACCATCTGCTCTTTCGCAGCACTGAAGTCGAACTCAGCTGCTTTCAGGTTGTTCTCGCCAAGGATTCTAATCCTCCCGATCAAGTCAGCTCGCGACTTTAGGGACCTCTCGTCGCCATTTTCATCTTTGAGAGTTGCAGTCAAGCCTTCCAATTCAGCGATCCTCACCTGCAAACGCGCATTCTCCTCGTTAGCCTTGAGCGCAGCTAACTTCAGCTGGGTCACCTCCGTCTGAAGCAGCACCTTGACCTCCTCGTGACCTTCAAACTATTTTAAATCATTGAACAGCTTGTTATTTTACGTCTCTGGCTCGGCAATTCTATTCTTGGACGTCACGAGACTCGCCCGAGTTGCAGGTTCATCATCGACAAGGACAAGGGCTGCTTCAAGCACCCTAAACATGCCCGCAGCATCCTGGCACAGCTGTTTTCTCCTCCCGTTGGAATTGGCATTTAGAATAGCCACGGTCTCAGAATCGTGAACATCTATGGAATCCCCTTCAGCAAACAAGTCTCGGCGCGAATAGCAGGCGGGCAGGACAAGATGACCACCACCAGAACCTCCCTGACCAGCGGCCATAGAAGTCCCCGCGACATCTCTCTTCCTTTTATGGGAGGTCTCCGGGGTCAGCGACGTTGAGGCTCTCTCCGGGACGGGGGTATAACCAGCAGCAAAACTCTCCATAACTGTCTGCTTAGGCACCCTGGATTTGGCACCCGTGGTCGTCTTCTTGTGAACCTTCGCCGCCTGGGACCTCATCAAACGCTCCCGCATGTCGGCCATCATACCTGCGAACACACATAACAAGTCAGGACCAAGAATTCAAAGAAATAAAATCAAACAGTGAAGCATACCAAGCAAGGTCATCGCATCATCGTCATTATCACACTCGAGGAGAGCTTTAACGTTAATATATCTAGCTACTCGGACGGGCCCATTATCCCCAACCAGCTCTTTCCCGTCCCGATCAACGACGAAGGCCGGGGTAAAATTCTCCACGTAAGCATGGAGGACCCTATACGACTCCTTGTCCGCCGGGCAAAGCTGCTCGTGCTTCACCAGGAACTGATCCGTTCTGCGCTTAAAGTGGGTATAGACCCATTCCAAAGGAAATATGGAGACGACACTATCCCTTTCCCGACCATTCACCACCACCTTCTCAATGGTCGAGATAGTCCTCTTTGCCTCCTCGGTAATAGGCTTCACGGTCAGAAACCTATCCTTGAAGTTGCGAATTGAATCAGAATACGGCCAGAACAGCCTACTCTGTTGTTTAAGCGAAACCCAACTTTGTTTCGTCCCCGCTGTGCTCCTTTGGATTTGGAAAAGGCAGAAGAAAAGATCCGTGGTCGCGCCGATATTAAGGTAACGACACACTAGCTCAAATGCCCGAATAAAAGCCAAGGCGTTGAGGTGAAGCTGAGACGGGCACAAGGCCAGATGGGTGAACAGGGAGGCTTGAAAGTCGGTGAAAGGGAGACGCATCTTGGCCTCCGTAAAAGCGAACTCGTACATAGGAAAACGCAACCCAGGGTACGAGGAGCAAATTCTGTCATACTCCCCAGGGCGAAATGCTTTCCACGCCCGAGGAGCGCCTCCTTCACGTCTCTCCAACAGGTCAAAGTCTCGTATCTCCTCTGCGGAGAAAGTTGATCGGAACGAAAGAGGCTCGTGTGCGAGCCAGTCAAGGTCCCCTTCTGCGACCTTGATATTTGAATAATCAGCGGGTACACTGGGCCCCTCTTGTGCTTCCTGCGTGTCGAGCACAACATCATCCTGGGGTTCAGCCATTTTCACCTGAAAAGCAGAGGAAGAGAAGCGAATTCGACATCTGAGATCAAATCCACCCTTCCACCACTAATCAAGTGAAAGGGCGTTGATAAATCCGAGGATAACCGCGTCCCCGTATAAACTACCTATCAATCGCCAGGAGAGGTCTCCGCGACCAGAACTCGCAGATATCCATACGAGGACGCGTGCTCACCTCAAAATCACATTAAAGTTCCGAACAGGCCTAGTGCCCGACTACAAACAAAATTCTACACCTAACCAGATTCTACAAGGATCTACGCTAACAATTTCTACAAAAATCCTAGAAAATCCTGAAATTCATCATGTTCTTCATGAATTTTCCAGAAATTCATGTGATCATCGAAGAACACATGAAGTTCAACCGGAAAACATGAAGTTCGACCGGAAAATCCATGAACAAACACCTAGAGAACTGAAGGTTCATAAAAAATATACAGAAAAGGAAGAACAAACTTACAAGAAGAAGAAGAGGTTGACGGAGAAGAGGAGGATCGACGGTGGCGAAGAGGAGCTCCGGCGAAGGATTAATTGCAGAGCAAATAAGAGCAAGGATTGAAAACTTGAGAATTGTGGAAGCAAAATCTTCCTCCACCTTTTTATACCCATTTGATCGTGGGGAATCGTGAAGGTCATCATAGCCTATGCGGCCCTAGGACTGACAAAAGCCATAAATGCTCACCACGTGTCACAAAAACTCTTCGCCTGACTTATTGCAGAAAACACACTAGTCCTTGGCTCCCACGAGCAAGCCTCCTCGTCAAAATAAACGCATCCGTGCAGGGCTGCCCGACAAAAAACATCAATTTCTGCGAGCACGCTGCAAACCTTGGTCGACATCAAGCGTAATCGTCTGACGACCACACCTGGTCGGGGCACAAAGGGAACACTCCACGCGAGCAACCACTTCCCCGACAGTACAGTCGTAGTCACAGCTGCCTAAAGTCATTACTCTCCAGTAGAGCAACGACTTGGGGGGCTCCTGTTCTGGACCGGGCAAGACTTTCTGCCCTTAAGGTCCAAGCCCAATCCAGCATAATTGGCGAACAGGCCCAATAAGCACAATATAGTCGTTGGGCACAATATAGTCGTTGGGCAGAAAGTAACCATTGGGCATGTCCCCTTCACGCGCAGGGTAGTTCACGCGACCAACTGCCTCCCCGAATATAACAGAAACAGTTAGAAGGTCACGCGCCTTGCCCTCCATCTGGCAATCCCTCATTGGTCGATCAGGCGCTTTGCTCGCCAGAAATCCATCTATAAATACCCCCTCGCTCGAGAGGGGCAGGTATCACGAATCATATACTTGACTTCTCTTACTTGCCGTTCCCTTCTTTTTTGACCAAATACTTACTTTGGCATCGAAATACCTTGCAGGTACCTCCACCCCTTTTTCCTCTCCTACGAGTATCAACTCTCGCCCTACATGAAGGCCGCGACGATCTCCTTCTGGTCCTCTCCGATCACTTTCCAACCATAAAAGAATTTGATTGAGTTTTAGCAGACATGTTTAGGATTCGTTTGTTTGTCGTTGCAATTATAAATGCACGTTTTCAGATTCATTTCAAATATCAAATAAAGTGAGAAAGAAAAATGTGACCAATACCTTTTAGTGATGAAGACCTGGAGAATCTGTTGGATTGTAATGAAAACACTAAGCTACCAACTCTTGTAACTTTTATCACTGAAATTCATTATTTTCACGGAACACTATCACCACAATACTTTTTTTATTTTATTTTAATCAACAAAGTATTTGTAAATATTTATAGTTATTAGTGATATTTGTAAATATTTATAGTTATAAATCATATTGAATTTATTATGTTGGTGATTTGCTACATATTTATTTTAAATATTTGCAGTTATTAATTATTTTATAAAAACAATTATATATCAGCAACGATCATTTTTTATCGAATGATCTAAGATATAAATGAACTTATCCGTGCGGACGCACGGATCTTCTCCTAATTTAATTTAGAAGCATTATCTAACATGATCCAATATACATGTACCTAAGGATGGATGAAATTCTTACATTATTCTCTTAAATGTTCTTAGGATTAAACAAACATATTTACCTCATATTGTGTTAAAAAATTTCCACATTTGTGTTCAAAGTGATAGAGATTTTCCAACAGAAATCTATCATTTTGGATTGCATTTAATCTTTCTTCTGCACCTTATGCTAGATATCGTTTATCATTAAGTTCAATGCTTTACTCTTGGAATTGACCCATTTCCAAATAAGAAGAAAAAGAAAATATCATTTATATATTGAATAAGTAAAGCAATAAACTTGCTTTTCTAAATGATACAATAGTTAAATCCCTCACTAACTTATTTCTTCACATACTAGTAAGGTAGATCTAAAAAGCAAGCTATACAACAAAATCTAAATAAGGGATAAACAAAAAGCCCCTTAACTTAAACATTGTTTTATATAAAAAACAAAACAAAATCACATGTTTGAAAGTGTCCATAATCAAATCCATTGCTCAAAATATATACTGAACAGGAGAAAATTTTGAAGTACTTGGCCATGGTACTTGAATCACAACCATGAAATCTTCATATTCAAAACCAACTTCTCTGCCATCAATTTTACAAATCTTTGGTTTCTCTGATGCAAACACTCTCATTTCACCACTTCCTCTAACTCCAACTTGAACCAAATCTTGAGCTTCATCAAATTCCAATGACTGAATTGCCCCTCCATTGTTTAACATATTCACCAAACCAATAGGAGCAAACTTCAAGGACTTTTTAGGAAATAAAGTGATAGGAGAAACAGTTATAAGCTCGAAATTGAATGGTTCTAAGGAGATTTCTTCAGTGTCAGATGGAGAGAATAGTTTGAGCTTTTTGGCTTGGCTGAAATATAGAGCAAAAAGTTCTACACTTTCAATGGAAATTGGATTTTTGCCACTTTCCCATTCAATGTCTTTGATGTTGATCTTAGTTGAAACCAAATGAGAAAATTCAGATGCACATTTGTTTGATCTTACATCGCGAAACCATCCTCCTCCTTGACAGTTAAACACGCCAAGAACTCCGGTGTACTATCACAAAAAAAAAAGAAACAACATTGTCAAACGCAGATTGGAAAAATGAATATTTTTTTAATCACAAATTATTAATAGTTAATATTATATTAAATGCATATAGGGTTAAATGCAGATTGAACTCTGGATCTCCAACTCCTTAAGCCCTACGTCTGATTGCAAAATCAAATAGACTCATAGTTTCTACACGCCAATAATGATATGATTGGAAATTTAGATGAATTCAAATTCAAATTAGAATATATTGTTATGAAAGTGAGGAAGGAAGGTTCACCTTATTGAGGTTCCATATTTTGAGCATTGTTTTGCCATCATGTAAAGGGTCAGCAAAGAGACAATCCTTAGTTGGTAAGGCATAATATTCACATCTAAGGATAGTACCATCAGGCAAAGCTAGGGTTTTAAGAAGGTCAAAATTGTGATTTCCAACAGTGTCACTTATGTAAATAGGTCCACCAGATATGGCTCTAGAAGCTGCATGGAAAGTTGCACAAGGGTGTGTTGATTGAAACATATCCCAATCTGGTTGAATGAAATTCCCCATCCATAAACTATTATATGCACAATGTACCATGTGACATCCTTGTAACCAGTATGTACCATTTGGATCACCATAAGGGTCAGTGCACCAAAAATCATCACCTAAAAAAAATAATCAAATTTTTTTTAAATAGGGTTTTTTCAAAAACGAAAGTGTCACGTGCAGATATGTGCAGATACATATAAGTGTTATGTATAGATGCACGAGTGTATTACTAGTTAAGTAAAAGAAAGTTGATTTGTGTGACATACCGACACGACCGAGGGATATGGCTTCGGTTCCAAGCAACATGAAATCATTGCAATGTTCCATGCTAGCAATGACACCATTACCATTGAAATGTTTCTCCACTGAAGTTGTGAGAGCTTTGTAATATGCTTTTGCTAAATCAACTCTACCACCATACTTTTCACACACCATCTCTAGCAACTGATTACAAAAAGTATCAACCAAGAAAAGACAATGTCAAAAGATGATAAAAACTTACTAAGAAAAAGGTTCTTCAAGCTTAATAAAAATATTATAAAAAAAATCTAAATGCATAATAAAGTCAATAAACAAAAAGCTTGTTCTAAAAGTGAATACTTCAATTTAATTTAAAAATAAAAGAAAACGTGCCGACCAAAAGATTATGGATAATGAAATTGGCCCTACAACTTGACCCATCATTTTATTGCCTTTATTCTTGACACATGCCGACATAACGAAATAAATTTTTAAAAACTAGAATTTCAATTAAACCTAAGAAATATAAAGAAAGAAAAATAGTTGAAATTAAAAGAAAAATACTTACATGAATGACATCAACTTTAACCCCATCAATTCCAGAATCTTCCAAAAGAGAATGAATACCTTCATACATTTGCTCAACCAAATGAGGAGGAACTAACCCTACACCATTATTAACAATCTTATCCACAGCCAAATCTTCCATAGTAGTTTCCAATCCAACGCTCAATTTAGGTTTCTCCACAGTAGCTTCCGGTAAACCCTCAACACCAGGTCTTACCCCACCCCAATAACCACACAAAGCATGCCACACATACACATACTCAACACTCTCAAAATCTTTTTTTAATTCCTTAACAAATCCACCTAACCCTAATCCATTTTTATAATCCTTAAATTTATAATTCTCTTCGAATTTAATTAACCTACATGGCATCTGTTCACCTGCGTCCGTTCGATTAATCCCATCGTTAGTATTAATCGGATCATCATCACGGGCGATAGATTGCCAGCCATCGTCGATTAAAACAAAGCCAGGTGGACAACCACCATTGGTTAAATTTTTTACACCTTCCCAGATTCCTTGAGGGTGTACCTTAAGATAAAATGCATCCCATGTACACCATCCAAATTTCTCGACTATGCCCGGAACTGTTTTTTCTTCTAGAAGCTTGAAAGTTCCTAGGTGGGCCCTCACTGTTTTCATAGCTTCTTTTACTAGCTTAAATGGATCATTACCTGCATGAAGGTAAACGACAGTGTCGTATTGAGATTCTGTTATTGAAGTTGAACCACTCTCGACGCAGACTAAAACGTTGTCGTTTTTATCGGATTGTAAAGAGGCTCGAAATGGACCTTCTATTATTGGGAGAAATAAAACATAGGGTCGACCCGTGTTTGGATCCGAACCCGGATTTGGATCCGAGTTTTGGAGCATGAGAAATTGAGTTTCGGTTTCGATGTCTTTGCCGTTTGAACCGGTCCAGAGAGTGGTCCACCATACTTTGAACCGGAATATGCTTGTGAAGTTTATGTTTTTGAGTTTTCCAATGGGTGCCACGTGGCGGGTTTTAAGTTCGGTGGTTTTGAAGCCGAGGAAGCAACCGTTGGTGGTGGTGGTGGTGGATGAAGTGGTTGTGGTGGTGATGTTTTTGGGGACATCAGAGAGGATGATGTGATTGTTGACTTTTAGAGTTGACTCGGCTAGGGTGAAGGTGAAGGATGTGTTGGAACAAGCATTAAGGTTTTTGGTTGCGGTGGTGTTGTCGGAGTTGTTTTTGTTTGAGTTTAAGGTTGGACTTGGAGGAGACATTTTTTGAGGTTTGGATTATGTTGTGAGTGAAGAATGGTGTTAGTGTGAATGAATGAAATAAAGGGAAGTGATTGTGGTTTGATATATGGTGTGTTTTTGTGTGTTTGATGATGGGAATAAAAAGTTGTTTGTGTTTGGTTTGGAATTTTGATGATGGATGAATAGAATAAGCAAGAAATTGAAGTGTATTTATAGATGAAAAGAATATGAGTTGTGATGCATTGAGTGGGACCCAAACCAAGGTGTCGTGAAGGTTGGTTTTGATATTAATGTCCGTTTTTTATTTTGTGATGTTTTTATAATTTGGTGTGCGTGTGTTTCTATCTCTCATTTTCTTCTTTTTTATTTTTATTGTTTATTCTAAAGTAGTTATTTTTTTTATTTTAATATTATTTGTATCATCGTCAATTTTATATTTTGAACTCTATATTTATAATAAAGTTGAATAATAATAATAATAATAATAATAATAATATTTTAATAAAAAATATTTTTTATATAGTAAATTAGTTAATTTAATTAATTAGTTTGAGACAAAATTGTTCTCAATTACGCATTAATGCAAATGATCATGCTGTCTCAAAAGCTATTTTTTTGTATGTGTGTGATTTCAATAGACTTTTTATTATTTAACTTTTAAAGTGATAAGAACATTAATAATGGCCACTAAATATGGCCACTAATAGGCATCTCGATTATTAGGCATGTTAGCGAGGCTCGTCCGGAGCATATTTAAGCATTCTTTAGATTTTTGAAAGACTATGTAAGAAATTAAAAGAAATTGAAGGTAATTTTAATTGAGTTATGGATTTTTTTTTTAAAGAATAATAATTGTTTGACGATTGCAACGATCTAGAAAGGAGTTGAATAGATTATCAATAAAAAAAAAATTCTAATTAAAAATTCAAATTTGAAAAATATTTTCTATGGCAAGCCGAAACTATTTTGAATCGACACTCGTCTATCCGAACCGTTGTTGAAAGAATCGGATATATGTATAAACCGTAATCAAAGTAGGTTCAAGATTAGAAACTAAACCAATAAATTTATACAATATGTTTGAATTAAATCACACAATGATAAATGATTACCAATGAAATAGAAAAATAAACTTGACTAAGAAAATATAACGAACACTTGGTGTGCAATCAATTTATCAAACATTTGGCGTGCAATACACCAAACTTAATTCTCTTTGTGTTGAAAGTATGACAATCCAATTGCTATTTTGTAGATTGTAATGGTTTTCACTAAGTGTGTTATCAAATTGTAGAGAGAGCACCAAGATTTATTTAGGTGATTCCCCAATTGTCTTCACTATAGGTACGTCTGCCCCCAATTCCAAATAAAATTGAGACATGTAATTAACCTTTGCAAGAGTTGTATACAATAGAAAAAGTAGCAATTCAAATCCCTAAACCATGTGTTTGATGTTGATTCTAACTTCTTCTCTTCCTTTGATCTTAAGCTAGATCAAGTCACCCAAGACTTTCAATTGATCCTCCGGTTACCGCTACTTATTTGACAAAAACTTTGTTCTTTAAAGCTTTCACTCGGCTGAATCCAAATTGCAAAATCTTGTCCCAAATCTTTCAATTGATCCTCCGCTTACCGCTACTCCTTTGACAAAACCCCCGTTTTTCAAAGCTTTCACTCGGCTGAATCCAAGTTGCAAAGACTTGTGTAACCCCCCCAATCAATATTGATCTTAGAGGAAAAACCCTAAAGGTTTTATCAATGAAACCCAAAAAGAAAATCTCAACCCAATTGTTTATAAAAATCCTAAATTGGACCTTATCAATATAACTTTGATGACACTCAACAAAAATGATTATGTGTAGTTGTTGAATGTATGCAAAGAAAGGTTGAAGATGATAAGAAAATTCTAAGTGTTTTCTTGGTTCAATGTGAGAAAGGATGCATGAATGCATATTTATATATGTGTGTGTGTAGAAAAAATTACCGACAAAATAGATTTTGGCAAAACAAAAATTACAAGTTTTGGAAAAAATAAAACTGAATGTATTGACTCCAAATTCGAATGAGTTAATTCATAAGACTGGGAGTTGATACATAGCCCCCCAATGAGTCGATACATTGAGGGTAGAAAAAATATGCTTTAATAAATTCTTCAGTAGGAGTCGACTCCAATACACGATGAATCGACTTATTCGCAATTTGTATCGACTCATAGATGCCTTTGTGTCAATACATACGAGGCAGGGATGAGCAGAATCATATTGCTTAACAAAACTTTCAGATTGAGTCGACTCATTCACAACTTGTATCGACTCATAGAAAGCAGGTTTGTGTTTTAACCATTCTTCATTATGTATTGACTCATAGGCTTAATGTATCAACACATAGACTTTTTTTTCATGAAAAATCATAATGTTTGACTTGTAATGACCTATCTAATCTGATTTTAAATGTCCTAATATGATAATGCACATATAGACATAAACAAAAGATTCAATGTACACAAATACTAAGTGTCCTAATTTTGACATCATTCAAAACATATCTAAAAGGATAGTGCACTCACATACTCCCTCTTTTTTATGATGGCAAAACATGCGAAGCATTTGGTATCTTGATCATAGCTCCCCATGCATATGTGCATTAGACTTTGTACTTCTCCCCCTTTGACACCGTCAAAAAGAGACAAAGATATAAACATGAGAAGAATTAAAGAAAATACACAACAACGTATAAATCACTCAGAGACATTTCCAAGATTAAACGAATCAACTATAACGTGCACTCACATAGAATTATGTCAAATTAAAAACGATGCTTAAACATAAATACACAACCAAGTTTAGACAGAAAAAGATAAAATTCATTACATATTTGTCATAAAAGGTTTCAATATAACAACAAAACAAACATAAAGACATGAAAACATAAATGCATGCATAAGAAACTTAGTCCACAAGGAAGCTCAAATAATGACCACGATCTCGACCTTTACCTCTACCACGGAACCAGGTTGCACCTTCACTCCCATACTCATAATCCCATAAATCACACACCTCCCGATAAAATTAAAATTATTATGGTGATTGTCATTTTGATAATGAATCATATCACAGATGCCAGCTTGAGTTGCAACATGATTAAAAGCCATGTTTTGACGAATCTCATTAAATTGCTTCGTAGCATACGAGGCAAAGTTGTTACAGTTGTTGTCCTGAGCTGTCATATGTTCATGAGCCTCTTTGAAATGCTCCGTTTGAGCAGCTTCAAACTCGTCACGCATATGTGACTCCTCTTCATGGCGCTCGCATTGCTAAACATGCATGTTCTCTAGAAACGTAAGAATAGATGATTTTTCACCCGTTGAACCAACACCAAAGTAGTTTTCGTAAGTAGTGCCATGTTGAGTCCACGAGTTTTTTTGCCACTGTCCCCACCCTTGTGGGTTTTCATGTTCTTATAGAAAATGTTGTTAATCATGATCATCATCATAATGAGTATCACCCATGTCTACATCCACATGTTGAACTTGTTCTTCCACCTATTGTTCATCAACAAAAGCTGTACGAAATTCAATCAGATCATCATAATTATAGATGATCTTACCATATCCCTTCATCTTATAGTAGTAAACCTTGATATCAGCATCCTAATGATATACCATGTGTCTCATGGTGCTCGAGTTAAATTCTTGATCTTGACCAGAAGAGATGTTTTGAAGGTTTGGCACACCAATACCAAAGTGTCGAAGAAGCTTTGTAATCATTGAAGTATAACATATGGAGGATCCTCGGTTACATTCCCTAACAATAAAAGTTCATGCCACAAAGTAGTTTGGCCAACTTATAAACTTTTTATTTTGAAGAAGATACATAAGATGTACCTTATCTTGGCCAAGACGAGAATAGCCTCCTTTCCTTGGACACAACACATGAGTTACAATCTAATAAAGGATACGAGGAATTCTCTCCAATAAACCTATTGACACGATATCCATGGATTTATTTTGTCTTGGAGCTTTGAGACACGAATTGATATAACCTTTTAGATCAAAATCAAGATGATAAGAATGATCAGATAAAGTGGAATGCCACGAGAGTATAAAAATGCCAAAAACATCCCTCTACATGTCTTGCGTGACATGGTAGGTATCTTTGCTCGTCTTAAAAAGCAATGAATAACACGTCCTTGATTGTAGCCCAACCTAAAATACTCGTATTAAGTATTCATTATAGTCAATGGATACCTTCAAGAAATTATTAATCTCTTGATGTGCCATAAGATCAACAATATCAGGAATGTGTAACGTGTCGGAAACTGCATGATCATAAACATGTTATTTCACAACAAGTTTATTTCGGAAGTATTTCTCGAAGTTTTCAAGACAAACGGTAGGTACAAGAGATAGAACACTCACAGGTGCTGAGGATGATGTGCCTGCAACATTTTTTCCTTTCTTCATTTTGGGAGGCATGATTTTTGGATTTGGAGGTGTACACACAAAGTGTTTGAGAAAAAGTCTGAATAAAAATGGCTAGCTTTGAAGTGATATTTGAATAACCCAACTACGCAACTTAAGAAAAAATAATTCCTAATTACACAAATTAGAAGATAATAGACGAAGATGATTGATTTTTGAAAATAGAAGTGATGAGACTTTATGAAGATTTTCTAGAAAAAGAGAAAAATTGACCTGGACCGGCTTGGGAAAAGAGGAGAAGTTGGAAAAATGAGTGATTAAGAATAACATTGAAGTCTGACACTTGGAGAAAGAGAGAATAAAAGTGAATTTTGGTAGTCCATGGGTCGACCCATGGGCGTTGGAGTATACTTTAGAAGCCCAAAAAATATAAGTTCACAAATGTATCGAATCATCCGTAATTGTAGTCGATATAAACTAATGACAAAAATGAATTCAACATGGATGTATCAACTCATCTATGATTGGAGTCGATACATACTGAACAGGAAGTTAAAAAAATTTTAGAGACTTAGGTTGTATATCGACTCATTCATCAGGGAGTTGATACAAAACTTTTATTTATTGACTCATAACCTCTATGTATCGATACAAGCAGAGCAGGAACTAGGCATGGCAAAAAAGCCCAGATCCGCACGGGCCCGTCCCAAAATTAATAGGGAAAACCCAATTTAATTAGGTGCGGGTGCGAGTGCGAGGAAGACTCAGTTCTTAACTACGGGGGCAAGGCAGGGATGGGAAGACACTAAGACCCGCCAACACCCATCCTCGCCCCGCACCCGGATACTATAATTTACTTTAATGCCCTTATTTTACTTACTTTAATATTCATTTATTTTCTCAAATATATCTTCTGAAGCTAAAGTAATTAAAATAGAAGAAAACAAATCTGAAAAACTCTTTTCATTTCCTCTCATCTTCCTCTCAACACAGTGAATTGTGAATTGTGACTTCGTGGAGCTCTTAGTCGTCGGAGACACGCGGTTGCAACATTGTTCATCTATCACTCCTCGATTTCTCAAATCAACAGCAAGGTAATCTATCTCTCTCAGTTTTATGTCTTTCTCTATCTCTTAATAGATATGTTGTTGCTTTCAATTTTTTGAGAGAGATTTTACAGAACAAATTGAGTTTTTGCTTAATTTCATTAAGAGATCTAATGAATCCTGATTTTAAGAAGTTCAAGTTGTTGGCAAAAAATAGTATATGTTTCAAAGATCTCATTTTGTTCTTGATATGTTTATGTTGGTACAAAGTTTCACTATCTTGTTAGTTTATGGTAACCTCAAATCAATACAGTATCACCGAATAATTGTTTCGATTTGTTTATGTACAACAACCAAACATATTAGACAAATAAATGTATCTTTTTTAGTTTCATTTGTTTTGATGCTAACAGAAATTTGTGGTTGATTTCGCCGCACGAGATAACATATATGAACCCCAAATAGCTCCTTTTGCAAAGCAGCGGCTATTAATTATAACATTACTCGTAGCCATAACTGCTCTTCTAGTAACTCTTGCCACGACTATCATTATCGTCCTTGTAACCATTGCGGCTGATTTGGTGAAATCCGTAACATGATACTTTTCGTCAAAAGATTTGAAAGTTTCGATACCTAAATTTATGGTGTATGTCAATCCAATTTTGTTACTGAGTTTAGAAACTTTGGTAGATGTAATGGATGATACACTACACGATTCATAGAAAATTATGCAGCTTAAATTCATCTATGTTAAATATTAAAAGTGTTTAAAAAATAATTGACTAAAAGTGTTTTTGTTAGTTATCTTTTTACTTCAATTTATTGAATAGATATTGGTATGAAGTAACTGTATGAAGTTGAAGTTTATCTTTTTGAATAGATCTTTCTGCTGCAACTCATTGATATACAATTTATTTACATTGGTATTTTGATTAGATATTGCCTAATTGATAACATAAAGCTAATTGTGAGATATATTTTTGTTAGATTTAAAATACATTATTGATATTAGTTTGTTCTTTTGTACAAATCAACAAGATAATCAGTAATGGAAAATGATTTTAGTTGGTAATGTTGGCAATGATGGTTTGAAAGACTATGATTTGTATGTCATAAGAAAAAAAAAAGCTAGAACTTCAACTGTTAAAATGGAGTTGGATTTTTATTTGGATGAGGAAATTTTACCAAGATGTCCAGATTTTGATATTCTATTATGGTGGAAGCTTAATGGCATTAAGTATCCAACCCTTCAAGCAATTGCAAGGGATGTATTGGCAATTCCTATTTCTACTGTAGCTTCTAAATCTGCATTTAGTACAAGTGGTCATATTGTAAGCCCTCATCGAAGTCGACTTCTTTGGACAACTTTAGAAGCTTTGATGTGTACAAGACGTTGGTTAGGGGTGGAAATAGGCCAGGCCGATAACAGGGGACTAGCCTACGTAGGCTCGGGTCAGGCCAAACTTTTTTTTTAAATAGAAAAGGCCTAGGCTTTTTTATAAGTCTATTTAGTTAAAAAGGTTAGGCCTCATGCCATGAAAAAAAGGCTTTTAAGTATAACAGACCGGCCTATTTAAATAAATATGAATAATTTTTTATTATCATATGTTATGTTTTGTACTTTGAATTAAAATACATAAATAAAAATTGGTTATCTTGGAGAACTTATGAAAATAAGATGAAAACATCTTATGAACAATGTTATAAGTTACTTTCATAAGTTATCTTAAATAAATAATCTCATAAAACTTATGCTAATAGGTATGTTAAAATAAGTCAATGTAAACAAAATTTTAGTCTCATTAGTTTTTTAGTTTGTTAGTCTATTTAAAATAGCAGGCTTTTATGTAGGCTAACAGGCTAACCAGACCTTAGAAAAGGTCAGACTCAAGCCTAAAAATAAGCCTATGACAGGATACAGGCCAGACTTAGACTTCAGTTTTTTTGGCAGACCGGGCTTAGGCTTGACAAAGCCTAACTCAGTCCAGCCTATTTCCACCCCTAACATTGGTTATGGAGTGCTAAGAATACTGGTAAGACATTTCTTGTTTTTTACCTCCCAAGGCTATCATTGACTATATTTTACTATATTGATAGGTAATTTGAAATCTAACGTGGAAAATGAAAATGCTATTTTACTCACTGAAATGGAGTCTGGTAATGAAGGTATTATTCATACTATTTGTAGTAAATTTGTCAAGTTAAAATTTTATATTCTAACTTTTATTTTTCAATACATGTGAGTTGTTGGCCAGTGGTGTTTTTGTTTCCAACTTCCGCCTCGAATATGATGATTATTAGAAAATTTATTATTTATGTGGAATCTTTTTTGTTATGATGATTTATAATCTTTTGTTCAAAATGTTGGATTGGTTCTTTTGTTAATTT
This sequence comes from Lathyrus tuberosus, assembly GCA_022829125.1. Classification (NCBI taxonomy): domain Eukaryota; kingdom Viridiplantae; phylum Streptophyta; class Magnoliopsida; order Fabales; family Fabaceae; genus Lathyrus; species Lathyrus tuberosus. Next base: position 307,686 of record JALAZF010000920.1, on the reverse strand, counting down.
TTGGAACCTTTGAAGATGTGATGAGCTCTTTAGAAGCCTTTGTGTTAATTATCTTTCAACTATAGAGGAATTTAATATATAGCCTCTAAAATGATACTACTTAAGGAACTTTGTAATTTTTTGAATATGTATGGGTTATGGTTAATTTTTGCTTGTTGGCAAATAGGTACTAAGCTCTTTAAATAGAGTTATTTACTCTTTAGAAATATGTTTATTATAGTTATTTTTTGCTTTAAAAACAGGTTTATTAGAGTTATTTTACTCTTTACAAACACATTTATTATTAAAATTATCAAGTTTTTAATTAAAGTATTAATTTTTATTGCAATTAAAAAGAAATCGGTTTTTTGTAGATGAGGGTGGGGCGGGTGCGGGGAAACCCGTTCCCCATTGGGGGCGGATCTGGGCGGTAAATTTTTACCCCCAACTAAATTTAAGGGTGGTAACGGATCTGCTATAGGGAGGCGGGTGCGGGTGTGAGTGTGGTTAATTTTCCGCAAGAACAAAAATCTTGAAAAAGTAAGACATTTTCTAGACCTAAGATGAACTTAGTCAACGCATTTATTGTGGACTAATAGAATTTATGCAAAAATGACATTTTTCATGTGAAAATAAGTAAAAAATATGCTTAAATACAAATGCCATTAATATGCTTCAAATGTAAGTAATTAATGACACAAAATACATACGATGAAGAAATCAAACATGATGTCACTATAAACATATAGATTGAGAACACACAAGGGTAATCAATGAAATTTTTGGAAGTGAACAACCATAAAATTTTATCATACATTAAAATATATTCCACAATCATGGATCATAAACATCCAATCAAATAAATGAGTCTTAGTTAAGCAACATATTACATAAGGACTTAAGAACAAAGAGATAATTTGAGAACAATATTACCTCATAGAATGATAGACGGAGGATGCACTCCCATGAAATAAAACTTTCGAGTGAAGGTTAAGACAAATGTAAAAAGTGCATGCAACAACATATATTAGGAAATATTTGAGATATTAAAAATTCCCTATTCCCGACGAATATTGAAAAACGACTCAGCCGCAAGAGGTTTTTTGAAAATATCAGCAAGTTTATTTTTAGTATCAACATGCTCAAAAACGACATCGCCTTTTTCAACATGGTCTTGTAGGAAATGGTGACGTATATCAATATGTTTAGTATGAGAATGTAGCACTAGATTTATGGTTAGGTTGACCGCACTAGTATAATCGCACATTATTAGAATACATTGAAGTTTAATATCAAAGTCAAGTAGTTGTTGTTTGAGCCATAAAATTTGAGCACAACAACTACCGGATGCAACGTATTCTGCCTCATCAGTTGACAAAGCAACTAAGACTTGTTTCTTGCTATGCCAACTAACTAAGGAGTTTTAAAATAAGCGGCAGGTTCCACTAGTAATTTTCCTATCCGATTTGTAACCGGCAAAATCAGAATTGAAATAACCAACCAAACTACAATCGCTCCCTTTGGAAAACGAAAACGCATACTTAGATATACCATAAAGATATCTAAGCATGCACTTTACAACTTTTTAAATGTGGTTCCTTAGGAGAAGATTGATATCGAGCGCACATGCACACAATAAACATTATGTCAAGCATAGATGTAGTAAGGTATATAAGAATCCGATTATACCTCTATACATTTTGATGTCAAGATCCTTACCATTTTCATCTCTATCTAAGTTCCCATTAGTAGGCATTGGAGTGTCAACTGATTTTGCATTTGCCACTCTGAAGCGTTTAAGCAACTCGTGAGAGTATTTTGTTTGATACACAAATGTCCATTCTTTGAGCTTTTAATTTGAAGTCCGAGAAAGTAATTTAAATCCCCCATAAGACACACCTCAAACTCGCCCTACATAAGCTTTGAAACCTCTTTGGCTAGTTGCATGTTGGCAGAACCAAATATTATATCTTCAACATAAATTTGAACCAGAAGAATATGTTTTCCTTGACGTTTAACGAAAATTATTGTATCTACCTTCCCTCTAGAGTATCATTGATCAAGTAAGAACTTACTAAGTTGCTCATACAAAGCCTTGGGGGATTGTTTGAGACCATACAAAGCTCGTTTTAATTTTAAAACATGATTATGATACTCATGAATTTCAAAATCGGGAGGTTGGGAAACATACACTTCCTTATTTATATAACCATTAATGAAAGCACTTTTCACGTCCATTTGAAATAATTTGAAATTTTTGGAGCATGCAAAATCTAGTAAAAGGTGTATAGCCTCGAGGCGGGCAACAAGAGCATAAGTTTCCTCATAGTCTATGCCATCCTCTTGGGTGTATCCTTGAGGCACTAGTCGGGCCTTGTTCCTGGTTATCACTCTGTTTTCGTCCAGTTTATTTCTAAAAACCCATTTGGTGCCAATAATTTGATGATCTCACGGAGGTGGGAGAAGGTCCCACACATCATTTCTTTTAAATTAATTTAGCTCATATTTCATGGCCATTAGCCAATGCTCATCAATCAAGGCTTATTTTGCATTTTTAGGTTTAACTTGTGAAACGAATGCAAAGTGATAGCAGAAATTACTTAGCTTGGAGCATAGTCACACCTTTGGTGATGTCTCCGAGAATTTTTTCGATTGGATGGTCCTTGGAAGATCTCCAAGCCAAAGGTAGATCATCCACTTTAGTTGGACTTGCATCGTTCTTATTTTCAGAATCCTCATCTTCCTCCTCCTCAAGTTTCACCGCTTCAGGTTGATTGTTTCCTTTTTTTGGTGTCTTTGAGTATGTCTTCTAAAGATACACCTTCATCATGAAAAGAAATATCTTTCCCGACATTTCTCGGATAAGATTCATCAAAAGTGACATGCACAAACTCTTCAATAGTAATTAATTTTTATACTACCTTTACCATTTATGGCACCCTTATTATTGTCTCCGTAGGTTACATAACCCTTCTTATTTGGCGTGAAGTCAATGAATAAGGAAATGCCAACCGTCATATGCCTTAAGCATCCAGTTTCGAGAAACCACATTCTCTCCATGGAGCTAAGACATTTAACCTACAAGATCGAACAAGAGTGCTAGGTACATAATTTCATTAGGTCCTTGAGAGTGAGTGGAAACATTGTTGCACTTGGGCAACCATTGAAATACACCTTTAGGAACCAAGTATCTCCTAAATTTGCATTTAGCAGTGGTGTGACCTTTCTTGCAACAATAGTGACAAGTCAAGTGATGATGTGAGTGACTCGTTATTTGATTCCCTTACAACAAAATTGTACTTCTTGTACAACACATTTAAATATCTTTTTAATTTTGTAGGATTAATAGTGAAGGCGACTTTTGTTTCTAAAGTCTTGTTCAATTTGGATTTTAGAGTAATAACCTTTTTTTACCAAATGTGACAAGCTTCACAACCAAACCAAGAAGACTTTTCATCTTCATCATTAACTTTGGAAGCATCTAACATGGTTTTCTTAAGAGCTTCCATTTGTTTTTTCAGTTTCTAAAACTTTGACTTCTAAGTATGAAAATATTCTTTTATTGGAAGCCAACCTTTTAAAAGCTTCTACAACTTCACCATGTAGATTTTCAAAAACAATTTGTAATTCAGAATAATACATTTGATCAATAGGTTCATATTTAGAATGACTTACATTCTTCTTCTTATGCTTGCCTATGAGGCAAGGATTTGCCAATTCATCACTTTAACTTGGGCTACCCACGGCCCATATGGGCTAGCCCTAATGGGTAGCGGGTTTTTTAGGGTTGGACTAAAAAGGCCCTGAAAAATATGGGCTCTAATTTTAAGACCCAAGCCTTATAATTCTTCGGGCCTAGCGGGCCGGCCTATGTGGGCTAGCCCATTTTGATGGCTCTATATAGTACCTTCTAACAAAAAGTATCATTTCCACTCATTCGCAACTTGTATCGACTCATAGAAGACAGAGTTGTGTTTTTAACCATTCTTCATTATGTATTGACTCATAGGCTTGATGTATTGACACATAGACTTGTTTTTCATAAAAAAAAATCATAATGTTTAACTTGTAATCTAATCTGATTTTAAATGTTTTAATATTATAATGCACATCTAAACATAGATAACAAGATGAAGTGTACACAAATACTAAATATCGTAATTTTGACATCATTCAAAACATGTCTAAGAGAATAATGTACTCACAATAATTATAATTCTTAATCTTTTTTTAATTTATATTTTTAAGAAATGAATAATAGTTTTAATAAATTTATTATTTTAAGATTAAAAAGAAAATAACTATGTGATACATTTTTTAAAATAAATATAATAAAATACCTTTTTTAGGTTGGGTGCCGCCCACTCCCATAATTAAAAATTGAATTTGTTCAACATTTGCCATATGCCTTAGTTAAATCAATTTTTTCTCGTTACCAGGATTTTTTTTAGATGATTTCTTATCACACCACCCAAGTTTCTTAGGCACCACCTGAATTTCCGATTTTACCCCCTGATTCCGGATGTGCACATCCGGACGCACCAATTTTTTAAAAAACGCTGATGCATTCCGGAAGTGCACATCCGGAAACTGTCCTGATCTGCAGATCCGAAAAACAGCAGAACTTATTTTTTTTTTTTAAATCGATTTTGTTGCTTGGTCGCATATGTTAATATATCGTCGCAACTTAATATACATTTGACAACATCAATATATAAAATAAAATGATATATATATATATATATAAACCTCTGTCAAAATACAGTGCATACATCTAATATAAATAGAATACATCAAACAAAAAACTATTGCGTATGACGAATGATCTCTCCTGGCTCCCCTGCTCCTCTGCCCATACCCGCCATCCCGGATCGATGTCTGCGGTACTGAAGTGCCCCCCGAGAAATCGCAATAATCCTGTCCACGGCAAGTCTGGCACCAGAGCCCTCAGGGAGGTGACCGGCCTCAATGGCCTGCTGCGCTATCTGCTCTATCTGACGACAGCATGGTAGGACATCCTGAGTATGGTCCAACTGAGACTGTCGCTCCTTTAATATCTCCTGATGAGCAGGTCTGGGTGGCGATCTCTCAGCAGTGGGCACCATGCATGGGTGTGAGACGGTGTAGAACCACACGATGTACCCGGCAGCAACGCTCTAGTCTTTCTCTGCTCTGGTCGCCCGAGCCTCTTCCGGTACCAAGTGGGACTGGTAGTCAGCATATATCTCATCTATCTGCCTGCGGGTCAAGCCTAGAGCAGCAGACTCATGAGGCATCCTGGGGATCGTCTGCGTGTAACCGAACTGACGCAAGACGCGCTCTGGCAGGTATCGGGCAGTAACGGTCGAACTGTATGCCAACCATCCTGAGAACAAACAAACCTCATCGAACAGGCACGTCACACGGTGCTCGGCATATGGGCTATACAAAACGTCCTCAGCAGCCATCCGATCAAGATACACTCTGAAGGGGTCTGGCACCTGGTTCCCTCTGAGCAAGACAAATGCAGCAGCACGTGGCATATCCTCAGTGTACTCGATGACACTCCCCCAACCAGTAATGTTGGGAAAGTGCTGTAAAATCCACGCCTGAAATGGAAAACATAACATGGGTGTCAAACATTATGATGAATATAGAAAGAAAAGAAATGAAAAAATCACTTAGAATATTAGATTGTTACCACGTATAGGGTACAACTGCCTGCCACAGTCTTGGCTGCCCAGCGGCAACCATCAGAGAGCCTGGAATAGGTGTATGCCAGTGCAGCCGCCCCCAGTTGTACCCGTGGATCTCTGTCTGATCCGAAAGGTACCTGAGGTAGACGATATCAACATAATAGGCGTTGGTGTCCACAAACACCTGCGTGCCGAGCAAAAACAAGTAGTAGCATCTTAGGGCACGCTGCCTGTGGATCACCGTCTCAGCTGGATCACCTGCTGCCTATCCTGCCTCTGCAAGCGCCGCACTAAATCTGCGTGTCAGAAAGGAGAACTGGACGTGTGCGCCTCTCAACTGCGTCACCTCTGCAAGTGCCTCCTCTGGGGTAACCCCAAGCTCCTCAATCAGCATCTCCACCGCGTCCCTCTTTGACATCCTACCGTGACGGAGAAGGGTACCCGTGATCGGTAGATGTAAAAGGCATGAGATGTCGTCGAGTATGATCGTGATCTCACCGTACGGCAGATGAAATGAGGATGTCTTAGGGTGCCATCTCTCAACAAATGCCATCAGCATACCGTACATGATCTGGGGATACCCAATCCTAGACAGACCTCCAAGACCAGAGGTAGCAAGTGCATACGTGAACCACTCATCCCCTGGCAGCACCGCAAACATGTCCATAACCTTGCCCCCATGGTTATAGAACTTCTGTGAATCCTTCTCCTGAAAATTTCCAAATAAAACAATGTTACAAATGAACACATTTTCAACTAATACAATTCTATAAATAAACCGAGAAAGGTTACCTGTCCTAGCCAGACATATCTGGCAGTATGCTCAGAGTACCCCACGAGTAGGGACATATCAGACGGTCCCCCAGGGTAACCGCCCAGCTCATCGAAATCGGCATCAGCGTCAACACCATCATGTGCTGGGTGATCACCCTCCGGAACAGGAACATGAACAGGGGAACAAGGAGGAGCAGCTGATGGAACTGGAGTCTCCCGATGACGCCTGCGTGGGGGCTGGGAACCTTATGAACCAGCAGTAGAAGCCTGACGCCTCCGAGATGTAGAATCGGCGGCTGATGGGGGAGTGGCCTGAACCTGTGATGTGGAAGTGGCCTGAACCTGTGATGTGGATGGCTGTGGTGTAGGATGTGGTGTAAGATGTCCCTCAGTTGTAGGGTCTACCCCAACTCCCTCTGCGCCGGAAGCCTCGGCTATAGACTGCAACCGCTCACATCGGACAGATACGCGTTGAGTTGTCCGTCCATGTATGATACGATCGTCTCTGCCAGCCATCTAATCTGCAAAGCATAATAAATAAATTAGATTTTTTTAAAAATAATTAAACAAAAACAAACAAACAAACAAAATAAAAAAAATAGTTTTCCGGATGTGCACATCCGGAAGGACACAAAATTTTTAACGTTGGGTATTTCCGGATGTGCACATCCAGAAACACTCAGAAAACTAAACGTTAAAATCTTTCCGGATCTGAACATCCAGTATGTTTTTTGAAGTTTAAAAATGACAGCCATGACCACTATAACATGCAAAAGGGCATTTTAATGCCCTGATCGTCCGTTTGAAGCAGTAAAAAATACATACATTGTCTCTAACCTATGTTATTCATACAACCTAACAATTTCTACACCTAAATATCTACTCTAAATCGATTACTCGAAAATTACTCTGAAACTCTAAAATTTGAAAACTTACCTATTAAAATGAGATACGGAGGATTTGGAGTGTGTTGATCGTTGTAGAAGTTGCTCTGCGCCGAACTCGAGTGGAAAAAATCGAGATTTGTGGTGATTGAAAATTTGAGAGTTTGAGAGAGTTTGAGAGATTTTGGAAATGGAAAAATGAAGAATGAGGGGGAGGAAGAAGGTATGACGCGAATTAATAAGAAATCATTCCGGAAGTGCACATCATAATTGTTTTCGGATATACATATCCGGAACACTTCAGCGTTTTTTAAAAATTTGGTGCGTCCGGATGTGCACATCCAGAATTAGGAGGCAAAAAAATAATTTCACGTGGTACCTAAGAAACTTAGATGGTGTATTAAAAAATGCTATTTTTTTTTAACGTAGTGTTAAAACATGTGTATTTATAGAGAATGAAGATAATAGAAACACTCTATCTCTTCAATTTTAGTGGACTGTGCTTAATAATTTGTATTAAAACAATAAAATTTACTAAAATATAGTATTAATAAAAAAATTAATGGTGAAGTGAGGGATATTAAATATTTGTTAAATAGTAACACTAAAATAATATAAAGTGAGGGATATGTCGATAACTAAACATTCAAAATAGAATAACAGTCACTTTGTTGCAATATTTTATGAAAAATTTAATTGAAATACATATTCAGTGTAGACATTTAATCAGAGACGTTGGACGTTAAAAAAGTTTAATTTTTATTTGAATTGTTCATAAAGTAATGCAAAGAATGATCGTAATGAATTGAACGTGTAAATTTTGTTACCATAACAATATATAATAATTAATCTCTTTCATAAAATAAACCTTTTTTATAAAATAAAATATTTACTTTTTTTAGATTTCTTCTTTGAAAAAGGGTGATACATTAAAAATATAAATTTCTTTACACCGTCAATTAATAACCACTATGCATTCCGCCAAATTAAATTAAAAATTTTAAACTAATTATATAACATAATAGAGTAATATATTTTTATTAGATGATAGTGTAAAATTATTTTACACTTATAGTAGATCACCATTAAACCATTTCTTTTTATGGTTAGATTTTTTTAAATGATAATCAGAAGAGAAAAATATATAAAGTTATTTCAAAAACAGATATGTTTTTTCCATAGCAAATTTGTTAACTAATTTCTTTCATAAAAAAAAGTTTTATGGTAAGTAAAAATAAAATAAATTCTGAAAAAAATTATAAACAATTATTAAACATTAAGATCATTTATTTATTATTCTTAATAAATAAACTTAAATGCTTATTTTAGTAGATGATTTTTGACATTATGCAATAAATTAATATTCATTTTTAATTTTGCAGGTTTCCAGAGTTGGTAGGTTGGTCGCCATTAAGTATGTGTTTCCAACCTTATCTTACCCGGTTCAATTACACCCAAAGAGAGAGAGACAGAAGAGTATTATAAAAAATATTCATTTTTAATTTTCTTGTAAACAAAAAAAGGCACGTGGCATTGAGATGTAAGGGTAGTTAAGGACGGTTAGAATACGTTAAGAACAGTTGATGAGTCAAGAGTCAAGGTTGAATAAGACTCAATTTTCAGGGGCACTTGGCACTCCAGTATTAAGTTGGAAATATTTAGATAATCATATAAAATATATATATATATATATATATGGAATATTGTAATGTTGGTGTCGGTGAGATAGGGATACGTATCCTAAAGTGTAGAATATGGTTGAGCCAGTAGGAAGGATAATACTATAAATGACAATTTAATTTATAGTTAAAGCTTTCAATAACGTGTGATGAATTAGTTGAAGTTGTCACACCAAACACAATGGTCTTATAGTAATTAGAATAACACAAAAATGATCTTATAATACTCTCACTCATCCTTCTATTATCAAATATGTTTTTTTCATCTAATAGCTCAATACAATTAACAATTGAATTGGTTTAACAAGACATAAAATTTAAAAAAATTATAATTCATAATATATATATATATATATTTGTGAAAGTGATATATAGAAACAGAGTATGATTAATTTTTTTATTATCAAGGAAATCACAAAGAGAAAGAAAAAAGAGAAGAAAAGAGAAAGACAATTCAAAGTGGTTAAAAAGTTAGATTTTTTATTCAATTATATGTTATAGAACAATGTTTACAATTGAATATCAACCACGACATTTTCTCCCTCTGATTAGGATTAGCAGGGATTGATTAAGAAGTGATGACTAGTATGTTATTTATAAAAAAAAAACAATAAATTATAGTTTTCAACTAACATTAAACAATTGGCCCAACATACTCACCCAATTCGACAGGCTAACTTAAATAACAAGCAAACATATTTCAACAGCATGTTAGAACAAGCTTCCACTACAACGCGCACATCTTTGACTCCTGCATGTTGGAAAAGACTTCGACTACAAAATGCACATCTTTGACGCCTCAAACTGCTTTCAGGATTACCGACTAACCCCACAAACCAACACAGGTCTTTTCAGCATGTTTTTGTTCTCATTCACACGCTTTCCAGGAAACTTCTCAGAATGTCACCCATCCCAATACTACTCCAAGTCAAGCACGCTTAACTATGGAGTTCTTATGGAACAGACTCCCGAAAAGAAGATGCATCTTATTGGTATAGGTAGTACCAATTAATCCTTATAAGCCTTCCTTCAACCATGCGGTCTCATACCTGCACAACCTCAAGATCCCTCTCATTCCGATGTGAATTCGGTTTTTCCCCAAAAGCTGCTAGAAGTGTCTCGTTGTCATGTCTCGTACACCGACAACCACTCCCTCGACCTCGGGTGTTACATGTAACCACTTTATGCCCCCTTCGGCCTCGGGTGTTACATGCACAACTATTGTCGAAACATGAAGTTATCTCTGTCGAGACTAGAGTTCGATCCAAAATACTACAAATCTTCACTTTAGAACAAACTCTATAACATTAAGGAAACAAATTAGCTTTCATCATGCAACTTTATCAAATGCATACAGTGGAAGAACTTGATACTTGGCAATGACTTGGTGATCATATCAACAGCATTGTCATCAGTCAAAACCTTCAACACTTGGACTTCTCCATGCTCGATTATCTCTCTAATGAAATGCAACCTTACATCGATGCATTCGATTCGCTCATGATAGGATGAATTCTTCGATAGGTGTATTGCACTTTGACTATCACATTTAATAGTGATTGCTTGACTTTGAAGTTTTAGCTCCATAGCAAAACCATCTAGCCACAATGCTTCTTTCACAGCTTCAGTGAGAGCAATATACTATGCTTCAGTGGATGATAAGACAACAACTTTCTGAAGTGTTGCTTTCCAACTGATTAATGTGCCAAACATAGTGAACACATATCCATAAATAGATTTTCTAGAATCCATACAACCTACATAATCAGAGTCGACAAATCCTTCGATTTCGACTTTGCTATCACCACTACAGGTTCCACCATAAATTAGGACTTTGCTTATAGACCCATTTATGTACCTTAGGATCCACTTTAATGCTTTCCAGTGCACCTTTCCAAGATTGGCCATATACCTGCTTACAATGCTCACTTTTTACGTTATGTCTGGCCTCGTACAGACCATAGCATGCATCAAAGAACTTACTATACTAGCATATGGAATGTCATTCATATATGCTCTTTCGACTTAAGTACTATTATTTTGAGTCATACTCAGCTTGAACTGAAGATTAGTAGGTGTTACAACAGGATTTGAATTCGACATTCCAAACTTGTAGAAAATCTTCTTCAAGTATGTCTCTTGAGATAAGCATAATCTCGACTGATTTCTATTTCTCTTGTTGTCAATCCCAATAATCTTGGAGGCAGCTTCTAAATCCTTCATGTCAAACTCCTTATCGAGTTCAACCTTCACCTTCATAATATCCTCGACACTGTTGCTTGCTATAAGGATGTCATCCACATAAAACAGCAAAATAACAAGTGAATTTCCATGTCGAATTCTAAAGTAAACATGATGGTCGAATTGGTTCTTAGTGAAACCAATGTATGCCATGAACTTGTCGAATATCCTATTCCATTGTTGAGAAGTTTGTTTCAGGTCATACAAAGACCTATTCATCTTGCATAATCCTCCATGCCCTTTTCTGCATACCCTTCAAGTTGCCTCATCAGGATTGTTTCATCTAGATCACCATACAGGAAGGTTGTCTTCATATCCAAAGTCAGTAGGATTCATATCTATTTATTCATAGCACATGTTAGGGTATTGTTCTACTTTTTTTGTATATTAATCACATGGTTATCACTAGTTCTGATCATACTTCTATTCAGCAACTTAAACAACAGTTACAAGCCTCATTTCATATTAAAGATCTTGGAAACTTGCGTCATTCTCTTGTTCTTGAGGTTAATTCTATGTCTAAGGGTACATTCCTCTATCAACATAATTATGCCACATATTTGATTTCTATGGTTGGTCTCCAAATAGCTAATCTGGTGGAAACTTCTCTCAAGGTTAATGTCAAATATCATCCTGATGATGGCGATCTTTTAATTGATCACTTATTCTATCAATAGCTTATGGGTAGCCTTAATTACTTGATTATTACTCGCTCAGACATATTTTTTGTTGTTCAACAATTCACTCAGTTCATGCATTCTCCTTGCCATTTTCACCTGGCAATAGTTCACCGTATAATTTGTAACTTAAAAGGAATCTCACATCGTGGTTTATTCTTTCCTTACAAAATAGTTCCTCGATTGAGTTCTTATAGTGATATTGATTGGGCAGGATGTCCTGACACTAGACGGTATGTCACCGGTTGTGCATGTTTCTTGGTTATTCACTGATCTCATGGAAAAGTAAGAAACAAGCAAGAGTTTCTAAATCTTACACTAAATCTAAGTGTCATGCCATGTTCGTTGCTTCTTGAGAAATAATTTGGCTTCGCGGTCTTTTGGCTGAGCATGGATTTCCTCAAACAGGGCCTACATCACTTTATGCTGACAATACTAGCGTCATCCAAATTATTGCAAATTTCGTATTTCACGAACACACCAAACATATCGAAGTCGATTGTCATTCGATTTGTGTTTATGATGATCAATTAATATCACTTCCTCATGTTAGTACTCAACTTCAGGTTGCAAATATTTTTACAAAGGTGGTTCCTCGTCCATGTCATCAGCTTCTTATTAACAAATTGAAGCTCATTGACTAGCCACATCAATTTGAGGGGGTGTTAATAAGGAATTATTTGCTTCTCCTTAATCATATATATTTTCCATTTATAATATATATTATAAAATCATATGTATAAAGAATGATTTGGTCATCCTTAATTGTATATATTTTCCATTTTCTAGAATAGTCTAGAAAATCAAGTATAGAATATTTTGTGATTAATTATATAAATGCTCATGTTGTTTTAAATAGAAGAAATACAATGAGCAAAGGCATCAAGCCAGAATTTGTGACAATAATTTCCAATCTTTGTTTGAACATGATGGCCTATTAGGGCATACTTGATTTCTCACTGCATAATGAGGTCTAGGAAATGCGAGTTGATTTAAATTTTTGAGACATTGATCTCTTCCTAAAGACCGAGCCACAAAAAAGAGGGCGCAATTTCTCAAGTGTAGCGCTAGAGGGTAAGTCCCTCAAGCGTTGAAACATTTGACTGAATAAATTTCTCGCTAGTGTGAATCCCCTGAGTGTTGCTTGTGGACGAGTTGAGTCTGCCTTGGCGAGGATTCCAATAGCAAGTTTCCTGATAAGACAACAAGGATTTTTCACTAAAGGTCTAACAATTATATTATCTCTTAGGGCGGTCGTTAGATAAAGCTTCTAAATTGAAGGGATCCAGGCTGTAATCGTGAACGGAACACTTTCCTTATAGTATTTTAAAAAATCTCGAATGTCTTAAAGTTTCTATGCAGGAATGTGATGAAAACTCGAATGTAGGGAAGAGAATCTGAAATTTCCTGAAGAGGATATGAATTTTGTAATATGATTTTTGAATTCGGAATTACTTATTTATAGGCCATGTTTGTGTTATTTCACAAGGTTGCGACCCTTGATGAAACAACATCTTCACGAAGTGTTCCATATTTTTGAATTCAAAATCAAACTCAAGCAACGATTAAAAACAAGAACAACAACCATTTACCATATGTCGGCCGCCGAAGCGCCATTGGGGTCGCCGTATAACGTCGCGAGTAGCCTGATTACTTCAATGCGTCGTGCCTAAGTGTTCAAGTGCCACCTACAAGACGCCATTAGCGTCTTTACGCCCACGCCCTCAGACCCGGTCCCGAGCCGGAGCCGGTGACGACACCAACGAGGTGGTGTATGGAGGAGACAAGTGGCATAATGCTTGGGACCACCACACTTGTCCATGTGACATTTTATCCTCTTTTATCATTTTGTTGAATTAATGTTCATAACTCTTTATAAAGGCTTTTAAAGTGAGTGAAACTTTCTATGTGGGACTATTTTCCAAGCATTTATTGGCATTTACTCACTTATATTTTTCTTGTCATTTTGGAACACACCTATGGACATTTATTGTTCATAAATTACAACAATCCCCCACTTGTTATAGTTCCTTGTGATTATACCGGTCTTACCTTACACACACACTCTTTAATGGTTCTTCGCATACATCTCTCACCCAACACTATTTATGTCCACGTGCTTTTCCTATTTTCGTGAATTTTTTATGAGAGAAACTCTAACTCTCACTTTGAGACGGAACCATCTCGAAATTCATATAGGTGAAGTTCATTTTGTATCTATTTCTTAAGATACATATCCTCGATATAGAACTTCATAAAGAGTTTAAAAACTCAACCCTCAATATGTAATATTCAACATTGTCACAAAATATTTCATAAACATCCAAATCAATGACTTGTTGTTACCCATTGAATCTTAGCTTAAGGTTTATTAACTTCAGATAGGATTGCTACCGTTGTCATAACCCTTATTTAAGGAGTTTTAATCTCATACCTCATGAGGTAGTCTTTACTATGTCTCTAGCCAATGGCTTAGTAAACGGATAAGCTAATTTATAGCTTATTCGTATATATGTCAGTGAAATGATCCCGTCCTTAATTAATTTTCTCACGAAAGTATGTCAAAGACCTATGTGCCTAGACTTTCCATTGTATACTTCACTGAATTCGCTTGCTAGGGTGGCTTGGCTATCACAATGTATCAACACTTTTGAAACATTTTCTTTAGCCAATGGAACTTCCAACAGAAGGTCTCTCAACCATTCTTCTTCTTCACCGGCAGAAGCAAGAGCCACAAACTGAGATTCCATGGTCGAAAGAATAATTCATGTTTGTTTCTTGCTCTTCCAAGAAATCGCACCTCCAGCTAATGTAAATATCCATCCACTTGTAGATTTATAATATCCAACAGTTGATATCCAACTTGCATCGGTATATCCTTCTAGCATGGCAGGAAACCTACCATAATGAAGGCCAAGATTTTTTGTCTTTAAAAGGTAACCGAAAATTCTGGTTATGGCCTTCCGATGTTCACCATTTGGATTGCTAGTAAATCTACTCATCTTACTAACTCCAAATGTTATGTCTGGTCTGGTGCATTGCATTAAATACATTAGACATCCAATTGCACTTACATATTTTAATTGGGCTACAATTCTTCCATTGTTCTTTTGAAGTTTGACACTAGGATCAAATAGAGTGTTTACTTCCTTAAAGTGCAGGTGTTTAAACTTATCCAACATTTTCTCAATATAATGTGTTTGACTAAGTTCATAACCCCCACTATTTCGTTTTACTTTGATCCCTAAAATAGTGTCAACTCGTCTAATATCTTTCATCTTAAATGTGGAAGTCAGAAATATCTTTGTTTCTAGAATTCCATTAATCTCATTGTTAGTGATTAACATATCATCAACATATAGACACAAAAATATTACAATGTTTCCACGCACCTTTGTGTACAGACATTTGTCGCAATAATTTGGAGTAAATCCATTTGGAAGTATGACAGAGTCAAACTTTTGATGACATTGTTTTGGTGCATGTTTTAAACCATATAAGGATTTGACGAGTTTGCATGCTTTGTTCATTTCCAAGAAGCATGTAACCTTCTAGTTGTTCGATGTAGATTTTCTCATCGAGATATCCATTTAAGAATGATGTTTTAACATCCATTTGATGAACTATAAGGTCATTCAGAGAGGCTAATGCAAATAATACTCTTATTGACGTCGTCCTTTCTACTGGTGCATATGTGTCAAAATAATCAACACCTTCTTTTTATCTGAACTGTTTTTCTACTAATATAGCTTTTTAGGTGTTTAATGTACAATCATTATGATACTTCTTTCTAAACACCCATTTACATCCAATGGCCCTTGAACCCTTTGGAAGATCGCCAAGTTCCCAAGTGTGGTTTGAAATTATTGAATCCATTTTGTCTTGGATAACATCTTTCTAAAAAGAAGAGTCCCTTGAAGCCACCGCTTCTTTATAGGTTTTAGAATCATCTTCTAATTGAAGAATAATTGGATCTTATGAACACCATTCTTGCAATTTCCTTCAACTAGATAAAAGGAAATAAGTTGAGAATGAATTTCATTTAGGCCTAGAACTTTAGCTTTTCGAGCTCTTTTGCTTATCGTGGGCTCAAGTTGTGTTTCAACAAACCGCGATATACTTTCGAGTTGTACTTCAAAAATTCATGGAGAGTCTTCATCACTAGATATTTCATCCGTGGGAATCTCAGATCCCTTATCCTTCGTGATAAGGTTTTCAAAAAACTCCACATCTCAGGATTCAACAATTACGTTTGACTCCAGATTTAAAAGTCTATATGCTTTGTCATCGGATGCATATCCTATGAAAGCATATTTGATCCCTCGAGCACCCAATTTCATTCTTTTAGGATCCATATTCTTGTAATATGTTACACACCTATACACTCTAAAATAACTTATATTTGGTGATCTATCTTTCCATATCTCATATGGAGAAATACTGGTTAACTTTAAAGGAATCTTATTCATTATATGACATGCGGATAGTAATGCTTCACCCCATAAATTAAATGGCAATTCAGAATGCATTAACATAGCATTTATCATTTCTTGATATGTTCGATTCTTACTCTCGGCTAGACCATTTTATTGTGGTGTACGAGGCATGAAACATTCATGTATAATGCCATATTCTTCAGAATATGCATCAAATTTCGTAGAAAATTATTCACCGCCCCTATCACTTCTAAGGACTTTGATACTTCTACTTAATTGATTTTCTACTTCCGGTTCATAGATTTTAAAGGCATTAAAAGCATCATCTTTATGCTTTAAAAGATATACATGTGTGAACCTAGAGCAATTATCAATAAAGGTTATAAAATATCGGTTTCCCCCACAAGTTAGCATGTCATTAAATTCACACAAATCAGAGTGCACAAGATCAAGCAAATTTGATTTTCTTTCAATACTTTTGAAAGTTTTCTAGATCATCTTTGATTTGACACATATTTCACATTTTTCAAAATCATGAATATTGCACGAGATCAACCCAAATTTAATTAGTCTATTCATAGTACTAATCCCAATATGTGTTAATCTAGAATGCCATAAATAAATATATTCAAACATATAATAAGAATTAGAAATTTCATTAATAATATTATCGGTAGTACAAAGTTTGATCTTTCCCTCAGCGGAATATCCTTTTCCTACAAATACACTGTTACGGGTCAATATTAGTTTGCCCGATTCATATACAGACTTAATACCCAGTTTTCCCAACAAGTCCCCACTAACAAGGTTTTTATTCATGTCAGGAACATGAAGTACATTGACAAGAGTGACTTTCTTCCCAGAAGTGAAATTTTGTTTGACAGATCCCGTTCCAACGACTTTAGATTGTACTTCATTTTCCATCTGCACTTCTTGTCCATCATTTACTTCAGAATAGTTTTTAAATCTTGCCTTGTCATAAAAAACATGTACGGTAGCACATGTATCATACCACCATCCTTGCACTTTGCCTTTGATTGCCATAATCTCGCCCACTGTAGCAATTATGTCGTCATTTGCATGAAGAACATTAACTTCAGTTTTGGACATGTTGTGCATGTAATCTCGAGCAAAGTGGTATGGTTTTCCGCACATATAACTACCGTTCTTTGGTCCTTTTGGTCTGCTAGAGTTCTTGAACTTGTTATATTTCTTCTTAGAGCCAAGATGGTTCTTCATACCATCATGTTTCCTCTTTCCTTTTACAATCATAACATTGTCTTTAGAGTACCCAGTGGACTCTGACTTTTCTCTATCCTTCGTTTTCTCCTCGATTCGAAGGTGTTTCTGAAGTTTCTCCAACGAGAAATCCTCATAACTATGCAGTAATTTCTTCCTGTATCCTTTCCACGAGGGTGGCAATTTCACAATGATTGCACCAACTTGGAAAGCTTCTGAAATGTCTATTTTTACATATTTTATTTTATTCATGAGAGCCTGTAACTCGAGCACTTGTGCAAGAATTTGCTTGGAGTCTAACATTTTAAAATCAAAGTATTTAGATATTAAGAATTTTTTCGTACCTTCCTCTTCAGCCTTGAATTTGAATTCGAGTGATTTCCAGATCTCTGTTGTAGATTGTGTATCAGTGTACACATCATAGAGATGATTGGATAATGCGTTTAGGATATGTCCATGGCATATCAATTCATCTTCCTTTCGCTTCTTCCGTTCCTTCTTAACTTTATCGATGTCATCTTCTATTGGTTCTGGAATTGGTGTCAAATTAGGATCTAAGACATAGTGAATCTTCAAGGCAGCCAATAGAAACGTCATCTTGTCTTGCCATCGGGTGAAGTTTGTTTCATCGAAACGATCCAACTTGACAAAGTCCTGGTTCATGACTTTGATGCATGAAACTAACACGTCGGTGGCCATGATTTGAGATACTATAAGACTGTTAGATAAAGCTTCTAAATTGAATGGATTCAAGATGGAATCGTGAACGGAATACTTTCCTTACAATATTTCAAGCACTCTCGAATGTCTTAGAGTTTCTATGCAGGAATACTCGGGATAATTCAGCCTATACTCGAGTTTGTACAAGACGGACGAAAACTCGAATGTACGGAAGAGAATCTGGAATTTTTTGAAGAGGATATGAATTTTGTAATGTGATTTATGAATTCAGAATGACTTATTCATAGGTCATGTTTGTGTTGTTTCACAAGGTCGCGAGTAAGTGCTCAAGTGCCACCTAACGCTTTCCAATAGTTGCAATTTTCCATTCAACAATACTTCACGAAGTATTGCATATTTTTGAATTCAATATTAAACTCAAACAACGATAAAAAACAAGAGCAACAACCATTTACCATATGCACACCATCAGCCGCTGAAGCGCCAGCGACGCCACTGTATAACGCCGCGAGTAAGTGCTCAAGTGTCACCTACAAGCCGCAACTATCGCCCCTACGCCTACGCCCACGTCCTTCAGTGATGATCCAATATATAATTGTCTCATAGGGTAGTAAGGATCCTTCAGTGATGGTCATGCGTATAATTGTCTCGTAGGGCGGCAAGGATCCTTCGGTGAAGGTCCATTATAAAATTTCCTGTATGGCGACAAGAATCCTTCAACGAAGGTCCAACATAAAATTGTGTCATAGGAAGACAAAGATCTTTCAGTGAAGGTTCAACATACGATTGTATCGTAGGACGACAAAGATCTTTATGACCCCGTAGGACGGTAATGAGAATCAGTCTGCAGGGCGCAATTCCAGAGCTTATGACTGCAAAGTTTTCAAGATGGCGGTTTGGAACCTCATCTAATTTGTAGATGAAACATATATAGATGGTGGTTTGAGACCTTGCTTTATGACGACTTCAAACTTATCAAATGGTAACATTGTTTTGAGAACAAAATTTACAGGCATCATTAAAGCACTATGTAAGTTCATCCAATAAACCATATAAATTCAATCAGCATATTGAATGACCTTTAGTTTAATGTTGTCTATAACATTAAACCGAACTTAAGAAACAAGTACGAGAGTAGTGAGCAGTGTTAGAATTTTGGGTCATAAATGTAACATTTAAGGTGTTAGTGCCATTATTTTAATTAGTCAATACTTAAAGGGGTCTAATTAATATAATATTAAGTTTGTGGCTAAAAGCATAAATGTCATGAAAGGTCAGGTTATTATGTAGATACCGTAAGTCAATATCTAATTTGATGAGGGACCAAATTAGAATATTGAAAACTAAGAAATAACCCTAGGGTTATTTAAATGGGTTATGGTCCCCATTTGTAGAGTACAATCAAAATAAGGTTTATCATATTTTCTCTCTTCATCCCCCATCAGATGAGATTCAAGGAACCCTAAGGAACTCTACAAATCGAAAAATCACATACCCGAAATCTTCAACAATTTCAATGGCAAATTCAGGTACGCTTCCGCCTTCATTCTCATAATTGTATTCGGATATGGGTTTAAGGGATACAAGTTGATGCTATATCGACTTATAGGAATTATTTTAGAGTTCTGTTCTTGATTTTTGTATCGATATAAATCATAAGGTTTTGAACGAATCAAACAAGTGGTATCAGAGCCACCCATATCTGATTCAATTTGTTTTTTGGGTTATTTAGGATCATTTGATCTTCCAATTGTATAAATCAATATATGTTGTGTTTATGAGGTTTTTTTATTAGGGTTCTAAAATTGAGATACATTTTGATCTTACAAAATTTTTGTGCTCAAAATCTTGAATCTGAAATTAAATGTCAGGTTGAATTTATCGTCAATTTTATTTACTCTTATACGGAAACTTTTTTGCTCTTACACTCTTTTGTTATTATTATAATAGTGCCTTTTGTTGGTTTTGACTAGAATATTCTTTGCCACTTATAATCTTCAAATAATAGTCATTCTGTTGGACTACTAGATTCATCCATATCTCTCGATTTTCTTCTGTTTATATTCTAACCATTATTAAATATAATATTTTTGATTAAATAAATATTTCCTATGTAAATTGCACTTAGATGCATATCAAAGGATAATGATATATATAAAGTTGTTGTACCTAACAACCAACACTTCTGCAGCTAAAGGTAATAAAACTGACGATATGGTTCCATCTTCAGTGCGTCATGAAACTGTTCATAGTTTTGTTGAATTTTTTCTCCAAATCTTTCTATGCGGTGTATAAGGATAAAAACAAGGATCAATTTTTCTTTTTAATAACTGCATTATAAATTATTTTTGGTTTAAAAGAATTATATGTTTTTTATATTATTTATTATTTATTATAAATAATATATGTGATTTTATATTTTGAAATTAAACTTAGTATAATGTCGTAACAGTACAATAAAATGCATTGGTGGTTTGATTTGGATTTAATTTCAATTTTTCTTTGGTTCAATTTTGTTTGAATTTCGTTACGAAATGTATTTTTTATACAATAATTTAACATTTTTTAGGTAAGTAGTTGAAATGAAAAAGTCGTCAAAGTGACCTCTTTTATAACAATTGCATATGCAAAATGTTAAATATTTTTATGGTTTGTGTGTATGTTTGTCCATGCGAGTATCAATTGACCCAAAGGACAATTGGTGGTTGACCGGTTTTCATACACGCATGTGATGGTAAACATGTGATAATTATGAGGTCCTACATGTGAATAATAAATCAATCCAAAGAGGGGTTTATTATTCGACATGTTTTTATTATCAATGTTTGATCGTTACGACAAGAGTACCACTAGCAGTCGATATTATTGTCCAAAGACTTGATATTGGTGGTGCACTGGGTATCTTGAGATGGGTTATGCCTTTATTTGAACAACATTGATGATTCGATTTTGGCTTAATACCCTTTTTGGTCCTCTAACTATATGGGTAGGTCCAATTAGGTCCTCTTTCTTTTAAAAGTGCCAAACTGGTCCAATATGTTTTTAAATAGGTTCGTATTGATCCTTTTCATTAATTACAGGCTAACGGTGTTAAAAATGATGATGTGGAATGCGACTTGGATGTGTGTGTGTGCACAGTCAGCATCTCCTTGTTCGTTCAATCTGAGACTCTATAAATCCACCCCCAATTCCAAACCCTAGGTTACAAAATTCCCAAAATTAACCAAATTGAAAGGAAAATCCTCGTCCAATAATGAGTTCTGGGCAAGTTTCTTCTTCATCTTCAAGAACCCGCGTCGATTCGCAAGTGTATACCAGTTTTGGAAAAGTCATGTGTGGTTGTGGAGACCTTGCTGTACTTCGCAAGGCAAGAACCGTCCAAAATTATGGAAAGCTTTTTTGGGGTTGTCAACATTTTAAGGTAATCTTCTATCTCAAACACATTACTTCCATCTGGTACATCTTCACTGTTCTTAAGTTGCCTTCATATATGTACTGGGACACACGAATGCCGGGTGCGGTTTTTTTGAATGGTTCTATGATGATTCAAGAGATGACAATGGAATATTGAAATGGAAGATTGAAATGCAATTTAAGGAGTTGGAAGAAGCCTAAAAAGAGTTGGCAGAGGCAAAAAGAATGGTTGAAGTTTTTAGGGTCAAAAATTTGCAGCTAGATGAAGCTTTGAAGAACACAAGGAAATGGAAGATAATCTGGAAGTACTTGTGCTTTACTGTGTTATTTGTTTTAGTGGTTAAGGTGTTGTGAATGTTGGAACATATGTTGTTAGTTGTTGGTAGTTTATCAGCTGTTTTGTTCTTGTGAAATGGATGTAAAAGTTGCTGCCATAACATGTACTAATGGTCTGAGTAAAAGAGTATTGTTGTTTCCAATATTTTAGTGTTATTACCATATTTATCAGTTATTGCCATGTGTTGTAAAAGTTACTGTCAATAACATGTTTTAATGGTCCGAGTAAAAGAGTAGTTTTATTGCTGTCATAAACAAATTTTAGTGCCATATTTTAGTAGTTGTTGTAGGTTGTGGCATACAGAGTTGTACATATTTGTACACCAAATTTGTAACCTGATTTTTCTCATTGTATATGAAACAGAGTTGTAGATATCAGTCCACTAAATTTTGTATAAACCATATTTGTACATGAAATTTGTAACCTGGTTTGTACAATAACAACTTAACAGAAAATTTGTACAACATAACAACTTGTATACACCAAAATTTGACAACAGGTGGACATAAGTATCAGTAGCATAAGTACTAAACACAAAAATTTAGTAGCATAATTTGACAATAGCATAATAGAAGTATCAATAAAAAATAAGAAACATTGTACACCATAAGTACATAAGTACACCATTACACATAATAGCTGAAGCATATCAGAAATGCTTAGTACACAAAATAGCAGAAATTGTTCATAATATTAGAAAACAACATTACACAATACAACACAAATTATAGACCCACTGCATTCTGTGATGCACTCAATCTGGTGGTGGGTCCTCTTGAAAGCTGTGTTGGTCTCTTAAAAGGCAACTTGTGCCTAGCTTGTGTTGCAGTCTTGTTGTTAGTTGTCTGAGAAACCTGAGTTTCCTGGGATGCCTGAGTTGTTCTGGTTGCCTGAGTTGTTTTACTTGCCTGAGTTGACTTGGTTGCCTGAGTAGTTTTAGTTGCCTTAGTTGACTTGGTTGCCTGAGTAGTTTTACTTGCCTTAGTTGCCTTAGTTGCCTGAGTAGTTGCCTGAGTTGCCTGAGTAGTTTCCTGAGTTGCCTGGGTTGCCTGAGTTGCCTGGGTTTCCTGGCTTGCTTGAGATACTTGCTGAGATGGTTGCTGAGAAACCTGTGATGCCTGATATGGTGGTTGAGCAATCTTACATGTTGATTTGTTGTGCCCAGTTTGTCTGCACCTAGTGCACCTCACAATCATACCAGTTTTTCTTATTTTCCTGTCAGAACCATCAATCTCACCCTGTTCTCTATTCCTCTTCTTCTTTGGTCGTCCAGGCATTTTCTTGAATTTGGGAGGCTTCACTTCAGGGTATTCGGTTCTCACCCATAAATTTGTACCATTCAGAGGGTAAATGATAGGTTCATACACCTTAATATACCTAGCCTTCTTGTAATATTCTAGGACAAACTCATCAACAGCAAGACCTCTACTCTTCATTGAGGAAATTGCATGGACGCATGGGAGACCAGTCAGCTGTCACTTTCTGCAAGAACAACTATGTTCCTTTAAGTCGACAGTGAACATGTCTCCCTGATTCTCAATATGTCTAACCTCAAAAATATATTCAGATGACATCCTGTAAAAGTAAGTGCATTATCTATCAAAAGTAAGTCATAATAATTAAACACAGAAGTAAGTCTATTACCTATCATAAGTAAGTCATAATAATAAAACACAAAAGTAAGTCTATTACCTCACTATCCAAAAATTTGTATAACTGCTTGTTTTCTCGACCTGCTTCTTTATGTTTGGCAACACTCCATCATCACCAAAATTAGTGAACTTCAACCTATTTGCAGCCCATTTTTCCATTATATATCCCCTAATATCTTCTAACATTGTGACCAAAGGTTTTGCCCTTGCTTCCACAATCACACTGTTGAAAGCTTCTGACATATTATTTAGGACAGTATCAGACTTTGTTGTGGTTCTGAAGTAGGACTTGCTCCAAAATCTTGGTGGTGCTTGCATCATGTGTTTGTAGGCCTCTTCATTTATCCTCCTCATACCTCTCATCTCTCTTTCCCAAGCTTGTGGATAAGTAGCTCTTGCTGCCTTCCAAATGATCTCCTTGAACACTTTTCCTGGAAATAGGTTCCCAAATCCCATTTATAGTTAGACATGTCTTTCATAGCCTTGAAAATTGGATGCTTCCTCTTCCTTGGTTCTTCATCATCCTTAGTGTCACATCCATTATCTAGTTCATCACTATCATACACAACTGCATTCTCACCTCCACTATCTGCTTCCCCTGTCCTTTTATTGATTTTGCTACTTCCTTCATGTTTTTCATCATACTCCACCATTTTGGCAACATGTTCTTCATCATAATGCAAACTAACATCAGAATCACTAAAACCGAGCTCCAATGCACTATCATAATTATATGATGAATCCTCACTGTCATCAGAGCTTGTGTCACTCCCATCATGAACCTCACCATGAATCCCATCAACACCCTCAACAGCCTTGACACTCTCACCAGAATTCACTCCCTCACCAGCCTTAACACCCTCACCAAAATTCACTCCATCACCAGCCTTAACACCCTCACCAGAGTTCACTCCATCACCAGCCTTAACACCCTCACCAGAATTCACTCCATCACCAGCCTTAACACCCTCACCAGAATTCACTCCATCACCAGCCTTAACACGCTCACCAGAATTCACTCCCTCACCAGGGTGGACACACTCAACAAAATTATTTACATCCTTAAGGACTTGATCAACAAGTTCAGCAACAATATCATATTGTTCTTGATTCACAACATCCAAAGGTTCTTCATTTAATATGTCCTCCTCCATGTTTGTAGGTTCTTCATTTAATGTGTCCCCCTCCATGTTTGTAGGTTCTTCATTTAATGTGTCACCCTCATCAACATACTCAGATTGGGATAATGGGTGTTCAATGTATATGTCGACCTTCAGATGTACCCTATATAGGTCAGCTATCTCTAACGCACCTTTATCATCACTAAGCACATTAATCCCAAATGTAGGATCCTTGTAGTAGATATTGTCTATCTCAGTATACCCTATGTCTTTCAAAACACCCATCAACTCAAAATACGACCACCTATCAACATCTACCTGTAATTCGTTACATTTACCCCCCACGTAATTCGTTTTATCAGAGTCAATAAATTCCCCACTATGATGAATGTTGAGGGTAATCATTTCTTCCATTTCAACCTAATATCATAAACAAGCAGAAACTTTACGAAACGAACATAAAAAACCCTAATTTTAACAAGGAGGCAACAAACCCTAATTTCTACACACAAACCCTAGACTACAGAAAACGAAAATTTTACGAAAGTAACATAGCCACTAACCAGTATATTGCTTTGTCTTCAATCGTATGTCTGGGAATCTTTGTGTTCGTCTTCACCCTCTGTCATCTGCTATACTTCGTCTTCGTCTGCTATGCTTCGTCTTCGTGTGCAGTGCTTCGTCTTCGTGTGCTGAACTAAAATGACTTAAGGAAAATAAGCCACAATTCTTAATTGACTATATAAACCGTGCCACATCCCATTCAGAAACATACACATCAGCACATTCATGCCATGTCATCAACATTTTAAGTGAAATTTTAACTTTTCTAATGGCAAGGACAAACATGGACCTATTTAAAAACGTATGGGACCAATTTGGCACTTTTAAAAGAAAGAGGACCTAATTGGACCTACCCTTATAGTTAGAGGACCAAAAAGGGTATTAAGCCTTCGGTTTTTTATTTATGTGAGTATATTTAAAATGTTTGCTTTTTGTTCTTTTTTCATCTACAATTGCTTTAATATCTGCTAATATGAATTAGGTTCGGGTCCTGAATGGGATAGATTTTAAGGATTGGAATGAGAACATGGAAATTGTTCTTGGATGCATGGATCTTGACCTTACATTAAGGATGAGGCAACCTCCTTCTCCTAAGAAATTTGGTACCTCTGAACAGAGGAAAGATTATGAGAAGTGGGATCGCTCCAATCGCATGAGTCATGGTTTGGTTTGTTCTGAGGTCAATTTAGCTTTAGTACCTGGAAGCACTTTGTGGTTACACTCTGGTGCAATTACTAACATCAGTGTTTCAATGAGGGGTTGCCTGAACTACCGAAAGCCAAATGATGTTGAAAGATACATCTATGTTGGAGATGGCAAGTCGGTGGAGGTGGAAGCTATAGGGCATTTTAGAATATTAATGTGTACCAGATTTTATTTGGATTTAAAAGACACTTTTGTGGTTCCGTCATTTAGACGAAATTTGATTTCAGTTTCTTATTTGGACAAATTAGGTTATTTTGTTAATTTGGAAACAATATGTTCAAGCTATCTTTCAATTCAAATATTGTTGGGACTGGTTCACTTATGGGTCATGATAATCTATATTTGCTTGAAACAATAGCTACCTATGGTGAATCCTTGAATGTGGAATCACGTGGTACTAAACATAAAATTGAGGATAACAATTCAGGGGCATTATGGCACAAACGCCTAGGTTTCATCTCTAAAAATAGAGTTGAGTGACTAGTGTCAGATGGAATTTTTGATTCCATTGACTTCACAAACTTTGATGTTTATGTTGAATGCGTTAAAGGAAAACAGACCAAAACAAAGAAATTTGGTGCATATAGAGCTACGGATGTCTTAGAATTGATACATACAGACATTTGTAGACCATTTCCGACACCTTCTTGGAATGGTCAACAATATTTTATATCATTCATAGACGATTATTCTAGATATGCATACATATTTCTTATACATGAAAAGTCTCAGTCATTGGATGTGTTTAAATCGTTTAAGGCTGAAATTGAGAATCAACTTGACAAAAGAATTAAGAAAGTCAAATCCGACCGTGGCGATGAATATTATGGTAGATATGACGGTTCAGGTGAACAACGTCAAGGGCCTTTTGCCAAATACCTAGAGGAATGTGGAATTGTCCCACATACACCATGTTAGGATCTCCTAGCATGAATGGTGTTGCTGAAAGACGAAATCGGATTCTTAAAGATATGGTAAAGAGTATGATTTGTCATTCTACCTTGCCAGAGTCACTATAGGGAGAGACACTAAAGATTGCAACTTATATACTAAATAGAGTACCAACAAAAGTAGCTGTCAAAACACCTTATGAGCTTTGGACCGGGCGAAAGCCTAGTCTCAAACATTTTCATGTGTGGGGATGTCCAGCTGAGGCAAGGCCTTATAGGCCAAATGAAAAGAAATTGGACTCCCGAACAGTGAGCAACTACTTTATTGGTTATTCTGAAAGATCTAGGGGCTAAAAATTTTATGATCCCAAATTAAATTCAATTTTTTAGACGAGAGCAACCACATTCTTTGAGGATATTGAGTTTCGGGGGAAGAATAAGGTTAAAGACTTTGTCTTAGAGGAAGAATCGATAACAATTCCAGAACCGATTCATATAGTTGCTTTTGATCAAGCAAGTATGGAACCTGCACAAGACATTGTTGCAATTCCTCAAACTCAAGATGATTTGGTAATTCATGAACAACAAACTCAAAATCTTGAAGAACAAGTGTTACAAGAACCAATACCTTTGCGGAGATCCACTAGAGAAAGGAGAAATGCTATTCCAGATGATTACATAGTCTTTCTCCAAGAACATGAGGAAAATAATGGTATGTTAGAAGATGATCCAATCAACTTCTGTCAAACCATGCAGGATTCCAACTCGGAAAAGTGGATTGAAGCAATGAAGGAGAAGTATAAGTTCATGCAAGACAATAAAGTTTGGGAACTTGTCCCATTACCAGAATGTGTGAAACCCATTGGTTGCAAATGAATTTTTAAGACCAAAAGGGATTCTAACGGTAATGTGGAGAGGTATGAGGATCGTCTTGTGGCTAAGGGATATACTCAAAAGGAAGGGGTTGACTTTAAAGAGACTTTCTCTCCGGTTTCATCGAAAGACTCTTTTAGGACAATCATGACTCTTGTTGCACATTATGATTTGGAAATCCATCAAATGGATGTCAAGATAACTTTCCTCAATGGCAAAGTTGATGAAGCAATCTATATGATGCAACTAGAAAACTTTGTGTCAGGAGACTCAAAGAATATGGTTTGCAAATTGACAAAATCCATTTATGGACTAAAGAAGGCGTTTCGTCAATGGTATCACAAGTTTCACGAAGTAATTCTCTCATTTGGTTTTGAGGTGAATGTTGTTGAAGATAGTGTGTATCACAAATTCAGTGGGAACAAATATATTTTCTTGGTCTTGTATGTAGATGACATACTGCTTGCCACAAATGATATAGGAATGATGCACAAAACTAAGAAATTTCTATCAAGAATTTTTGAAATGAAAGATCTTGGTGATGCCTTCTTCGTATTAGGAATTCAGATACATCGAGACTGATCTCGTGGTATTCTAGGATTCTCACAAATGGGCTATATCGAAAAGGTACTTAAAAGGTCTGGCATGCAGGAATATAAATCTGGAGATACTCTAATTGCTAGGGGAGACAAATTCAGTCTTAGTCAGTGCCCAAAAGGAAACTTAGAAGTTCAAGAAATGCAAAAGATTCCTTATGCGTCAGCAGTAGGGAGTCTGATGTATGCCCAAGTGTGCATGCGTACGGATATTGCATTCATAGTTGGGATGTTAGGAAGATATTTGAGCAATCCAGGAAATGATCATTGGAAAGCAGCAAAAAAGTTTATGAGGTATTTAAAGAGAACAAAAGACTATATGCTCACATATAAGAGGTTAGATCAGTTAGAGATCACTGGATACTCTGACTCAAATTTTGCTGGATGCCAAGACGGTAAAAGATCCACTTCAGGCTATATTTACATGTTGGCTGGTGGTGCAGTTTCTTGGCGCAGTGCTAAGCAAACTCTTACAGCTTCATCCACTATGGCAACAGAGTTTATAGCATGTTATAAGGCATCCAACCATTGGATTTGGTTGAGGAATCTTGTCACTGGACAGCGAATTATGGGAGGAATTGAAAGGCCACTTAAGTTATACTGTGACAACAAATCATCCGTCCAGTATTCCAACAATAATAGGAGCTCAAATAAGTCAAAACATATTGACATCAAGTTCCTAGTTGTTAAGGAAATGGTACAAAGTGGATAGATTTCCATATAACACTTAGGGACAAACTCCATGATAGCAGATCCTCTTACAAAAGGTCTTACACCCAAGGTCTTTCATGAGCGCACTGCTCACATGGATATTTTATTGTTAGAGGAGTCTTTGATTTAGTGGAAGTTAGTCGATTATGAATTTTATGTTCTGTGTTTGGTATTATGTATGCATACTATGATTTTGGATATTTTCCAATTAATAAAGTTTGATATTCAATAGTTTACATTTTTGTTAGCTCCTAATTTTGAAGCCTGATATTGGATTGAGATTCTTATTCAAAGAAATAGAATTTTTGAAGTTATGGAAGACTTCGACTGGGACAGTATTTCTAGAGAGTCTGGTCAAAAGTGTCCTTGTACAGAAGAAACACGTTCCATGGACTTTGAAATATTTCTGACAGTTTGGAGATATGTTCGACAGAAGCCTGACTAATGATGTTTGGATTCAAATTCAAATAATGGAGGGAACTTTGTCCTTATCCATTTGAGAGAAGGGGACACGTGTAGAGCAGTTGAAGGACAAAGCCATGCAGAATGACATTTGTCTCGCTCTAATTAGTAGGTTGTTAGGGGTAGTTATTTTTTACTATTATAAATAGCAAGTATTAGTGTTAAAATTTGTGTGTGTTAAAGTTGTACAAATTTCTCAAAATCACTCAAAGTATCCGTGTGTAGAGAAAAGAGTTTCTGAAGAAATGTACGTTTTATGTAACACCATTTTTCTTATTCAATGCAATTCAGTTAATCTTTGCCCAGAAATTTATCCTTTTTCCTTTACTTTGTTAAGTTATTTTCCAGTGTACTTTTAATTACTTCCTCGTATCATTTTTCCTTCAGTATTGTCGAAATAACCCTTTTTTTAATTATGAAGATTGTCGAATTGTTCATCCTTTTTCAAATACCCTTTTAAATTATTTTAGCACGTGTTCTAGGATTTAGTATGGTCGATCCTGCAAGTTACCCATTTTCTTATAAATTTGGTAGACCAGAGGTTGTTTGCTATTTTTCACATTAAACAAATTGACACGCCCAATGGGACTGTGCTAAAGCAATTTGTGAAAACAATTTTTTGTGTTTTCAAGAAACTTATAATTATGCATTTAATTATCTTTTCTTTGTCGAAAACTTCGTTGTATGTTATTAAGAAGTGGTAATGTAGCCACCACTAACGAAGATAGACCAAGGAGAAAATATACGAGGAAAATGGAAAGTACAAACCAACCAAGTAATTTGAACCCTCAACCAAATAGTTCGAATCCTCAAACTACACAAAGTATTAACGTAGAACCACCCCCAGGATCTTCGACCGGAGGACAAACGGTTTTAGCACCTATTTCTGAAGCCATGCCATCTATGGCAAGTTCGATCCCTACACATTCAATCGCCCATACCCAGCTCATTCTGAGTTATGTTGGATCAAGGGGACCACCAAGGACTCCCCCACCAGTAGGAAATGCTAGTTTCCAACCATTTATTCACCCTAGATTCTCTATGCCTTTGCCTAGTTTAGACCCGCCTTATGAGATGCCAACTTCAATGATGACAAACTTACAGAATGCTCCTTCTAGGGGTGTACATGGGTCGGTTTGGGTTAAATTTAGCCAAAATCGTGACCCAACCCATATAGGGTACATTAGTTTGGGTGAGGTAAAATAACCACCCACAACATCATTGGGTCGGGTTGGGTAAAACCACAAATTTGTGGGTTGGATTGGGTTGGGTAGTGGGTTACCCAATTTTTTTTCTTCTTTTTTTTCCTTCCTTATATAATTATAAATGATTTGTCGCATTTTTTCTTAATAAATAATTTAACTTATTACCGTTATTTTTTAAAATATCAAATGTCTAAATGCACAATAAAATTCATCATAAACATATTTATAAAAATCACAGTTACACCACAGTAATACATAAAATTTATAAAATACTTACAACTAACAAGAATTAGCATCAAAATAATAAAAGTGTGACATCCTAAATAAGTTAAAACCATTACTTATAA
Source organism: Lathyrus tuberosus (assembly GCA_022829125.1). Lineage (NCBI taxonomy): Eukaryota > Viridiplantae > Streptophyta > Magnoliopsida > Fabales > Fabaceae > Lathyrus > Lathyrus tuberosus. The sequence goes on along the minus strand of JALAZF010000920.1, from coordinate 276,544 downwards.
AATAAAAGATGTTCAAAGGGTTGTAATTAAAGCAACCAAGATTAAATACATCAAAGTCATCACTCATCAAATTATAAAAAAATAGCTAAAAAATAGTCACTCAATAACCCATGGGTTTTGTGGGTTGGGTGTGGGTTTACCCAAAACCTAATTATTTTGAATGGTTTTTCACTATTGAAAACCATGTTCACCCAATGACCCGACCATACCCATTTTTTTGGGTCGGTTTGGGTGGGTTTTACTAGGTTTGTTGGGTTTACTCAACCCATGTACACCCCTAGCTCCTTCAGTATTTACAGAACCCATAGTGACTTCGCCACTACAAGGGTCAAGATCTGGGATTAACATGGGTCGAAACAACCAATCCTTAAAAATGGGATATTCAACCCAAATGTCAAACTTGACAAATACTACTGCAGCATACTTAAGGCAACAAATGGATGAAAGTAACCATCAAATGGTCCAAATGATCAAACTATAAGAGAAATCTTTCAGCCTCTAATCCAAAATACCACCCAGACTAATCAGCAAATGCGAGCGCAGATGATACGCCTTGCAGATTTCTTTGGTGTACCAAACCCTCCTCGACACCCACAGAGGGAATATATCACAGGAAACCAAGGGGTAGTGTTCGAAGAGGACTCCACTATTAACCAAGTCCAACAAAACCCAGGAAATGTACCTCAGGAGAATTTAGCAAACTAGGGAGTAGTCAAACCCCCTAGGAATCAATAACAAATTCCTGTAGGAGAACAACCAAGGGTGGTTTTGGTAAATAGAAACCAGGACGTTGACAACGTTATACAACAGGTTCAACGTAATGATGTGGCACAGATAATAATTTGGCAGCCATGGTCAAAAGGATTATGGCGCAAAATGGAGTAAACTTTGGCCTTCGAAGGCCAAATTATACATCTCTGTTGTCAAAATATACCCTCCAGTCAGACTTACCCCCTAGAACAAAAGTCCCTAAGTTTACTAAGTTTTCTGGGGAAACCATTGAGTCCACTGTCGAACATGTGGCCAGATATGTGATAGAGGCCGGAGAAATTACGAATAATGAGAATCTTAGGGTAAAATACTTCCCAAGTTCTCTTACGAAGAATGCCTTCACATGGTTCACAATTTTGCCACCAAATTCGATCCACAATTGGACCCAGTTGGAACGGTTATTTCATGAGCAGATCTATATGGGACAAACTAAGACCAGTCTAAAGGAAATGGCTAGTATAAAACAAAAATTCACTGAACCAATAGATGACTATTTGAAAAGATTCCGACTACTCAAGGCCAGATGTTTTACCTAAGTGCCAGAACATGAGTTGGTCGAAATGGCTGCGGGAGGGCTTGATTATTCCTTTAGGAAGAAATTGGATACCCAATATTTAAGGGATATGGCTCAATTGGCTGATAGGGTTTGGCAACTAGAACGCCTGAAGGAAGAGAGGGCTAGGGCAAATAAGAATAAAATGGTGGCCTACGTCGAAGTCAATGAAGAAGACGAAAAATATTATAATGAGCCAGTAAGTTTCGGCGAAGGCGAGATTTATCTTGCTGAATTGAAACAAGGCCCACCTTATTCTTGTAAGCTGTCGGCCCCTTCGAATGGAAAAAATCCCATCGAACCAGAAAAGAATGATAAATTTCCTAAGAAAACTTACATTTTTGACGTTACTAAGTCTGATGAAATTTTTTATTTGTTAGTTAAGGACGGTCAAATGATAGTGCCTCCTGGTGTTAAAATGCCTCCTTTAGAACAAAGGAAAAAGAGAGGTTTTTGTAAGTATCATAATTTCTTGTGCCATAAAACTTCTCAATGTTTTCTTTTCAGGGATCTCGTCCAGAATTCTATCCAGGAAGGAAGGCTCAAGTTTGGTGAGAAGTCTAAAAGCCAGATGAAGATTGTTGTTGATCCCTTATCGGTGGATGACGCTCACTACGCAGAGCCAACAGAGGTTAACATGATCGAGGTCACTGAAGGTCTCGACAACAATGTCAACATGGTCGAAGTCACTGATGACTTCAACAATGGAGCGGTCATGGTCAGAATCACTGAGGGTTTTGACCAAGGGTTCATAAAGAGTTTTGCTAGTGGGGTTGCCCAGTGTTTCACTAAAGACGCTGCTGATGGTGTCGACATAGGGGTTACTGAAGGCACCGACGAAGGAATCACTGATGATTCCCATTGGATGATGATAACCAAAGAAACCGCTGACGATTTCGTTCAAATGGACAAGGCTGCTAAGGGCTTTCAGATGGAGTTACATAAGCTTAACATCACTGACGATGTCAAAATGGAAATCAACATGGTGGAGGTTTCGAAAGAGACACCCATGGAGGTCGATCATGAACGTCGACAAGAAGAATACAACAAATTAGCCTTCCCAAGAGAGGAGGAAAATTTGCTTGACTTCATACATAGGTGCCAAAAGAAGAAGTCAGAGGTCATGTTGTGTCCCAGATGCAGCGATGTATTTGACAAGAAGGCAGCGCAAAATCTCGAGGGAGTTAGAAAGGCCCAACAAAGGCGCGAGGAGAAAGCCTTTCATGGTCAGCGGGGTTTCGCCCTTAGGAAATCTGCTTCGAAGCATGAACAACCGAAGACACGAGTTCCAGGGACAAGGCCCGCCACTTTTAAACCATTTACCGAGCTTTACAATGGCAAGTGGATAAATCCGAATGAAAATAAGGAAAAAAGCCAACAGAAATGGCAGAGTTTTGATGTAGATAGAGGCTCTTCGATGGCCTCAAAGAAACCAACCTACGTTTCAGAGAACTACAAAGGGAAAAGCCCTATGTCCAGGTCCCAATGGGGGAGGGAGCAGAGACGAAGGAAATCCCAGAAAGAAGCTGAGGCAAAATCAGAGTTAAGCACCAATGTGCCAGTCGTCAGGAAGGAGCTAAAACCTGTCAAAAAGGCGCCTGTTACACAAGAGCAAACAGCTAAAGAAGACCATGATCAAAAGGTTGGTGAGGACGAATTGCTCACTGATAATTTTGATTCAGGGTCAGAGCAGTCTCTCGATATTTTGGTTAACATGGTATCTGTCTTACCAAGGGAATTCGACCAAATAAGTGAGGTCGAAGAGCTGGAAGATACCACTGATATAGAAATGGGCACTCATAGGCCAGTTTGTTATTATGTGATGAATAACGGTTGTGTCGAAGAACAAAATGTATTCTTCGAAAGACCCAATGAGGTTATGAAAAGTCACTTGAAGACTCTTTTTATTACTAGGAAAATTGAAGATGTGCCAGTCAACAAGATTCTGGTAGATTGTGGCGCAATGGGAAACTTGATGCCGCACTTCATGTTGAGAAAAATAGGGAAGTTCGACACAGACACCAAGCCCCACAACATGGTGTTGTCCAATTATGAAGGGAAGGTTGACACTACATTGGGGGTAATTCAGGTTGATTTGATAGTAGGGACGATTACAAGATCAACCATGTTTATGGTTGTGGAGACGAAGGCAAACTACAACCTATTATTAGGAAGAGAATGGATTCACGGAATATGAGTCATGCCATCATCAATGCATCAGAGAATTACCATTTGGCGAACAAATGGTATTGTTGAAAATATCGAAGCCGACCAGAGCTATTTTCTGGCTTCGGTTAATCATGTTGATAGACGTAGTTTCGACAAAAATTTGGCTAACATAGCTCCATGTAACCTAGCCAATTTTGCATTCACTCCAGACGACAACGCGTATTGTTCGTTGTACCTGCATCCAACAAATGGTTTTCAGTGGGATCGGGAGGTTGCCGGAGAAGATGAATTTGCTTACGAAGGGACATCTAGAGTTAACCCTACAGGTTTGGGGAGTGAATTCGACGATGATGCCTGAGTTTGAGGCGCTTAAAAGGATTTTGGCTTACATAGCCGAAAACAAACTACAAGCGGCCCTGGAGGCCGAAGCTAAGCATATGGTTGTCGAAGCCAACAAAAGATTAAACCAAGAAGGTCCTGGTAAGGACTTCGATCCAGAACCACCTGATAAGGTTCAGGACGAAATGCAAAGCCAGAGGCTCGACGCCATTTACGATGACGAGCCTTTGGATTTCGAGAAGGATCCGTTGGCAACCAACATCAAAATGCTAGCGCAAGATCCTTTGGAAGAAATCGACTTGGGAGAGGGGGGCAACGAAAAGACCAACATATATCAATGCAAATATCAGCCCACAACTCAAAGTCGAAGTGATCCAGTTGTTAAAGGAGTTCAAAGACTACTTTGCATGGGATTATGATGAGATGCCTGACCTAAGTAGAGAGCTGGTCGAATTGAAGCTGCCAATTAAATCTGGAAAGAAGTCAATTAAGCAGAATCCAAGGCGGTTTGCACCGACAATTCTCTCGAAGATCAAGGAGGAGGTTGAAAGGCTTCTTCGTTGCAAATTTATTTGAACAGCCAGGTATGTTGAATGGCTAGCAAATATTGTGCATGTTATAAAAAAGAATGGTACTTTGAGGGTTTGCATAGATTTTAGAGATCTAAATGCTGTGACCCCAAAGGACGGATACTCAATGCCTGTAGCAGAAATGCTAATCGATTATGCCACTAGCCATGAATACCTTAGTATGCTCGACGGGTATTCTGGATATAACCAAATATTCATTGCTGAAGAGGATGTCCCTAAAATGGTGTTTCTATGCCCTGGGGCCTTAGGTACTTACGAGTTGGTAGTCATTCCTTTTGCCCTAAATAAATGTTGGGACAACATACCAAAGAGCAATGAATACAATCTTTCATGATTACATAGAGACTTTTATGCAAATTTACATTGACAATATTGTTGTAAAGTCTGTTTCAGGGAAAAATCACATTGACCATCTTCGACAGTCATTCAAAAGGATGAGAAGCCATGTTCTGAAGATGAACCCTCTCAAATGTGCTTTTTGTGTGCAGGCGGGAGATTTCTCAGGCTTTGTGTTCCACAAGAAGGGAATCGAAATAAACCAGAATAAGACCAAGGCCGTTATGGAGGCGAAAACACCATCTACAAAGAATGAATTGCAGTCATTGCTGGGAAAGAACAATTTCTTAAGGAGATTCATCTCGAACCTCAGCGGAAAAGCTCAAGCCTTCTCACCTCTACTTCGACTAAACAAGGAAGGATTTGAATGGGGGAAAGCTCAACAGGAAGCTTTCGACAAAATCAAGGAGTACTTGAGTCATCCTCCAGTTCTAGCACCACCTTATAGAAATAGGAGCATGAGACTGTACATATCTGCGTCAGACAAAACTTTAGGGAGCATGTTGGCTCAAGAGGATGAAAATGGCGCCGAAAGGGCCATTTACTACCTTATTAGGGTTTTGAATGATGCAGAAACTAGGTATAACATAGTTGAAAATTTGTGTTTATGCTTGTATTTTTCTTGTACAAAGTTGAAGCATTATATAAAACCAGTTGACGTGTATGTTTCGTCTCATTTTGATATTATTAAACATATGTTGTCTAAACCAATTTTGCACAGTCGAATTGGTAAATGGACATTGCCTTTAACTGAGTATTCCCTAACTTACATGCCTTTAAAGGCTGTTAAGGGACAAGTGGTAGCTGACTTCATCGTCGGCCACTCTATAAATGAAAACATGTTAAACTATCTTGAGCTTGAACCTTGGAAATTGTATTTCGAAGGTTCTAGTCATAAAGATGGTACAAGCGTAGAAGTCTTGATCATTTCTCCTAATAAAATTCCAACAAAATTCAAGTATAAAGTCAAAGGTATTTGTTCGAATAATGAGGTTGAATATGAGGCTTTAATAGTCGTACTTGAGATATTGTTGGACTTGGGGGCAACTCGAGTCGAAATAATGGGAGACTCAGAGTTAGTCATAAAACAAATTACAAGGGAGTACAAATGCGTCAAAGAAAATCTCATTATGTACTTTGTAATAGCCAATCGATTACTGAAAAAGTTCGAAGTAGTAAGCATTCGACACATACCTCGATTGGAAAATAAAGTGGCTAATGACTTAGCTCAGATTGCTTCTGGGTATAAAATTTTGAAGGAAAAATTAGAAGATGCAATCGAAGTCAGAGGAAGAGTTGTATCAGCCAGATTATCCCCATCAGATTTGGAAACGACAAAGCTAGGATACGCTGATAAAAAGAATTTTAATCTCTTAGCAGTAGATAGCTTGACGGACAAAAACTGGAGAAAACCAATAGTTGAATATCTGCAAAACCCAACGGCGTCCGCTGATCGAAAAATCAGGTATCGAGCTCTAAGTTATGTTCTTCTGGGTAATGAGTTTTTTAAAAAGACTCCTGAGGCAGTTTTGCTTAAGTGCCTTAGTGAGTCAGAAGCGCACATAGCCCTTTTGACTGTTCATAGTGGGGCATGTGAGGCTCATCAGGTAGGCCACAAGATGAAATGGCTTTTATTCCGACAAGGGATGTATTGGCCTACTATGTTAAAGGATTGCATCGAATTCGCTAAGGGATACCAAGAGTGCCAAGAGCATGCAGGTATATAGCATGTCCCTGCAAGCGAATTACATTCTATAGTTAAGCCATGGCCCTTTAGAGGTTGGGCTTTGGATTTGGTTGGAGAAATTCGACCAGCGTCATTTAAAAATCAAAGGTACATTTTGGTAGGCATTGACTATTTTACGAAATGGATCGAAATTGTGCCACTGCCAAATGTAGACCAAGAAGACGTGATCGAGTTCATTAAGAAACACATTATCTATAGGTTTGGAATCCCAGAAACCATTACAACAGATCAAGGATCAGTGTTTACTGGTCGAAAAATGCAAGAATTTGCTAAAGGAACGGGTTTCAAACTTTTAACCTCTACACCTTATTACGCTCAGGCTAATGGTCAGGTCGAAGCAGTAAACAAAGTAATGATTAGTTTAATTAAGAAACATGTGGGAAAGACGCCTAGAAATTGGCACAAAGCTTTGGACCAGGTTCTTTGGGCATGTCGAACCTCTCCCAAAGAGGCGACTAATTCTACACCATTTCGATTGACCTTTGGTCATGAAGCAGTATTACCAGTTGAGATCTACCTTCAGTCGACGAGAATCCAGAGGCATCATGAGATCCCATCTGAGTTATATTGGAACATGATGTTAGACGAATTGGTAGACTTAGATGAGGAAAGGCTTAGTGCTTTAGAGCTGTTGAAAAGGCAGAAGAAGCGAGTAGAACAGTCTTATAATAAGAAAGTTAAAGTTAAGACTTTTTTGCCTGAAGAGTTGGTTTGGAAAGTAGTTTTGCCTATGAATCGAAAAGATAGATCTTTGGGGAAATGGTCCCCTAAGTGGGAAGGCCCTTTTCAAATCACACAAGTTTTTTTTTTAATGGTGCTTATGAGATCGAGGAGTTAGATCAAGATAGAAGAATCCTCAGGGTAAATGGGAAATATTTGAAAAAATACAAGCCTGCACTTCGTGAAGTAAAAATAGCCTCAGAGTAATTACACATGCAAAATAATCGAAGCTAACATGGTAAAACAAAAAATTGTTTGCCAAAATGGCTAAATTCATTACAAGCAAAATAACCATGAAGGGTTCGGAAAAGTCATTACATAATTCGAAAAGTGATGATTAAATAAAAAGAATTAAAATGGAAGAGAGGCCTTCATGCTGAGGTATTTCGACTTCAGAAGATCTAGCCGTTTCTCACAGACAAATTTTGTTGACCTTATGATCTCCAGTTCTGCTTCTAACTTTTGAGCCTTATCACCAAAGTCTAGTCCAATTTCAAGCTCTCTCGCCATTTGAGAGTTATCAAATTTCTGAAGCTCAATATTCTACTTTTTGGCTTTCGAGATTTTGGCTTGAAGTTCTCTGATATGTTCTTCCCAGGAATGGATATTTCAATTGTTGGTTTCAATTTCAGCTTTGTTGTCTTCCTGAGCTTTTTCTAAGTCAGCTAAGCGATTGGCCGACTCCGAGGCGGCATCCCATGCATCCGCTACAGAGCCAGTATATCTTTTGATATCTTTTAAGCTTTGCTTGATTTTGGCGACATCAACAGCAACTTGGTCAATCATAGAAGTCAGTTCTAAGATAACATTTGCAATTTCAGGAGAAGTAGTCAGAATGTCAACTTTCTTAAGAAGACTCTTCAAAGCCAGAGGAGAAGTGGGATCAAATTCAATTAGCCGAAACATGTCACCTTTGAAGACCTTTTCTTTGATATTTGAAAGTATTTCACAAGCGGGGTCATTAGTCGTTCGACCACGAGACACTGAGGGAGAGCTAAGACTTTTTTTAGATGAGCTTCCCCTAGAGCTAATCAAAGCCTTCATATTCTCGAGGGTTGCTCTTCTTCAAGGCCGCCAATTCTTCTGTAGAAAGGGTCACAAAGGCGCTGCCTGAATCTTTTGCAGTCGACGGACCAAGATTTAGGTTGGGTTCGACGACTATCTCCTCATGAATGTTTTCATCCTCTTCTTCCTCCTGCTCATCATCCTCCTCGACATGTTCAGGATTATCAATGGGCATCGAATAATTCTTAAGTACAAAGAAAGTTTCCCTTTCTTCCATGTCATCATCTGGATCTTACTGAGTGATGTCCATACGTTCGACTCTTAGAGATCCATCTTCAGCTTCCTCTTCGATAGGAGCATGAGGGTTATCCACTTCTGTGACTGCTTCAGTTTCCATATCTTTCTCCTGATTACCTTTATGTTCAGAGCCACTGGTGTGAGAATTCTGAGTAGTGGTCTTCGGTGGCGAAGTTTCGCACTGTTCCCTAGCCATTTGATTGATTTCGCTTATTGAGCTCTTCTCAGAATCCTTCACAGAAGTGGGATGATATGTTGGTTCACCTTCACTATTGAGGATTGTTGGGTTGGTTGATTCTGTATTTTGTTAAGTCAAAACTTCTGCATCGTCCTGAAAAATATAATCGAAGCTAGTAGTCGGACAAAAATACTAAGGACAATGAGGTATAAATTTTTAGTACCTTAGGAGCTTCTGCCCCAGGGCTTGAGTTGTCACTTTCAGGCTGATCCACGACCGTCTTCGACATCTCTTCAGGAGATGGTTCCAAAATGGTTAAGTTGATGGGTTTCCTTGTCGAGACCTTCATGACTTTCGTTTGAGATTTAGCAAGGGCTTCGCTCATTTTGAGTTGCCTTTTCTTCTTTTTCAGGGGTTGTTTAGCAGTCGGAGATAAGTCTTCATCATCCGATTCGACTATCACCAATGCGTCCTCCTTTGCCTTCCTTTTCTGAGGAGTTGGGGGCAGCTTTCGAGCACCCTGAAAAGGAAAACGTTAGAAATATTGGAATATATAAAAGTGACAAAAATTAATAATGGGTGTGAAATACCTTTGTTGTTGTTGTTGTTGTTGCTGTTTTGCATCCTCCTTCTCCTTTCACTTCTGCCGGCTTCCTAACTGGTGGTTTCTTTGGAGGAATTTTCACGGCTAAAATAAAATAGAAAGCAGTTATTATATGTGAAAGCTGTTAGTTCTTGTAATTGGCTACAATTTTGGTAAAACAATGTTGCTGTCATGTGATGGTTAATCAAGATGTTGAAACAAGATGTTCTTGTTTACTGCATTCAACATGTCGGATAAAGATGTCCCATCCTGGATCATAGGACATCGCGTCTATTATTGGATTGAAAGAAGATTCTGTTAGTTGTTATTTGTTATTGAATATTCTGTGAATATTTAGTTACCCTATGTGGCGTCCAAAGTAATTGGGTTGAGATTTTGTGTTGGTTTTCGGATTTTCACTACTTTCTAAATATGGAGACATATTAGGAAACATTTGATTGAAGACCTATTATATAGCAGAAGGTTCTGCTGATTTGTAGGAGCTGATATGATGTGATTTGAAGCCCAAATCCAGTTGGGATGTAGGTTATAAATATGAGTGTTTGTAACCTGATATAATAACGATTCCAAGATGTAAAATTATTAGGGTTTCGTTCTTGTGAACCACTCTCTAGGAGAGTTGGTATGTGTGAACCAATCGGATTGTGAGATGGTCACTGTACTCCTCGAAGCTTTTAAGCAAGAGTGAGTGTTGTTCTTGGAGGAAGCTGTTAAGCAACTCTGAGTATTGTTCTTAGTCATGTGTGTCATGTCTAGGTATTGTTATTGAAGTGTGTCTTCTATTTTTCTGTGATTGAAGAGCTGTTGGAAATCAAGTTGTTGATGCAGTGGTTGAGGTGTTGACTGCTAGACATCATTGCGATGATTGGAAGTGAGATGGAGTCTCTTACCTAGGGAGGACTTAGGTAGAAGGGTCATTGGGTAGTTATTAAGTTAGGAGATTGTCAACTTGGTTGTTGAGTCTGTAATTTGATACTGCTAAGAGTGGACTTCCTTCCTGGCTTGGTATGCCCCCAGATGTAGATTGTTAGATCGAACTGGGTGAAGAAATTCTGTGTGTGGTTTATGTTTTTTTAATACTGTTATTGGTTATACCTTGCCATGTTTTCTGTAACAGACCAGATGTCTCGACATCCTGTAGGACATCTGGGATCTGTCATACCAGAATTTCAATTGGTCTCAAAGCAAGCATCCTGTTTGTTTTTCTGGGTGAGATCCTAGGGAAGATACTTTCTGGTTATGGGCAAGGTAGGTAGTACCTACTAAAAGGTTGTTTGAACTTGGAGAAGTTCATATTGTGGTTTGAATGGTCCCTAGAAGTGGAGGATAGACTGTTCAGGACATGGTGTGTATTGGACCTGTCTGTAGCTTTGGTGGTAAGCTGCTGTGTGGTTTGATTTATTTTCAAACCTATGGATTGTGGTGTTTGTGCAAAGGTATTAAGTTCTGCCTGAAGGTTGTTGATGGGTCTTCTTCTTCTGTTCCGCTGCCTATGTATCTGTTAGAAAACTCCTTATGGTTTTGGTTGAAGGTTTATCACATGGTGTGGTGATACTTGAGGATAGCTTCAACTAGCTTGTTAGAGTTGCGAAAGATAATTGAGGCTCATACCAAGTCCACTCATAAAGGCACTTTTATATGAGTTTGTTGAAAAGATATCTAAAAGCAATTTAGTCTTACTTCCAACCCTAAAAGGCCAGTCTCTGGGCTTTGATAAAAGATCTCTTGGTGTGTTTCTTGAGAAGGGAACTAATGTCCTACCAGATGTTGGAACATTAAACCAGCAGAGTGTTGTTGGATAAAGGTATGGCATAGCAGATGCTTGGGGGGCTAAACAAACGTGTATTGATCACATCTGTTTGGAACCTACTCCTGGCTTGGAAGAGGAGGCATCTGGGTTGGCTGAAACATGTCTTAGATAAGTGTGTTGGATTAGTGTACAAAGGTTGTTTGTTTTGTGTGGAGGTCAAGCTCAAATGTCAAGGACACTCTCTTTGAAATTTGGAAGTTCCTTCTGATCTAATGGGCCACATGTATGGGATCTTGTTTATGGCCATGGAGCAGATTCTATTTGAGTTATATGTGTGTACCAACCAAAGGGTGTGCAGCTATTGGATGGGAGAATGAATAATGCCCTTAGGAGTTCTTAGCAGTTAATAAAGGAGAGCCCTTAATCTGATGATGGAAGAACTCAATGAAATGTCAGACATAATGTCTTGACATCTTTGTATTGAGAATTTATTTTTCTCAATATGTCTGGTGGTATTTCTCAAAAACAGGATGGAGGTTGTTTACTCAAACTTGATATCACTATCAAGTCTATGAGAGCATGGAACTCTTGTTCTAGTGGAAGAGAAACTCAAAGGGTTGTGCACAGATGAGATATATTAACCTAACTGGTTGGCTGGTGTCTTCATTGTTGGGTTGTCATCCAAACCATCTAGGAGGAGCATTTCAGATTTGTGTTTGGAGCAAGGAGGAGTTGGTGTTTTGGGGACCAAAGGATTATGGTTCCCTGGTATCTGTATGAGAAGTTTGAAAATAAAATTCTTGAGACGTAGAGTATGCAGGTTCCTGCATGTGTGTATGATCTGGTTTTGAATGGTTGTCATGATGGTTTGTCATGAAGAAGAATCAGCAGATGCCTGACGTGTGCAAAAGAATAATGTCAGACCAATTGTCCTACCTTGTACGAGAAGGTAGTCTTATCTGACAAACGATAGATATTTTGATGGGAGCTTCTTGAAGGTCTTCTATGCGCAATGAGTCCTTTGAATGGTGATGGGAAGCTGATGTCCCAAATGATATTGTAACATCATGATTGTTGATGTTTATATTTGGAATATGATTGAGACTGTGCATGTGGAGTTGGATGCTCAAGCATCTTTTTCATATGAGGTGATTTGGCCAGGAAGGTTTGTTTAAGAGCTGTTCTTTCTCTTGAAGAGATTAGATCTCAGTAAAGCTTGTAAGTAAGTTGAGAATTCGTGGAGTTTATGAGCAGTGTCAGTGTTCTCTAGGAGTAAAAGTACAATATGTGAATGTGCTCAGCAATTGTGTGAAGATCTGGTGCTCAAATGTTAATCTTCATCTAGAGCATTGGTTATCCATGACAGGGGGAGTACTTGTCTATGGATTTTGCTGCAAAGGTGCATATATTGTGAAGCTTGCATGCTTGTGGAGATTCGTTGCCTCTTGTGAGGATATAATGTCAGATAACATGCTATGACATTAGGCTGCTGGATGGTGTTTTGATGTGTGTAGCTAATTGTTTGAATCATGTGCGCACATGCCTCTGAGGAGGAGTGTGAAGGACAACTTTGTGTGTGTGGGAGAATTTATTTTTCTCTGTAGATTTTGGAGATGTCACATTTGTCTTGGTGTGTGTTATTAACTCTAAGTAAGAGGAGTTTACTTAGAGTTCAGTGGAAGGCAGTGGGTTTGTGCTTGAGAATGATTGAAACTGATTGCTCTTGTGTTGAAGAGGAGTTAGTTGAAATTGTCAGGAGATTCTGGAAGAAGTTTTGGATTGAAGCATACCTTCCATTGGTGAATGAGAGCTTCTTTTGGTTTCTGAAGTTTTCTTTGTTCAAGCTGGTGGCGCAATGTTGTTTGAAGAGCTTCAATTGGATTACTATGCAGATAGTAAGTCCAGTGGTGGAGCATATCCAGAACCATGAGGTATGGTGTCTATGATGTGTGGAAGATGTCCTAACCAATGTTAGAACATCTTTGGGTTAGTTATCCTTGGAGTAGGATTCTGAGATCACTTTTTGTCTAAGAGGTGTTTGTCTTATCATACGGGAGAATGATGAGTTAAGGACTGTCTTGGATGTCTGATGTGCATATGACATGCTAGAAGTGGATCAGTTTGGTGCTTGTGGAGCAAATGAGCTGAAGATTTTTTTAGCATCATTCGTGAAATATAGGGGGAGAACTTCTGTCTGTAAATTGTACCAGTGTGGTACCTGGTTTGCTTGAGGATCAAGCATTAAGTGAATGCGCTCAGCAGGCGTGTTGAACAGGGGGTGCGCTCTTGAAGACATATAGATGAGTCTTATGTTTTCCATTCATTTAAGGTGTTCTTCTTGCAAATGAGCACTGTTTATCTTAGATAGGGGGAATTGGACTTCTGTTTTGGATTTGTTGCTGCAGCAGTACAGTTGTTTATCAAGATTGCTTGTGGTTTCAAAAATCTATGATAGTGTACCTCTGGTGAGGGTGTAATGTCTGGCAAGATGTCAAGACATTGTGTGACTGGTTTAGTTCTGGGTGGACTTGAATGGTTGATCTTGGTCATGTCATTGGGTTGTCATTGTATTGAATCAAAGTTGTATGTGTTTTGCTACTGGTTGATTGCTCTTATCGCATAGTTGCTTTGTTTGCCAAAATGGGAGAGTAGGTTTGATCAGTATAGTCTGAATTTTGTGTTTAAACCAGTTTCTCAAGGATGTAGAATAGTCTGTTCTATCCTGAGTATGCTGGGATGTGTCTTGTGTAGTTGTGATCTTTATTGCATATGTTTAGTTTAAAGGAAACAGAATTGAAACAGAATTTTATTCCACTGCTGAAAGCATACAAGATTAGATTTTAGTACATCAAAAGCAACAAATAAAGGGTCTAAAGATTATCCCAACCCCCTGAATCAAGAAAAGTTTTCTAATCTTCATCCCATTCATCATCAGAAGCATGAAGTTGCACTGGAGGTTTTTTTGATGGTTTTCATCCTCGTCTCTAATGTTTTTCTTGTTCTTGTTGCTCCTGGAGTTGCCCCAGCTGTAGACAGTGTTTTGTTCTTCAACTTCTGTGGATCTGGTTTTTTGACTTCCTGCATGTGTCTCTTTCCTGCATCTTTGTTAGACTGACTCATGGTTCTATCTGTGATATGCTGTTAGAAGCAAGGAGGCTTGGTTTTTATACTGCATAAAGAGTCCTTGTTTGTATCGCCTGACCAGTCAAAGTGGTCTTTGGCTTGGGAACTTGTTTTTCTTGGGAACGTGTTTTTCTTAGGACCTTGTCAAATTGGATGTCAGAACTTCGTGTTTGCTGCCTTGGTAGGTTAAGAGGTTGTCCAATTGTGGCTAAAAAGGGGGAGAGTTAGCCTAGGTGTTGTCTAGTTGTCTGGTGTGATTCTAGTTTGTGCAGCTGTTTGAGTTTTGTGCAGCTGTTTGAGTTTATGTTTGATGTTGCTGATGCTGGTTGTGAAATTGTTTGGGGTTCTGGTGTTTATCCGCTGCAAGTTTTTCTGATGTTGGCTGAGATTGTTTTAGCCAAAATTAGCCAAAGGGGGAGATTGTTAGTTCTTGTAATTGGCTACAATTTTGGTAAAACAATGTTGTTGTCATGTGATGGTTAATCAAGATGTTGAAACAAGATGTTCTTGTTTACTGCATTCAACATGTCGGATAAAGATGTCCCATCCTGGATCATAGGACATCGCGTCTGTTATTGGATTGAAAGAAGATTCTGTTAGTTGTTATTTGTTATTGAATATTCTGTGAATATTTAGTTACCCTATATGGCGTCCAAAGTAATTGGGTTGAGATTTTGTGTTGGTTTTCGGATTTTCACTACTTTCTAAATATGGAGACATATTAGGAAACATTTGATTGAAGACCTATTATATAGCAGAAGGTTCTGCTAATTTGTAGGAGCTGATATGCTATGATTTGAAGCCCAAATCCAGTTGGGATGTAGGTTATAAATAGGAGTGTTTGTAACCTGATATAATAACGATTCCAAGATGTAAAATTATTAGGGTTTCGTTCTTGTGAACCACTCTCTAGGAGAGTTGGTATGTGTGAACCACTTGGATTGTGAGATGGTCACTGTACTCCTCGAAGCTTTTAAGCAAGAGTGAGTGTTGTTCTTGGAGGAAGCTGTTAAGAAACTCTGAGTATTGTTCTTAGTCATGTGTGTCATGTCTAGGTATTGTTATTGAAGTGTGTCTTCTATTTTTCTGTGATTGAAGAGCTGTTGGAAATCAAGCTGTTGATGCAGTGGCTGAGGTGTTGACTGCTAAACATCATTACGATGATTGGAAGTGAGATGGAGTCTCTTACCTAGGGAGGACTTAGGTAGAAGGGTCATTGGGTAGTTATTAAGTTAGGAGATTGTCAACTTGGTTGTTGAGTCTGTAATTTGATACTGCTAAGAGTGGACTTCCTTCCTGGCTTGGTATGCCCCCAGATGTAGATTGTTAGATCGAACTGGGTGAACAAATTCTATGTGTGGTTTATGTTTTTTTAATACTGTTATTGGTTATACCTTGCCATGTTTTCTGTAACAGACCAGATGTCTCGACATCCTGTAGGACATCTGGGATCTGTCGTACCAGAATTTAAAAAGCAAATAAATAAGGAAATGTTGGGTCGAAATCCTCCCGTTCCACACCTTCATATATTTCAGATTCGATGCGAACATCTTCGATCCCAATATGAAGATGCCCTTTTAAACTGTCTAGTGTATGTTTGGTCGGAACCACTCGCTGCGATTTTGGTTTTGATTGCTGACGAAGGATTTTGATAGAATCTCCACAGACGGACCAGTCTGGAAATGCAGGGGCAAGGGCCACTCCAAAATCAGCGCTTGGCAGTCGAGGAAATTTGGGAGGAAACATATTGAAAGTTGTTTCGTATCGTTTCTCAGGAGGAACGTAAGAAGGGATCTTTAAGTTCTCCATTTTCTTTAAAAAAAATTCCTTCAGAGTAACAGCTGCGTCGCGGACAGTTCGACCAAGGTCATTTGGTCGATAAACAATTTCAAAGTATTTTTGGAAGGCTTGAATTTCTTTAATGTGCGTCGAAGTACCTTTTTTCACTCTTTCCTGCACAGAAAGGAAAGCCTTGTTAATGTGGTGTGTAATGCGGCCACGTCGAAAAATTCTTCGACATAATAAGCCTTTCACCAGTCATCGAATTGTTGAGTGCAGAGGAAGCTTGGTCCGAAAGCTACTGGAAGAAGTTGTCTTCTCATACAAGGGTCTGTGCAAAACTTGAACTAGTCCAAATTGTCGAGCGACCAGATTTGGTTGGTAAGAAATCAAAGTAACTTGACTTTTCGAGGGGTTGAATCTGAGGGTTAAAACCCTAGGATTTAGAAAGGCTTCCCAAAGAGCAATAGATTCTGCTGCTTGCGCCTTCGACGAAGTTAGAAATGGCCTGGTGAACCACTCAGGACCATATTTCCTTGCAGGAAAGGGAGCCATGTGAGGTGTGAAGTCGTAATGTTTTGCGAACATCATGATGAAGTTGGTAAAAGTTTGCTGGATGGGTCGACCATCATCAGTAGGAGTCAGCTTTTCCAAGCGAGGACCTTCGACCCTTCGATGTCTCACGTCATCAGCATCTTCGTTAATTGGGCTCTTGTGGGGAAGGCAAGCTTCGAACGAAGCATTCAACCACAACTGAAGAAGCCAGACTAGGGTCCAGAGAGAAGGAGGTTTCCTTTGTCACCCAGACATTTGAGTTGGGTAACGCCTTCGCTCATGGATTCGTAGAGGTTGGCAAGAATCAATTCGCTCAGACAGAGGTTGTGGCCAGCATGGAGTTAGTTCGCCATAGTCACGAATTTCTTAGCCACTTGAAGGGACTTCGAACAAAAGACACAGCGAGACAGCCATAGAGCTAGAAAAGCTATGTGTTCGACGTCCGAAACTCCCTCTACATCCTTATCATGATATTGCGCGATATGGGTCGAGTATGTTGCCCTAGAGGTTGAAAAACCAATACTATCCTCAGCCATAAGCTCAGGGTCGAAGGTGTTCCCAGTTGGTTTGAGACCTGTGATAGCGGCTACGTCGAACAGGGTCGGTGTCATCATTTCACATGGAAGATGGAGTTGTAGTGTGTGCTATCCCAGAAGTATAAAGATGAAACCAGCATATTCGAGCAATATTCAGGTCCTATTTTAGACAACATGATTAAGTCATAAATACCCATTTCTTTCCAAACTTCAAATTTGTTTTTTCTAACTTACCCAACCATACTAAGTAATCAGAAGGGTTCTTCAACGATGGACTGGCCCTAAACACTCTAAAATTGTTCATATACCTAAGATCAATAGCCTCTTCAGTGGGAGGATTGTCTTGGTTAGCAGGTTTGGGATTCTCATTGCTAGCCCTAGGTTTTTTGCATTGGCCTATGGGTTTATACTTATGATATGTAGGAAAGAAATCCTTAAACTTACTAAACTCAACATCAGGGTCAGTCAAAGGACCACGCAAAGCCTGAGGCTTGCCAGAGACAGTTAAAGGAATAAGTACCTGGGAAGCATAAATTCTCCTTTTCTCTTCAGCAAGAGGTTCAGGTAGATACTGTTGGTTTCCCACCATGGTAGGTCCAGAGATGGAATCGAATGGAGAAAGTTGAACGGCCTTCTTGGGAGCTCTTGCAGGTTTTCCAGGTTTTTTGGTGACTTTGTTACCGTCCTTGCTTGATCGTGTGGAAGAAGTCATTGTTGGAGAGAAATGAAGAAGTGCTTTTGAAAAGAAAGAAGTTTTTCTGGGAGATTTGAGAGTGAGAGAGCGTAAAAGTGAAATAAGTTGTTGAAAAAGGGTATTTATAGAGTTAGAAGTGGAAACGGTTACAAAATTTATTTTAATATTAATTTTGGAAGTGGGACGCGTGTCTTCCCCACGATCTCTGTTGAAGCGGGTGGCAGTTAATGTTTAGCCCCATGATTTCCTAGAGTCTAGGAAACGTGTTGATGATGGAGATTCTTGCACGCTTTGAGGGGACGTGTCAGATATGGTAATGATGGCTACGACGTCCTAGGTAAGCTGATGGGAAGTGAACAGTTTTATAATGTTGGAACTATAAACAATCGTCGAAGCATCATAAGAACTGAATGAGGCGTCGAATGACATTCTCAAAAAATGCCTTTTTCTTCAATGGTGTCGAAAATGACATTTTTGGGGGGCAATTTGTTAGCTTCTAATTTCGACGCCTGATATTGGATTGAGATTCTTATTCAAAGAAATATAATTTTTGAAGTTATGGAAGACTTCAACGGGGACAGTATTTCTAGAGAGTCTGGTCAAAAGTGTCCTTGTACAGAAGAGACACGTTCCATGGACTTAGAAATATTTCTGACAGTTTGGAGATATGTTCGACAGAAGCCTGACTAATGATGTTCGGATTCAAATTCAAATAATGGAGGGAACTTTGTCCTTATCCATTTGAGAGAAGGGGACACGTGTAGAGCAGTTGAAGGACGAAGCCGTGCAGAATAACATTTGTCTCGCTCTAATTAGTAGGCTGTTATGGGTAGTTATTTTTTTCTATTATAAATAGCAAGTCTTAGTGTTAAGATTTGTGTGTGTTAAAGTTGTACAAATTTCTCAAAATCACTCAAAGTATCTGTGTGTAGAGAAAAGAGTTTCTGAAGAAATGTACGTTTTATGTAACACCATTTTTCTTATTCAATGCAATTCAGTTAACCTTTGCCCAGAAATTTATCTTTTTTCCTTTACTTTGTTAAGTTATTTTCCAGTGTACTTTTAATTACTTCCTCGTATCATTTTTCCTTCAGTATTGTCGAAATAACTTTTTTTTTTTTAATTATGAAGATTGTCGAATTGTTCATCCTTTTTCAAATACCCTTTTAAATTATTTTAGCACATGTTCTAGGATTTAGTATGGTCGATCCTGCAAGTTATCCATTTTCTTATAAATTTGGTAGACCAGAGGTTGTTTGCTATTTTTCGCAGTAAACAATTTTGTACAATAAAGTTATTGAATGATCTCATTAAAGTAAAGTGGGATCAGTTGAAAATCGACATATAGAGACCAACTTCATGTGTTTTTCATGCTACACATTTCATAATGGATCTATGTCATTTAGTTGTGTCACTATCGGTGATCATTAATGAGTTTAGTTATGATTAATATAATGAAAATCACCTTGATTCTGTATATTGGCATGACTAATGGACAGGATACTTTGGATATACTTAAAGAATATAATGGCAAATTTTGAGCTCATAAAGTCTAACACATGTGTAAAGTTACATATGTGATTAGTGGGAGATTGTTAGAATTTTGGGTCATAAATGTAACATTTAAGGTGTTAGTGTCATTATTTTAATTAGTCAAAACTTAAAGGAGTATAATTAATATAATATTAAGTTTGTGGCTAAAAGCATAAATGTCATAAAAGGTCAGATCATTGTGTAGATACCGTAAGTCAATATCTAATTTGACGAGGGGTCAAATTAAAATATTGAAAACTAAAAAATAATTTTAGAGTTATTTAAATGGATTATGATCCCATTTGTAGAGTATAATCAAAATAAGATTTATCAGGTTTTCTCTCTTCATTTCCATCAGAGAAGATTCAAGAAACCATAAGAAACTTTACAAATCGGAAAATCACATACCCAAAACCTTCAACAATTTCAATGGCAAATTCAGGTACGCTTCCATCTTCATTCTCATAATTGTATTTAGATATGGGTTTAAAGGATACAAGTTGATGCTATATCGACTTATATGAATTATTTTAGAGTTCTGTTCTTGATTTCAATATCACTAAAAATCATAACGTACCTTATGAGAGCAACATACTTTCTTAAACTCACTTTCTCTTTTATGGATAAACTATGTTATCAAACTAGACATATTTAAGGTTTCTTTAAAGGTTAACAAACTATATCACCAAACTAGACAAATAATATGCATGAGTGTGACAAACATTTCTTTCTATGTATGGTCTATTTAGTATAGAAAATACAATCCCAATATCATATAAGTGTGGTAGTCAACAATCTTCAATTGCCTTTGCTTTATTCTCTTTTCTCCCTCATATTTCTATACTAAGTACATGTTCTTCATGTATCAGCCTCCAGCAATAAGCATTTTCTTCTCTTAATTGAAATCTCCCAGAACAGACTGTCCAAAATAAAATCAGAAAATAATTAACTACTTAAAACTAAAAGCATGTTTGTATAAACACCTAACATTAAGAGCTTATGGACATTTCATCGTTGCTTTCAAAAGTTCTCCCCAACAGTCTCACAAATGATTATGTCGATAAACATATTCAAACAAGTTAATCCTAACAGATCCTGCTACTTACCATGTTAAGAAGCCTCAAAGCCGCAGTCCTAGTAAACTTTCTTGCGAAAAGGAAGCAAGTTGATGGTGTACCCTTGCTTGTACACCATTCTCTTCTGTATTCAGTTTCATAGTAAATATTATCTATTTCCTGCAAACAAATAAAAAACCGACAATCATATTCAAGAGTCCGCGGAATCTCTATATGAGCTGTCCTAGTATGGTTCAACAACAATGTTGTCGGCAGCAGAATAATAACGACGTGTTCAAATTTTGCCACGCTAATTTTTATCTTTAAAGTATTGTTCAAACCTTTATAAATTTTATAAGCATCGGAGTAGCGTCTGAGAATTTGTAAGTCACTGGATGCCATCCGCGGCGCTCACGGTCTCTTGAGTTGGAAATATCCCAGGCAGTATGCGTCACCGACCTTCGTGTGAGTTCTTTTTCAAGGTCTTTTTGCTAGATTCGGTAAGAAAAATACAACAAAAAATTAAATAAAACACAAAAAAAATGCATTAGTGTTCATAGAGAGGAAAAGAAAAGATTCTTACAGCCAGCAATGTTTGAACATAGTGTTCATCTGGTATACAGTTATGCACCTTCGACGTGTCAGCAGGCTGCACGAAGAAAGTAAACGTATTGAAGCTAACGTGGTAAAATGAAGACATCTTGAATAAGTTTGTTTGTATAGAGTACTTACAATGATTTGATCCCTCCAAAATTCGGGCAGCGGCTTTTTCTGCATTTAGAGATGAAAAGAAGAGTAAGGTTATCAACATAAAGTTGCACAACATTCTTCGACAACAAATCCAATGTTTTCGATGAAAATTTGAGATGGAATTTAAGAAAATGTTGTTATGATCCATGTGACACAACTCATAAAACTCGGTATTCTGGAATTTACAACACTCACACATTATACGCACCAACCTCGGTGGCTCATAAAAGACAGTTTATCAATGAACCATGTCAACTATTACCTTGCAGTATTTTTGAAACATAGGAAAGACGGTTTCGTCCTCGACTACAACCTTTGCATGCTTCCTAGTCAGAACAGCCCACTGCAGGAAAATTCATAAATCGAAAGGTATAAGATGGCATCTTTTGGCAAAGATCGTGATGTGTTTTAAGATTCAGAATGAACTTATATAGTAAACGACACGTAACGTTAGATTTCTTACCTGAGATCCTTTTCTCCAATTATAGACCGGAATAACTGGATTCATTTTTGGATTGTAGCGACCTCCTTTTGTATCAGCGAAGCTGAATAACGGCAAATTCATAACAAACAAGTTTAATAACGTTTTACTCGATGCGTATTTTACAATACTAACCGTTGAATTGAGAGTATAGAGCATAAGGCAAGTATGTATACGAACTCACCTATCGACGAAACTAGTTGGTGTTGACATGATGTAATCATATGTGTAGCTGAAGTTGTATAAAGGTATACAGCTGAAAAGAAAATCAATCAACTGAAATATAGTAAGGTGCTAGCTCAAAAGTTGAGAAATTTCAATGGTTATTTATTTCTTCTATCGAAATGTATGTGTGTAGTGAGTACTTATAATGATCGAAGTTTACAGTTGTTAACAAAATTATACCCTCACCTATCTGAGAGGAAAACAAAGCGGTCATTTAAAGGATCGCCGAGCGCATGTCTAAGTAAAATGCGCTCGGCCTCTATCATGCTGGCTTCTCCCCAATCTACCTGCAAAGAGATCATGTCAACTATAACGATTTATTGATTCCAACATATAAATTTTTTTTCAAAAAGAGAGAAAGAAGAGAAACCTGTATGCTATTATTAACTTGACGGTTCAAAAAATATGATGATCTAGTTGTTGCTTCGTTCAACAGAAACCCTGGTCTAGGGTGAACGAAAATCGAGAAATTGTTATCGCCTCCCTGAAAATACAGCATAGATGTTTCTGTAAAGAATTGATGCACCTCGACATTAAGCAAGAAGCATTATATGAAACAAGAAGCATTAATGAGCATCTTGTTCATCGCCAATGAACTTAGCAATGTATCAAAAGAAATCAAATTTTCCTTCAAATAGAACCCTATAGATATGCATCTAACCTCTTTGAAAACTAATATTATGCTTATCAATGTGAAATGTAGCAAACGCGAAGGGATACACCAACGCGAAAGACTAAAAGGACGAATGCATCTGATCCAAGAAACATCAACACATCCCCGAAGATGCAGCCCGATATTTAGATTCGATTCTTATTAACAAACTAACCACAAACATTTGCCTATAAAAACGTAACATCAAACTCATTACACAGAACAAAGCGCAGTGCATCTCGATAACTATCCAATGGTAGCTCGAAGTGTCACAAGCTCTTAGTTTCTAATTAAGCCTCCTACTAATCACCAAGTCCACATGCGCGCACGCACTCACACACACAAGATTACAAAAACATAAATAAATAACAAAGAGATCAATAATATTAATAATTGAAAAAAGAAGAATAAAATAGAATGTACCCTAAAGAATGCATCCCAAACCATTTCCAAAGGAAGCCTATTTCTTGCAATGAAGAGAAAAGCAATCTTTGGTTTCTGAACTTGAGATTGAGAAACAAACTGATGTTGCAATGAAACAAGCCCCAAAACATGAGTATACCTCATCTGCATAAACAACAAACTCCCAAAACAAAGCACAACAACCAAGATCAAACCAAAAACCTTCTTCTTCCATTTTTGCTGAACAACCTTCTTCTTCATATTCTACCACAACCCTTTTCAAACTAAAACCGACCCACCATTTCAAATTGACTCAAAAGCTAAATCACTTCATAAAAATCGAAACTTTAACATTCATTTCAACTTTGTACCACTCACAAGTTGAAGATCCAACCAGATCCATAGCAACCCAATAATCAAAATTCAAAAACTCATATACCCAATAGCTTAATTAAGAATTTAGCAAGAAACTTGTTGAAATACTATCCACAAAGTAAGGTTGAAGTGAAGCTATGGACAAAAAGTTTCTAGAGTGTTGTGAATTGCTACAAAAAGTGAAAGTGTTAAGTGTGAGTGTTAAGAGTGAAACAAGATTTGTTTTTGTGTTTTGGGTATATTAAGATTTAAGAGTGTGTCTTCCTTTTTGTAACTTAGTTGAGATGTCTAAAAGTTAGTGCTGTTTTTTTTTTCCTGGTTGCGTGTGAAGTTGGCGAGTTATTGTTTTTTATTGTTAATGTTTTTTATTAATTATCATGCATAAAATTTATTTTTAGAAGATGAAAAATTTGATGTCAAACAAAGTTTTCTTTGATTTTTATATGTATTTTTGGAATTACATGCATGTTTTAGGAGATAAAAAAAATACTATATTGTACTTTATTTAAATAAAATTATTGATTGTTATGACTTAAATAGTAAGTAGATAATGACTCATACTTTAAAAAAAATTCTTGAAATTTAAATTTGAATTGTTTTTTTTATAAATTTATGTCAACAAAACTAATCAGTCAAAATAGGAATGGCATACTGAAATTCTCCCTTCAAAGAATTTAAGGTTGTTGGGTTCAAGTTTGAGTTTAAACTCCATATTTTTAATCATGTTTGAAATATTAATCTCATATATATTAAAAATAATAAATAAATATTAAATAAAAATAAATATCTTATATATTAATGTCATATTAAATAAAAAAAATATTTTATATATTAAGATTTTAAGATTTTTAATAGAGTTGTTACAAATAAAGATAAAAGATTTTAGTTGTGATATATATCAATATCATTTAATTTAACAATTTTACATTGTTGCAATATAAAATCAGCCACTAATAATCAAAATTCATCCTTGAGCAATAATATATAATCTTTTATAAAAAGAATTTATTTTTTTACAATAAACTAAATTAGAAACTTCTCACTAAGTATTCATTGAATAAAAAAAATACTAAGAAATATTCATATTTTTTTATATTTGTAAAACAAGCATGGTGTCTTGGGTCAATTGACCAATCCTATTGAAGTCTTAATGTTTTTGTTTTCTTATAATTTATTTTTGTTTTACAACATTAAAGAAAGATGAGGAACTTGGCAACTAATTTAGATTTGATGAATTTGTAACATGCCCTTTTGTGAATGGTAGGCATGTTGACTTAATAAGAGTTTGGTGTTGGATTGGGGAAGTAGTACCTAATGGAGGTTGTTTGTAACTGACAAATAATTATGAGCAATTAGTTACAAGAGTTTTGATCAAATGCATGGAACTTGTAAACATTTTTAGTTTACATTTTTATTTTGTGCTACCTTTTTATTCCTATTTATGAACTCACTTTTTATATTGCTTGATGATAATATTTTTATAAAAAAATGGTTGGTGGTGTATTTTATGAAGTGCTGGCACATTAGAATGCACATGGGAAAAAGTTGTAATTTTGTTACTTTTGTTTTCAACAAGTTGGTCACTGTTGTGGCTATGAAGCAATGTTTAAAAATACTATAAAACAGGAAGAAAAAAAAATATCAAAACAGTAAATTTTTTGGATTAAAATTAATTGTCGAATAAATAAAATTACATGTCAACAAGGATGAAATAAAATATGAATACAAAGTGCCCAGCATGGTAGATGAACTATGCCTACATAGAGGTAAGTAGCACTGTTCCATGTCCAAAGGGATTCTACCCAGTTCCAATAGTCACCAACATTAACACCATAAGAATCTTCAAATGCGCCTTTTATTAAAAAATATGCTACTGGAGGAAACACAATAAGACCTAGAGCAAGATTACATGTGGCCCTCGAGAAGGTTCTGAAACTCCTGGATTGAATATCAAGCTTCAACGGTCGAGTGATCAAACAAATCGGGACAATGAGTAATGCCCCGATTTCTGCTGTAGCAAAGTTAATGACTGACATGAGAGATAAACCAATGAAAGTGGTTGCTATTGTTACAGACTTTAAGCTGGCCCATTCGTCTTTCTCGGGTTGGGATGTAGCAGATTCGAAAATCGGAGACCCCAATACGAAGTATAAAATTAGGAGGCTAAGAGCTGATAGTAAACACCATACTGTAAAGTTTGTTGTTGGGGTGGAATTAGGTATTTGATATAGGAAATATGGGAGTAAGGAAACAACAGCACCCCATAAATGAATGGCCAAAACCTTTCTGGCTGAGTTCAGCCATTTCCAAGAATTGTGTCTGACAACAACTTCAGAGGAAGGTGTGGATTTGGTCGCTTCGGCATAGAGAGATCCTGCAACTATCGGAAGTGGTGCAACAAGCAATGCAAATGGAATCATGTAAACTCCCACAGACACAAATTTACTAGAAGATGTCAAGAGGTACAAAAAGAACGACTGATGGAACTTCTCAAGAAGGTTGTTTATTGAGCGTACGACTCCTTCAATCAACCTGCAACAAGTAGCATTCTTTGCTGAGTTATAAGATTAGACATGATCTTTATGATGGTGGCTTTAAATCCAAGGTGGATTTTGTTACACATGCAAAGTAAAAAGTTATCGTGGATGTCATATCGGAGGTGTCAATTGCAAAACTTCTACATGTTTCAATAGATGGCCCGCCATTTCTTCGAAGATTGTTATAAGTAACACTTGAATGAGTGACACGTACCTTCCACCACGGAGAATAAATTCATTACGACTACGACTGATCATTTTATCAGGAGAAACTTTTGGTGATATTTCCAGAGTGATTGCGTCAACTTGATAATCACGGAAGGCACCATGAGGACCAGTGGGAACACCCAACCCCTGAGAAGAATGATATACAAATAAATAAAGTTTATAATGATAACATAGTATACACACGTGGGCGCTTTAGATGGAGTAAAAGTAAAATACCTGTAAATACAATGAACTTGCCAGTGTAGCTGCACCCTCAACATACTCAGTAGCAGAAATACCAAACTTCCATTGAGGATTCAAGCTCCTAGCAATTTGTCCCAGAGATTCCAATATACCACCCAAAGAATTAAGCCACCTAGAGCCAAATAGGGAAAACATCTTATTCACTTTTACCCGCAAACCACGTTTATGCACTCCGAGATAATTTACAATATTGATGAGGTCGAGGTTTGGCATCTGCCCATTTGACGCTTCAGGGTAGATATTAAGAATGTCTTCATGACGGTTACCTTGCTCAGCAACTTTTATTACAAGAGCTGCAGCCATAGTTCCAGCACGTCTAAAACCACTGTATAACTTCCTATCAGAAGAAGGATACTGTCCAAGTTCATTAATAGCATTGCATGTTTCACTATTATCTATGTCAGCTTCACGGAATGCAGGAGCCTGGTATTCTCTTAGCCAAGCAGATACTGCCGAATATTCTCCATATTGTGAATCTGCCACAAGCCAGATGACATCCTTTGCCAACCAAGTAACCCGTGAAAGCAGTGAGAACACCGAGTAAGCAATGCCCAAAGACAAAGCCTCTCCAGGACCAACTTTCCTTGGATTGTAAGGCGTTACCAAGACAATAGATTCCTTGCCATCACCCCGTGGTGCTCTAATTATTCCAGCAATGTTGATTCCAAGTGATGAACAGCTTATATTTTTTGAGACTATACCCAAATCGGAACTTGTGAAAAAGTGCAGTGGATGAAATTGATTCAGTTGAGGGTGGAACTTGTGATAAGTAACCTCAGTATCCAGCGCTGACATATACTGTGCAATAATTTTATGACTTTCACTGCATTGAAACACATACCAAATGTTATATTAAATTTACTCAATGTCCTCTTATTTCTTGTCAGGCCAACTCTCCCTCTCTTTCCTCCCAACCAAACAAACACTAACATCTGTGCTAGATCAATTAGTAGTTCATGAAATTTCAATTCATGGTTTGGTCGAAAGATTTCACTCGTGTAGCTTTTGCCCATTTGGGCAGGACTTCCAAAGGCCACAACAAACAAAATAATATTTGTATGAATTCTCTTCTGACAAAAGGGTAAGAAGCTTCACAAACTAGTATGGTCAACATCACAAAGATTAAAAGAAGCTGGGATAATCTTCTCAATAAACAGTAATGAAAAAGGAAGTATCAAAAAATCTACAATTCATGCAATATCTACGACTCTACCTTTAATCTCTATGACTTTTTACACAGAAAACCCATTAGACAGTGGCATAACATAAAAAATAGAAAACCCAATATCTACGAATCTACCTCTAATCTCTATGAGTTTAAGCTACATTCACTACTTTTAGTGTAAACCAGTTCCAAACCATCCAATGAAAGTCCACTACTTTACCAGTTCATATTATTAATTTCATCAAGTAATCACAGGAGTGAACTAACATGACAAAAGAGTTGACACAGATAGTTGACTCATCAGATGTGAGTGTAGAATTGGTTTATACTAATAGCAAGCTTTTAAATCATAGCCGCAGTTAGTAACGGCAGAGGTCGCAATTTCGATATTGCATAGAATCACAACTGTGCAACCTCAATTATAGTCAAATTACAGTCATGCTACATCATAAATCACGATATCGCGTCCCAGATTGCGATAGCACACATTATCAAAAACCTTGAGCAGCAGTAATGCATACTAGTATGCTACTCTAAATTTAAATTAGAAATGTTATATTTTTGGACAGTAGAGTATAACATACAAGTAAAACTGAAATTAAAAACATGTGAAAATAGAAGTAGAAGGAGTTACCCGACAGAATCAGTTAAATCATTGACGAATTCAGTAGCGTGGGAAACGTGTTGAGTAGAGAGCATGTTGTTAGCAGAACCTGCAGAAACAGACAGATTATTCAATAAGTTGTTTTCAGCTTACAAAATTTATTCCAAATGGAATAGTGAGAAAAAAGAAAGTACCAATACAGTTCGTGTACTGGGCAAGTAGCTTATGAAAACAACATATGACATATCCACAAGTTGTTTTCAGCTTATTTTCATAAACTCTTCATAATAACTTATAAAATCAGTTTATACCTTATATGAAGAAAAAAATATGACTTTATTATATCTTTTGTTATAAATAAACATTCACAGAATAAGTGTTTAATTAAGTTGTTCATCCAAACATGGCCTTATATAAAAATAGTTCAACTTCGTTGGTCTAAAAATAGCTTATAAATAATCACTTACATGATAAGTGCTTAATTGAGCAATTTATACACACAGTACCTAATAATAATAAGAGGGAAAAAAAAGTGATTTGGGGAAATAGAGAGAGTATAACCTGGCATGAGGGCATTTTCGGAAATGTAAGTATTCTTAGCGAGTATAGGTAGAAGAAGAAGAGCAACGATTCCTGATACGAAACCAATGAAGCTGAAAAAGAAACATGCTGCAATCAGATTGAAATTCAAATTCAGAAAAGAAAAACATAAAACAAATTCAGAAGAAGAGAAGAGTGTACCTAACATAGTTACTGTGAGAGATTAGAAAAATCCCAAATCTTACGAAACGGCGAACTCTTGGTTTCGTCGCCGTAACGGTTTCGGTTTCGGTTTCGGCCATTGTTTCCTTTTTCTTTCGCATTCAAAAATCACGATTTGCAGTAACACCGAAAAGATGAAGAAGAGAAAAAAAAAAAGTTATTTTTGCTTCAGATAGAGAGAAAAGGGGAAATTCTGAAATTGGAATATGTTGGAAATTACTATTTGCACTCTCTTGTTTACTTTTACACCTTTTTCAGTTTCAGTTCAACAAAATCTAGTTACAGTCAAATTTGTTAAAAATTTAGTGATATTATTAAAAAAAATACATGGTTTTAAAATGAAATATACTTTCACACCTTTTTAGTTAGAACTCAACGAAATCTAGTTACATTTAAATTTATTAAAAATTAGTGATAATATTAAAAATGTTTTTTATATAATTTTAAAATGAAATATACTTTCATACCTTTTTAGTTACAGCTCAACAAAATCTAGTATAGTTCAACCAAATCTGGATACATTCAAATTTATTAAGAATTTAGTGATAATACTAAAAATGTCTTTTATATAATTTAAAATCTTTACATAATCATTCTCACAAATATCAATAGAAAATGATAAAGGTCAATGAAATTAAAGATTAAACTATAAAAATTTGACTTAGTTATTGTTTTTTTCGGATCTTCGTGTAGATAAATTTAATCTTGTTTATGTTAATTTTGTTATACATAATTGGTGATAAGTTCGTATAAAATTATAGTATTGTGTTATATGTGATGGTCAACGTAAAATTTTTTTAATCTTTGTGACATGAATGAACTATGAATAATGTGAATGTTAGATCGTTGTCCGAAAGCAACATGTTGCATGCAATGAAAAATAAAAAAGATTCCTACATTTTCACTTGATGATACTATTTTAGTTAGGGGTGGCAAAACGGGCCAGGCCCCGCCGGGTCGGCCCGCCACCCGCCAAAAAATGGCGGGTTGGGCATGGATTTTGGGTCCGCCTACCCATTTCGCCCGCCCCGCCAAACCAAAAAACCATGCGGGCGGAATATATAATGGGGCGGGGTTGGCCCGCCAGCCCGTTAAAAAAAAAATAAAAAATAACTACTTATATTAGAAATGTCTATGGCCCATTTTGAAAGAAAAAAAAGTATATGTTATGACCCAATAATTTATTTGACCTTGTTTTCTCTCACTCTTCACATTCACTTCAGTATTCTTATCCCTTCTCCTGAAACCATGCGCATGAACTAAGGGAGTAATATTAATCATAAGTGGTAGCATATATATATAAATGTGCCTTAAAGAAAAAATTATATATATTATACTCTATGAATTGATTAGGTGCAGACTACCTTCTTTCAAATCATGCGCATAGGATATATGTGGTGTGGCGCAGGAAATATAGGATATATATATCATGTAGCCCCCTTTAATGAATGAAAATGAAGTGGTATATATATATATATATATATTAATTAAGTGCCCCACATTTTCCATTGATGTTTTTTTATTGAAATGTAAAAACAAAACATTTTAATTTATTTAAAAAAATAGAAAAAAAATTATTAAAAAAAGAAGGCGGGCCGGCCCGCCACCCGCCAACCCGCCACCTTGGCGGGGCGGGCTTGAATTTCATGCCCATTTCATCTGGCGGGCATGCCCGCCCCGCTTTTTTTTTTGCGGGCTTTTGGCGGGGCGGGGGCGGGCGGCCCGTTTTGACACCCCTAATTTTAGTTGTCATCTCTGTAGACATTCTCATCAAATCTCTCGAGTGTTTATGTGTTTATTCACTCAAAATTCGCAATATATATTATTATGTCATATGCTTAAATATAATCTATACATATAACAATATGCAATAACACACAAATTTTTAGAGCTCCTGATACGATACATTTGATAGTATGCTAAATCTTGGAGTCTAGCAAATTATTCACATTAACTATGTCTAAAATACAAAATTATTCTAGGATTTTTCTTTCCATTAAGTTCTCTTTTGTTAGAAGATTTCAACTTTTTTTTACTGTGTTGTTTTTCTTTCTTTTATTTTCTATGTGGTTTTCAACATCTTTTTGAGTAATTTATTATTTCTCTTTTTAGCTAAAGTTTGTTGATTTTTCAACTCCGTTTTTTTATCATATCTGTGTTGGGTGCAAGTGTGAGTGGTTAAAGTCCTACATTGCTTGTGAATGGATGAAATGTTGGATTTATAAAAGAGATAACTCATTTACATAACACCTTAAGGTTTTTGGTTGAGATGTGGTGACTCCCTCTCTTGTGGTCATAGAGAATTGGTTTCATTAGTGCTCCCAACTCTCTCGGACTCCCCAACAGTCGTATCAGAGACGTGGTTCGGCTTTGTGGGGAGCAGAAGCTAGATCCGGTGTTGGATCCTGTTATAGGATGTGGGGGACTCACACTTGTGAGGGAGAATGTTGGGTGTAAGTGTGAGCAATCACTACTACAAATACTATATTTCATGACGAAACTTTCACCTCAATTATTGTAAAACCGATGTATATTTCTTGGACGCACGCTGTTTTTTTTAAATATATGCAATATATTCTGTCGATATTTCGAAAAACTAAACCTATTCAGTGTACATGCTTTCCAAATCTTCCATGTTTTACCAAAATTGTTACCAATTTAAAAATCATGGAACTTTCAATCTCCCCCATTGGCAAATTTTGGCTAAACCACATTTTGCACAATAAACCTGAAGATTGTGCACATGAGGAAGAAGATAACTTGCATCTTCAGGAATATCCAATATACTCCCCATAAACCACAGAACCGATCCTTGTCACGGAGGAATAATCTCTCTCTCAGAGTGGAAGAAGAAACTTTTTCGAAGCACGAGAAAACCAACCTGGACACAAACTTGAACTAACCAAGTTCAAGACATTAGAAACACATATGGTAGAAGCCACACACATTAGAAACCCATATGGCAGAAGCAGCATATGAAGAACACAAGACATAAGTCATAAGACCCCAAAACATAGCCAGAATAATAGAATATCTGGTAAGACATTCTGCATACAACACAAGCTCAAAAGCTCCAAATACCATCTTTATAGACTCCACTTTTCTCCCCCTGTTTGAGCTAAAATTTGACAAATAATAAGTAAACAAAACTGACTCTGCAAGAACAGGAACACACTTGTAGCAAGGGAAGCAAAACACTTCAAATAAAAAGTACACACCAAAAGAAACAACGAAAGCAACTTAAGACCCCAAATGAAAACAATTGATAATAGGACCTTAATACAACAAAACAGACAAAAAAACAAACAAAAACAAGCTCTCCTCTTGAACTAGATATTCCATCAATCCTCCTGAGTTAATGAATTAAACCCAATCTTCATCACCATCTGCATCAGAGACATGATCCTTAACACCAATTTTCTTTAGGGACGTCACCTTTGTCACAGACGTTTTCCCTGTCAAGACAGCTCCGGTTGATGATCCAGCAGATGTCACACTATTGAACTGATCCTTCTTTTCGTTTAGAGTTTCCTTCAAGTGAACCTTCTTATTATCAGAAATTTTAGAGGACTGACTCATGTTTGAAGAACAACTTACTGGTAGGTAAAGGTAAGCAGGTTCAAGACTTTATATAGCACAAATTCCTTACTTGTATCGCTTGACAAGTTAGGGAGAAGAATATTGGAAGAAGTGAAATCATCCTTGATAATGGACCACCGTCCACATGTGGGAGACTTACCTTTTAATTCTCGACCTCTCTTTCCAAGCTTGAACCGTGACAATTCCTATGTCATTGAAACATGTTTTCTTGAATACGCATGCACCACCAACACAACACATTTTACACGCCTTCTTTGACGACACTGATGACTAGACAAATTGTCCTTGTCATGCTGACCAGAGAGAGATTTTTGACAATCTTGACTAGAACAGCTTGATACAATGTTCTGACATCCTGGTAGACATTGTATACTCATATGAACCAGTCACAAGCACAGAACATGAATCTTCCCACTAAATACCCTGCTTAAAATTTTCATCAATGCTCAACTGAATATTTAAACATAATGTCAAGACATCATATTATACATTTCACATCTAACAACATAACTTCCTTTGAGACCCACATCCTTCTGCAGAGAAAAATAAATTCTCCCAGTCACAAACAATATTGTTACTTGGTCATTCCAATAGTCATGACCAGCTCCAGAACGTTCATCAAAGGCACACATCAGAGGTACACAAGCAGAAACAAAACTCAAAATCACATATCTAGAACCACATCCATACTGTCAAGGCAAAAGGACCCACCTGGCAGCGCCATGTCAAGACATCTTGTCTGAAATTATAACCTCACCAGAGATACAACAAAACAGGTTGCATGAGAACATGCAAGCTCTGTACAGGTTGTACTAAAGCAGCTACACAATCGACAGGTACACAGCTCCCCCTGTCACACATAATTAGTTCTCCCCCTGAAGACTACAACCTACTGTAGAGAATACCTTCTCCCAGACATAGAAACAAGCTCCATATCTTCTCAGTAGCAGCAACAGGCATGATAACCTATCATGCTCCCCTAGAAAAGTTACACACAAGAAATAACACGAACCAGAACTACTCTTTCTAAGCAGTAGTACTAGCATGGCATCAAGTCATGACATATAGAAGCACACAAAACTTGGTGGAAACACACAATCTTGATCATCTTTAGGTGCCCTTCCACCTCTTGCCCCTGTCAAAGATCCTTCTGCACTTCTTGTTGTTGTCACATGTTTTAGGAGTGTTGACATTAAACTTTCTTG
The DNA here is from genome assembly GCA_022829125.1 of Lathyrus tuberosus. NCBI lineage: Eukaryota > Viridiplantae > Streptophyta > Magnoliopsida > Fabales > Fabaceae > Lathyrus > Lathyrus tuberosus. The sequence continues at coordinate 242,981 of JALAZF010000920.1, read as the reverse complement.
CCACAACCTTAAAACTTGCCTTTTTCAAACCAGCCCTTCCATCTTACAGAGAATTCTTGTTCTATCACTTAATAATGGCAACTTGCTTAGGCTTATTATGCCTCGGAGAGTAGGGGAAAGATACAATATCTGTTGCATTCCTCCATGCCTGTAATTGTTATAAATTCTCAATAGGACAAGTGTCTGGCCCACTATTTATGTTTTTAAATTAATTTGAATACAAGGCTTTAGTAATCACAATAGTCAATTGTTCCTTAGTGTTTTCATGCTCCAAAATAATAACCTTTCCTTTAGCGAGATTCCTGATTAGTTGAGATCTATCAAGGTTTTTGTTCCAGGCATATTGAATGAGATATATGATAGCATTCAGATCTTCACAATCTAATGCCATGACATTCTTCTTGACATTATAATCCTTCCACATCTGTTTCATCCACACTAGTTGAGAGCAACCTCTTCTTGTTTCATCATACGCAACTTCAACAGTGATCCCAGAAGCACATCCATTAGCATTGTAAAATTCTTCCATCAAGAAATTATTGCTGTGAGGGTAGAACACACCATAACCACATGTTCTAATGATGCAATTCTAGATCTTCTTTTCTTGAATAATAGGACTCATCCTTGGTTCAAGCTTAGAGACAAGACAAGAGTCTGATATTTTCTTTGTAAATTCAGTATTTTTGTCTTTAGTAGGATGTTTGGAAATGAGTTCCTTGGTTTGTTCTGCCTGAGCTCAAACAAAAAATCCTAAAGAGACTGTATAGTTATTTGACACAATGCTAGATAAATTAGAGACTTTTTCCCTTCCTGTCTCATCAGTCTGCCCAAATGATGTTTCATCATAGGCTTCACCATTTATCCATTGCTCAGTAGTTGAATCATCAATTGCCACACTGATAGATTCCATTGTCATTTTAGTTTTGGAATTAAAAACTCTATAAGCTTTGTTGCTTGAAGAGTAACCCAAAAATATCCCTTCATCACTTATGGGAGCTATTTTACTATTTTGATCTTGGTCAGTCAAGACATAACATTTACTTCCAAAGATATGAAAGTCCTTGACAGTAGGTTTCCTTCCTTTCTATAGCTCGTAGAGAGTGGTTGAAGTATTTTCTCTCAATGTGACCCTATTATGAATGTAGCACACAATATTCATAGCTTTAGGCCAAAATTCAAAAGGCAATTGCTTAGCATGAAGCATAACTCTAGCTGATTCTTGTATAGTTTCGGTCTTCTGCTCAACAATTCCATCTTGCTGAGAAGTGATGGAAAGAGAAAATTCATGACTGATATTTCCAGCATCACTAAACTCAGAGAACTTTACATTCTCAAACTCCTTGTCATGGTCACTTCTAATTTTTACAATCACACTATTCTTCTCCTTTTAAATACTTTTACGCAGGTCTTTGAAGACTTCAAACGTGTATGATTTTTCTCTAAGAAAGTTTATCCATGTAAACCCAGAAAAAATTATCTATAACCACATAGACATACCTATTTCCACCCAAGATTTCTATATGCATTGGTCCCATTAAATCCATATGAAGAAGTTCCAACACTCTGGAAATAGACTGATGTTGCAACATTGCGTGTGACATCCATATCTGCTTCCTAATCTCACACTCACCACAGACTTTCTCTTCGTTAATCTTGAGTTCTGGCATTCCTCTAATGGTTCCTTCAAACATTATCTCCTTCATTCTTTTGAGATGAATATGTCTAAGATTCTGATGCCATATCATCACTTCACCCTCATTGGTTATTGAACATGTGGGAGAGTAAGCAGTTATTTGAGGTTCCCATAGATATCAGTTGTCTTTAGACCTTATACCCCTCATTAGAATAACATTTTTCTCATCTTTAACTACACATTCTAACATTGAAAAATTGACCAACAAACCTTGATCACATATCTGAATAATTCTAATAAGATTAGCAGTTAATCCTTTCACAAGAAGAACATCTTCTAAGTTAGGAGAACCAACACACACCAATCTTCCCACTCCTTTAATCTCTCCTTTGAATCCATCACCAAATATGACAGCATCTGGGGGCTAAGGCATAATATCCACCAATAACTCCTGAACCCCTATCATGTGTCTAGAGCACCCACTGTCAAAGTACCAGTCTTCTCTAGTTATAACCTTTATGGAAGTATGAGCTATACTGTTCACATCCCTGTTGATAGGTCTTCTCTTTTTACTCACTTGATTGACCTTAGAATGAGTTAAAGGTTGTTGAACTCCATACAATTTATAACATAAAGGCTTTATATGACCATACACACCACAATAATGACACCTCCAAGTTGATGATTGAGATTTTTTTGAAGTTACATCATGTCTGCTAGGATGTTGTAACATATGGTTGGACATGGTGATCATCCTCTTCTTTTTAGAATGAAAGAATCTTTCTACAGACCTTTTGTTTTGTTGATCATCAGATGGATAATTACCTCTTGTATCTCCATATTTTTTCATCACATCATATCCATTTTTTATCCTTCTCAATGAGTTTGTCATGTTATTAAGCTCAGAGTTCAAGAGAATTACCTCATCTTGCAGCTGATAAACAGTACATAGAAGTTCCTTTCTCTTATTCTCCAGCTCAGCTGTGATCTTCCTCTGGTTTTCCTCTGTCTTAAGAAATTCTGCACACTTGTCATAAGTTTCTTCATAGAGGAAATTTTTTGCACAAGATTCTTCTTCATTAGCCTATCTATCAGATAGAGCAGCCGCTAGATTAGCATTCTCAGATTTAGATTCATCTTCTGACTCATCATCACCAAACCAAGATAAATACAACCCCTTTTTCTGTTTCTTGAGAAAGGTGGGACATTCTGACTTGATATGACCAAATCCCTCACTCTAATAACATCGTATGCCTTTGCCTTGATTTAAATTCTCTTCAATCCTGGCATTCTTTTGAGAGTCATTGTTATTTCTGATGTCAGATGTGATGTTCTTGACACCTAATCTTCCTCTTTTGTCCATCCTTTTCAGAACCCTGTTGAATTGCCTCCCAAGAAGCACAATGGCATCTGATATTCTTTCTTCAGTATCCAGATAACATTCATCCTCTCCAACTTAAATATTTGACACAAGGGTTATGCTCTTGTTCTTTTTTCAAATATGTCACTCATACATAGTTCAAAGGTTTGAAGGGATCCAACAAGTTCATCCACTCTCATGCTGCTGATGTCATGAGCCTCTTTTATAGCAGTAACTTTCATGTCAAATCTTTTGGGAAGAGACCTAAGAATCTTTCTTACCAGTTTTTCCTCTAACATCCTTTCTCCTAAAGCGCTGGATGAATTGGATATCTCAAGGATATTCATATGAAAGTCACGAATACTTTCATCCTCTTTCATTCTCAAGGTTTCAAATTTTGTAGTGAGTAGCTGAAGTTTTGACATCTTCGCCTTAGATGTGCCTTCATGCGTAGTTTTCAATATTTCCCAGGCATCTTTGGCCACAACACATGTGTTAATCAATCTGAAAATGTTCATATCAACTCCATTGAATAGAGCATTCAGGGCTTTAGAATTTCCAAGAGCCAGATCATACTCTTCTTTAGACCATTCTTCTTCAGGTTTCAACTTATAAGTCTTCTTTCCATCTTTGTCCAAAACAACAGGATGTTCCCATCCTCTTATGACAGCTTTCCAAGACCTGTTATCCATAAACTTCAGAAAGGCCACCATGCGTGCTTTCCAATAGTCATAATTGATTCCATCCAAAATGGGTGGTCTGTTAACAAATCATCCCTCCTTGTCCATTGTACCAGAAAGTATCTTCCCTAGATCTCACCCAAATACAGAGCAGGATGCCTGCTCTGATACCAATTGAAATTCTGGTATCAGATATGAGATGTCGAAGGCGATGTCGCGAAACTAATATCTGAACTAATATTAAATGAAGAACATGGTAAGAACACAATAAGAAATCAGTAAATAACACAAGCAATTGTTAGCCAAGTTCCGTGTAACGTCACCTACATTTGGGGGCTACCAGGCAAAGAAAGAAATCCACTATTAGTAGTATTAATTCAAAGCTAAACAATCTCAGTTTACAACTTCTCACTTAATCCATACCCAGTTCAATTTCTACCTAAGACACTCCTAGATATGAGAATCCCCTCCCACTTCCCTCGATCACAACAGCAGTGATAAGATTTAACAATAAACCAATAGAATACACAATTCAAGGACACACTTGATCTTGCTTAAAAGCTTTAATCAAGGACAATATACTCTTGCTTAAAAGCTTTAGAGTGAACAATTGACAATTAACAATCAGTCTATCTCAATATATTAGAAGATACATGAGTAACACACAATGCAGCAGCACACTAAAAGAACTCTCAAACCCTAAACCCTTATTTGTACACACACGGTTTCTTCAATAATACTTTCACATGATTTTAGGTTTAGTGAGTTTCTTTATATAGACTCTAGCAGTATGGGCTTGGAATCTTCAATCAAATCCACTATTTCAGTTGTAAACTACCTGCAAAACCGTCTCCACAAAAATAAGAACAAATCTTCAAAGTTTCCTAAAAAATCTCCAAGATCCTTTTTATGAAATCGGACCAAAGCTGAAATGTTTCTAAAATATCCTTGCTTAGCTGCGTCTGAATGAGAACTCAAAACATCCAGAATATCATATTTTACAATCAGATCTTTAAGGATTTAAAATGCAGATGCAGAACTATTCTGAAGTAAGTTTTGGTATAACATGTCACAGCATATGTCATAACATCTGTCAGGAAACATAATAGTAGACTCTGCTGTACCAGTTGGTCACGATGTCATGACATCTTGCTCAACTTCTGGCTGTGATACATGTTTTCCAAATCTTCCATGTTTTACCAAAATTGTTGTCAATCTAAAAACCATGGAACTTTTAACAATGATCTTACCACTTTTCTTTGTGTCAAAGTACATGAGGGTGTGATTAATAATGTATCCAAGAAGATTATTGATTTTATGATCCTTGGAGATTTTCCAAGTCAAAAGAAGATCTTCCACTGCAGTTGGACTTTCAACATTTCTCTTTTCACAATCGTTATTTTCTTTTTTCTCATGTTCTATCGCTTTAGTCTGTTCAATTCCTTTTTTGGTTTCTTTGAGAATGTCTTACTAAGATATACCTATATTATGAAAAGAACACTTGTCCCGAAATTTCTCGGATAAAAAAAACATTAATAGTAATCAACACGCTTTTACCAATTAAAGAAACACCAAATGTTAGCCTTCATGGTAACACAATTCACCTTGCTAGTCACAAAGATCAAAACAATAAGGACATGTCACCGTGTTCTGCCTTGATCTTCCATAAACGAGATCTCATACTCTCTTTATAGAGTTAATACATTTTTCTTGCATGATCAACGAAATGTGCTAGGTACCCAATCTTCATTGGGTCCTTGGGAGTGAGTGAAAACAAAGTTTCTCTTAGGCAACTATTGAATAGCTCCTTTAGGAACAAACAACTTCCTAAATTAGCATTTTTCAATGGTGTGTCCCTTTTTGCAACAATAACGACAAGATAAGTTTTTATGAGAGATGTCCTTGCTATTAGGATCCTTATGCATATGTCTATGTTTCTTTTTATAGTGATTCAAAGGCTTTTCAACATTGGAAGGATCAATAGCAAATATCATCTTAGGTTTCAAGGCATCATCTACTTTGACTTGAAGAGATTTGACTTCCTATTGTCTATTATGGCAATACTCACAACCAAACCTAGGAGGTATTATGTCTTCTCTCCTGTCACTTTGAGTTTTTATCATAGATTTCTTAATAACTTTGAACCTCCTTTCGGATTCTAATACTTTAGCTTCCAAAATTAAAATCACTTTTTCATGAGAAGCTAACCTGTTAAAAGCTCTTGAGGCTTCTCTATGTAGATTTTCAAAGGCGTTTTGTAATTGAAAATAGGATAAATCATTAATAGATTCAAGTTTAGAGGAACTTACATTCTGCTTTTTCTTCCTATTTGCCTTAAGGAAAATTCGAGCTGATTCCACACTTGAAGTTGTGCTTTTATCACTAGAGGAATCACTAGCACTCTCCCAATCAGCATAAGTTCTCTTAGACTTGCTAGAAGTCTTGTGATGGCTCATTTATTTATCTTTCTTTATCATGGGGTATTTCGGTCTATAATCTTCGACTTCACCACAATGATAGCAAGATCTTCTAAGCTTACTCTTTCTATTTTCATCATCCTTTGAGGAACTTGTCAACCATTTAAACTTGGCCATGTTCTTGTCGGAATGTTTAACACCATTCTTCCTTATATACCTTTGGTATCTCTTTATGAACAACCCCAAATCTTCCTCACAAGAGTTCTTGTTATCATCACTCTCACTAACACAAGGCTCGCAATATGAAGTCCTTGAGCTAGAAGTCTTTAGAGTTATAGACTTCCTCCATTCGTCTTTGTCTTTCCCTTTCTCATCCTTTGATCAATTTTCGTATTCTTTCTAGTATTTTGCCAAGCAAGTAAGCTTTTTCTCATGCTCTTCCAACGCACCAAACAAAGTTGTAAGATCATTTGCTTCTTTAATAGCGGTGACCTTTGGTTGCCATTCCCTACTTAAACACCTCAAAACTTTGTTAGTAGCAAGTTCATTGGAAAATGGATTACCTAGTGCATTTAATCGATTTATAAGATGAGTGAACCGTTTTCGCATATCCGTATGGTTTCACCATGCTTAATACGGAACAACTCAAACTCTTGATTCAATGTGTTGATCCTGGCTTTTTTGACATCAATAGTACCCTCTTTGGCAATCTCTAATGCGTCCCACATAACTTTGGCGGTCTCACAATGAGAAACACGATAAAACTCGTCAACTCCCAAGGCAGAAGAGAAGATATTTTTTGCTTGATCCCATCATGTGACCACCATTTCCTATCATTATCATCACATTGTGCTTCCGGTTCAGGTATTGAGACACCATCTTCATTAGTCATAGTTCTTTCATTTGGACCATTTTGGATAGCATCCCAAATACCTTTATCAACAGAGTTGACATGAATACGCATAAGTGCTTTCTAATAGCCATAATTTTCACCCGTGAAAATTGGTGCTCTATTGTACGCACCCTTAGGTTCGGTAGCCATTCTTCTAAGAAATGTATCTCAAGCACGGAATGAACTAAAGCTCTTGATGCCACTTGTTAGGCGATAGGCTTCGATCTAGAGGGGGTGAATATATCACTTATTTGACAACCAAAATTTTTTAGCAAAAGTTTGTTTTCAAAATAAGGTGCAGCAGAAAAACGATCCGGATCGAATCGTCTAACCGAACCTACTATCGAAAAGCAATATATGTATTGATGCGTGCTATCTGCAAGTATACAGGGTGTATCAGAGTAATATAAAAGGTTGTCGAATCCCACAAAGACCTAATGGTCAATATATCGTCTTCTATTGCTACGGTGTTTATCTAAGGCGATCGTAAAAAGATTTTGGAATGGAAACAAAAATAATAAAAATTTAATAAATTCAAAGGTGAAATACTGGAATGTGGCTTTCGTCAATCAACAGTACTCCTATTATCTCTAAATAGAACTACTTACGGGGCAATATTTTCTTCTAAGGAAAAAAACTTAATTAAAAAGGAACTGTCACTTTCGATTTTTCGGAACCAGATTTAATCTTTAAATCTACATTGTCCGCTCACACGTAACTAGTTGCATATTGCGTTAAAGTAGAAAATCCTTTTTTAGTAATCACTTCTTTAACTCAGTTGAAAAGTAATCTTGATTGTAAACTTTAACTTAAAAGGGTTTTCGGCATTTGCTCAGACAACCAGATTCTAAACCTATAAACGCGTCTTAAAATAGTTTCAAAATCACCTTTTAGTAATATTAAATTCTCCTAATTAATTAACAAAGTGCTTTCATGGTTTTTATTAATCAAAACTAATCAATTTTCATCTTAAGTATCAGACGACTTTCGATATTACCCAACGTGTCACGGTTCTACTTTCGTAGTAACCAATCTAATTAATTGCGGAAAAATTGTATTAAATCCAAAACTTCTCCAAGACTAATTCTATAGAAACAACTCATGGAGTACCGTCAAAATGACGGTCCTCACATTCCATCACTAACGGAATTAACTGGACATGGTTACGGTAAATATTTTAGTTTTTGTTTGGAAAAAGGAATTAAGCACAATGAACATTTTTATTGAAATATAAGGTGTGCGATAAAAGTAAACAAAGTAAAGTAGTGCAGGTAAAATAACTGAAATAAAGCAGTGCGAGGAAAGTAAACAAAGTAAAGCGGGAATTAAACGTGCAAGGAAATAAAATAAGGCAAGTAAATGAACAAGGCGAATAAAAGGTAAATAAGTTGAGATTAATAAGAACCTGCTCCAATCAGAGACTTGAATTCTGATACAGGAAATAACTTCGGCCAAATGTAAATGGCGGCAAGATTAAAAGCCATAAAATAAAGAGTGCTCCAAACTCAAATACAACAATGGTGCTATAATCCCCTGGTGTGAAGAATTATTTCTTTTAATAGTGCATTTATGCCTAAGGTTGTAGCTAAGCTTGGATGCTCCATATGGTGAAAACTAAGTCCTATTTATACTAGTATTGAGCCTTGGAAACTAATTAACCACTTCAGGATTCGTGTGAAGGAAAAAAGGAAGTAGTGGGATGATTCTCCAACTGCCAATTGATTGGGGCGTCAAAAGCAAAGATGGCGACCGCCGTGTAGGGGTGGCGAATGCCATCTTCATAAAACCTCCAAGGAACGGTCTTTATAACCGTTGGTACATGGGACACATCATCCACCACACGGTTACCTCCATGGCAAACGCCATCTTGGACGCCATGTGTGTAAACTGCTATTTTTTCACCGTTTTTACTCTGTTTCGCTTCGTTTCTTCAAGTATGACTCTCTCATGGACATGTACCTGAAATACAGACAAAATACCAGTATAACACTAGAAATGACAATAAAACAATGGTAAAACATGTGCAAGTCGAGCCAAATATGTGGTGTGTTTCGATGTCATCAAAATCTCCCCACTTGAATCATTGCTTGTCCTTAAGCAAACATCATAAACATAATAAGCAAAACAATAACCCAAGTAATCATCTTAGGATAAAGTCTCTAATTCGATCAAGGTCACACCGATAGGTACTAACTCGTAAATTAAGGATATCGTAGTAACACGTTCCGCAATCGCGGTCACAAGTCTCCCTCATATACAAACCAATCTGCATCATGTCATTATACTTTGGCTTAACTTACTCATCCCATCTTTCTATCCTTTTTCATTCAGGCGCAATCACATTAATCTCGTTATCTATTACTCACATGGTGAACAAGTTTATTAGTGATAATGATCCATATCGTGTCAACATTCAGCAATTTTGATAGTTTAACACAGACACATATGCATTTTTCTTAAAGGTTTCTCCACTATTATGCTAAGTAACCGGGTGAGGGTTACCCAAATTATAAGGAAGAGATCATTCACCTATTTAAAGCACGAGATCATTCACCTATTTGCATTGGTTTGCTCACTTAGCGGTAATTCAGATGGTGCTGACTGCTAGGATAAATTACTTAAGGACTCATTCAAAGGTGAGATTTAAATGCCATGGCATAACAAGTATCCGGATCGATCTCTATAATTTGGAGACTCACGGTGTTAAGACGATACCGGTCTTTTGGGAGTTTTCCTAAGTCTTTGCAACATATCTTAAACTTGTCTAAAAGTCGTAGGATTTCAAAGTAAACATTGTTTTCTTTTCAAAAAATTCTCGGTATGGCTCAAGAAATGGGGGAAATCAACAAACAACATAAAACTAGACATAACGACTCGTCAAGCACATATAAAGATGAAGTACTAAAACTAAAAACAGTAATAAATCTAACTAAAAAGCAATAAAAGTATAAAGCAATAAAAGTAGAAAGCATAAAAGAAAAATAAAAACACTAAAGATCCTTTCCCACACTTAACTGAACATTGTCCCCAATGTTTCGATAAAAGGTTGAATATGGATACATAAAACCTAGACGAGTACTATTCCTGGCCACCACTACCACTTTTTCCTTAGTCTGGATGTCGCTGGTGACGACTCCGACTTCGATTGCGAGAACTTTGAGATATGTTGAGCTCCTGGTTACGAGCTAAGAGCGGGCATTTGAATTCCGTAGCCTTGAGAAGTTACCTAGTATGGCCCCCTGTTTAGCGTGCACGAGGGTGAGGTCACGCATATGTGCGGCCTGTAGGCGCTACTGCTTGGATGCTACGGTTAGTTGGGATTCCATCACTGATAAAAGGGATCCATTTCTCTACCTCTGTGATTCTCGCATGAATTCCATCATGTCTCGTCATTGTTCGTACATAGCATAGAACAAACCATACCTCTCTTCCTCTCGAGCTCTCTGCTCTCGCATAATCTCCTCATCAAAATAGAAACCGAAAGAAGTACCTGCAAAATGGTTAGAAGTACCAGGTGCAGCGTGTGCGGGTGACTCATGTGGGGGTGGGGGTTATAAATGGGACACGTGTCTCTCCGATCATATTCATCATTTGTACCATCATCCCCTGTGTTATCTTGTGGCACTAGTCCAGTAACAGGTGGGGCATCTAAATTAAAAGTCCAGTTTCTTTGATTTCGTACATTAGTACGATTAGGACAAGGTAAAACAACATTTTTTATCGCTACATTGCGAACCATGAGGTGGTAACCTCCTTATTTTCTAACTTTGCACAACCGCGTATTTCTTAAGAATTTCATGTCAATGGTGCAGGGTACTAAAGGTTCCAAAGTCGCGAGCTCAGTATCGAGCCTAAGAGCGCAGACAATGGAGGTAATAAACCCACCAAAGGATATAGTCCCTTTCTTTTTCACAATGACACACGTGTGAGCTATCATGAACGGGGCCGAATTCACCGGCCTTCGTGTAAGCGCTACCTGTAAATAAAGAAACTCCTTGGCATTTAATTTATTAGAATTTCCCGGCCAAAAATAGTATCTGCCAACATTTGGCAAAAAACACGGATGGTCGGATTGTGGATATCAGAGGCCACATTGCATTCAAAAGAATCAGCGGTATGACCGTCAATTCTCTCCAAAACTAACATGTCTCAACTGCCCAGTTAGTATCTATCGAGGCCTCACATAAAACACCTTCCCCGTAGGAAAATCCCAACATACCTGCAAGCTCATCAATGGTGTATTAGTATTCCACATTAAACATGCGGAAGTTAATCGTGCCTACAGTGCTTGTGCTATTCGGACTGACAGAGTAAATAAGTGAGCTTAAAAATTCTCGAGTTAGACTCTCATATGTGGGCTCTCTACAATCAAACAGCTTTTGCAGACCTAAGTTTTCCAACAAGTAATAAACACAATAGTAAATACCTAAACTATACAAGCAAGAGTCGTCGACATACCATGTTGCGAAAACTTCGTGAGTCAGCAACTCTTCAAACTTCCTCCTTTGGTTCGTACCATCTCTTCCTTCGCGGAAAACAACTCTATCGTCTCCCATTCCTGTTATTGTTGTTATTTTTGTGGGAAAATATGGTATTTTGCTTAGTGCTTAAAAATGGGGTTTGTCATACCCCAAATTTTGACCACAAGATTTCCAATCATTGTGAGGATCATTACCATAATATGGATATACCTTCATGCCTCATCAATCTCCCAAAGATAGTTGAGCATCCCCCACAATCAAGAATTAGGGTTTTGAGCCCTCTCATAACACTTAGACAAATGATCAATCAAGAAATAACATGATCTTTAACTTGTCTAACCTCTTAAAACATCCACAAAGGATCAATAGGACCCTCACATCAAAAATCAAGCACACAGTTGTGACATCCCAAGTGTTTTGAGCCTCGAAACACCTGATGTCGTCGAATTAGAGTTTTGGACGACCGGGACCTCCAGAGTGAAATTTTCACAAGAGGATGAGACAAGACTCCAACATGTGACTCAATATGCTCAAAATAACCCTAAGAATCCATTTTCAAAGCTAAATTACCCTCAGAGGATGCATTCCCCAAAAGTCGGGAATTAGGGTTTTTACGTGCCGAACCGCTCCGGAGCCAAAAGTCAAAACATGACTTTTTTGGTAAAAATGATCCTTATGACTCATATTTTCATAAAATATGACTTATAATGTCATTTGAAAAAGAATTGATCAAGAAACCAAGATAATTTGTAAAAGGGGTAATCTTGAAAAATTGAAATTTTTTCTAAGTTACTAAATTTGAATGATTTTGGTACCAACTTCCAAGGATCATAACTTGTGATCCAAGCAGCCATTTTGAGTGGTCCAAAGCCTGATTTATAGGTCTTCCTACATTCTACAAAAGCTTTAACTACATCAAACTCCAATTCTTCATGGATTTTAAGTTATGGAGTGATCAAAATGACAAAAATGAAGAAAATGACACTTTTTCAACACTTAGTGAAAAACTGCCTAAGTTACCAGCCTTGGACATCAAAGTTCATGGGGTTTTTCAGTTGGATCCAAATATTTTCAAGACCAAATATGATCACACATGGATTATACCATATGAGGGCTTTCTAAAAAGCAGAAGAGCTTTCCATAACTCCATTTGAGCAAGGAGATATGATCCCCTCAAAACCACCATTTCCAACTGTTTTGTGCAAGACAGAATTTGGCAATTTTGCTCGATTTGGAAAAATTGGACAAGTTCAAGCATGGTTATCCATCTGCACACCTCAAGGGGGAACAACCAAGGGACAAACACTGATCCATAAGCCTCACAAGTCCATGGATCTATGTTTAAGCATGACACACCTAAAAATTCAAGATGCTTCAAATGGTCAATTTTGTTTCCAAGCATTTAACTGATGCATAGAGGTGGCATTCATCAAGAAAATGTTATCGAAGTTCAGTCAAGCCTTATCCCTACCATAGAGGACTCATAGTCTGTGCTCTAACCTCAAGTCAATGGCTAGAGGAGACTTGAGGTTCCATTGGATCAACATTTGCCACATACCTGCTACAGTTGCCATTCACTATTACAGCCAAAACAAACTTGTTATACTATAAATAGAGCTCATTTGTGATCAGTTTGAGTACACCAAAGCACCCAAACTGATGCTTTACTCAAAATCTCCCTTTCACTTCAATTTTGCCTTCTAACTCAAGTCACTATCAGGTTTTGAGATTGAGAGTGATTCCAACCAAACCAATCACACACACACACACACACCTCATAAACATCATATGTGAGTGATTTAAACACTAACATAACATCTGGAACATCAAATTCATCAAATCATCAGCCAATTGCTCAAGTTCTTTACAGAGTTGCAGTTGAGGTACCACAACCAGTTCTAGCTCATTTCAATCCACTATAAGCATTCAAACACACTCCTTGGCACTTAAGGAAGCTTTCCAGATCATTGGAACCTATCTGTAGCACCTTCATCAACAAACTCGATCACCAGCTGCAAGAGGTAAGCCTGAACCCATCAAACTCTATGATTTATGCATCATGAATGAATTTTTGAGTTACCATCTTGTTTATGCATGTATGTAGAGTGATACCCCTCAATCAATTGCCATGAATCGATCGTGTATAGAATTTCATTGTGTTCATGCTGAAATTAGGGTTCTTGAGGTTTTCCATTGATTTCTTCCTCCATGCTTAATATAAATGCAATTAATCTATATGATTGTGATCCTTGTTCAAAAACGAATAAGATTGATACTTGAATCGTGCAAAACCATTGAGTAATCTTGGAGAAAAGTGAGAAAACGTAAATTTGCAGAAACAGGGTGCGCACGTGTTCTTCCTTGACCGTTGGCGCCCTTTTTCAAAATTTGAATTTTTGAATATTTTGATATTTTTGTTAATTGATTCAAAAATTAATTTCTCTCTGAATATTTGTGTTTTTGAATTGATTCTTTTTCTCAAAATTCATAAAAATATTAAATTATTTTATTTTACAAAAAAAAAACAACTTATATTGTTTATTTAATATGGTTAAAAATTTTGTAATTAATTTCATTTTAATTGTTTTTAAACATTTTTAAATGAAATTCCCACTCTGATTTTTCAAAACCAATTGGATTTCAAGCTTTCATGTGATTAAACATGATTTTTCAAAACATTTTTCAAAGTGTACAACTTATTTTTGAATATATTTGATATTTTATATCATTTTTTATTTAATTTCCTTTGAAAATTATTTCTTTTAAATTCAAACTTAGGGTTTTCTCTAAATTTTGATTTTTTCAAACACTTTGGGCCTCTAATAGAGTGTAAGACCCATCCCTAATTGTACAAAATATTTGTTGGGCCTTAATCATTGTATAAGTCCCAATACGTAAAAAATCTCGGCGCGATCGCCGTTTTCAAAACATTTCCATCTGGTTCTACCATTGTGTTGTAAGTCTCATTTTTCTTCTTTTTTAAACACTCTGGGCCTCTTGAAAGAGTGTATGACCCAACCCTTTTGTAAATAAATCTTTTCGGCCTCAATCGTTGTATAAGTCCCGATACGTTTCAGAAATAACGGCACGATCGCCATTTCAAAACAAAATCCTTTGGGCCTCTCTTTGAGTTGTAAGCCCCATCTCTTATACAAAAATAAACTCTTGGGCCTCTCTCTGAGTTGTAAGACCCAACCCTTTTTTTGTAAATAAACAATTCTTTGGGCCTCGCATTAAGTGTAAGCCCTAATCTTTTCAAAACAACTTCCTTTTTTATTTAGGTTCAAATTCATAGTTGTTATCAAAACTTTCTTTAATTTCTTAAACAACTAACCATACAGCTGTTACAATGGAAGCTTGCTTACCTGTAAGTTTTAAACAACTTTCTTTTACATACTTGCACACACACACACACAGATATATATATATATATATATATATATATATATATATATATATATATATATATATATATATATATTTGTTTGTGCTGGAAGCTTGCTCACCTGTAAGTCTTCATACCCTCTTTTACATACAGTATATATTTCATCTGTATATATATGCATGTATATTATCTGCTTAGAGTTTTCCCTGGAAATTAGGTCTAGGATTAGATAAAGCCAGTGGTCACTCTTTTAACACAGTCAAAACTATTTCCCCATAGGAATTCCAGATACATCTTGCCTCCTCTTGGGCTTATACAATATGGAACAAAGAGAAAGGCATTATTCCCGGTGAAACTTTTCTCAGACTGTCACTATTAGAAAATTGTCAAATAAATTCATTTCCCCAGAGAGGATTAATTCTTGGTGAAACCTCTCCTGAATTTCTTCAAACCCTAGAACTGTTCTCTAAAGGATTAATTCCCGGTGAAGCCTTTCTTGAACTTTCATTAGGTTTGGACCCACAGGCTTCCTAAAAGTATCCCTGCCTCCTCTTGGGCTTTGTACAAGGACCCTCAGGCTTCTTAGAAGTTCTCATGCCTCCTATTGGGCTTAGTACAAGGACCCAAAGACCTCTTAAAGGTATAGGACAGAACTTAGTCATCCTTTGTTAGAGCAGTCTTTCCAAAGAGTCAAAACCTCAAACCAATTTAGGGTTGATTCTCATCCCTTAAAGCACCAACCTCCCCTTGGGCATTATACAAAGAAAAACCTTCCATACCGGTAGACTTGGACTGTCTAATCTCCTTTTGGATCTTAAGACATTCTCAAGCTCCCTACAAACACAGGAGAAACCCTGGTTATTTAATCAATCTCCAACATAGTTAAAACCTCCGTGGGTTCTAAAACTCAGTCTTTCATCCTAAATTTCCCCGGCTAGGGTCAGCTTATCATTAATATAACATTATCCCAAATCAGAACCTCAAGGCATCTGATACCTCAACTCTTCTGTAATCCTCAGCAAGAGTTGATTCCCCACTTTGGACCTGCCTCTGGATCTCAATAATCCTCAGCAGAAGCGAACCTCTTCTTAGGCTTTGTATAATGATTTTCCTCAGCAGAGTTAGCCTCAAGAGCACTCTCTTGTTGAATCAAACTTCCTTCTTAAAGCACTCTCTTGTTGAGTTAACCTTTTTCAGCCTCAATCTTGGGCTTTGTACAAGACAAACAAAAACACTCTTTTGTTGAGCCAATCACCTTTTCAGCACTCTCTTGTTGAGTTAATCTCCTTTCAGCACTCTCTTGTTGAGTTAATCTTTTTCAGCCTCAATCTTGGGCTTTGTACAAGACAAACAAAAGCACTATCTTGTTGAGTCAATCACCCTTTCAGCACTCTCTTGTTGAGTCAATCTCCTTTCAGCACTCTCTTGTTGAGTCAATCAGTTCTTTTCAGCCTCAATCTTGGGCTTTGTACAAAACACCTGAAATATCCTCAACTGAGTCAATCATCTGCTTTTAGCCTCAATCTTGGGCTTTGTATAAGAAATATATAAGTTTTCTCCAGCAAAGTCAAATCCTTCTAAACCTTCTCTTAAAATATCTCCCCAGCAGAGTCAATTCCTCCCAGCCTTCTTTTAGGCTTTGTGAATTAATCTCCCTAAGCAGAGTCAATCTCCTTTTAGCCTCAATCTTGGGCTTTGTACAAGACACCCCAAATATATCCCCAGTGGAGTCAATAAGTCTTTTTCGTCTCAATCTTGGGCTTTGTACAAGACAGATAAAACCCTTCCCCAAGAGTCAATGTCCAGCCTCCTCTTAGGCTTTATATAATGATATTCCCCAAAAGAGTCAGTCTCTTTCCAGCCTCAATCTTGGGCTTAGTACAGGACAGATATAAAACTCCCTAATAGAGTCAACCTTTCAGCTTCAACCTTAGGCTTTAATCAAGGCACATACAAAAACCAAAATCCCCTCAGAGGAAATCAAAAACCTCTCTGAAGGAGGACATTTATCTGTATATCACTCATCAAAATAGATAAATCAAAACAAACCTTAATCCAAGATAACTGCTATAAGTGGCACACTTGTTGATTCAAATATCCATGTTGTAGTCCATCTCTTATCCTGGTAATCCCCTTTCTTTCATCTAATTGCTGTAAGTGACAAGCCTCTGGATTACAAACATCAACGCCATTGTCCCACTCTTAGCATGAAAGACTCCTGAGGAAAAATGACATTACTCTATACTGAGTTAAAGTTTTCTCCTTCAGGACAAATCCCCTATAAAGGAAATTATGGCATTACTGGATTCTCATATCCCAGTTAAAGTAATTCTCCTTTATAATCAGTCACCTAACAGTTGTGATAAACAGACGAGATATCTCCCTTTAGAGATGACAAATTCTCTCTCAATCAAACCATTCAGCTTCAATCTTAGGCTTTGAACAAGACACAAATACTCCATTCAGCTTTAATCTTGGGCTTTAAACAAGACACTAAACATCTTTTTACCTCCCATAGAATAGGGGAACTACGATTGCTCTGATTTCTCTGTTTCCTTTAACGGGAATACGTAGGCATAAGATTGCGAAATCTTAGCGAGCACCACCAATAAAAAACTTTAGGTCCCGTACCTTCACACTCCAATAAAAAACTTTAGGTTTAGTACCTTCACACACCAATCCAAAACTTTAGGTCACGTATCTTCACACTCCAATCAAAAACTTTAGGTCCAGTACCTTACCAAAATCATCAAAAACTCTCTCTCTCTCTCTCAAAAACCTCCCAAAGGAGAAACTTTCGCAATCGACAGACAAACACCAGTAAGTAGAAAACAGTAAGTATAATTGCTAACGACCTGTGGATAACCACATATAGGATGGGTAATTGACAACTCCCCATTGTATAACCTGACCCCGAACTCCCCGATCTCTTTAACACATTTGTTCAGTTAAACATTTGCGTGTAAGGTTTGTTTTAAATAGCTTCCCTTTCCTTTCCAGCTTCATAGGATAAATAAGAAATTAGAAAGTAGCACCAAACTCCTACCATTTCGGTAAGGAGAAACCCCATGGCGATAAGGTGGTTGCGTCACCGACAAAAATCGCACGCTACAGTAAAATGGCGACTCTGCTGGGGAATCATTTTATCTATCTAGCACTAAGATTAGAATTCCTAAGAGGTCTAGGTTGTTAGCAATCATATTATACTATATATATATATATTGCTTTTCCTACTTGATATTCGTGTTTATTTTTTCTGTCAATGGGAATGCGATTGATACGCATCTGGAAAGTTTTAGAGAAACCTAAGATAAGGGATGGCATAGACGGGGGAACTTGTAGGGAGTGAATCCCGAACAAGCAAACCTGGTAGACCATCAAATTAGGCGAGGGCCCTTGTGGATACTATGTTGAACGATCGATTGTCATGAAAATAGACGATATCCCAGTGCGGCACCTGTGAACCTGAGGATTTAGTAGACATTAACCTTATGACCACTTGGTAGTGCGGTGACTATCGGAAATAGTTAATACGCAATACTACACTCAAACGAGATTACCCTAGGATGCTACAGCTCGCTCGGGTGAACCAGCTTGCTGTCGTTATCCCTAGGGGGTCAATGATTTTGGGAACCTTAGGATCCGTTCTACAGGTATAAAAATTGACCAGAATACAACCTTTGGGGATGGGTAGAGCCATGACTCCATGCTCGTGACGTTGAACCCTTTAACCCATGTTTTTTCAATGTTTTTGTGTGCTGCATTCATGCATTCATTTAAAAAACTCTTAAAACAAAGAAGAATTTCTTCTCTTTCCTTCTCTCTTCTTTTTTTCAATTTAAACTAAAACAATAATTGCAAATATCAGAGAGAAAGATTGCGTTATGGATTTAGGTAGAAGAAAGACGCACAAGTACACTTTCAAGGCTCCAAAACTAGAGGATTTAAGGGGGTTGGCAAGGATGATCACCAACCCTGATGCTTTCAGAGCTAAACACGAAGGGTTGTTGTCTCTGTTAAGGGTCCACGTAGTTGAAGGAATCTTGTCTACGCTTATTCAGTTCTATGATCCGGTCTATCACTGCTTTACATTCCCGCATTACCAACTGGCACCAACATTAGAGGAATACTCTCATCTGACTGATCTACCTATCACTGATCAAACTCCTTTTTCTGTACTGGAAGAAATTCCAAAGGATCAGGTCATCGCAAAAACCATTTGTTTGGACGAGTCAGAAGTTAGGACTCACATGACCACCAAAGGAGGAATCCAAGGTTTACCAGCCAAGTTTTTGGCAGAGAAAGCCATGTACTTTGCTAGTATAGGGAACATAACCGCTTTCGAAGATATCTTTGTCCTACTCACGTACGGGTTGTTCCTTTTTCCCAACATAGACAACTTCGTTGACACCAATGATGTTAAGATATTTCTGATTGGAAACCCCATACCAACCTTGCTCGCAGATGCTTATCATTCCGTATACTTAAGGAATCTGTACAGCGGAGGAATTATCACATGCTGTGTACCCTTGCTTTACAATTGGTTCATTTCCCATTTGCCTAAGTCTGCTGCTTTTTAGGATCACAAGAGCACTCTGCGTTGGTCGCAAAGGATTATGTCCCTTACCAACTCTGACATAGATTGGTATGATAGGATTTATGAGGGAATAGAGATCATCGACAGTTGTGGAAATTTCCTTAACGTACCCCTCATAGGAACTAAATGAGGAATCAACTATCATCCAATTTTAGTTCGCCGTCAACTCGGATACCCGATGAGGCATATCACGCATAATGCTCATCTGGAAGGTCTTTTCTTCAAAAAAGGGGAAAATGACAGGGCACTAAAGAATAAAATAGTGCATGCCTGGCAACATGTTCACAAGAAAGGAAGAGAGTCTCTAGGAAGACCATACTGTACCTCCATGGAACCTTATATCCACTGGGTGCAAACTAGAGCTCTTAAGCTGAGGATGCCTTACCCTCGCCAAAAAGTTTTTCCGTTAAAGAACTATGTCCTTTATTTCATGTCTGACACGGAAAACTCCAGGTCGCCCTCAACAAAGATCAACGGGAGAAAAGCTCTTGGAAAAACAAGTATTGTATCCTCAATATGGAGTGTACCAAAATTCAGGAATTGTTAAAGGAAAAGGATGCTTTGATTAAGATACTAGAGCAACATATTGTGGAGAATCAAGAAGACCAAAGAAATTTGCTCACTCCATTCACTTGGCAAAGGACTGATAACCCGACAACGGCTAAAGAGCCCCGGTCAAAGAAAAGGAAAATACTAGAACCAGCATCAGAGCTCTCTTCAGAGAGGACTCAGGATCCATAAAGCTTAGACATTTCCTTTTACAGCACTTTATAAAATATTGTACTTTTCCATTTCATCAATCTTTCGAATTCAATAAAACAGGGTCTCCACCCTTTACTGTATGATATTTGCAATCTATTTGTTGAAGTTTCTTTTTGATTAAAGCAAAAAAAAACAAAAATATATCATTGCATTCATCATTCTCACATAATGCGTTCTTCTTATCTTCAAATCTCACGTATATGTCGCAATTCTAGAGTCAAACTGTCTCACTCATACAATACTCGGGCCAATCGACAAAAGAAAATGGACGATCTCGAGGAAGAGAACAGAGAGCTGAGAGAAGAACTGTGATCTCAGAGGCAACAACAAAGAACTGTGATCTCAGAGATCACATCTACACCCGTAGTAGAGACATATGATCCTCGGTACAACACGCCTAAAGGTTGCCCCTGGGGCTTGCCTCTCAACTTTGTCCCTGAATGATACATCTCACCGGTCACGGAACACCCAGAAACTGCAGCAGGAACCGCTGGGCCTGAAGGTTACAAACTTTGGGAAAGCAAATACGCAAGAGTTATGACAACAACTCCTAAAGTTTACAAACTTCGGTGCATGGAAGCACCAAGAGTCACCACCGTAATGACTATACCACAACTAGTGGTACACACTGTCCCAGAAGGACAGATTCCATAAGTAACTTCTGGTGAAAACGAAGATATGTACGAAAGAATGAATGAGTTCCAGGAACAATTCCTGGAAATGCAGGAGGAACTCCATGCCATTCGAGATCAAGATTTATTTGGAAAGGACGCCGCAGACCTTTGTTTGGTCCCTAATGTGAAAATCCCGCACAAATTCAAGGTGCCTGACTTTGAAAAATACAAGGACAACTCTTGCCCTCAAAGTCATTTGGTGATTTACGCTCGAAAGATGTCTACCCAGACAAAAAATCAACAGCTACTGATCCATTACTTCCAAGACAGTTTAACTGATGTCGCACTCAGATGGTACATGGGTTTAAACCGCACCAAGATCAACACTTTCAGAGATCTTGGCGCAACTTTCGTTCAGTAGTACAAGTATAACCTGGACATGGCATCAGACAGAGATCAACTCAGAGCAATGTCGCAGAAGGACAAAGAAACTTTCAAGGAATATACTCAGAGATGGCGTGAAATTGCCGCTAAGATTTGTCCCCCTCTTGAGGAAAAAGAGATGACCAAGATCTTTTTGAAAACCTTGAGCTCATTCTATTACGACCGAATGGTTGCAAGTGCGCCCAGTGACTTTACTGAAATAGTGAACATGGGAGTGTGCCTTGAGGAAGCAGTCCGAGAGGGACGTTTGAACAAAAACACAGAATCATCGAGCAGTACCAAAAGATACGGTGGTGCTTTCCCAAAAAAAAACAAGATATTGGTAATATCTTTCTCAGAAAGCAAAGGCGAAGGTATCAACCAGTAGCAGTAGTAACTCCTGCTATCAACCCAACGTCGGCTCTGACTTATCAACCTCAGGTTGCTCAGAGCCAACCAAGTCAATAACAGTATCAACAAAGGACACAACAGCCTCTTCAGCAGACACGTCCCCAATATAATAACAACAATCGTATGACACGACCATCAGGGTTCGACCCTATACTAATGTTGTATGCAGAACTGTTTCCACTAGTACTGGTCAAGGGGCATGTACAAACCAGGTCTCCTTTTATAGTACCAGAAATCCTCCTTTTTGGTTCAAAGCGGATCAAACTTGCCCTTACCATCAACGTGGATCGGAGCACAACATTGAGAACTGTATCAGCTTAAAGTCTGATGTACAAAAACTTGTAAGGAACGGGATCTTATCCTTCAAGGATACTAATCTGAACGTTCAGACGAACCTGTTGCCTCAACATGAAAAGACTGCAGTAAATTTGATAGAGGAAGAGGGTAGCCGCAGTTATCAAATTCACGATGCACTCCTATTAGAAACCAATTTGGTCAGGATGCATTGTAGACAGAGCGGGTACGGTCATGTACCACCTCATAATTATTACCAGTGTGATATCCGCTTGAAGAATAATCAGGGGTGTTCCATATGGAAATCAGCTCTACAAGAATAAATGGATCTCGGATGGATCCAAGATCACCGAATCTGTGAAGTCAATATGGCCCTTGCAAATCCCAACACTGTTCAGAACCACAACATTCTGGCGATGAATGTCAACTTAGTGGCGATGCACTCAAGGCAAAGTCAATACCATAATCTACCACGACACGATTACAATGCCTATCTGATCTGCTCAACAAGCAATCAGGGATGCTCTTTTGTACAAGAGGCCCTCAAACGTCAGATGGATTCAGGACTATCGTAAGAGAAGTTACCGTCAAGTTAATATGATTAAGATTTTTGACATACGCTTGATGAATACCAGTCTGGTAGAATTACATGCTAAGCAAGTCAGGCTCAACTTTCTGGCTTCACATGATTATCAAGACTGTGAATAATGTCGTAAAGACGACCAAGGGTATGCACTTGTCCAAAGAACACTTCAACACTTGTTGGACCACTGGTGGCTTCCAATCTACTTGGACGAAGCTACACAGCAGATCAATATGACTGACGAGAATCCTACTAGATATCAAAGTCAGGATGTCCGCTCGATGGAAACAGATCTAGTAAAGATGCATTGCATACAAAGTGGGCGTGACCGGGTGCCACTACACAACTACGAACGTTTTAGAGTTTGTTCAGAGAACAACCAAGAGTGCTACCTCGTACGAGCGGATCTTCAAAATTAGTTGGACCACAAAGAGATTTGACCATGTTCAAATTCTGAGACGATCAACATGATACCAGACTATCTCCTTGATCAAAGCAAGGACGCTGTCATAATATCTGAACATGGGAGGATCAAAGACGTTTATACCATAATACCTCTACTCGATGAATCGAGAATTCCTCTGGACAGTAGAAAGGTTCCCAACCAGGAGCTGATCGAGGTTGCTTATAACGGTCAGAGAAATCAAAAAGCTCCCGTGGTTATCTACTTGCCAGGACCAATAACGTACAAATCCGATAAGGCTATCCCTTACAAGTACGGTGCAAAAACAATCGAAAATGGAAAGGAAACTCCATTACCCTCCGTCGTAAACATTGCTGACATCAGTCGAGTAACACGGAGCGGCCGAATCTTCAACAGAGGAGTAGAAGAACCCGCCAAGGAAAAGGAACCTCAAACAGAAGTTCCTAATCAACAAATCGGGTAACCCAGTAATCCCGAACTTACAAAGAACAACAATGAGATGTTGAAGCTCATCCAGAGAAGTGAGTACAACATTGTGGACTAACTGTTGCAAACTCCATCTAAAATCTCTATGTTATCTCTCCTACTCAGTTCCAAAATTCGCTGGGAAGCTTTGCATAAAGTCTTGGACCAAGCTTTCGTAGAACAAGATGTGACGGTAAGACAGTTTGACAACATCATTTCCAACATCACTTCCTGCAACAATTTAGGATTCAGTGACGAAGAACTGCAGAAAAAAGGAAAAAATCACAATATGACGCTTAACATTACAGTCAATTGCGAGGATGATACTCTAGCCAGCGTACTGGTGGATACAAGATCAACTCTGAATGTTATGCCAAAATCAACTCTGATGCGACTATCATTTCAAAGATCTCCGATGAGAGGCAGCAAGGTCATCGTCAAAGCCTTTGACGGATCCAGAAAAACAGTTATCGACGAAGTCGATCTTCCCATAACTATCGATCCTCACACTTTCCAAGTCACTTTCCAGGTCATGGACATTCGGGCAGCCTACAAATGTTTATTAGGAAGACCTTGGATACACGAGGCTGGGGCAGTCACTTCAACACTTCACCAGAAGCTGAAGTTCGTCAAGAATGACAAGCTAGTCACAGTCTGTGGAGAGCAGACCTTGATCGTAAGACACTTATCATTATTCTCCTGTGTAGAACCTGAGGAAGTTGTTGGAACCCAGTTTTAAGCACTATTAGTAAGCAATGAGAATTAACCAGAAATAGGGACGTCGATTTCCTCATATAAAGATGCTCTCAAAGCAGTCGAGAGTAACGACACAAAAGGATGGGGACATCTCATAATTCCTACGGATCACAAGACAAAGAAAGGTCTTGGGTTTTCTTCAGTCTGTACTCAGACTACTAAAGATGAAAGTTTTCGTCCCATCCAGGACTTCTTCCAAAGTCAAGGCTTCCTCCACCTAGTGTCTCAAGAAGTACACGCCATCAACAAGAGTGATTCCTCCGATACGGACGAGGAATGGAAATCTTATCTCAACAACAACTTTTATATGTCTCAAGGAGAGGCACATACGCCATCTTGCTTTCCCACGCAGAGTCCGAGATATATACCAAGATGAGACGTCAAGATGATATACGGAGATTGTGATCCAGAAGGATGTCGTGCTCCGCCTAGCTCATGGGAAGACGATCCGATGAAAGACAACTTTGACTACGACTATTATGACCCACTGGATGGCTTGCCTATCTGGCAACTGTACCCAGAAGACTTGGGGCAAAAGAGTTAGCCAAATGATGCTTATCAGCTGAGCAACATTGAAAGGAATACCTGCATCCCCACCAAATCATGGGATCATTACTCAGGACATTCCGAAGATATCCAGCACAATGATGAATCTGCAAAAATTACGGGACAAGAGTTCATCAACTATGTTTTTCCTAAGGTCAACGTAATCGAGAAGGATGACTCCTCCAGTCCCACCGAAGTATGGGACACCTTAGGACAATCAAGTTGTAAGTACGACTTCTTGGTCAAGTACACCACTCCTAAAAGCTCTCGCATCAGGCTCGAAGACATCCAGCCAACTGGATGAGGAGATCCGCTTGAGAATGAAAACACTATGCAAGATACAGCAGAAGAGGTCGTTTATGACAACTTTGCATGGGAGAAAGACTCCAATGATCCGGCTCCGCCAGAAATCAGCGTCATTTTTAAGAACAAGCCAAGAAAGAAGGTACCATACTTTGTGATTCACCGAGGAGTTCGTCGCCAATGGGTTGTTGTTGATGTCCCAAAAGTCGTCCCTAAGTCTAAGTAATTGCCATCTTTATTTTAACATTTCACCCTGCCCAGGTGAAACAGATGTTTTTATAGGGCTCAATTTCTGTAAATGTCCCTCTTCGTTTTGCCCAAAGTGACAGAGTTTTGTTTTATAGGGCTGTATTTCAAGAATCGACAAAATCATAAATAAATAACGTCGTTATGTAATTTCCGCATTTATTGTTGTTTTCACTTTTTGCTTTTCAGAAAATGGTAATCCTAAAACAACCCAAAATAATAACAAGCATTTTTCAGAAAATACACTGCACACACTCTTGCATTCTCTGTCTTTTCTAAAAAACGAATCATCACGTCATGCAGATTGCTTGTTTTAAACCTCGTTCAAACATACGATCTCATGCCTTCTTCCAACTTTGAATTCCCAGTATTTGAAGCTAAAGAAGAAGAGGACGCAGAAATTCCAGAAGAGATCTCACGAATACTCAGACAAGAGGAAAGGTCTATTGAGCCTCACAAAGAGCCGTTGGAAACAGTCAATTTGGGGTCAGAGCAAGAAAAGAAAGAAGTTAAGATTGGAGCACTACTCAGTCCAATTGTCAAATAAAGCTTGATAAGACTTCTCAGAGAGTTTCCATATGTGTTTGCTTGGTCCTATCAGGACATACCAGGGTTGGATACCAGCATCGTAGAACATCATCTACCGTTGAAATCAGAATGTCCTCTAGTGAAACAAAGACTGATACGGACTCATCCGGACATAGCCATCAAAATCAAAGAGGAAGTGCAGAAATAGATTGACGCGGGTTTCCTCGCCACCTCAGAATATCCTCAATGGCTAGCCAATATAGTGCCAGTTCCAAAAAAGGACGGAAAAGTCAGAATGTGTGTAGATTACAGGGATCTGAACAAAGCAAGTCTGAAGGATGACTTCCCCTTGCCACGCATTGACATGCTGGTAGATAGTACAACAAAGTTTAAAGTCTTCTCCTTCATGGATGGATTCTCGGGCTATAATCAAATCAAAATGGCGCCGGAAGATATGGAGAAAACTTCATTCATCACCCCATGGGGCACCTTTTGTTACAAGGAAATGTCGTTTGGTTTAAAAAACGCCAGGGCAACCTATCAAAGGGCCATGACTACTCTGTTTCACGACATGATGCACAAAGAGATTGAAGTGTACGTCTTTGATATGATTGCCAAATCTAGAACAGAGGAGGAACATGTAACCTACTTGTCAAAGTTGTTCGAGCATTTGAGAAAGTACAAACTCCGCTTGAATCCTAACAAATGCATGTTTGGTGTTCGCTCAGGAAAGCTTTTAGGGTTTATCGCCAGCCAGAAAGGAATTGAGGTTGATCCTGACAAGGTCAAGGCCATTCAAGAAATGCCTTCACCAAAGACTGAAAAACAGGTCCGAGGATTTCTGGGATGTCTGAATTACATCTCCAGGTTCATATCCCTCATGACCGCGACATGCGCGCCAATCTTCAAACTGCTCAGAAAGAATCAAAACTGTGTATGGACGGAAGATTGCCAAAAAGCCTTCGACAGTATAAAGGAATATTTGTCGAATCCACCAACACTGTCACCTCCAGTGGAGGGAAGAACATCGATCATCTACCTAACTGTCTTGGAAGACTCTATGGGTTGTGTACTTGGCCAACAAGAAGAAACGAAAAGAAAAGAGTCTGCAATCTACTATTGCAGCAAGAAATTTACCGACTGTGAAACTCGGTACACTATGCTTGAGAAAACTTGTTGTGCTCTGGCTTGGGCAGCCAAACGTCTTCGCCAGTACATGATTTGTCACACTACTTAGTTAATCTCCAAAATGGATCCGATCAAGTACGTCTTTGAAAAACCTGCTCTCACGGGAAGGATTGCCCGTTGGCAGATGTTGTTATCAGAATACGACATCGAGTACCATGCTCAGAAAGCCGTCAAAGGGAGTATTTTAGCCTATCATTTGGATCATCAACCGATTGACGATCAGGAATCAGTCGGATCTGACTTCCCAGACGAAGATGTCATGTACTTGAAAATGAAATATTGCGATGAACCGCTACCCTGTTAAGGGCCAGAACCAGGTTCCCAATGGGGACTAATTTTTGATGGAGCTGTCAATATTTACGGAAATAGAATTGGGGCTATAATCATAACACCTCAGGGTACCCACATTCCCTTCACCGCCCGACTGACATTCAAGTGTACAAACAACGAGGCTAAATACGAAGCTTGTATCATGGGTCTCGAGGAGGCGATCGACTTTAGGATCAAGAACTTGGATGTGTATGGAGACTCAACCATGGTTATCAATCAGATCAAAGGAGATTGGAACACATACTAATCAGGATTGATTCCTTACAAAGATTACGCGAGAAGGTGGTTACCATTCTTCAACAGAATCGAATTTCATCATATCCCTCGTGAAGAAAATCACATGGCTGATGCATTAGCCATTCTCTCCTCCATGATTAGTGTAGGTCAATGGAATGACATACCTAAGATCAACATAATGTGCCTTGAGAGGCCCGCATACATCTTCACGATCGAAGCAGTCATAGACGACAAACCATGGTATCACGATATCAAATGCTTCCTTCAGAAACAGGAATACCCACCTGGGGCATCAAGAAAAGACAGGAAAACCCTCAGAAGGCTGGCAGGCAACTTCTTCCTGAGCGGCGATACACTCTATAAGAGAAACTTTGACATGGTCTTGCTCTGGTGCGTAGACAGACCAGAAGCAAACACGCTGATGAAAGAAATTCACGAAGGATCCTTTGGCACTCACGCCAACGAACACACAATGGCAAGAAAATTTATGAGAGAAGGATATTATTGGTTGACCATGGAATCTGATCACTACAAGTACATGAGGAGATGTCACAATTGTCAGATATAATCAGACAAAATCCATGTACCGCCAACACATCTCAAAGTTCTCTCTTCCCCATGGCCTTTTTCCATATGGGGAATCGACATGATTGGCATGATTGAACCCAAGGCTTCAAACGGACATCGGTTCATCCTGGTAGCCATTGACTACTTCACCAAGTGGGTTGAAGCAACGTCATACACCAATGTAACCCGACAAGTCATGGTCCAGTTTATCAAAAACAATTTCATCTGCCGTTATGGTGTTCCAAGCCAGATAATTACTGATAATGGATCCAACTTGAACAACAAAATGATGAAAGAGTTGTGCGCTGAGTTCAAAATCAAACACCGTAACTCATCTCCCTACCGACATAAGATAAACGGCACGGTAGAAGCGGCTAACAAGAACATCAAGAAAATTGTTCAAAAGATGGTTGTAACCTACAAATACTGGCACGAAATGTTACCCTTTACTCTTCACGCTTATCGCACATCTGTCCGCACTTCAACAGGGGCAACCCCTTTCTCTCTAGTATATGGCATGGAGGCAGTACTTCCCATAGAAGTAGAGATCCCATCAATCCGGGTATTGATGGAAGATAAGCTAACAGAAGTCGAATAGTGTTAAAGTCGGCACGATGAGCTGAATCTGATCGAAGAAAAGCGAATAACGGCTCTATGCCATGGTCAGTTATATCAGCGGAGAATGAAGAAAACGTTCGACAAAAAGGTCTAACCTCGCGTGTTCAGAAAAGAAGACCTTTTGCTCAAGAAGATGCAATCATTTCTCACTGATTCCCGGGGAAAATGGACTCCGAATTATGACGGCCCCTATGTGGTCAAGAAAGCCTTCTCAGGCGGTGCCTTGAGACTCGCAACCATGGATGGAGAGGAATTTAACTACCCCACTGTAGCGAGCGATTTTGGACGCGGTTCTTAAGCGCTGGTCGCTCTCTGCGGTTTGAGCTTTAAAGTACATGTCGATTCATTTTTTATCCTATTGTGAGCTGAATAAGGAAGGGAAATAGATGTCTCCAATTAACCCTGCTTGCATACTGAGTTTAAACAGCGGTCTGTTAGGTTACGAATGCTATCAATGTGGGGGGGCCTTTGTACTGGTTATTCGTATTTCACCAATACAAGTTTCTTTCTTTCTAGGGCTTAATGTTTCTGGCGGGGAACAAGGGTTAGGACTGATGCTTTTGAATTACTGCTTTTTGATATGGGATTTGGGTTTTTTGTTGATTGCGCTCGCTAAGATCTTTTCTTTCGATCTTATGCCTACGTATTCCCGTTTACCAAAACAGGGAAATCAGAGCGTTCGTAGTTCCTCCTATTCTATGGGAGGAAATGGTTGTTTTTAGTGTCTTGTTCAAAGCCCAAGACGTGAAGCGAAAAGGTTGTTTGTATCTTGTTCAAAGCCCAAGATGTGAAGCTAAAAGGTCTATTTGTGTCTTGTTCAAAGCCCAAGACGTGAAGCTGAAAGACCTCGGCTTTAGAGAGAATTTGTCATCTCTAAAGAGGGGAGAAGGAGAATTACTTTAACTGGGATACGCGGATCCGATCAATGCCATAATTTCTGAAGAAAGGGTTTTAACCTGAAGGAGAAGACTTTAACTCAGTGTAGAGCAATGCCGTCTTTCCTTAGGAATTTCTCATGCTAAAAGAGGGACAGTGGCATGGATGTAGATGATCCAGAGGCTTGCCGCTTACAGCGATTAGATGAAGGGAAAGGAGTTGTTGATGTTTGTATACTGTGAACGAGGCACAGCTTTGATGCTAAAAGGTCGATTGGATCAACCAGTGGTTTTCTTTATACAAAGCCTAAGAGGAGGCTAATTTCCGCTAGGAAGATCATTATACAAAGCCTAAGAGGAGGCTATTTTGTGTCTCGTACAAAGCCCGAGAGAGAGGCTAAAAGTTTTTGACCCAGTGGGGCATATCGTTATACAAAGCCTAAGAGGAGGTTAGCAAAGAGTTGACTCAGTTGGAGAATCTTTTATACTCAGTAAGAGAGTGTTTTTGTATCTCATACAAAGCCCGAGAGAGAGGCGAAAAGGTTATTTTGACTCCACTGGGGAGAATTTTGGTATCTCGTACGAAGCCCGAGATGGAGGCTATTGTAACTGTTTCAGCTGAGTGACAGATCCAATATACTGATTTAAAAGAGAAAATCAGTTCTTATATGAGCAACACTGTACTCAGGGATTTGATTTGAGGATCAGGGATATTTCATTCTCTTTGAGGAAACAGGAAATCCAAAGGGTATTGAGACTATCCGAGTCTGCGGGTTTCCTTCCTATTTAACGAAGGGTGTTTGAGAATGTCTTTGAGACTCAAGGAAGTTAGACTGTCCGTGTCTAGAGTTTTATCTTTTGTACTATGCTTCGAGAAACAGTAGTAGACTCTATGAAAGGACTGTTCTATGAGGATGACTAGGTTCTGTTCCTATACCTCTAGGAGGTCGTCGGGACAATTTTTACGAAGCCCAAGAGGAGGCTGGAAACTTTTAAGAAGCCGACGGGTCCTTGTACGAAGCCCAAGAGGAGGCTATCATTCCCGAAGGAAGAGATCATTATACGAAGCCTAAGAGGAGGCTGTGAATACTTCTAAGAAGCCGTAGGGTCCTTGAATAATGCCCAAGAGGAGGCCGATGCTTTTAAGAAGCCCGTGGGTCTTATCATCTCCTTTCCATTTGGAGAGATAACTCTTTTAAAGATGAAAACCACTGGTAAACGTGCGAGGTTTACTATCCAGCGACTTTTAACTTTTAAAGAGGGTTCCTTAGTTAAGGTCCAAGATTATGACCGTAGTGGGTACCCAAACCCCGAGACATTCAAGGCAAGCTATCCACAAGGAATAGATCAAGTCAGGAAAGTTCAAGAATTTGGGAAGAAACTCAAAGATGCCATTCATGGAGAATACATTCATCTTGGGGAGTAGAGCTTCTTGACGATTCCTAAGGAGGACAGCCGAAGAGAAGACTGTATCTGGTGCTCCTATTGGGGATCTAGGCGTCTATTTCTATGAATAAGTGAAACGGCTTCACCTAGTTCTAGACGTAGTTGCCGGGGAAACTCGAAATATCTATACTATTATTACACAGTAGATATGAGTTTATGAAAGGAGACTTACAGTGAGCAGCCCCACAATACAGTTTATAATATGAAAGCAGTAAATGAAAGCGATAACCACTTACTCGGTTGTAGTGCTTCCATGCTGTTTGGTTAGTTGTTCAACAAAGAAAGATTGAAAACAACAATATATTCAAAATCAAAGGAGAAAGTGCTTTGAAAAAGAAAGATCTAGGGCTTACAGCTCGAGGAGAGGCCCAGGGTTTTATCAGTGAGCGCACTGTTGAATTTGTACAAATGGACTTATACAAGTGACTGAGGCCCAAAATGGTTTTCTGTACAAGGGGATGGGTCTTACACTCTCTCAAGAGGCCCAAAAAAAGGTTTAAAGAAAAGAGAAATGGGTCTTACTACTCGAGGGTAGGCCCAGATGGTTTTTATTTTTAAACGGGCGACGATCGCGCCGTTTACTTGTACAGAGGGACTTATACAATGAGTGAGGCCCAAAATGTTTTTTGTACAAGGGGGGATGGGTCTTACACTCTCTCAAGAGGCCCAAAAAGTTTTGAAGACAAATAAATGGGTCTTACTACTCGAGGGTAGGCCCAGATGATTTTTGAAAAGGCGACGATCGCGCCATTTGTTTTTTGACGGTATCGGGACTTATACAATAAGTGAGGCCCAAAAAGTTTTTGGTCAAAAAAAGGATTGGGTCTTACACTCTAATAGAGGCCCAAAGTGTTTTGAAAATGATTTATGAGGGTTGAATTAATCCAAAACCCTAATTTGTTTTCAAAATGTATTTAATTGAATAAAAATTCAATTAAAATGATAAAAAATTGTTTAACACATGGAAAACAAATTGTGATCTTGGATTAATGCTTCAAAAATTAAGTATTGACCTACAAAATAATTAGAAAGCATTAAAAGTTGCAAAATCAATGTAGAAAAAATATTTAAAATGCCAAAAACAATCAAAATATTAATTCTTTACAAAAATATCAATTATATGAAATAAATAATATTTTTGGGATTTTTT
Source organism: Lathyrus tuberosus (assembly GCA_022829125.1). Taxonomy (NCBI): domain Eukaryota; kingdom Viridiplantae; phylum Streptophyta; class Magnoliopsida; order Fabales; family Fabaceae; genus Lathyrus; species Lathyrus tuberosus. Next base: position 210,770 of record JALAZF010000920.1, on the reverse strand, counting down.
GATAAAATAAAATATTTTAACATTTTTGTGAATTATTAAAAAAAGAATCAACTCAAAATCATTAAAACTCAGAGAGAAATTAATTTTTGAATCAATTAAACAAAATCACAAAATTCAAATATTCAAATTATTCAAAAATGGCGCCCAGAACAAGCTGAAGAACACGCGCGTGTTCTTGGTTTCTCAGATTTGCGTTTTCTATCCAATCTCCATGAATACGTAATTATATCATGCAATCCACATATCATTATGCTCGTCTCAACCTCACGATCATGTCTATGTACTTTAATTTCATTTAAATTAAACATACAACCAGAAATCACGAAGAAACCTCAAGAACCCTAATTTCTGCATGAAGGCTAGGATTTTTTATACACGATTCAAACAATGCAATTAATTGAGGGAAAACATTCCATGCATGATTATGAACATATGGCCAAATTATTGTGCGAGGAAATATGCATAGATTGAGAGATGACCAAGTATGTGCTTACCTCCAAGCCGTGACAGCAAGTTCAGAGTGATTTTTGATTTGGAGGTGTTATAGATGAGTGGTGATGATCTGAACAGCTTCCCTACACCCTATGGATTGTGTTTGGATGGTTGGACTTGATTGAAATTGGCTGGATCATTTTGTGGTACCTCAGCTGCACCTTGTTTGAAAATTTGAGCAACCAGCTGGTGATTTCATGAAATTGATGTTTCAGAAGTTATGTGAGTGTTTGATCAGCTCATATGTGATGTATGTGAGGTGTGTGAGTGATTGGTTTGTGCAGAATTGCTCTCAAACTCAAAACCCGATAGCTACCTTGCTAAGAAAGGCATTTTTACCAAGAGAAAGAGATTTTGAGGAAAGCATCTGTTAGATGGCTTTGGTGTACTTAAACTGACCACAATTGAGCTCTATTTATAGTAGAGCAAGTTTGTTTTGCAATAAATATTACATGGCAGCTGGTAAGTAGGTTTCCTCAATGTTGGCCAATGGAAATGAAAGTCTCCTCTAGCCATTGACTAGAGGTTAGGGCACAGAGCTTTGGTCCCCTTGGTCTTGGATAAGTCTTGACTGATTTCAGATGAGAATGGCTCAGTCCATGCCACCTTGATGGTTCCATTGAATGCCTCATTCCAAATTTGAAGTCTTGTCCCTATTTTGGCCATTCTAGGTTCAACATGCTATTCTTTGTTCCTTGGACCTTGGAGGCTTGGCTCAGTGATTGTCCCCTTTGGATTCAATCCTCTGAGGTGTCCAAGTGGATTGGAGCAATTGGAATTGGGTGATTTTGGCAAATCGAGCCAAAGTGCAAATTCTGCCTTGCCTTGACAGATTTCAGCAAGGCAACTTGGCAATGTTGTATCTCATGGTGTAGGTTGAATTTGGCAATGTTCTTGGCCATTTTGGAAAGCTCTTACATGATACAACAACTGTTTGAACAAGTTTAGTTTTGATCTCTTTTGATTCCAAGTGAAAAATCCCCCTACATTTGGCAAAAAGTGAAGGCAAATCTGACTTAGTGAAAATTTCACTAAGTGTTAGAAAAAATGACATTTTCACTTTTCAGCCACTTTGATCACTCCATAACTCAAAATCCTTAATGAATTGGAATGACTTGTAGTTGAAGTTTTTGTAGGTGATAATGAGGGCTACAAATTCATCCTTGGATGAGAAAAAATGGCCTTGTGGTTTAGGAGTTATGGTCCTCCAAAGTTGGTACCTTTGCCACTTTATTTTTAACTTAGAAAAATTTCTAAGTTTTATGGTTACCCCTTTTACAAGTTATCTCACTTTTCTTGATTTTTCTTGATGAATGATGATTCAAATCATACATTAACATCATTTTAGGGTTAAAAATCCATTTTGGTGAAAAATCTCAAAAAGTCAAAGTTAACTTTTGTGCACAGTTGACTTTTTATCAGGTGAATTCCAAACTGTGCAATTCTTCAGGATATCATGTCCTTGACCTAAATCAAACTTGATGGACATGTTCCATGGGTGTCATAGGGTATATTCAATCATGTATTAGGGTTTGGGAGCATGTCTTGGTCAAAAGTCAAAGTTACAGTTGACTTTTCCCTTAAAACCCTAATTGTGGTGCAGATGAAAAAGAGACTTGTTGCTCAAGCTTCTTGGATCAATCCATTATTCCAAATGGATCAATATGGTGTATTAGAGACCCTCAAATCATCTCTTGAGGTCTTGGCTCATGGTTTGTCCCAAAAGTCTACTTAGGGGTGAATTAGGTCAAGAAACCCTAATTCCTGATTTTTGATGAATGCATCCCCTGAGGCAAAATTGACTTGATGTATGGGTTCATGAGGTTCCATGAAGCATATTAGGTCATGTTTTGGATCATTTCCTTGTGCCCAGATAAAAATTTCCATCTGGAGGCCCTGGTCGACCAAAACCCTAATTTGGTGACACTGTCGATCTTGAGACTTGATCCACCTAGAAGGGAGCAGCATTGTGCTTAATCCTTGAAGTGGGAGTCCTTTTTGATCCATTGTGGATATTTGAGAGATTAGACAAGTTGAAGATCATGTCATTCCTTGATTGATCCTTTGTCTAAGCACTCAGAGAGGGCTTGAAACCCTAATTTTGATTGTATTAGATGCTCACCCATCTTTGGGGAGACTGATGAAGCATGATGGTTCATCCATATTGTGATGATGATTTTCACAATGATGGGAAATCTAAGTGGTCAAAATTTGGGGTATTACAGATGCCCCTATTTAATCTTCTTGGACCCGAAGGTATGAATGACGAAGGGATTCGGGTATTCGGGGTGCAAGAGGATTAAATATCGGAATATCCGAAATTTTGATGGTGGTTATGAATGGTAGCTTACGCATTCAACTTCTTTAGCTAAGCAATGATGCTTAGAAAAAGTAAACTTCCCCTCGATCCTGGTTTCCTACCAAGGAACTGGTCTCAGTCTCTTTTGAAAACAACTTCCCCTCGATCCTGGTTTCCTACCAAGGAACTGGTCTCAGTCTCTTTTGAAATAAACTTCCCCTCGATCCTGGTTTCCTACCAAGGAACTGGTCTTAGTCTCTTATTTAAACTTCCCCTCGATCCTAGTTTCCTACCAAGGAACTGGTCTTAGTTTCTGATTTGAACTTCCCCTCGATCCTGGTTTCTTACCAAGGAACTGGTCTTAGTTTCTGATTTAAACTTCCCCTCGATCCTGGTTTCCTACCAAGAACTGGTCTTAGTTTCTGATTTGAACTTCCCCTCGATCCTGGTTTCTTACCAAGGAACTGGTCTTAGTTTCTTTTGTCAATAAACTTTATTGACAAGGGACTCTATGTGTAGCGACTTTCCTTCAAACTTCTCACCGAATTTTCCTGGGGAGATGCCATTTGAGTGGAAAAAGTTTTGATGTCAGACTTGCTGGGGAACCCATTCGTCTGAGTTGTAGAGTTGTACAAACTTCTCTGTTTTGGAGACGCCATTTGTCGATTCTACTGGGGAAAGCGAGTCTCTTGAGAGACTGTTTTTGTTTGGGATCTTTCATCATACTTTTCTCGGGATCTTCCCGGAGAAACGCCATATGATGGGGTCCAATTTTGTGGGGCCGATGACCTTTTCATCAGCGGTCCTTTCGGAGCAAAACTGACATGCTGCCGAATCTCTGATCGCGAGGCTTTCTCTGTGGATTTTCCTTAATCCGGGAAAGCAAGGATATCATCTTCAATGGCGAAGAGTGATGTTTATTGAGAGTTTTCTCTGGCTTTTCAGAGGTTCAAGTTATCAAAGTGGTCAAGGACCAACTTCTTTCCAGAATTAAACTGGAACGAGGTTGTTCAGTCACAGTATTTCCTGACGAGGCAAGGACTGACAACTCGATTGAGAGGACTGTTTATCACTAGGGGACAAGACCGACTCAAGTGATAGTGATGCAATATGAAATGTAAATGCAAATCAAAATGCATGAAGTACGTATGTATATGCTGACAAAACAGACGCGACATACAGACTAATGGATGAACACAATTGGATACTCGGCCATCGCGGGGCGAAGAAGTACCGTTGATTCAAAATAGCAATTCCACCTTGCTTAGGAGAGATAGTCCCGTTGAGAGCTATGTTGATCGGGCTTAGGAGATGAGAACTCGGCCGAGGCTGTCAGACGAAACAAGGTCTCTGACACAGTTGATCCCTTCATTCAGGCATACTGGCTTAGAAGGAGTACTTTGATTCTGCACTTTGAAGTTCGCTTACTTCGGGAGAAGCAATCGATGTTCTTCTGATGTTCAACAGTCAAAAGAAATTGCCATCTTTAATTTAAAAGCAGAAAAAGTTTTAACAAGTAAATTCATTTTTGTTTTATTTCAATAATCGCTGATTAAGTTTAAACAACGTCGTTCTGTAAAGCTAAAACAAGCAAGAATTACAAACAAAAGCACAAGGGCTCAAATTTTATTGATAAGATGGAGATCAGCCAAACGCGTGATTCCAAATAGTATATACAAAGTTAGAAAACGGTAATCTACAGGGAAAAGGGCTACGTTGAAACATAACGACCATTATCCTTCTACCAACTTTGAATTCGGGGCATCCTGAGCTTCTGTCGAAGATGACCTTTGACTGGAGATTTCCTCCGATAGATGATGTAACTACTGCTGAGGGACTTGCCTCTGTTGAACATAGTTACCTGCCATTATCCCTAACTTTTGCCTAGATTGTACTATGAGATTTCCAATCCATCGGGATGATTCTTTTTTTTTCATGTCTCTAACTTTTGCCTGGACCGCCCTTTCGGGTTTTCAATCCACCGAGACATTTTTTTTTTTAGTTTAGGCGAAGTATTTCTTGACTACATCAACATTCGTGGGGTAGGCAAATTCCTCTCCGTCCATGGTTGCAAGTCTCAAGGCGCCGCCTGAGAAAGCTTTCGTGACCACATAGGGGCCATCATAATTTGGGGTCCATTTGCCCCGAGAGTCAGTGAGAAATGATTGTATCTTCTTGAGCACGAGGTCTCCTTTCCTGAAGACACGAGGCCGAACCTTTTTGTCGAACGCCCTCTTCATTCTTTGTTGATATAACTGACCGTGGCATAGTGCCGTGATTCGCTTCTCTTCGATCAGGTTCAGTTCGTCGTGTCGATTTTGACACCATTCAGCTTCGGTGAGCTTAGCTTCCATCAATACCCTGATTGACGGGATCTCTACTTCTATGGGGAGAACTGCCTCCATGCCATATACTAGAGAAAAAGGGGTAGCCCCTGTTGAAGTGCGGACAGATGTGCGATAACCATGAAGAGCAAAGGGTAGCATCTCGTGCCAATCTTTATAGGTTACAACCATTTTTTGAACGATCTTCTTGATGTTCTTGTTAGCCGCTTCTACCGCTCCGTTCACCTTGGGTCGGTAGGGAGATGAGTTATGGTGTTCGATCTTGAACTCAGCACACAACTCTTTCATCATTTTATTGTTCAAGTTAGATCCATTATCAGTAATGATCTCGCTTGGAACACCATAACGGCAGATGATATTGTTTTTGATAAATCGGACCACCACTTGTCGGGTTACATTGGTGAATGACGCCGCTTCGACCCACTTGGTGAAATAGTTAATGGCCACCAGGATGAACCGATGTCCGATTGAAGCCTTGGGCTCAATCATACCAATCATGTCGATTCCCCATATGGAAAAAGGCCACGGGGAAGAAAGAACTTTGAGATGTGATGGCGGTACATGAATTTTGTCAGAGTATATCTGACACTTGTGACACCTCCTCATGTACTTGTAGCAGTCGGATTCCATGGTCAACCAATAGTACCCTGCTCTCAGAATTTTTCTGGCCATTGTGTGTCCGTTGGCATGAGTGCCAAAGGATCCTTCTTGAATTTCTTTCATAAGCATGTCTGCTTCTGGTCTGTCGATGCATCGGAGCAAGACCATGTCAAAATTTCTCTTATAAAGAGTGTCATCGCTCAGGAAGAAGTTTCCAGCCAATCTTCTGAGGGTTTTCCTGTCTTTTCTGAGTGCCCCAGATGGGTACTCTTGTTTCTGAAGGAAGCATTTGATATCGTGATACCAAGGTCTGTCGTCTATGACTGCCTTAATCGCGAAGATGTAAGCGGGCTGTTCAAGGCGCATTATGTCGATCTTAGGTATGTCATTCCATCGACCTACGCTAATCATGGAAGAGAGAGTGGCTAATGCGTCAGCCATGTGATTCTCATCACGAGGGATGTGATGAAAGTCGACTCTGTTGAAGAAGGGTAACAACCTCCTTGCATAGTCTTTGTAAGGAATCAATCCCGATTGGTATGTGTTCCAATCTCCTTTTATCTGGTTAATAACCAAGGCTGAATCGCCGTATACGTCCAAGTTTTTTATCCTTAAATCAATCGCTTCTTCGAGACCCATAATACATGCTTCGTATTCGGCCTCGTTGTTCGTACATTTGAACGTAAGTCTGGCAGTGAACGGAATGTGGGTACCCTGAGGGGTAATAATGATTGCCCCAATTCCGTTTCCATAATGATTGACTGCTCCGTCAAAGATAAGTCCCCACTGGGAACCTGGCTCTGGCCCTTCACTGGGTAGCGGTTCATCGCAATCTTTCATTTTTAGATACATGACATCTTCGTCTGGGAAGTCAAACCCGATTGATTCTTGATTGTCAATCGGTTGATGAGCCAAATGATCGGCTAAAATACTTCCCTTAACGGCTTTCTGAGCGTGGTACTCTATGTCATATTCTGATAGTAACATCTGCCAACGGGAAATCCTTCCCGTGAGAGCAGGTTTTTCGAAAACGTACTTGATTGGATCCATTTTGGAGACCAACCAAGTAGTATGACGAATCATGTACTGGCGAAGACGTTTGGCTGCCCAAGCCAAAGCGCAACAAGTTTTCTCAAGCATCGTATACCGAGTTTCGCAGTCGGTGAATTTCTTGCTTAGATAGTAAATGGCAGACTCTTTCCTTTTAGTTTCGTCTTGTTGGCCAAGTACACATCCCATTGAGTCCTCTAGGACTGTGAGGTAAATGATTAGTGGTCTTCCTTCCACTAGAGGTGATAGAATCGGAGGATTCAACAAATATTCCTTAATACTGTCGAAGGCGGTTTGGCAATCTTCTGACCAAACGCAATCCTGGTTCTTTTTGAGTAATTTGAAAATCGGCGCACACATGGCGGTCATAAGGAATATGAATCTGGAGATGTAGTTCAAACGTCCCAGGAATCCTCTGACTTGCTTTTCAATTTTCGGAGAAGGCATTTCTTGAATGGCCTTGACCTTGTCAGGATTAACCTCAATCCCTTTCTGGCTGACGATGAACCCTAGTAGTTTCCCTGAACGGACACCGAAGGTGCACTTGTTAGGATTCAAGCGGAGCTTGAATTTTCTTATACGTTCGAACAATTTTGACAGATGTTCAACGTGCTCATCCTCTGTTCTTGATTTTGCAATCAAATCATCGACATATACCTCGATTTCTTTGTGTATTATGTCATGAAACAGAGTAGTCATGGCCCTTTGATAGGTTGCCCCGGCATTCTTCAAACCGAACGGCATTACCTTGTAACAAAAGGTACCCCATGGGGTAATGAACGAAGTTTTCTCCATGTCTTTTGGCGCCATTTTAATCTGGTTATAGCCCGAGAATCCATCCATGAAGGAGAATACTTTGAACTTTGCTGTACTGTCTACTAGCATGTCAATGTGTGGTAAAGGAAAGTCGTCCTTTGGACTTGCCTTGTTCAGATCTCTGTAATCAACACACATTCTGACCTTTCCATCCTTTTTGGGAACGGGTACGATGTTGGCTAACCATTGAGGATATTCAGATGTAGCGAGGAAACCCGCGTTGATCTGTTTCTGTACCTCCTCTTTGATTTTGATGGCCATGTCCGGGTGAATCCGTCTCAACCTTTGCTTTACTGGCGGACATTCCGATCTCAATGGTAAGTGATGCTCCACGATGCTGGTATCCAACCCTGGCATATCCTGATAGGACCAAGCGAACACATTGGGGAATTCTTTGAGAAGCTTTATCAAACTTTCTTTGACAGTTGGACTGAGCAATGCTCCGATCCTGATTTCTTTTCTCTCTTTTTCTGAACCCAAGTTTACCATTTCCAACGGTTCTTTGTGAGGTTCAATGGACCTTTCCTCTTGTCTGAGTAGTCGGGAGATCTCTTCTGGAATTTCGTTGTCATTTTCTTCTTCAGCCTCGAATACCGGGAACTCAAAGTTGGAAGAAGGCATCGGATCGTATGTTTCAACGGGGTATAAAACAAGCAATTTGCATGACGTGATGATTCGTGTTTAGAAGAGATAGAGAAAATGTAAGTGTGTGCAGTGTTTTGATTTTACTGCTTATTTTTATTATTGAATGTTTTTTAGGATTACCATTTTCTGAAAAAGCAAAAAGAGAAAACAACAATTAATGCGGAAATTACAGAACGACGTTATTTTATTAATGAACAAGTCGAATCTTGAAACTACAGCCCTATAAAACAAAACTCTGTCACTTTGGGCAAAGCGAAGAGGGAAATTTACAGAAAACGAGCCCTATCAAAACATCTGTTTCACCTGGGCAGGGTGAAAGGTTAAAGATGGCAATTACTTTGACTGATGAACGACCTTTGGAACCTCGACAACAACCCATTGGCGGCGAACTCCTCGGTGAATCACAAAGTCTGGCACCTTCCTTGATTTGTCTTCAGAAATGACGGTGATTTCTGGTGGAGTAGGATCATTGGAATCTGTCTCCCAAGCAGAATTGCCGTAGGAGGATTCCTCTGTTGCATTTTGCATAGCATTGGTGCTCTCAGCTGTATCTCCCCATCCAGTTGACTGGATATCTTCGAGCCTGATACGAGAGCTTTCGGGAGCAGTGTACTTGACCATAAAGTCGTATTTTCCACTTCGTTGTCCCAAAGTGTCCCAAACTTCTTTGGAACTGGAGAAGTCATCCCTCTCGATGACGTTGACCTCAGGAAAAGCATAGTTGATGAATTCTAGTCCTGCAAACGTTGCGAATTCATCTTCATGTTGAGTAGTTTCCGAATGACCTGAGTGTTGATCCCATGACATGGTGGGGACACAGGTATTCTGTTCAATGACGCTCAGCAGAGCTTCATTACTCGGCTGACTTTCTTGCCCCAAGTTTCCTGGATAAGGTTGCCACATTGGCAGACCATCCATCGGGCCATAGTAATTGTGATCAAAGTTGTCTTTCATCAGAGTGTCTTCCTCTAATGAATTTGGCGGAGCACGGCATCCTTCCGGATCACAATCTCCGTAGATCATTTCGACATCTGATCTTGGTATAAATCTCGGACTTTCTGTAGGAAAGCAAAAAGGCATAGGCACCTCTTCCTGAGACATATAGCCGTCCTTGTTAAGGTAGGACTTCCATTCTTCATCTGTGTCAGAGGGATCTTCCTCATTGATAGCATGAACTGTCTGAGACACTGGGTGAAGAAAACCTTCACTGTGGAAGAAGTTTTGAAGGGGATGAAGACTTTCATCGTTGGGGGCTGTCTGAGTACAAGTTACAGAAAAACCAAGACCCTTCTTTATTTTATTGTCAATAGGAATGACAAGCCGTCCCCATCCTGTCGTATCGGTACTCTCGACCGCTTTGATAGCATCTTTGTATGAAGAAATTGAAGTTCCTTCTTCGGATTGATCCTTCTTGCTCATCGATAGTGCTTGGAACTGAGTTCCAATAACCTCATCAGGTTCCACACAAGTAAATGATGATAAGTTGCTTACAAGCAAGGCTTGTTCCCCACAAACCGTGACAAGTTGATCGTTCTTGACGAACTTTAGCTTTTGGTGGAGGGTTGAAGTAACCGCTCCAGCCTGATGTATCCAAGGTCTTCCTAATAAACAACTGTATGTTGCCCGGATGTCCATGACCTGGAAAGTGATTTGGAAACTGTGAGGACCAATAGTTATGGGAAGATCCACTTCGCCGATAACTATTTTTCTGGATCCGTCGAATGCTTTGACGACGACCTCGCTGACTCTCATCGGAGGGCCCTTAAATGATAATTGCATCAAAGTGTACTTCGGCATAACATTCAGGGCTGACCCTGTGTCTACCAGTACGTTGGCTAAAGTATCGCCCTGGCAGTTAACTGTAATGTTGAGCGTCATGTTATGACGGCGACCCTCTTCAGGTAATTCCTCATCACTAAATCCCAAGTTATTGCAGGAAGTCATGTTAGAGATAATGCTATCGAATTGTCTGATTGTTACATCCTATTCCACAAAGGCTTGCTCCAAGACTTTCTGTAGAGCCTCTCTGTGTGCTTCTGAACTGAGTAACAGTGATAATACTGAGATCTTTGAAGGAGTCTGTAACAGTTGATCAACGATGTTATATTCACTCCTTTGGATGAGCTTTAGCATCTCATCTTTGTCTTTTGAAAAGTCGGGATTACTAGATTGACCGACTGGTGGATCAGGAATTTCTGCCTGAAGTTCCTTTTCTTTGTTGGATTCTCCAACCCCTCGGTTGAAGATTCGACCGCTCCATGTTACACGACTGATGTCTGCAATATTCACGACGGAGGGTAATGGAATTTCCTTTCCATTCTCGATTATTGTTGCACCGTATTTGTAAGGGATTGCCTTAGCTAATTCATACGGTAATGGTCCCGGTAGATAGATGACTATGGTAACCTTCTGATTTTTCTGACCATCATAAGTAACCTTGATCCGTTCCCGGTTGGGAACTCTAGATTCGTCAAGTAGAGGAATGATGGCAAAAACATCCCTGGTCCTGTGATGACCCGAGATCGTGACAACATCCTCAACTTGCTCGGCAAGGTAGTTCGACGACCAAATGATGGGTCCTGAACCTGGATATGGATGAATTTCTCCATGATCGATCTGACCCTGAAGAGCTGCTCTCACAAGGTAACATCCTTGGTTACTTTCCGAACAGACACTACAACGGTCATAGTTATGTGGTGGCACCTGGCCACGCCCACTTTGAATACAATGTAACCTCACTAGGTTACCTTCCATTGATCGGACATCCTGACTTTGACGACGAGTAGGATTCCTGTGATTGATATTAATCTGCTGAGTATCTTCGTCCATATAGATTGGCATCCACCAGTGATTTAACAAGTGCTGAAGTGCCTCCTGGACAAGGGTACAACCTCGATCATTTTCGCAACCCGCTTTACAATTTTGATAGTCATGTGATATTAAGAATCCAAGTGGGACCTGCTCAGCATGTAACTCTACCAGATTAGTATTCATCACGCGAATGTCAAAGATCTGAACCATGTTGATTTGATAGGAGTTCCTATCATGGTAGTCTTGGATCCATCCAAGATCCATCTGACGCTGGAGGGCCTCTTGTATGAAAGAGCATCCCTATTTGTTTACCGAGCAAATCAGACAGGAACTGTAATCGTGCCGCGGCAAATTATGATACTGGCTTTGCCTTGAGTGCATCGCCACCAAGTTGACATTCATCGCACGGATGTCGTGGTTTTGAATGACGTTAGAATTCGTAGAGACCATGTTAACTCCACAAACTCGGTGTTCTTGGATCCATCCAAGATCCATTTGTTCCTGTAGAGCTGCTTGCACTACAGAACACCCCTGGTTGTCTTTAGAGCAGATATCACACTGGTGATAATTATGAGGTGGCACATGGCCATATCCACTCTGTCTACAATGCATCTTGACCAGATTGGTTTTCAACAAGAGTACATCATGAATTTGATAGACATTGTTAGTCTCTTTCTCAATCAGATTGACTGCAGCTTTCTCATGTTGAGGCAGCGGGTTCGTAAGAACATTAGGATTCGTATCTTTGAAAGATAAGAGCCCGCTCCTAACAAGCTTTTGCACGTCGGATTTGAAATTGAGGCAAGTCTCAATGTTATGCCCTGAACCTCCTTGATGATAAGGACATGTTTGATCCGCTTTAAACCAAAAAGGCAGATTTTCCGGAACTGAAAGGGGAGACTTAGTCTGAATGTGCCCCTTAGCTTGCAGTAACGGAAACAGCTCTGCGTACGTTACGGGTATAGGATCAAATCCTGGTGGCCGTGTTGTACGGTTGTTGTTATATGGAGGACGAGCCTGCTGAAGAGGCTGTTGTGTCCTTTGTTGGTCAGGTTGGCTCTGCGCAATCTGAGGTTGATACATAGGAACAGGCACGGGGCCGATAACAGGAGTAACAGCTGCTACTGGCTGATAACGTCGCCTTTGCTTTCCGAGAGAGATATTCCCAATATCTTGCTCTTTTTTCTTAGGGAGAGCATTACCGTATTTTTTAGTATCGCTCGTTGATCCAGTGTCTTTTACCAAACGTCCTTCTCGGACGGCTTCCTCAAGACGTACACCCATGCCGACCATTTCGGTGAAATCACTGGGTGCACTGGCGACAATTCGGCCGTAGTAAAATGAGCTTAAGGTCTTTAAGAAGATCATTGTCATCTCTTTTTCCTCAAGAGGTGGACAAATTTGAGCGGCAATTTCACGCCACCTTTGAGCATACTCCTTAAAGGTTTCCTTTTCCTTTTGCGACATTGATCTGAGTTGATCTCTGTCGGGTGCCATGTCCAAATTGTACTTGTATTGTTGGACGAAGGCAGTACCAAGATCTCTGAATGTACTAATCGTAGTACGGTTTAAACCCATGTACCATTTGAATGCGGCACCGGTTAAACTATCCTGGAAGTAGTGAATCAGCAGGTCCTGATTCTCCGTCTGGGCTGACATCCGCCGAGCGTACATCACCAGATGGCTTTGAGGGCAAGAGTTACCCTTGTATTTTTCAAAGTCGGGCACTTGGAACTTGTGCGGGACTTTCACATTTGGGACCAAGCAGAGGTCTGCGGCGTCCTTTCCAAATAGATCCTGACCGCGAATGGCTTGCAGCTCTTTCTGCATTTCCAATAACTGCTCCTGGAATTCATCCATTCTGTCAAACATAGTTTCCTTCTTACTAGAAGGTGTTGGTGGGATCTGTCCTTCCGGGACAGTGTGCACCACAGGGGGTGGTACCGTGACTACGGCAGTAAGTCTTGGCGCCTCCCGAAGTTTGTAACCTTCAGGAGTCTTGAATATGCCCCTGGCATCTTCGCTTTCCCGAAGTTTGTAACCTTCAGGCCCAGCGGCTTCTGTTGCGATTCCCTGATCTTCAGTGATCGGCGGAACATATCCTTCCGGGATATAGTTAACAGGCATGCCCCAAGGACGATCTTTCGGCATCTAATACCTAGGATCATACTTTTCTATGATGGGCGTTGAGGTGATCTCTGAGATCACAGTTCTTTGTAGCTGAGCTTCTGCCATGGCTTGCATGTCGTTACGAAGCTTTCTCATATTCTCTCTCAGAGCGTCGATCTCTTCTTTCAACTCTCTATTTTCTTCCTCAAGATCATCCATCTTTTTCTGACGATTGGCCCGAGTATTATACGAAAGAGACAATTTGACTCTAGAATCGAGACACAAACGTGAGATTCGTAGGTAAGGAGAATACGCGATTTGAGAATGATGAATGCAATGATTATATTAATTGTTTTTAGGTTTAATTAAAATAAACTTCGACAATTAGATTGCAAATATCAAACAGTGGGGAAACCCCTTTTTATTGAATTCCAAAGGATTACAAAAATGGAAATACAGTAGATTACAAAGTGCAGAAACAGAAACCTAAACTAATGGGTCTCGAGTCCTCTTCTTTGACCGGGGCGCTTGGGCCGTTGTCGGGTTGTCATTCCTTTGCCAAGTGAAAGGAGTGAGCAAATTCCTTTGGTCGTCTTGATTCTCTACAGCACGTTGCTCCAAAATTTCAATCAGAGCATCTTTCTCTTTTAGTAGTTGCTGTATTTGGATACACTCTACGTCGAGGGTGCGGTACTTATTCTTCTAAGATCTTCTTTCCTTTTGAATTTTGTTGAGAGTAACCTGAAGCCTTTCAGTTTCCGTCATGAAGTACATGACAATTTCCCTCGGCGGAAGAATTCTGTAACGAGGATAAGGCATCTTTAGCTTGAGAGCTCTGGTTTGTACCCAATGGAGATAAGGCTCCACCGAGACACAGTCCGGTTTTTCCAGAGACTCTTGTCCTTTCTTATGAACATGTTTCCAAGCTTGCACTATTTCCATCTTTAGTGCTCTATCACTTTCTCCTTCCTTGAAGAAAAGACCTTCCAGATGAACACCCAGTGGGATGTGTCTCATCGGGTATCCAAATTGACGAAGAACTAATATCGGATGATAGTTGATTCCTCCTTTAGTTCCTATGAGGGGTACGCTGGGGAAGTTTCCACAACGGTCAATGATTCTGATTCCCTCATAAATCCTATTACACCAATCTATATCAGAGTTGGTGAGAGACATGATCTTCTGCGACCATTTGTAAAGTAAAGGTACACAGCATGTGATCTCCCCTCCGCTGTACAAATTTCCTAAGTGTACAGAATGATACGCATCTGCGAGCAAAGTCGGCACAGGGTTTCCAATGAGAAAAACCTTAATAGCGTTGATATCGACGAAGTTATCGATGTTGGGAAACAAAAATAATCCGTAGGTGAGCAAGACAAAGATGCTTTCAAAAGCAGTCATGTTCCCTATACTAGCAAAGTACAGAGCTTTCTTGGTCAGGAACTGGGCTGGCAAACCTTGGGTGCCACCCTTAGTGGTCATATGAGCCCGGACCTCAGACTCGTCCAAATGAATTGCTATTGCAATAGTCTGATTCTTTGGAATTTCTTCCAGTCCAGAAAATGGAGCTCGATCAGTGATATGTAAATCAGTCAGATGAGAATACTCCTCCAGCGTTGGTGATAGCTGGTAATCCGGGAATGTGAAACAATGATAAACTGGATCGTAGAATTGAATGAGCGCGTCCATGATCCCCTTAATCACATGGACTCTTAACAGTGGTAGCAAACCACCGTGCTTGGCTCTGAAAGCCTCTGGTTTAACGATCATCCTTGCTAACCTTCTCAAATCCCCTAGTTTTGGAACCTTGAAGGTATACTGGTGAGTTCTCCTTCTACCGAAATCCATTAGCGTAATCCTCTTCTCTGATATTTGCAATCACAGTCTTAGTTTAATTTGAAAAACAAAGAGACTAGAAGAGAAAGTTTTTTGAATGTTTTAATGTTTTATTAAATGAATGCATGAATGCAGCACACAAAAACATAGAAAAAACATGGGGTCAAAGGGTCGTTGTCATGAAGTCAAGGCTCTACCCATCCCCAAAGGTTTATACTAGGGTGATTTTTGTACCTGTACTCATTATCATTAGCTCCTCCCAGGAAAGCAAAACAACAAGCGGATCGCCAGCGAGTTGTGTGCAATCTTAGAGTAAGTGCTATTCACCAAGAATAGATCACCAGCCTCAAATGAGGGTAGTATCGCGTAACAGCTATTTCCGATAGCTTCCGTACTACGAAAAAGGTTGGCTTTTCTTAAGTGTATACTCAATCTCACCACATGCGGCATCACACGCATTCCCAGTAGCAGAAAAATAAACACGTATAGCAATTAGGAAAAGCAGTATATATATTTGTCCTAATCATCCTAGACTTATAAAGCTACGATTCTTAAGTTCCTGACAGAAATGGGTTCCCCGGCGGAAGCCCCAATCTGTGGTTCCCTGCCTAAGAGATGGACCAGCATAGGTCAATCTTTCTCCTCAGCAGAGTTCCCATTTTTCGTGGAAAACGGGGATGATGCCCTAAGGCAAAAAGATCTTGGCAAAGACTCCCCAGCAGAGTTGCCATTTTACAAGGAAAACAGAAAGAAAGAAAAACAACAGCCCCACGGTGGGCGCCACTTTTCTGTTGGCGGCCACCGCCATGAAAATGATTTACCCAAGGTTTAAATTGTAAGAAGGAAAGAACCGGCCCCACGGCGGGCGCCACTTTTCTGTGAAAAATGGGGACGACCGTGCCGAGATCTAACTTTGAAAGGCCCCACGGTGGGCGCCACTTTTCTGTAGCGAGAGATTTTGGACGCGGTTCTTAAGCGCTGGTCGCTCTCTGCGGTTTGAGCTTTAAACTACAGGTCGATTCATTTTTTATCCTATTGTGAGCTGAATAAGGAAGGGAAATAGATGTCTCCAATTAACCCTGCTTGCATACTGAGTTTAAACAGCGGTCTGTTAGGTTACAGATGCTATCAATGTAGGGGGCCTTTGTACTGGTTATTCATATTTCGCCAATACAGGTTTCTTTCTTTCTAGGGCTTAATGTTTCTGGCGGGGAACAAGGGTTAGGACTGATGCTTTTGAATTACTGCTTTTTGATATGGGATTTGGGTTTTTTGTTGATTGCGCTCGCTAAGATCTTTTCTTTCAATCTTATGCCTACGTATTCCCGTTTACCGAAACAGGGAAATCAGAGCGTTCGTAGTTCCTCCTATTCTATGGGAGGAAATGGTTGTTTTTGGTGTCTTGTTCAAAGCCCAAGACGTGAAGCGAAAAGGTTGTTTGTATCTTGTTCAAAGCCCAAGATGTGGAGCTAAAAGGTCTATTTGTGTCTTGTTCAAAGCCCAAGACGTGAAGCTGAAAGACCTCGGCTTTAGAGAGAATTTTTCATCTCTAAAGAGGGGAGAAGGAGAATTACTTTAACTGGGATACGCGGATCCGAGCAATGCCATAATTTCCGAAGAAAGGGTTTTAACCTGAAGGAGAAGACTTTAACTCAGTGTAGAGCAATGCCATCTTTCCTTAGGAATTTCTCATGCTAAAAGAGGGACAGTGGCATGGATGTAGATGATCCAGAGGCTTGCCGCTTACAGCGATTAGATGAAGGGAAAGGAGTTGTTGATGTTTGTATACTGTGAACGAGGCACAACTTTGATGCTAAAAGGTCGATTGGATCAACCAGTGGTTTTCTTTATACAAAGCCTAAGAGGAGGCTAATTTCCGCTAGGAATATCATTATACAAAGCCTAAGAGGAGGCTATTTTGTGTCTCGTACAAAGCCCGAGAGAGAGGCTAAAAGTTTTTGACCCAGTGGGGCATATCGTTATACAAAGCCTAAGAGGAGGCTAGCAAAGAGTTGACTCAGTTGGAGAATCTTTTATACTCAGTAAGAGAGTGTTTTTGTATCTCATACAAAGCCCGAGAGAGAGGCAAAAAGGTTATTTTGACTCCACTGGGGAGAATTTTGGTATCTCGTACGAAGCCCGAGATAGAGGCTATTGTAACTGTTTCAGCTGAGTGACAGATCCAATATACTGATTTAAAAGAGAAAATCAGTTCTTATATGAGCAACACTGTACTCAGGGATTTGATTTGAGGATCAGGGATATTTCCTTCTCTTTGAGGAAACGGGAAATCCAAAGGGTATTGAGACTATCCGAGTCTGCGGGTTTCCTTCCTATTTAACGAAGGGTGCTTGAGAATGTCTTTGAGACTCAAGGAAGTTAGACTGTCCATGTCTAGAGTTTTATCTTTTGTACTATGCTTCGAGAAACAGTAGTAGACTCTATGAAAGGACTGTTCTATGAGGATGACTAGGTTTTGTTCCTATACCTCTAGGAGGTCGTCGGGACAATTTGTACGAAGCCCAAGAGGAGGCTGGAAACTTTTAAGAAGCCGACGGGTCCTTGTACGAAGCCCAAGAGGAGGCTATCATTCCCGAAGGAAGAGATCATTATACGAAGCCTAAGAGGAGGCTGTGAATACTTCTAAGAAGTCGTAGGGTCCTTGAATAATGCCCAAGAGGAGGCCGATGCTTTTAAGAAGCCCGTGGGTCTTATCATCTCCTTTCCATTTGGAGAGATAACTCTTTTAAAGATGAAAACCACTGGTAAACGTGCGAGGTTTACTATCCAGCGACTTTTAACTTTTAAAGAGGGTTCCTTAGTTAAGGTCCAAGATTATGACCGTAGTGGGTACCCAAACCCCGAGACATTCAAGGCAAGCTATCCACAAGGAATAGATCAAGTCAGGAAAGTTCAAGAATTTGGGAAGAAACTCAAAGATGCCATTCACGGAGAATACATTCATCTTGGGGAGTAGAGCTTCTTGACGATTCCTAAGGAGGACAACCGAAGAGAAGACTGTATCTGGTGCTCCTATTGGGGATCTAGGCGTCTATTTCTATGAATAAGTGAAACGGCGTCACCTAGTTCTAGACGTAGTTGCCGGGGAAACTCGAAATATCTATACTATTATTACACAGTAGATATGAGTTTATGAAAGGAGACTTACAGTGAGCAGCCCCACAATACAGTTTATAATATGAAAGCAGTAAATGAAAGCGATAACCACTTACTCGGTTGTAGTGCTTCCATGCTGTTTGGTTAGTTGTTCAACAAAGAAAGATTGAAAACAACAATATATTCAAAATCAAAGGAGAAAGTGCTTTGAAAAAGAAAGATCTGGGGCTTACAGCTCGAGGAGAGGCCCAGGGTTTTATCAGTGAGCGCACTGTTGAATTTGTACAGAGGGACTTATACAAGTGACTGAGGCCCAAAATGGTTTTCTGTACAAGGGGATGGGTCTTACACTCTCTCAAGAGGCCCAAAAAAAGGTTTAAAGAAAAAAGAAATGGGTCTTACTACTCGAGGGTAGGCCCAGATGGTTTTTATTTTTAAACGGGCGACGATCACGCCATTTACTTGTACAGAGGGACTTATACAATAAGTGAGACCCAAAAAGTTTTTTGTACAAGGGGGGATGGGTCTTACACTCTCTCAAGAGGCCCAAAAAGTTTTGAAGAAAAATAAATGGGTCTTACTACTCGAGGGTAAGCCCAGATGATTTTTGAAAAGGCGACGATCGCGCCGTTTGTTTTTTGACGGTATCGGGACTTATACAATAAGTGAGGCCCAAAAAGTTTTTGGTCAAAAAAAGGATTGGGTCTTACACTCTAATAGAGGCCCAAAGTGTTTTGAAAATGATTTATGAGAGTTGAATTAATCTAAAACCCTAATTTGTTTTCAAAATGTATTTAATTGAATAAAAATTCAATTAAAATGATCAAAAATTGTTTAACACATGGAAAACAAATTGTGATCTTGGATTAATGCTTCAAAAATTAAGTATTGACCTACAAAATAATTAGAAAGCATTAAAAGTTGCAAAATCAATGTAGAAAAAATATTTAAAATGCCAAAAACAATGAAAATATTAATTCTTTACAAAAATATCAATTATATGAAATAAATAATATTTTTGGGATTTTTTGATAAAATAAAATATTTTAACATTTTTGTGAATTATTAAAAAAAGAATCAACTCAAAATCATTAAAACTCGGAGAGAAATTAATTTTTGAATCAATTAAACAAAATCACAAAATTCAAATATTCAAATTATTCTCCTCTCAACCAAGAACAAAATTAATCACAAAATTCAAATATTCACAAAATACCAAGAACAAGCTGAAGAACACGCGCGTGTTCTTGGTTTCTCAGATTTGCGTTTTCTATCCAATCTCCATGAATACGTAATCATATCATGCAATCCACATATCATTATGCTCGTCTCAACCTCACGATCATGTCTATGTACTTTAATTTCATTTAAATTAAACATACAACAAGAAATCACGAAGAAATTTCAAGAACCCTAATTTCTGCATGAAGGCTAGGATTTTTGATACACGATTCAAACAATGCAATTAATTGAGGGAAAACATTTCATGCATGATTATGAACATATGGCCAAATTATTGTGCGAGGAAATATGCATAGATTGAGAGATGACCAAGTATGTGCTTACCTCCAAGCCGTGACAGCAAGTTCAGAGTGATTTTTGATTTGGAGGTGTTACAAATGAGTGGTGATGATCTGAACAGCTTCCCTACACCCTATGGATTGTGTTTGGATGGTTGGACTTGATTGAAATTGGCTGGATCATTTTGTGGTACCTCAGCTGCACCTTGTTTGAAAATTTGAGCAACCAGCTGGTGATTTCATGGAATTGATGTTTCAGAAGTTATGTGAGTGTTTGATCAGCTCATATGTGATGTATGTGAGGTGTGTGAGTGATTGGTTTGTGCAGAATTTCTCTCAAACTCAAAACCCGATAGCTACCTTGCTAAGAAAGGCATTTTTGCCAAGAGAAAGAGATTTTGAGGAAAGCATCTGTTAGATGGCTTTGGTGTACTTAAACTGACCACAATTGAGCTCTATTTATAGTAGAGCAAGTTTTTTTGCAAGGAATAGTACATGGCAGCTAGTAAGTAGGTTTCCTCAATGTTGGCCAATAGAAATAAAAGTCTCCTCTAGCCATTGACTAGAGGTTAGGGCACAGAGCTTTGGTCCCCTTGGTCTTGGATAAGTCTTGACTGATTTCAGATGAGAATGGCTCAGTCCATGCCACCTTGATGGTTCCATGGAATGCCTCATTCCAAATTTGAAGTCTTGTCCCTATTTTGGCCATTCTAGGTTCAACATGCTATTCTTTGTTCCTTGGACCTTGGAGGCTTGGCTCAGTGATTGTCCCCTTTGGATTCAATCCTCTGAGGTGTCCAAGTGGATTTGAGCAATTGGAATTGGCTGATTTTGGCAAATCGAGCCAAAGTGCAAATTCTGCCTTGCCTTGACAGATTTCAGCAAGGCAACTTGGCAATGTTGTATCTCATGGTGTAGGTTGAATTTGGCAATGTTCTTGGCCATTTTGGAAATCTCTTACATGATACAAAAACTGTTTGAACAAGTTTGGATTTGATCTCTTTTGATTCCAAGTGAAAAATCCCCCTACATTTGGCAAAAAGTGAAGGCAAATCTGACTTAGTGAAAATTTCACTAAGTGTTGGAAAAAGTGACATTTTCACTTTTCAGCCACTTTGATCACTCCATAACTCAAAATCCTTAATGAATTGGAATGACTTGTAGTTGAAGTTTTTGTAGGTGATAATGAGGGCTACAAATCCATCTTTGGATGAGAAAAAATGGCCTTGTGGTTTAGGAGTTATGGTCCTCCAAAGTTGGTACCTTTGCCACTTTATTTTTAACTTAGAAAAATTTCTAAGTTTTATGGTTACCCCTTTTACAAGTTATCTCACTTTTCTTGATTTTTCTTGATGAATGATGATTCAAATCATACATTAACATCATTTTAGGGTTAAAAATCCATTTTGGTGAAAAATCTCAAAAAGTCAAAGTTGACTTTTGTGCACAGTTGACTTTTTATCAGGTGAATTCCAAACTGTGCAATTCTTCAGGAAATCATGTCCTTGACCTAAATCAAACTTGATGGACATGTTCCATGGGTGTCATAGGGTATATTCAATCATGTATTAGGGTTTGGGAGCATGTCTTGGTCAAAAGTCAAAGTTACAGTTGACTTTTCCCTTAAAATCCTAATTGTGGTGCAGATGAAAATGAGACTTGTTGCTCAAGCTTCTTGGATCAATCCATTGTTCCAAATGGATCAATATGGTGTATTAGAGACCCTCAAATCATCTCTTGAGGTCTTGGCTCATGGTTTGTCCCAAAAGTCAACTTAGGGGTGAATTAGGTCAAGAAACCCTAATTCCTGATTTTTGATGAATGCATCCCCTGAGGCAAAATTGACTTGATGCATGGGTTCATGAGGTTCCATGAAGCATATTAGGTCATGTTTTGGATCATTGCCTTGTGCCCAGATGAAAATTTCCATCTGGAGGCCCTGGTCGACCAAAACCCTAATTTGGTGACACTGTCGATCTTGAGACTTGATCCACCTAGAAGGGAGCAGCCTTGTGCTTAATCCTTGAAGTGGGAGTCCTTTTTGATCCATTGTGGATATTTGAGAGATTAGAAAAGTTGAAGATCATGTCATTCCTTGATTGATCCTTTGTCTAAGCACTCAGAGAGGGCTTGAAACCCTAATTTTGATTGTATTGGATGCTCACCCATCTTTGGGGAGACTGATGAAGCATGATGGTTCATCCATATTGTGATGATGATTTTCACAATGATGGGAAATCTAAGTGGTCAAAATTTGGGGTATTACACCCACGAATGTTGATGTAGTCAAGAAATACTCCGCCTAAATAAGAAAAAAAAATGTCTCGGTGGATTGAACCCCCAAAGGGCGGTCCAGGCAAAAATTAGAGACATAAGCAAAAATCATCCCGATGGATTGGAAATCTCAAAAGACAATCCAGGCAAAAGTTAGGGATTCATGGCAAGTAACTACATCCGACAAGGTTAAATCCCCTAGCGGTAACACTGTTCGTCGAAAAATTTCTAGTCAAGGTCATCTTCGACAGAAGCTCAGGATGTCCAGAATTCAAAGTTGGTAGAAGGATAGCGGTCGTTATGTTTCAATGTAGCCCTTTTCCCGTAAATTACCATTTTCTAAACTTTGTAAATACTCAATGGAATCACGCGCTTGGCTGATTTCCTTCCTATTAATAAAATTTGAGCCTTAGTGCTTTTGTTTGCAATTCTCATTTGTTTTAGCTTTACAGAATGACATTTTTAACATGATCAACGATTCTTGAAATAAAACAAAAATGAATTTAATTGTCAAAAAAATTTCTGCCTTTAAAATAAAGATGGCAATTCTTTTTTACTGATGAACTTCAAAAAGAACATCGATAGCTTCTTCGAAGGTGTTTGAACCTCAAAGTGCAGAATCAAAGTACTCCTTCTAAACCAGTACGCCTGAATGAAGGATCAACTGTGTCAGATACCATGTTTCATCTGATATCCCCGGCAGGGTGCTTACCTCTTAAGACCGATGGACGTGTTCTCCCACAGGGATTGCTTCTCCAAAGCAAGACAAGATTTGTAATCTTGGAACAATGATACTTTTTATCC
This sequence comes from Lathyrus tuberosus, assembly GCA_022829125.1. Classification (NCBI taxonomy): domain Eukaryota; kingdom Viridiplantae; phylum Streptophyta; class Magnoliopsida; order Fabales; family Fabaceae; genus Lathyrus; species Lathyrus tuberosus. Next base: position 188,052 of record JALAZF010000920.1, on the reverse strand, counting down.
CCCGTCGTGGCCGAGTATCTAGTCGTATTCATCTATTAGTTTGTATGTCGCGTCAGTTTTGTTAGTATAAACATACATACATCATGCATAATTGATTCCCATTCATAATCATATTGCATCACTATCGCTCCGGTCAGTCTTATCCCCAAGTAATAACGTCCTCCCGCCAGTAAGGTTGTCAGTTCTTTCCTCGTCATGAGACGTATCGTCTAAAGTAATCTCTCTCCAATTTATTTCTGGATTGGAGACTATCCTCGACCACTTTGATAACTTGAACCTCTGAAAGGCAAGGAGACATTCGACAAACGTCACTCTTCACCATTGAAGATGATATCTTCACTTTTCCGGATTAAGGAAACTCCCCAGAGAAAGCCTCACAACCGAAGACACTCAACAACACATTGGGTTTTCTCCCGAGAAACTCGATGTTAATGAAGTCATCAGCACCTAAAAATTGGATTACATCACATGGCATTTCTCTAAAAAGATCTCGAAGAAAAGTATGATGTAGTATCCCTAAGCAGAAAACGGTCTTTCAAGAGACTCGTTTTCCCTAGTAGAGTCAATAAATGGCGTCTCCAACAGAGAAGTTTACACGCCTCTACCGCTCAGACAAATGGGTACCCCTAGCAAGTCTGACCTCAAAAACATTTTCCATCAGATGGCATCTCCCCAGTAAAACTTGGCGAGAAGTTTGATGAGAACTGCTACAAACAACATCCCTTGTCAAGGAAGAAACTTGACAAGAAGAAACTGAGACCAGTTCCTTGGCTGAAGACCAGGATTAAGGGGAAGTTTATATCAGAAACTGAGACCAGTTCCTTGGCTGAAGACCAGGATCGAGGGGAAGTTTGTTTCAAAAACTGAGACCAGTTCCTTGGTTGAAGACCAGGATCGAGGGGAAGTTTCACCCTTTTCTAAGCATTATTTCTTAGCAAAAGAAGATGGACGGGAAAATAACCATTCATAACCACCGTCAAAATTTCAGGTATTCCGATATTTAATCATCTTGCACCTCAAATGCCCGAATACCTTCGTCATTCACACCTTCGGGTCCAAGAAGATTAAATAGGGGCATCTGTCATACCCCAAATTTTGACCACAAGATTTCTCATCATTGTGGATCATTACCACAATATGTATGTACCTTCATGCCTCATCAATCTCCCAAAGACAGTTGAGCATCCACCACAATCAAGAATTAGGGTTTTGAGCCCTCTCAAAACACTTAGACAAATGATCAATCAAGAAATGACATGATCTTCAAATTGTCTAACCTCTTAAAACATACACAAAGGATCAAAATGACCCTCACATTAAAAATCAAGCACACAGTTGTGACATCCCAAGTGTTTTGAGCCTCGAAACACCCGATGTCGCCGAATTAGGGTTTTGGACGACCAGGACCTCCAGAGTAAAATTTTCACAAGAGGATGAGCCAAGACTCCAACGTGTGACTCAATATGCTCAAAATAACCCTAAGAATCCATTTGCAAAGATAAATTACCCTCAGAGGATGCATTCCCCAAAAGTCAGGAATTAGGGTTTTTACGCACCGAACCGCTCCGGAGCCAAAAGTCAAAACATGACTTTTTTGGAAAAAATGATCCTAATGACTCATATTTTCATAAAATATGACTTATAATGTCACTTGAACAAGAATTGATCAAGAAACCAAGATAACTTGTAAAAAGGGTAATCTTGAAAAATTGAAAATTTTTCTAAGTTACTAAATTTGAATGATTTTGGTACCAGTTTCCAAGGATCATAACTTGTGATCCAAGCAGCCATTTTGAGTGATCCAAAGCCTGATTTGTAGGTCTTCCTACATTCTACAAAAGCTTCAACTACAACAAACTCCAATTCTTCATGGATTTTAAGTTATGGAGTGATCAAAATGACAAAAATGAAGAAAATGACACTTTTTCAACACTTAGTGAAAATCTGCCTAAGTTACCAGCCTTGGACATCAAAATTCATGGGGTTTTTTCAGTTGGATCCAAATAGTTTCAAGACCAGCTATGATCACACATTGATTGTACCATATGAGGGCTTTCTAAAAAGCACAAGAGTTTTCCATAACTCCATTTGAGCAAGGAGATATGATCCCCTCAAAACCACCATTTCCAACTGTTTTGTGCAAGACAGAATTTGGCAATTTTGCTTGAATTGGAAAAATTGGACAAGTTCAAGCATGGTTATCCATCTGCACACCTCAAGGTGGAACAACTAAGGGACAAACACTGATCCACAAGCCTCACAAGTCCATGGATCTATGTTTAGGCATGTGATCGTCCGCAAGTGCACAGATTTATCGAAGTAATATAAAAGATTGTCGAACCCATAGAGACCAATGTCAACCTACTGTAATATATCATCGCTTTGTAAAGCTAAGTCTAATGATAATTGATAAAAGGGAAACTAAGACTAGAACTAAAATAAAACTAAGAAAATATAACAGAAAAGAGAGACCGGAATGTGGATTCCGTGTACCTCAGGCACTCTGTAATTGGTTGGCGTTAATTTACGTACGTTCCGTAGAAAATATTGATCTAAAGACTCCGCCTTACACTCTCGCGTTATTGACTAAAGCCACATCTCCTAACCACGGGATTTTGCTCTCGCTCGCCTGTTTAAATTAGAAAACGTATTTTGAAAATCAATTAGATCCTAATCGATACCTAAAGCGCTCTCGCTGTTTTTAGAATCAATGCCCCGTCCCCACTATCTGGTTTGACCCCCACGCTCTCGCAGTGCCGACTCTAACCTTTACTTACTTCTCACTCTCGTGACGAAACAATGTTAAATAGCCTCTCACTCTCGTGACAAAGCCATTTAAATTAAACTTGGAAACAAAGACCAAAACATAATTTATTATACGTTAACGCTAATTTAATTACCGAGTCCCGTCGGAACGACGGTCCTCACATACCAGACTCTAAACAATTTAGTCGGACATTGATAGGAAAATAAACATGCTATTGCGATGAATTAATATAAGACAATGCATAATTAAGCTATCAATTAAAAACAGTAAAGTAAGCAAATAAAGTAAAACCTGTAATCGAATGCAAACTGGAATTGTAATACACTGGCGGACTTTGGTCCAAAACAGAAATTAATGGCTGAAGTAAATCCTAAAACTAATTAGTAATAACCCCCAATGTGGAAAGCTATTACTTTTACATAGTGAAAGAAAAACTGCTTAAAAACTAAAGAAATAAAATCTGGCTAAAAAAAAAGAATCTTTCCGTTAGTAAAATGACTTCTTCTTTTATATCCCCTGATGGCTTCAACTGCTTCGTGAAAATAGGGTGAATTGCGTGAGATGTGGAGCAGTCCGTTGAATCTCGAAGGGTCTCTAATCGTGCAGGAAAAATAGGAGAAAATATAGTTTTTTTTTCAATTCGTGGCAGTTGCTACATATATGGTGGCTTGCGCCACCTCTCCTTCTTTTTCAAGGTGTGGCACTCGCCACTCTTCCCTCTCTCTTCTAAGTGGCACAGGCCACTTTTCTTTGCTTGTGGTGTGGTGGGCGCCACACACATAAGTGTGGCAGGCGCCACTTATGTTGTGTGGTGGCCCCCACACCTTATATTATTTTTTTTCTTTCTTTCTCATTTCTTTTCTTTCTCTTTCTTTCCATCTTCTATTTACTTTTCTTTTTTTTCAATTCTTTTCTTCCTTTTCCAATTAAATCTTATTAAAATCAAGTCACCTGAAATCATAAAAACTGAGAGATAAATTAAGACAATAATCAGATAAAATAACTGAAAACGCGATTAAAATTCATGTAAATCAGGTCAAATATACTATATAATTTCGCGTTATCAGCATGACACCCCTAAAAATTCAAGATGCTTCAAATGGTCAATTTTATTTCCAAGCATTTAACTGATGCATAGAGGTGGCATTCATCAACACAATGTTATCGAAGTTCAGTCAAGCCTTATCCCTGTCACAGAGGACTCATAGTCTGTGCTCGAACCTCAAGTCAATGGCTAGAGGAGACTTGAGGTTCCATTGGATGAACATTTGCCACATACCTGCTGCAGTTGCCATTCACTATTGCAGCCAAAACAAACTTGCTCTACTATAAATAGAGCTCATTTGTGATCAGTTTGAGTACACCAAAGCACCCAAACTGATGCTTTACTCAAAATCTCCCTTTCACTCCAATTTTGCCTTCTAACTCAAGTCACTGTCGGGTTTTGAGATTGAGAGTGATTCCAACCAAATCAATCACACACACACCTCATAAACATCATATGTGAGTGATCTAAACACTAACACAACATCTGGAACATCAAATTCATCAAATCACCAGCCAATTGCTCAAGTTCTTGACAGAGTTGCAGTTGAGGTACCACAACCAGTTCCAGCTCATTTCAATCCACTCTAAGCATTCAAACACACTCCTTGGCACCTAAGGAAGTTGTCTAGATCGTCATAACCTATCTGCAACACCTCCATCATCAAACTCGATCACTAGTTGCAAGAGGTAAGCTTGAACCCTTCAAACTCTATGATTCATGCATCATGAATGAATTTTTTAGTTACCATCTTGTTTATGCATGTATGTAGAGTGATAACCCTCAATCAATTACCATGAATCGATTGTGTATAGAATTTCATTGTGTTAATGCTGAAATTAGGGTTCTTGAGGTTTTCCATTGATTTCTTCCTCCGTGCTTAATATAAATGCAATTAATCGATATGGTTATGATCCTTGTTAAAAAACGAACAAGATTGATACTTGAATCGTGCAAAACCATTGAGTAATCATGGAGAAAAGTGAGAAAATGTAAATTTGCAGAAACAGGGCACGCACGTGTTCTTCCTTGACCGTTGGTGCCCTTTTTCAAAATTTGAATTTTCGAATATTTTGATATTTTTGTTAATTGATTCAAAAATTAATTTCTCTCTGAATATTTGTGTTTTTGAATTGATTATTTTTCTCAAAATTCATAAAAATATTAAACTATTTTATTTTACAAAAAAAAATCCAACTTATATTGTTTATTTAATATAGTTAAAATTTTTGTAATTAATTTCATTTTAATTATTTTTAAACATTTTTAAATGAAATTCCCACTCTGATTTTTCAAAACCAATTGGATTTCAAGCTTTCATGTGATTAAATATGATTTTTCAAAACATTTTTCAAAGTGTACAACTTGTTTTTAAATATATTTGATATTTGATATCATTTTTTATTTAATTTCCTTTGAAAATTATATCTTTTAAATTTAAAGTTAGGGTTTTCTCTAAATTTTGATTTTTTCAAACACTTTGGGCCTCTAATAGAGTGTAAGACCCATCCCTAATTATACAAAATATTTTTTGGGCCTCAATCATTGTATAAGTCCCAGTACGTAAAAAATCTCGGCGCGGTCGCCGTTTTCAAAACATTTCCATCTGGGTCTACCCTTGTGTTGTAAGTCCCATTTTTCTTCTTTTTTAAACATTTTGGGCCTCTTGAAAGAGTGTAAGACCCAATCCTTTTGTAAATAAATCTTTTCGGACCTCAGTCGTTGTATAAGTCCCGATACGTTTCAAAAATAACGGTGCGATCGCCTTTTCAAAACAAAATCATTTGGGCCTCTCTTTGAGTTGTAAGCCTCATCTCTTATACAAAAATAAACTCTTGGGCCTTTCTATGAGTTGTAAGACCCAACCCTTTTTCTTTAAATAAATAATTCTTTGGCCCTCTCCTTAAGTGTAAGCCCCAATCTTTTCAAAACAACTTCCCTTTTGATTTAGGTTCAAATTCATAGTTGTTATAAAAAATTTCTTTAATTTCTTAAACAACTAACCATACAGCTGTTACAATGGAAGCTTGCTCACCTGTAAGTTTTAAACAACTTTCTTTTACATACTTGCACATATATATATATTTGTTTGTGCTGGAAGTTTGCTCACCTGTAAGTCCTCCTACCCTCTTTTACATACAGTATATATTTTCATCTGTATATATATGCCTGTATATAATCTACTTAGAGTTTTCCCCGATAATTAGGTCTAGGATTAGATAAAGCCAGTGGTCACTCTTTTAACACAGTCAAAACTAGTTCCCCATAGGAATTCCAGATACAGTCTTGCCTCCTCTTGGGCTTATACAATATGGAACAAAGAGAAAGGCATTATTCCCGATGAAACTTTTCTCAGACTGTCACTATTAAAAAATTGTCAAAGAAATTCATTTCCCCAGAGAGGATTAATTCCCGGTGAAACCTCTCCTGAATTTCTTCAAACCCTATAACTGTTCTCTAAAGGATTAATTCCCGGTGAAAACTTTCTTGAACTTTCCTTAGGTTTGGACCCACAGGCTTCCTAAAAGCATCCCCGCCTCCTATTGGGCTTTGTACAAGGACCGTCAGGCTTCTTAGAAGTTCTCATGCCTCCTCTTGAGCTTAGTACAAGGACCCAAATACCTCTTAAAGGTATATGACAGAACTTAGTCATCCTTTGTTAGAGCAGTCTTTCCAAAGAGTCAAAACCTCAGACCAATTTAGGGTTGATTCTCATCCCTTAAAGCACCAGCCTCCTCTTGGGCATTATACAAAGATAAACCTTCCATACCGGTAGACTTGGACAGTCTAATCTCCTTTTGGATCTTAAGACATTCTCAAGCTCCCTACAAACACAGGAGAAACCCTAGTCATTTAATCAATCTCCAACATAGTTAAAACCTCTGTAGGTTCTAAAACTCAGTTTTTCATCCTAAATTTCCCCGGCTAGGGTCAGCTTATCATCAGTATAACATTATCCCAAATTAGAACCTCAAGGCATCTGATACCTCAACTCTTCTGTAATCCTCAGCAAGAGTTGATTCCCCACTTTGGACCTGCCTCTGGATCTCAATAATCCTCAGCAGAAGACAGCCTCCTCTTAGGCTTTATATAATGATTTTCCTCAGCAGAGTTAGCCTCAAGAGCACTCTCTTGTTGAATCAATATTCCTTCTTAAAGCACTCTCTTGTTGAATCAATCTTCCTTCTTAAAGCACTCTCTTGTTGAGTTAACCTTTTTCAGCCTCAATCTTGGGCTTTGTACAAGACAAACAAAAGCACTCTTTTGTTGAGTCAATCACCTTTTCAGCACTCTTTTGTTGAGTCAATCTCCTTTTAGCACTCTCTTGTTGAGTTAACCTTTTTCAGCCTTAATCTTGGGCTTTGTACAAGACAAACAAAAGCACTCTCTTGTTGAGTCAATCACCCTTTCAGCACTCTCTTGTTGAGTCAATCTCCTTTCAGCACTCTCTTGTTGAGTCAATCAGTTCTTTTCAGCCTCAATCTTGGGCTTTGTACAAGACACCTGAAATATCCTCAGCTGAGTCAATCATCTGCCTTTAGCCTCAATCTTGGGCTTTGTACAAGAAATATATAAGTTTTCTCCAGCAAAGTCAAATCCTTCTAAACCTTCTCTTAAAATATCTCACCAGCAGAGTCAATTCCTCCCAGCCTTCTTTTAGGCTTTGTGAATTAATCTCCCTAAGCAGAGTCAATCTCCTTTTAGCCTCAATCTTGGGCTTTGTACAAGACACCCCAAATATATCCCCAGTGGAGTCAATAAGTCTTTTTCGTCTCAATCTTGGGCTTTGTACAAGACAGATAAAACCCTTCCCCAAGAGTCAATGTCCAACCTCCTCTTAGGCTTTATATAATGATATTCCCCAAAAGAGTCAGTCTCTTTCCAGCCTCAATCTTGGGCTTAGTACAGGACAGATATAAAACTCCCTAATAGAGTCAACCTTTCAGCTTCAACCTTAGGCTTTAATCAAGGCACATACAAAAACCAAAATCCCCTCAGAGGAAATCAAAAACCTCTCTGAAGGAGGACATTTATCTGTATATCACTCATCAAAATAGATAAATCAAAACAAACCTTAATCCAAGATAACTGCTATAAGTGGCACACTTGTTGATTCAAATATACATGTTGTAGTCCATCTCTTATCCTGGTAATCCCCTTTCTTTCATCTAATTACTGTAAGTGACAAACCTCTGGATTACAAACATCCACGCCATTGTCCCACTCTTAGCATGAAAGACTCCTAAGGAAAAATGGCATTACTCTATACTGAGTTAAAGTTTTCTCCTTCAGGACAAATCCCCTATAAAGGAAATTATGGCATTACTGGATTCTCATATCCCAGTTAAAGTAATTATCCTTTATAATCAGTCACCCAACAGTTGTGATAAACAGACGAGATATCTCCCTTTAGAGATGACAAATTCTCTCTGAATCAAACAATTCAGCTTTAATCTTGGGCTTTGAACAAGACACAAATACTTCATTCAGCTTCAATCTTGGGCTTTGAACAAAACACCAAACATCTTTTTTCCTCCCATAGAATAGGGGGAACTACGATTGCTCTGATTTCCCTGTTTCCTTTAACGGGAATACGTAGGCATAAGATTGCAAAATCTTAGCGAGCAACACCAATCAAAAACTTTAGGTCTCGTACCTTCGCACTCCAATAAAAAACTTTAGGTCCAGTACCTTCACACACCAATCCAAAACTTTAGGTCCCGTACCTCACACTCCAATCAAAAACTTTAGGTCCAGTACCTTACCAAAATCATAAAAACTCTCTCTCTCAAAAATCTCCCAAAGGAGAAACTTTCCCAATCGACATACAAACACCAGTAAGTAGAAAACAGTAAGTATAATTGCTAACGACCTGTGGATAACCACATATAGGATGGATAATTTACAACTCCCCATTGTACAACCTCCCGATCTCTTTAAAGCATTTGTTCAGTTAAACATTTGCGTGCAAGGTTAGTTTTAGATAGCTTCCCTTTCCTTTCCAGCTTCATAGGATAAATAAGAAATCGGAAAGTAGCACCCAACTCCTACCATTTCGGTGAGGAGAAACCCCATGGCGATAAGGTGGTCGCGTCACCGACAAAAATCGCACGCTACAGGGTTTTGCAGTTTGAGTTGAGAATGGGTTTTTTAAGTGGTGGAAGGATGGATTAATGGTGGAGATAATGGATTTTTGAGTTATTGAGTGTGAATGTGTGTGAGTGGAATTTTATGTGGATTAATGGTGGAAAATAGTGGGTTGGAGATGAAGATGGTAGGTTGAAAATGGTGAAAAATTGAAACTTTTTGCTTCTGCCCCATATTTCCACCTTCAGTACCCGTGGCGGGCGCCACCCCTAGATGGCGAACGCCATCTTTGGTGGGTTGGCTGATGGGCCTTGGTCACGGGTCCTGAGCCTTTGGGTGTTTGGTGCACGTCTGGAGGTGCATAGGCCTCATTTTCGGGCATTTTACTTTGCTAGATTTTCAACATTGAAAAATATATTGAAGAATGCATATAGGTTAGTAATAACACTAGCAATGATTTTGAAAAAATTTAAAATTTGGCCAAAATAAATAAATAAAAATAATGAATAACTGAAATAGTACTTGAGAGAAAAATTAAATGTCGCTGATAATGGGAAATAATGAAAATAAATTTGATGGACGGAAAAAAATTGACAGAAAGAGTAAATATAATGTGAAATTAAAATGAATCTAATGACGAGAAAACGAGAAAAATGAGTCTAATAACAGTGAATCAGATAAATAATGAAAAGCAATAAATCCACCCCCACACATAAAGTAAGCAATATCTTCAATGCTTCTAGTGTGTCTTATATGAAGGAGACCGGTAGAGCGTCTTCTAAAGAGATTGAAATAGGAAACCCTGGACCTGATGAAGGAAGGATGCCCAGGCTTCTACAATCTGACGATGAAGACTGTAGATATTCTGGTAGAGATGACCTGTCTCTTTGGCGTGTGTGGTATTAGCCTCTTTCATCTGCAAAGTAAGATCAGTAAGTTCTTCACGAAGAGAAGTCATCTCATGGTACATGGCAATGAGCTCATGCTCAAAGTTACGCCTCTGTAAATTAACATTCGAGGAAAGTACGATGATCCTTTTTGAAGGTGTTGAGGATGGTATTCCAGAACAGGAGGTGTGGTAGCTCTGGTTGGGGTCTCTCCTTGGTTTTCTAAGGCATAGGTCTAGTTTTATTTCCTATGGATATTTGTTCTTACCAGGTGTGGTAAAGCAAAGTAGTATATCGTTTCATTATTAATTAGTAACTTGTAATGCTCAGTGCTAAAGAAGACTTTGCTCACCAGGTCGCGGTCTAAACAATGGTTCAAATCAATAAGGGTGTAGCTGCAATAAGGGACGAGGTGAGAGAGTTGGTTCAGGAGGCCTAATGCATATGAAATATGGGTCACTGTTCCTCCTACATGTATAGGTCATTCGGTTGATTTGGCAATACAATGTAAGTTCTCTATAAGGAAGGTTTCGAACTCAACAGGACGGGACTGGGTGGTGTAAAAGAGAATGAAAATCTCTTATGCGCTAACAGGCTCATAGTTTTCACTCCTTCCAACAAATGTTTGAGACAATATCATCTAAAAGTATCTAAAAGCAGGGTTATGGATACAGTTGGAAAGCTGGGTGGATGGGTCAGGGCTACCTCCACCTGAAATATCACTCCAGAAAGTGTCAATCTCTTCTTGCATGAAATCAAAATTAGGTACTTCAACCACAACACCTATGCCGCTCTGAAATCCCAAAAGGTGAGCAAAATCTATGTGGGTAAACCTATATTCATGACTAAATAATATGAAAGTAATCAATCCTTTATTGAAACCACGACCATGGTAAAGCTCGTAGTTAAGTGAACCCAGGAATTCTAGGGTCAGGTTCCGATAAGTGACATTCATGGCTTCAGAGTATTCGTCCAATTGGAGTTTGTGACATAAGTATCTGACACTGGCTTCGAGCTCAAGGGCTTCCATGCAAGCTGGGTCATGGTATCTAGTGGGTAACAAAGGTCGCTCAGATAAGACCTCGCAGCGCTTCCTTTGGGCTTCATCCCTGAAATGTACATGCATATCGTCGAAAATCTGCATCCTGAAAATATAGTTAGTGTGAATGGAGAGCGAAGAGACCTGAAACCTGAAATATAAACATCAAACAAGCCAGTCATGTTAAGAAAATAATTAATTAAGTAATTCACCATTTGTAAAATGGAAAATATGCAATAAAATAAAATGGGTCGTGGGTTGCCTCCCACGCAGCGTTTTGTTTAACGTCGGAAGCTCGACGATTATTTAAATTCACGTTGTTGAAGTAACCAGGGGCGGTTCTATCAAAGTATGGCTAGAATAGTATGGAGGAACATCTTCGCCATTATAATGTTTTAGTCTTTGCCCGTTCACAATGAGAGGACTAGATAACTGATTTCTAACCTCAACTGCACTCGATTCATGACTTTTATGACTTCGTACGGACCAAACCATGTGGAACTTAATTTACCTAGAAAAAGTCATAATCTGGAGTTGAATAAAAGTACGGGATCACCTACTTTGAATTCTTTTCTATCATATCATTCCTTAGTTCGTTCTTTGTATATTATAGCATTCTCATAGGCATCGCGACAGAGTTCTTCCAGCTTGTGGGTATCAAGTACGCGCTTGTTACCAACTACTAGATAATCCATGTTAAGGGCTTTTATAGCCCAGTATGGCTTATTTTTCGAAGGGTAAGTGACATGATTTTCCATAGACTAATTTAAATGGGGTTGTTCCTATGGGGGTTTTATAAGCAGTCTGATAAGCCCACAATGCATATGGTAGCTTAAAGGACCAATCTTTCCAAGAGGTAGAAATTATTTTCTCTAGGATCTATTTGATTTCCTTATTTGACACCTCTACTTGTCCACTAGTTTGTGGATGATAGGGTGTGGCTATTATATGTTTCATACCATACTTGTTTAAAAGGTTCTCGAAAATTCTTGAAATAAAATGAGTTCCTCTGTTAGATGTCAATCATGATATATATTTGTATGAATTACTTGGCATTTTTCATTTCTTTCCATGTGGAATATGTTGATTTTGGTGTGGAATGATGTTGTTGTGCATTCATTGAAATATACTTGTGGTGCTTGTAATTTGTGTGCTAATGTACAGGAATAGGCATAAAAAGATCAAGATTGTGATACACAAAGATTGGAAGCAAGTTGCCATTGAAGGAAGAAATCAACAACAGCATTCGCTAGGCGAGTGTTGGCGAAGCAGCCAGCGAAGGTTCGCCTAGCGAACGTTAGCGAGTGTGCCAGTGAAGGGTGGCAGAAAGTATGCAAAAACCTACAGTAGGAAAACTGGGTAAATTCGCTGGGCGAGGAAGCCAGCGAATGCTCGCTGACGTGTTCATTGGGCGAAGGTGCCAGCGAAGGGTGGCAGAAACTTCCACTTTTGAAAACACCCAAACTTCGCTGGGGCGAATGTGGTAGCGAAGGCTCTCTTCGCGAGTGATTTGGTTTGCCTAGCGAACCCACGATAATCCTTGGGGGCGGTTTAAGTCTGAGGCACTTAAAGTGCCATGTTTTAGTTCATTCGCTAGGCGAAGGGTGCTGAGATTTTAAGTGTATAAATAGAATTTCATTTGTTGTAAAGAGGATCTCTTGTTCATTTTCAATAGAAATCATAGTTTTCAGTATTTTGATCATCAAAGAGTGTAATTTCACTTGGAGAAGCTGAAGTCGCATCCATTCTCGATTATTCGTCGTGGATGCTCATTCATCTCCTCTCTTTACTTGTCATCAAAGCTACCATGAGAAGTGGTAGCTAAACACTCAATGTTGAGGTTAGATGTAGTTGATCCTGATTTTATGTATTGCATTTGATCTTTTGTATATGAACAAAGTCTTTGATCAATATAGATGATGTTGTTTTCTCTTAATGATCCACGTGTGATTTGTATTGCTCTAGACATAGATTCTACAAATCATGACCTAACAATTTTATCTCTTAAAAACCAAACTCTAGACATAGATTTGGGATTTGCTATTCGTATTGTGTTGATCTTAATGATTGTTGTTTAGATTGTTAGCGTGAGACATCATCTGACGGTCTAAACAACGATACTCACGACTTCGCTTTAGACATAAACTTAGTCGGGAGGATACTCGGTTGTATTGGTCGGAAACCGAGTTCATATGCTTGATTATTTGTTTATACGTAAAAAGGATTAGCGAAACCTAACCTTAACATGCTTTTATCAAAACTTTTACAAACTCTTTGTCACCAATTAATCTTTGCCACAAATTAATGTTAACAATAATTGAGAACCTTTTGAAACCATTGAACTTAGAATATCGCAACTATTAAACGACACACATCAAATATCGAACAATCCCTGTGGAGACGATTAAAAACAACCCCCACTATTACTCTACTAACAAAATGGCGCCGTTGCCGAGGATTGTTTAGTGATATTGCAAGCATTGCGATAGTTGAACTATTTTAAACTTGTTACCATTTTATCTTGAACTTGTTAATTTGTTTTATTTAGTGTGCAGACTTAATTTATGCGAGGGAAACTACCGGCGGACCAACTTCTTTTCGATCCTGAGATTGAGATAACCACTCGTGAAATCAACAGCAGAACTAGACGAAGGAGGCAGCTAACAAGACAGAGGCAAGAACAAGAGGAAAGTACTTCTACACCACCACCACTTCCACAAATACTTCCAGTTATGAAGGCAGATCCACCACCACCACCACCACCTGCTTCTAGGCCATGCACAAATAGTCCGAGACACAATGCTCAGTTCGCTCGCCATGCAAATAATGGTCGTCATTCTGAAATGAAGACCGGTATTCTCCAACTGTTATATCAAAGTCCATTTACGGGTATGGATCATGAAGATCCTTTTACCCATCTGACGAAATTCTATGAAATAGCGGGAGCGACTGGTGCACCTGAGGCAGAAGAGGAGTCTCTGTTCAAGAGACTATTCCCGCATTCCCTCATTGGGAAGGCTAAAGAATGGTACCTTGATCAGTCAACGGCCATAATGACGGATTGGAATGCATTGGAAGAGAAATTTTTGGAGAGATTTTTCCCTCACACTCGGTTTATGGAAGCAAAGACCGCCATCGCGGTATTCACACAAGGAGCCAATGAATCTCTCAATGAAGCTTGGGAGAGGTTCAAATCAATGTTAAGAAAGTGCAAGGGCCATGGTTTTGATGAAGTGTCACAAATTCATATATTTCGAAATGGGCTTCAACTTGTACACAAAACCTTGTTGGATGCCACCGCTGGTGGATCCTTGTTAAGCAAAACTGCAGCCGAAGCCACAGCTATTATTGATAAGATGGCCTTGAACGATCATCAAGGTAGTCACAACCGTGGACCTTCTCAACGAACTCTGGGAGTGTTGGAATTGGGAACAAACGATGCTATCCTTGCGCAGAACAAATTATTATCACAACAGGTTGAGTTGTTGACTAAGCAAATGTCTAAATTGCCGCAACAATTCAAAGAAATTCATGATTCTTCAAGTAAAAATGTGCAAGTGTTAGTTTGTGAACTATGTAGAGGTGATCATCCGACCAGTTATTGTCCTTCCGTTGTGGAGGAGGCAAATTATGCTGGAAATCAAGGATATCAACCCCGACCTCTGTATCAACAAGGCAACCAAGGTTACCAACAACGGGCTAACCAAGGTTATCAACAACCATGGAGACCGCAAGAAGCATGACCATCAAACTGTCAACAATACCAAAATTACACTCAACCTCCGCAAGCTCCCGTTGGAAATACGAAGTGGAAGACACTCTCACATAATTTATGCAAATGGCAATTTCCAATCAAAAGAATACCGATGCGGCCATAAGGAATCTTGAAACACAAGTCGGGCAATTATCAAAACAATTGGCCGGCCAACAAAAAGGGCACTTTACGAAAAATACGCTTCTGAATCCTAAATATTGTAAAGCAATTCTCACAAGAAGTGGAAGAGAGATTAACATGGGTGTAGGTAAGAGAGTAATGGAGGAGGAGGTTGTAGTTGAAAAAGAAAAAGATAGTGATGAGATTGAAGTAGAAAAAAATGTTGAGGGTGTTTTAGTTGAAAATGAGAAGGAAAAAAGTGAGAATGAGAAAAAAATAGAGAGTGAAGAAAAAGTGAAGAGAACTAGGAAGGGAAAAGAACCGGTGAATAATATTTCGATCCA
Organism: Lathyrus tuberosus; assembly: GCA_022829125.1. Lineage (NCBI taxonomy): Eukaryota > Viridiplantae > Streptophyta > Magnoliopsida > Fabales > Fabaceae > Lathyrus > Lathyrus tuberosus. Next base: position 173,008 of record JALAZF010000920.1, on the reverse strand, counting down.
ACATTTACCATATCCTCATGCTCCTACAAAGAAAGATAGTGCGAGGCACTATTCTCGGTTTATGGATATTTTCAAACAATTACAAATAAATATTCCATTTTCCGAGGCTTTGGAGCAAATGCCTAAATATGCAAAATTTATGAAGGATATCCTCACAAAAAAGAAGAGGTATACGGATCAAGAGACGATTATGGTAGATGCAAGTTGTAGCGCCATCATTCAACGTACTCTCCCGAGGAAAGAATGTGATCCGGGACGAGTCACCTTGCCGGTTACTATAGGAAACATCTATGTGGGCAACAGATTGATTGATTTGGGCTCTAGTATCAACTTGATACCTTTGTCGATTGTGAAATGGTTAGGACACATGGAATTGAGGTCCACTCAAATGACGTTGCAACTCGCAGATAAATCCACTACCCGTCCTCACGGTGTAGCGAAAGATGTGTTGGTCAAAGTGGACAAATTTTTGTTTCCGATAGACTTTGTTGTCATTGAAATGGAGGAGGATGAGGATGCACCTTTGATTCTTGGAAAGCCTTTCATGAAAACTGCCCGAATGGCAATTGACATGGACGATGGTCTCATGAAAGTGAGAGTCCAAGATGAAGAGGTGTGTTTCAATCTTTATGATGCCATGAAGCACAAGAAAGATAAAGGTGATTGTTTTCGAATCGATGCAACGGAGGAAGTGATTGTTGATGTTACAAAGCAAATTCATGTTATTGATCCTTTACAAAGAGCTTTGGATGATTCCTTGGAAGTATTCTCGGTTGAAGAAGAGCAAGCTCTTGAAGAGTGTTTGTTAGAGCTTGAAGCTTTGGAAGAATTGCAACCTTGGGAGTATGAAGAGGAAATTCTAAAAAAAGTGGTTAATGATGAACAATCCAAACTTGAACTGAAAGTGTTACCTTCAACCTTGAAGTATGCTTTTCTCGATGACAGTGGTAATAAACCGGTGATCATAAGTAGTATTTTATCTGAAAACGAGGAGAGCCACTTAATTCAAGTGTTGAGAAAAAACCAAGATGCAATGGGATGGACGTTGTTCGATCTCAAAGGCATAAGCCCTTCATATTGCATGCACCATATATTCATGGAGGAAGATTTTAAACCGGTTGCTCAACCTCAACGCCGGTTAAATCCAATCATGAAAGAAGTGGTCAGAAAAGAAGTGGTAAAAATGTTAGATGCTGGAATGATTTATCCCATTTCTGATAGCCCGTGGGTTAGTCCGGTGCATGTGGTACCGAAAAAAGGCGGATTAACGGTGGTCCAAAACGAGAAAAATGATCTCATTCCAACAAAAACCGTTACCGGGTGGAGAATGTGCATCGACTACCGTAGGTTGAACAAAGCTATGAGAAAATATCATTTCCCTCTACCTTTTATGGATCAAATGCTCGAAAGGCTTTCCGGTCAACAATTCTACTGTTTTTTATATGGTTATTCGGGTTACAACCAAATTATTGTGAACCCGGAGGATCATGAAAAAATTGCTTTTACATGTCCTTTTGGAATCTTCGCTTATAGGAGGATGCCGTTTGGATTATGTAATGCACCGGCGACTTTTCAACGGTGTATGCAAGCTATATTCTCGTATTTGATCGAAAAGATAATTGAGGTCTTTATGGATAATTTCTCGATTTTTAGACAATCGTTTGATATTTGCTTGAAAAATTTGGATACGGTGTTGGAACGGTGTGTGGAAACCAATTTGGTGCTTAATTGGAAAAAATGCAACTTTATGGTGAACGAGGGAATTGTGCTCGGTCACAAAGTTTCTTCAAAGGGCCTTGAAGTTGATAAAGCCAAGGTGGACGTTATTGAGAAATTGCCACCACCGATGAATGTCAAAGGCATAAGGAGCTTTCTTGGACACGCCGGGTTTTACCGTAGATTCATCAAGGACTTCGCAAAGGTCGCAAAGCCATTGAGCAACTTGCTCGTCCAAGGTAAGATTTTTTACTTTGACGAGTCTTGCCTCTTTGCGTTTAATTTTTTAAAACAAAGTTTAACAACCTCACCGATAATCGTTGCACCTAACTGGAAATTGGATTTTGAATTAATGTGCGATGCAAGTGATTATGCGGTTGGGGCTGTTTTGGGTCAAAGGAAAATGAAAGTTTTCCACGCGATACATTATGCGAGCAAAGTTTTAAACGAGGCTCAAATTAACTATGCAACAACTGAGAAAGAGTTGCTTGCCATAGTGTATGCATTGGAGAAATTTCGTTCCTATTTGATTGGTTCACGAGTCATTGTTTACACGAACCACACGGCTATAAGGTATCTGCTCACCAAGCCTGATTCTAAGCAGAGGCTTATTCGTTGGATCCTTTTGTTACAGGAATTTAATCTTGAAATTCGTGACAAAAAAGGATCCGAGAATTTGGTGGCGGATCACTTATCCCGCCTGGTAAACATTGACGTGACCAAGAATGAATGTGAAGTCAAAGAGGAGTTCCCTGATGAAAAATTATTTAGGGTGCAGGTTAGACCGTGGTTTGCCGACATGGCCAACTACAAAGCTGCCGGATTGATACCGGACTGTCTAACGCACCATCAAAAAAGAAAATTTTTGTCGGATGCCAAGTCCTTTGTATGGGATGAACCTCATTTGTTTAAACTTGGTGTTGACAACCTCTTAAGAAGGTGTGTGTCGGTAGAGGAAGCCACGGATATTCTGTGGCATTGTCATAACTCTCCGTATAGAGGACACTTCAATGGGTTAAGAACGACCACTAAAGTCCTTCAATCGGGCTTTTATTGGCCGTCGTTATTCAAAGATGTGCATGCGCATGCCCTAAGTTGTGACAAATGCCAGAGAAGTGGAGGAATTTCACGGCGGCACGAGATGCCTTTGCAAAATATGTTAGAAATTGAAGTTTTTGACTGTTGGGGGATCGACGTTGTCGGTCAATTCCCATCTTTATTTTCTAATGAATACATTTTGGTCGATGTGGACTATGTTTCTAAATGGGTTGAGGCGATAGCTTGTGCTTAAGACGATGGAAAAACCGTAGTGAAATTTTTGAAAAGAAACATTTTTGCGCATTTTGGTACTCCGAAAGTGTTGATAAGTGACAGAGGATCTCACTTCTGTAACACTCAGCTTGACAAAGCTCTGGAGCAATATGGTGTGAAGCACAAGGTTGCCACACCATATCATCCTCAAGCTAACGGTCAAGCGGAGGTATCAAATCGTGAGATAAAACGTATTTTGGAAAAAACTGTTCCGGCCTCAAGAAAAGATTGGGCCAACAAACTGGATGATGCTTTGTGGGCTTATCGAACCGCTTTTAAGGCTCCGATCGGTCTCACGCCGTTTAAAATTGTCTATGGTAAGAATGGCCATTTGCCGGTGGAGTTGGAACACAAGGCGTTTTGGGCCTTAAAATTTTTAAACTTTGATCCAACTCTTAGCGGTGAAAAAAGAAAAGTGCAATTACACGAGTTGGATGAATTACGCCTCTAGGCGTACGATTCCAATAAACTGTATAAAGAATGTGTAAAGTCTTACCATGACAGAAAAATTGTCATCAAACAGTTTGAAGTGGGACAGCTGGTCCTGCTATTCAATTCTCGGTTAAAATTGTTTCCAAGAAAGTTAAGGTCTAAATGGTCGGGTCCGTTTCGGATTCGAGAAATCAAGCCTTATGGAGCAATTGTAATAGAAGACACAACAACCAACGAGAATTGGACTGTCAATGGCCAAAGATTGAAAGTGTATCTTGGAGGAGATTTCGAGCGGAATCCCGCCATTGTTCCTTTCTGCGATCCGTGAGATTGCGGTGGACCGTCGAGCTTAGCCGATGTTAAACAAACGCTTGTTGGGAGGCACCCCAACATTGTAAGTATTACTGCTTATTTCTGTTTTATTTGTGTTTGGTTTTCATTTTGAAGCCTTAAAAGATGTGGTAACTTTTGAAAAAATTTTGAAAATTCTGGTCTTGTTCGCTGGCGTTCGCCTAGCGAGCTGGGGCAAGCATTCGCTGGCCTTCGCTTCGCGAACCCAGCGAGACAGACCAAACCAACTTTTACCACATCAGTAAAAATGAATTGGGTGGGCCACGCAATTGGGCCCAAGACCCATTTTGAATCTGAATTGAAGAGGGAAACCCTAGCCCCTTGGTCACCATTCCCATTTTCCACCGTATTTGTTATTTTCCTCTCCTTTCCTCTCAAAAGCTTGGCAACTCATCTCTTTCCAATTTCCATTCGCCCTAATCCCACCAGTAACAGTGCGAAATTCAGGTTTGCACACTCTTTCATTGTTATTTCATTATGCATTGATTAAGTTAGTGATAAATCAATTAGGGTTTTGAATTTTTTTTTGGAACCTCTGGCATTTTGCTTATGGATTGCATGTCATAAACTACCTAGGCATTATGATTAGAGTGATAATTGAAAAAAAGAGATTGTTGTTGAATTGGTTTTGATATTGTTTTTCTGCATTTTCGCGGGTTCGCTGCTTTGTTCGCTTAGCGAGCCTGCGCGAGCATTCGCTTCGCGAATCTGGGGCGAATGTTCGCCAGACTTCGCCTAGCGAACCTGGCGCGAACAGATGCAAATTTACAATTTTTTTTATGAAATGCAAGTATCTGGCTGGTTTGTTTTGGTTCACTAATGCATTTGTTTGTCGTTGTTTTGTTTTATTGTTTGTTATGCGCAGATGGCACCAAAAACGACAATTCACGCGGCTAAGAAGCGAAAGGCTTCAACCTCCAGACAGGTGCCCGTGCGTTTTGATGAAGACAGATTTAGGGGAGCTAAGCAGGCAGCCAGATATGAAACCCTTGAGAGAAAGCACATTTTGGCTAAGAAGAGATTCTTACTTAGTGACCATGGAAGCTACCGGACAATTGATGCTCTTTTTGTGCAAAAGAAATGGGATCGTTTGATGATGCCTCTGGATGGTTACAATGCTGAAATTGTTCGGGAGTTTTATGTCAATGCTTTACCGGATGATGGAGAGAGATTTATTTGGACCTCATTTGTTAGAGGGGTTGTGGTGAGATTTGATCGGAGGACAATCAACACTATTTTGGGAGATCCTTTGCCATTGGTTGGTACTGAGTTGGATGCGTATCATCGCGACTTGCATCTCCACCGAGACATTGAAAAGATTACCCGGGATTTACTTCTTGAAGGTAAGGAAATTGAGCGAAATGCATCCGGGGTTGCGATTAGATTCAGAAGGGTGGACATGCAGCCTTTGGTTCAGCTCATCTTGTTGTTTGTACTCACCAACATTTCTCCCAGGTCGCATCATAGTACAGTTCCTATTGCTCTGGTTCATCTTATTCACAGCATTCAGATGAATGTTCAGATTGACGTGGCCCGCATCATTGCGGATGAAATCAAGGCAATTGTTTTGAGTGGTTTGGGAGGTACTGCGGCGCGCAAGAATGCCCCGCTTGCTTTTCCATGTATTATTATGTCCTTGTGTGCTCACTCTGGTGTGGATATCCCAGCACGCAGGCAGGTCACTATTCCATCTGCTATTGATGATACGTATGTGGATAAGTTCTGTAAGGCTAGAGGGGTTGTTGGAGGGTCTTCTAGGGCTGGTGCTGAAGATGCAGCTGAAGCTGGTGGAGGTTCTGAACCGACGTCGCCGGCCTTTTATCCGTATCAGCAGGAGATCTGCCAAAATAATTGGGATTGGATGGCTGCCCAGCAGCATGCCATGACTGATCTTCATGATTCTTTGCAGGTTCTCCAATTGCAGATCCGTGACCCTTCTACTGAGCACATGATGATGTCTAGGGAGCAGTTCCTAGCACATGCTGGTTGGCCTGAGGCCAGGCCAATTTTAGGAGGGGGTGATGATGATGCTGATGATGAGGAGGCTGGCGTGGATACTGTTGGTGACGATGACGATGAGGAGGAGGCTACTTCAGCTGGCGGTGATGAGGACATAGAGGTGTCAGATGAGGATGATTGGTTTTTTTTGGATCTTAGACTTGTGCACTTTCTTTGGTCACCAAAGTGAAGTTTTCTAGTATTTGTTTTTTTCAGCTTTTACTAGTCTATTGTATCCACATAGTGGAATATTTTGAATATTGGTGTACTTGTACCCTAGAGGTACTCTTTTGGATATTGTAGGTGTTTTTACACCAAGCACTTTATTATTATTATTAGTAACGTTAAGTGTTTTTAGTAAAAAAATTTGTTTCGCTTTTACTAATAAGTTGTTGGTTTTTAATTATTGTATTAAGTGTTGAGTTCTTCAGTTTACGAATGCTCAACACTTAAATTGTTAATATGTTTTTATTTTAATGTTCCTTCTTTGATGATGGAATTTTGGAAGTAGGTTGGAGACTCTTGATTTTAAAGGTAGATTCCTCCAGGATGTGAGGGCTATGATAGTGCCTTAAGCATTGTGTTGCGACAAGGTACATCGTTACCTAGTTCGAGAATTTTGTATGTTTTAGAACTTTGTGTCTTGGTGCGATTGAAAATGTTGTTTCATGTTACAACTTCCTTTGAATGCATGTGTCATTTTAGGATCAAAAACCATTAAAGTGAGAAGCCTCCAAAGTGTTACTATATGTTAAAGATTGATGATGAATGTTGTTTTTACTTTTAATTCATGCCTTATCTTGTGACCATGTGATTTTGTGGAAGTAGGAGAAGTGATCAAGGCACTTGTTGAAAGTGAGCACAACCATGTCCATATAGTAATTCACCTGTGAGGAGTGAGCATTTGGTAGCCCCGTTGAGCCTAAACAGTTAAGAACTCAGTTTAGCAATGAACTTGTTTTAAGTACATAAATTGCAAGTTTGGTTCATCACTGAATTTGGTGAGTTTCTAACATTTTCTTCTTGAACCTTTGAAAATTGTATACTTTGATTTCCTTGCCTAAAAAGCAAGGAGCATTCACTTTAGGTTGAGTTGAAAATGAGTTGGGGAGAATAAAAAAAAGAGGGGTGCATTACTCCAAATTTTGAAAAAAATTCAAGCAAGCATGTAAAGAAAAGAGTGTGAATATGTTGTACAAATGAGAAAATGCTTGCTTGAATGAAAAAAAAAAAGAGATTCAATAATTGTGCACGGTAGTTTGTGAAGGTGGAATGAAAAATTGGTGAAATGAAGTTGTGTTGTGTGAATATGTGTTTAGTGAATGTTCTTTTGCTTCGGCAATTTCGTTTTAATGGCCATTAGAAATGTCCCTTTTTGTTTACCCGACCAAGCTACAACCTTGAAGTCCTTAGTGATCTTTTACTTCCATGATTTCTTTTGTGTTCATTGAGATATAGTATGAATTGCTTAGTATTTGCATCATTGGTCATTTGAGTGTAATTGTCCCGCGCTTGTATGCACGTTTGCCTTCAATCCTTTTTCGAAGAGGAGTGTAGAATGACATGTGCATGATGAGTTTGTTGTCTCTTGAAACATTGTTTGAAATTGTTTAAGAGTCAAGTTCTTTTACATTTTAGGTTCTTGAATTGGGTAATTGTTGAATTGTTGTCATCGTTGTTTAGTTGAGCTGTTTTTCGCGTCTTGGTTGAATTGAGTGCTCGAGCAAATCCTCGTGAGAGGCATACTTTGCTTGAGGACAAACAAAGAGTCAGTTGGGGAGAGTTTGTTAGATGTCAATCATGATATATATTTGTATGAATTACTTGGCATTTTTCATTTCTTTCCATGTGGAATATGTTGATTTTGGTGTGGAATGATGTTGTTGTGCATTCATTGAAATATACTTGTGGTGCTTGTAATTTGTGTGCTAATGTGCAGGAATAGGCATAAAAAGATCAAGATTGTGATACACAAAGATTGGAAGCAAGTTGCCATTGAAGGAAGAAATCAACAACAGCATTCGCTAGGCGAGTGTTGGCGAAGCAGCCAGCGAAGGTTCGCCTAGCGAACGTTAGCGAGTGTGCCAGCGAAGGGTGGCAGAAAGTATGCAAAAACCTACAGTAGGAAAACTGGGTAAATTCGTTGGGCGAGGAAGCCAACGAATGCTCGCTGACGTGTTCGCTAGGCGAAGGTGCCAGCGAAGGGTGGCAGAAACTTCCACTTTTGAAAACACCCAAACTTCGCTGGGGCGAATGTGGTAGCGAAGGCTCGTTTCGCGAGTGATTTGGTTCGCCTAGCGAACCCACGATAATCCTTGGGGGCGGTTTAAGTCTGAGGCACTTAAAGTGCCATGTTTTAGTTCATTCGCTAGGCGAAGAGTGCTGAGATTTTAAGTGTATAAATAGAATTTCATTTGTTGTAAAGAGGATCTCTTGTTCATTTTCAATAGAAATCATAGTTTTCAGTATTTTGATCATCAAAGAGTGTAATTTCACTTGGAGAAGCTGAAGTCGCATCCATTCTCGATTATTCGTCGTGGATGCCCATTCATCTCCTCTCTTTACTTGTCATCAAAGCTACCATGAGAAGTGGTAGCTAAACACTCAATGTTGAGGTTAGATGTAGTTGATCCTGATTTTATGTATTGCATTTGATCTTTTGTATATGAACAAAGTCTTTGATCAATATAGATGATGTTGTTTTCTCTTAATGATCCACGTGTGATTTGTATTGCTCTAGACATAGATTCTACAATTCATGACCTAAAAACAACCCCCACTATTACTCTACTAACATCCTCCATCGCTTATAATGAGGAGAGGAACTCCAAATCTAGGAAATATGTAGTGCTTAAACATTCTAATGACTACCTGTGCTTCGTTAGTAGGTGAGACAATAATCTCAATCCTTTAAGAAACGTAATCGACAACTACAAGAATATGCTTGTTTCCCATGTACGATGGAAAATGACTCATAAAGTCGATTCCACAAACATCAAAGACTTCCACTTCTTAGATATTACTTAGGGGCATCTCATCGCGTCTTGAAATGTTTCCGGTGTGTTAACACCGGTCACATTTGACTATGTAAGCATGAAAGTCGCGCCATAATGTTGGCCAGTAAAGGCCTTCTTGAAGAATCATGGCCCACATTTTTTATGTGCTCGCATGTCCGCCATAAGGTGCAGAGTGGCAATGAGCTATGATACTTCCCACTTCCTCCTCAGGTACACAACAGCGAAATATACTATCGGTGTCTCTTTTGAAGAGGAGGGGTTCGTCAAAATAAAATTATTTCACATCGTGGAAGAACTTCTTCTTCTTCTGTTGGTACATTAAGTCAGGGGGTATGATATCGGCTTATAGAAAGTTCACAAAATCTGCGTATCAGGGTACGTTTGTCACAACTAGTGCCTCTTTAGTATGCATTTCCAATTCATTGGGGGCCATCATCATGATTTTCCTTAACTGATGCTATTAATCTATCATAGGTGAAATCATCATTTATAGGTATAAGATCGGGTTTTAGGTATTCGAGCCTTGACAGGTGGTCAGCCACCACATTTTCAGTGCCTCTTTTGTCACGGATTTCCAAGTTGAATTCTTGTAGCAACAGGATTCAGCGAAGTAATCTAGGCTTCGCACCTTTTTCGCTAAGAAGATATCGAATGGCAGCATGATCGGTGTATACTATAGTTTTGGCTCAAACTAAATAGTAGCAGAATTTGTCTATTGCAAAGACTATTGCGAGGAATTCTTTTTCATTAGTGGCGTAATTTAGTTGGGCAGCATCTAAAGTTCTGCTAGCATAATATATTACATGTAACCTATTGTCCTTACGTTGTCCCAAGATTGCACCAATGACAAAATCACTTGCATCGTACATGATCTCGAATGGTTGGTTCCAATATGGTGGTTACATGATAAGAGCAGATATTAGTGCTCATTTTAGGTGATTGAAAGCTTTGAGGCAATTTTTGTCGAAAAGGAATTCAACGTCTTTCATTAGGAGACCAGTTAAAGGTTTAATAATCTTAAGATTAGAGAAATCCTTGATAAATCGTCGGTAGAAACCGGCGTGTCCAAGAAAACTTCGGACTTCCCTAACTGTCTTTGGTGGTTGGAGGTTTTCTATAATCTCTATCTTAGCTTTGTCAACCTCAATGCCTCTTTCCGATACTATGAGTCCTAGTACTATACCTTCTTTTACCATAAAATGACATTTCTCCCAGTTTAAAATTAGGTTAACTTCTACACACCTTTCTAGGTTTTTCTCGAGGTAGGAAAGGCAGTTTTTAAAACTGGATCCGCACATCAAGAAATCATCCATGAAAACTTCCATGATCTCGTCAAGGAAATCAGCGAATATTGACATCATACATCGCTGGAATGTTGCAGGGGCCTTGCATAGCCCAAATGGCATTCGTCGATAGGAAAATGTTCCATATGGGGCATGTGAAGGTTGTTTTCTCTTGGTCATCTGGGTGAATAGGGATTTGGAAAAATCCTAAATACCCATCCAGATAGCAAAAATAAAAGTGTCTAGCTAAACGTTCAAGCATTTGATCTATGAATGGAAGGGGAAAATGGTCATTCTGGGTTACTTTGTTTAGTTTTCTATAGTCAATGCACATACGCCAACCATTTTCTACACGTTTTGCTACTGGCTTTCCTTTTTCATTTTACAGAACTGTGACACCTCCTTTCTTAGGTACCACGTGTACAGGGCTCACCCACTTACTATCAGAGATTTGGTAGATTATTCCAGCTTCAAGAAATTTTAGCACTTCTCTCTTGACTACATCACTCATTATAGGGTTTATCCTTCTTTGGTGTTCTCTAGAGGGTTTAGAATCTTCCTCTAGATGCATACACACAGACAGGCTTATCCCTTTTAGGTTGGAAATTGTATAGCCTAGAGCTGCAGGATATTTTCGTAGGACCTCTAAAAGTTGACTAGTTTCGTTACTGCTCAAATTTGCACTAACTATAACAGGACCATTAAGTTCTTCATCTAAGAATTCATATCTCAGGTTCTTGGGTAATTCCTTAAGCTCTATTGATGGTTTCTTAGGACCTGGCATATGGTTAGGGCTGAGTGCTAAGCATTCGTAAAGATTTTCATCTACATAGGGTGTTATTGATTTAAATCCGTCAATTTCCATGATGGGAGTTAAGGGAATTTTTATCGTCGACGTGGGTGCTTTTGTATCTAACTCTCTTATGCATCCATCAATGATATCAATAGCGTAACACGAGTCATCTACAGCAGGTGCTCTTAGTAATTTGAATAAGATGAATTCTACTTTTTCTTTACCTACTTCAAAGGTCATTTTTCCTTTTTTGACATCTATTATGGCTCCAGCTGTTGATAGGAACGGTCTTCCTAAAAGGATAAGGATTTCTTTGTCTTCCTTAATGTCCATAACGACGAAATCTATTGGAATTTAAAGTTGGCCAATCCTAACTGGAATGTCTTCCAATATACCGATCAAATACTTAACTGATCGATCAACTAATTAAAGGGACATCCTAGTTGGTTATATATCTCCTAGGTTCAACCTATCACAAACATCTAAAAGCATTAAACAAACACTGACTCCTAAGTCCAATAGTGCTTTATCGATAACATGACTTCCTAAAACACATGGTATTGAAAAACTTCCAGGGTCATTCACTTTTTTGGCTAATTTATTCTCATTGATCAAATTGCATTCTAATGGTTTAGGATCGTCAAGTTTACGTTTTTTGGTTAAGATATCCTTCAAGAATTTAGCATATGAAGGTATTCGTGTGTAGGGGTGGCGAACGCCATCTTCACAAAAGCTCAAAGAAATGATCTTTGTGACCGTTGGCATGTGGGACGCGTCATCCACCACATAGCTACCTCCATGGTGAATGCCATCTTGGACGCCATGTGTGTAAACTGCTCCTTTTTCATTGTTTTTCTTCTGTTTCGCTTCGTTTCTTCAAGTATGGCTCTCTCATGGAAATGTACCTGAAATACAGACAAAATAACAGCATAACACTAGAAATGACAATAAAACAATGGTAAAATATGTGCAAGTCGAACCAAATATGTGGTGTGTTTCGGTGTCATCACGTGCAAACCAAATGGAGTGATAACGAATGTAAGTGTTCAATAACAATCAAACTACAAATCAATTAAATGCAATGTTAATCATAACTCGTATGTCCAATGAATTAAAACGCAAACAAAATACACATAAACCATTTATCGAACACTTTATGTGCGATCGATAACAATTGGAAATATAGTTTGTTTTGTTGATATTAAAACCTATCACAATCAAAGTGATTGTGATTATATCAACAACAACACCTTTAAAAGATAGTAGAAAACAATTTCCAATCAAATTGATCGAACAACGATGAACTCAATAATTGCTAATCAATAATAAAAGAAATAAAGAGATTAAGAGAGAGAGATACCAAGATTTGTTTAGGAAGTTCCCCAATCGGCCTCGCTATGGGTACGTATTCCCTCAATTCAAAATCGAATTAAGATAGTGTTATTAACCTTTTCTTTGCAAAAATGTTTATGCAAGAGATGAAGAATGCAAACCCCAAAAACCCTGTTGTTTTGTGTTGATTCTTCCACCTCCAAACCCTTGATCAAAGCTTGATAAAGTGACCAACAATGTGGCTACAATCCTCTGATTATCCTGAGCACGCAACTTGTTGAAACCCGAGATTCCCGAACACAATTCACCGTCTCGCGATACTCCCTTGCAAGGAAACCACCTTGACCCAAGGCTTTCACTTGGTCGAATCTATGTTGACGTTATCTTGTGCAAAACCTTCAAATCAACCTAATCTTGAACCCCACCTTGGTTTTCTTATTTGAAACACATAAAGCCTTCAACCCAATATTCTCGGTTACACCAAACCTAATTGGACGTTATCAGCCCTAATCTAGATGGTCACCCAATCGAAAAATGATTATGTGCAGTTCAATTATGTGTATGCATGGAAGACGGGATGAAGATGATAGGCAAATTTGTAATCTGGTTTCGTTTAGGTTTTATTCACTAGGAAACCTTACCTAGAAAAAGATGTATATATGAGTATATATATATATATATATATATATATATATATATATATATATATATATATATATATATATATATATATTTATGTGAATGAATGGGCAAAAGGAATGCAAAAAGTTGGAACAAAACTGAAATTTTTGGATGGGAAAAACATATATGTCGACCTATGAAAGCAATAGGTCGGCCTATGCGTGTTGTTTAGGTCGGCATGTGAAGGTCATAGGCCAGCCTGTGAAGGTCATGGGCTAGCTTGTCTGGCAGTCTGTGACGCAACCTATGGGCAGAACCTACAGGCTTTAATACTGCAACATACAGGCCGACCTAAAATTTGTATAGGCCAGCCTATACTAAAGCAACAGCTTTTATAGGCTAGCCTGAAATTGCATAAGCCAACCTATAGACCTTTTTTTTCACATGAAACCTTTTCTAAATCATTTTTAATGCATGAAACCTTTTCTAAATCATTTCTAAACTATTTTAATGTGTCCCAATGCTAAGATGCACATCTAGAATGGGAGGATACCGTCCAATATACATAGCGTTACACCATTCTAGTTTTGACATCGCTTAAAATCCAAAAGCAGTCACACTTATTGCTCTTTGGGTGTTGACGAACTAACAAAGTGAATTTAGATAAGTAGTGATTACTGACACTAACTCTATTAATCTGAAGTAAAGTAATCATTCAACTTAGTAATTAATTAGGGATAGAGAATTCTAAATTTTTGCTAGAGAATTAACACCCTTAGATCGCTTAAGGAATTAGGGAATTATAGTGAGTTGCACACCAAAGGATTAAGTACATTGGTATTGTTAATTCACCGTAGAATTATAAATTCAATTCGATTCAAATAATGCACAACCATCAATAGAGAAAATTAAGGGATTCGAATAAGACCCAGTCACTTCCCATTTGAAATTTTATTCATGTTTTATCATTTTCAATAAACTCTCAAGCAAACCCCCTAATTTTACTTTACAAATAACACGAATTTCACCTTGTTCAAATGTGCAAACCCTGCAGAGACAATCTTATTTTTATTACTTTGATATGATTAGTTAACTTGCTAGTTTTGTGATCAATGACAATGATATGGAATCCTCTGACAACGAAGAAGCAAACATGTGTCTCATGGTAAATAATGAAGAATATGAGGTAACCTCTTATTTTTCTTATCAAGACTTTTTTCGCATATGTAAAATGCTAACTAAAGAAACAAGTAAATTAGAAAAAATTATCTCTACTTCAAAAAATACAATTTCTTCCCTTGAATTGAAAAATAAAAAACTTATTGGAAGAAATATAACGACTTAAATAGAAACAAGGTGATCTAATTCAAAACTCCTTATATTCTCACAAAGTATAAGACAAATCTATCAATTGTGATCAATGTGACATTTTGAAAAATAAAATTGATAATCTTAAAAACATACTTAATAAATTTACTAAAAGAAGAGACAACTTGAATCTTTTATTAAATAATCAATTGATGTCTTACAATAAAGCTGGTCTTGGTTATGAACCTAAGAACAATGGTAAAAGCTTTAGCAATATTTTCAATTTCCAATCAATATTTGAATTCAAAATCCTAAAATGCAATTACTATAATAAAGATGACCATATTGTTGTGTTTTGATTTATCAAAAAGAGTCATGAAAGAAAACAAGAATATCTTCCCTCGCATTTCTATAAAGAGCATTGTGAACGTAAAAAGAGAAAGATGTATGCTTGTAATATGTATTCCATTAACATAAAAGGACTAGAAAATATTTAGGTACCAAAGGTCGAAAAGCCAAATTGTGATGCAGATATAACTGACAACTTGAATTCAAAAGATGGTATTGATAGTTGCTCTTTAATTTATACAAATTAAGAAATAAATACGTTCTCTTGTTTCACTCTTACAAGAAGAGATATTGTTTTCTAAGATCTTTAATATTACCTTTAAGTTGTTCTTTTGACTACAATTTTATAACACAATTTACTCTTAAGTAAGTTGTGTGACAAAGGTAATAATGTGTCTTTTATATACATGGTATTTAAAAGCCTTGAAATAAAATCCTTTCAAAACCACTTTTCAAAAAGACTATGACTGTAGAAGAACTCATACATAATACCTTTGTTGAACTAACCCCTAGTAAGTGGAAGTAAAGGTTGTTAGTTGTGCATGTATCCCTGAAAGAACATCCTTATAAAATGATGATTAAAGGAAAGAAAAATATCAAAGATAAGTGGAAGTCCAAAGTTCAAATTGAGAGACTCAAGTTGAATCAGTCAACCTAGAAAATCAAAGTTCGTCTAAATAATGGAAAATCAATAAGGGTCATCCCATTCAGAATGTTAATGGAGATATTTATAATTGAATTACATCTCAACACTCCCTTAGCAAGGTATGTAGCCTTATGGATTTTTTTATTTATAAATATAGTCAAATGGAGCTAACGAAGCTATCATCAAAGTAAATTGGTCTCTTGTTATGTTAGAAAGGTTAAACCAATTTGAGAGAAACAACATTTGGGAACTCGTTCCTAAATCTTCTCATGCATTATATTTTCTTAAAATCTTCCAAATGGATGTAAATAATATGTTTTTTGAAGGGTTGCTAATGGACAATTTATTAGCAAGTGTACTGATGTTGTTATCAAAGTAATAAAAAATAAATTTGTCTCTGCAGGGATTGTGAACTTAAAACAATAAATGTTGAGCGATGTAAATAAAAATAGTAATTGGGAGGTTTTTAATATTATTTTGGTAAAATAAACACAAGAAAATATTGTTATAACGATGATGAAACAAGCGATCAAGTCGCATTATCGAAATCCCTTATTTCTACATGATTAATGAAACATGCATTAACAAACATGTGTTGACTACAGAGTTTCACGACAAACAAACTCTATTGAAGGTCGCGAAAATACAAGAAATGGGGGTTTGAAATGAGTTTTTAGAATGAAAATCTTTTGCTACCCAAAACAACAAGTAGAGAACTTAAAATAAAAATACTGAACACAAATATTTTTATCCGATTTCGTTGTTAACGAAGCTACCTCCAGTTCACCGGCCAAGGTGATTTTGCCCTATCAAAAGGACTTAATCCATTATAAATAAACTTGATTACAACCACGAAGAAAATTTCACAATGTCTTCTTGAGAAATTCTGACTATACACTAGTATCTCAAGGAAATACAACTCAAAAGTTGAGAAACATAGTGTGTTACAAAGATGCTTCTATGAAAGTAGATTACATAAATGTATTACAAAGATTTACACACAAAAATGTTTTCTATGAAAGTGTATGAAAAAAATTCCTTGCATGTTTGCTTTTCTTTCTCTCTAAATTTTCACAGTATTACAGTGTTCACGTAGTAGTTCTACTTCTCTTTCTTTGTTCATTCCATTCTTTCAAGACTCCTTTATATAGGCAATAGAAAGATCTATTGGATGGTAAGAATGGAATTCCATAAGTAGATGTATCTTTGCATAACGGTTTGTGAAAATGGGAGACACAATGGTACAATAGTACAATCCTTTTCTCACAAAATTAGTGTAGTGAAAAAAATACCGATCTTGTATTGTGTACTATTTTCTCACCTAAAACTTTTTGATCTTATCTTCTAATATTCAGAGGCTTCAAAAAGAGAATTTATGAAGCATGCATAGAAGAATCAAAGTCTGTATGAGAGAGTCTTTAGAACCTAGTCTTTAGAGTCTTGATCCAGAGTCTGGTGACACAATTCATCAGAGTTGTTGAGCGCAAGACTTCAGAGCTTAATAATGTCAGAGGCTTTTCTTATAGCTTGTAAACCCCCCATGAGTTTATGAATTATTAAAATTTTTAATACATACAACATTTTAATCAGCTTGAAGGCAAGAACTTCCTTATATGAGAGTCTGATTAAAATTTATTGATTCCTTGTATCAAAATCTGGCTTGTATAAGAGCTTGATAAAACACAAGACCTTAGTTCAATGTTAAGAGATCTAACTAGTAACGTTAGTGAACTTTTAAAATTCCTCAATCATTCAAAATTGTCAGATAGGAATATAAGTATATCAAAATCATATATATGTTTTTCCCCTTCTGTCGTCAATAAAAAAAAGGAAGAAAAATAAAACTTCATTGATTGAAAAAGATAAATATATAGAAGCACAAAAAAATAGGTTTTCTTAAAACTTAAACAAACAAAAAAAGATTTTAGGTAAGGGGTGGCAGCCTTGATAGAATCACTTCAAGTAGGCTTTCAATCTTGATGATGGTTCGAGCTTGTTCCTTGAACATATCATCCTGCTTGTCTAGACAAGATCTAACAACCACATTTTCCTGCTTGAGTTCCTATAAAGTCTTTAGCACAACCAGAGGCATAAAGTCATATTTAGAAGGCTTCTCAATTCCAGAAGTAGTTTCAATCTCATATTGAGAAAAAACTCATTGCTCTAGAGGAGAAGAAACTTCAGGCTGAATCATTGTAACTTCAGGCTGAATCTCTTATTCAGTATGAGCCTTTTTTTCAGAAACAACCAAGGTCAGATCAGCTTCTGGTGCAATAAGAAATTTTGGTTTGAACAACTACAGAAGAGGCTTCATGATACCACAAATTTGTTCATGGAATTTTTTCTGAGCAGATTCGAACCAAATTTCTCTCAACTTCCAAAAACGTGATTTAACCCATATTTTGAAGTCATTCCAAATATCATCACTCGCAGCAGGGTTGACACAATTTTTGCAAGCTTGCATAAGAGAACGTAGATGATCATTTGCTTCAGCTTCAAATTATAACACTGGTTCACCAACATTTGGTTTAGGTAGGGTGTTAAGGGTCACTTGGGTTTTTAGGAAATTTGGGACAGGTGCAACTTCATCCTCAGAGTCATATGAGACTGTAATAGTTTTTTTCTGAGGAACCAATAGTAGAGGGGGAATGGTTTAAGATATGGTCCATTACAGTGTCAATGATAGGTGTATTAAATGACATTCTGTTAAGTTTTGTAGAGGAGGTGTTGAATCTGGAAATAATCAAATTTCGGGAATGTCAATGCGAAAAGATGTATAAATGGGATGGAAAGGTTCACAGGGGGAATTATTATGATGTGTTTGTTGAATTTGTGTGATGACAGTCCATCATTGCATGAAATTAGGCGAAGAATATGAGAAAAACAAGTGAAAGATGAGCTAAAAGGAAGAAGAAAGACCAAAGAATGAGGAAAAAATAGATAAGTGTGAAGAAATTGGACTTAGTGAAAACCAGGTTAAAAAGGGAGCAAAAATGTGCAACTACTAGAATAATCACGTGCAACATCGCCCACGCGATAGGGATGTACTAGTTGCATCGCACGTGTGATACAAATATAAAGCGCGCAATGATGCCTTTTTATGACGTGTTATGAGCTTTTATTAAGGGGAATTTCTGCACGTTTGTAAGGGTTACGATTTTTGGCATCTGAAGCACGAATTTTACTGCATAAAGGGTGATTTTGAGAACAATTAGAAGGCATTGGAGGTCAATTCTTCAAGGGAATTCATAAGATATTTTCCTTATTTCAATTGGTATTATAATTTAAATATAAGTAGCTAAACTTTTGTAGGTTAAGTTGTATGTGATGAACCTTTTTCTCTATTGTTGGATTATATGTTGATTTGACTTTGTATAAACCCTTTGATCTTTAATTCTATGCAATTGTTTCTTATTCTTAAAGTTTTTTATTTGAGATACTTTGTTAAATTGATTTGGGCATATAGGGAATACAGACCTTTAGCATATGTGTTGGACCTAGGGCAATTGTGATATTTATGCTGGTTAATTAGGAATAGGATACCCTGGGTAATGGCATAGGGAATTAACATTTTGTACATCACCTAATCCTGCTTACGCTGGTGGACTATGGATAAGAAGCTTAGAGTAGTGATTAGTGAGTTATTTTGTGAGGGATCAGTTATAACAGCTTTGTTAATTCGTTGTGGGATTATAGTGATTAGGTCATTCATACAGGGCATCAAACATCAACAATAAAATATTAGGGGATTCAATACACAACCTGACCGCTTTCATTATTCTGTTTTAAAACACTTATTTTGTTTTTCGCTCTGCAATCTAAAACCACCCCCTTATTACTATTTTCTTTACATTGCACAAACACTATCTTATTCGAACACAGTCCCTGTGGATTCTTTCTTTTATTACTTCAATACTATTAGTACACTTGCCTAGAAGTCATCAAGTTTAGGGCATAGTTGCCAGGACTGTTGATTGCAATAGGGCAATGCTTGTGCAACATTTTATTTTTATTGCTTTTGTTTATTTTCTTGTTTATCATAGCGCTACTGAGGTATTTTCTTTTTGTATGTACGCAACTCGGGTGTAGAAACACTTACCATTGCAGAACTAATAGCACAAACTATGGGGGATTATTATAGGCCTACTGACGCATCATAGGTTTCTTTGGGTTTTGTCCTAGCAGGTCATGTAAATTTCAACATCAAATACTCTGAACTTTCGGATTTGCGAGATAAGCAATTTGACAGGAACACAACTAGTGACCCGTGGGAACATCTACCAAGATTCTACAAGACAATGTCGACGTGTTAACCGGAAGGTATTACAAAGGATCAAGTTAAAATGAAATTATTCTGTTTTTCTTTGATTATAATAGCCAAGGATTGACTATTATGTCTTCCAAATGGAGTAATAAGAACCTGGAGAGAATTGGAAGACGGATTTCTTGAAAGATTATTCACTACAACATAATTCACATAAAGAAAAGCTCAAATTATGCATTTTGAATAGCAAGAGACTAAATCTCTCTACGATGCTTGGGAGAGGTTTAAACTATTATTACGTCGGTGTCCAAATCACAACATGAGCAGTATGGAATAGATGCAAATTTTCGTTAAGGGTCAATAAATGTAAGAACGAATGCTTTTAGAAGCATCGGTTGAAGGAATTATCAGAACACTGACCGAACCACAAGTGACGGAGTTAATAAAGAAGATGAGTCTAAATGAATATAGCTTTGCAAACACCAGAGGAATTCAAATTGTGGAAATGAAAAATAAATCTCACTGTAAGCTGACATTAGGAGGATACGAAGAGCTTCGCACAAAGTTGGAAGTGTTAAATCAAAAGTTGAATGGAGCATGGACAACTCTAAAATCTTTAAATGAGGTAGTATTTTTATTGTGTGCTAACTGTGTTGAGGAACATTTTGAAGGTAATTGTATTAAAGAACAACTTATAGGGGAAGTACAAGCTATAACCACGAATTCTCATTAGAAAGCACAACAATCAGATACAGATGCAAGCTCTCGTCGTTGGAAGAAACATTGACCCAATTTATGTTGGTAACTCAAAATGAATTTTTGAGGATTGCTAGATCACAAAACTTGTTAAGAAAAAAACATTAGAAGTCCATGAGAAGAATGAAAAGGCAAATGTCTAACCTGTCACAACATATCACATTATTAATCCAGAAAGAGGAAATTGTGATACAATAGAATTGAGAAATTGCACAATTCTATCAGCCCTCAGTGGAAACACACACAAAAAATTATTGGAAAAGAACAATGATAAGGAGGAGGAGCCAAAATCCACACCAATTTAAGAAGAAGTTTCAAGAGAGAATCCTGAGAAGGGAGAGACACTTGACAAATTCATTGATGAAGATTCACATTTTAGGAGAACAAAAAACCATATCTTAAATGAACTAAAGCCTTTTTTATCGGATTACATCCTACCACCTTGCCCTTTGAATAAAAAGAAAACGAAAAAAGAGATGGAAGTGGGGCAGTTTAAAAATTCCATGGAGATGCTCACGACATTACAAGTGAACATTCCTTTTTGTGATGCTTTGGAATAAATGCATGTATATACTAAATTCACGAAGGAACTTTTGAATGGTAAATGCAAATTGAAGGACGATGAAAATTTAGCTTTAGCAGAGGAATGTAGTGCCATCATTCAACGCAAATTACCACCTAAAATGACAGATCCAGGTAGGTTTACTATTCCTATCTCAATAGGTCCATTAAAAATTGGCAAGGCACTATGCGATTTAGGAGCATGCATAAATTTGAAGTCGTTGTCTATGATGAGGAAACTAAATTGTGGAGATCCAAAACATACAAAAATGACTCTGACTCTAGTCGATCAATCAGTCACTTATCCATATGGAGTTCTAGAATACGTATTAGTAAAGGTTGATGATTTACTATTTCCTGCCGACTTCGTCATATTAGATATGCCAGAAGATGCTGAAACACCATTGTTGTTGGAAAGACATTTTCTTGCAACATGAAGAGAGTTTATTGATGTGGAAAGAGGAGAGTTGATTCTTCGTTTTAATAAATAGTAGCTAATATTTAATGTTTTTGAAGCTATGAAACATGCTCAAGAAGATTTGTAATGCTACCAAATTAATTTAATTGACGAATTGATAGAAAATGTTTTGAACGAAAAAGGCCCATCATCTCAAATAGAAAAAGTTATAGTACAATCTATTGAAGAAAGAATTTTGGACAATGAGCATAAGGAGGTGAACGAGGTAGTACTACAACTACAAGCAGCCCCGAACATCTGAAATATGTTTTTTTAGTCAAGGAAATAGGCACCCTGCAATTATTAGTAGCACTTTGTCAAAAGTCGAAGAAGAGAAATTGCTATGAGTACTCAGGGAAAATAAAGAAGCATTAGGATGGAAAATGTCAAACTTGAAAGGAATTAACATGTCTTACTGTATGCATAAAATCAAGCTTGAGGAAAAATTAAAGCCAATGGTTAAACCTCAACGACGATTAAATCCAACAGTGACATAAGTGGTAAGAAAAAGTAGTCCTTAAATTACTGGAAGCAGGTATGGTTTATCCTATCTTTGATAGTTTGTGGGTAAGCCCAATGCCTGTAGTTCCGAAAAAATGGGGCACCATTGTTATTCTCAATGAGAAAAAGCAATTAATCTTAACCCATACTGTTACAGGATGAAGAACGTGTATTGATTGTCGAAGGTTAAATCTATCCACACGAAAGGATAATTTTCCATTGCCATTTATAGATCAAATGCTTGAAAGACTAGCTAGACAAGACTATTATTGCTTTCTGGATGGATATTCAGTGTACAACCAAATAGCCGTAGATCTCGCAGACAAAGGGAAATTAGCTTTCACATGCCCATTTGGAATTTTTGCATATAGACGGATGCCTTTCAGATTACGTAACTCGCTGATAACATTCCAAAGGCGCATGCTTTATATTTTCTCTGACATGATTAAGAATTTAATAGAGGTATTTATAGATGATTTTTCTTTATTCGGTAAATCGTTTGACAGTTGTCTTAATCGATTGAACAATGTCTTTTAGAGATGTACCGAGACAAACTTAGTGTTAAATTGGGAGAAATGTCATTTTATGGTCACTGAAGTATTGTTCTTGGCCACAAAGTCTCTGCTAAGGGTATAGTGGCCGATCAAGCAAAAATTGAGGTGATAAAAAACTTCCACCTCCGATAAATGTCAAAGGAGTAAGGATTTTTCTAGGTCATGCAGGTTTTTATAGGAGGTTTATTAAACACTTTTCAAAAATTTCAAAACCATTGTGCAACGTGCTGGTCAAAGAAAATGAATTTAACTTTGATAAAAAGTGTTTACACTATTTTTCTATATTAAATCATAAATTAATAATCACTCCTATGTTGTTGGCGCAGTAATTGGCCAAAGGCACAAATTTTTTTTCCATGCGATTTACTATGCCAGCAAAGTTTTAAATGAAAATCAAGTAAATTACACCACAATTGAAAAAGAATTGCTAGCCATAGTATTTGCTTTGGAAAAATTCCGTCCTTATTTAATTGGTTCCAAAGTTATTATTTACAAATCATGCAGCTTTGAAGTATCTATTCAACAAAAGTGACTCCAAACCAAGATTGTTGCGATGGGTGTTGCTATTGCAAGAATTTGATCTTGAGATTAAGAAGAAATAAGAAGTAGAGAATGTGGTGGTAGATCACATTTTAAGATTAGAAAATGATGAGGTGACCGAAAATAAGCATAACATAACAGAGCCATTTCCGGATGAGCAGTTAATGGAGATTAGTGAAAGACTTTGGTTTGCGGATATGGCAAATTATAAAGCGACAAATGTTGTACCAGAAGAGTATACATGGAAGCAAAGAAAGCGCTTATATAAATAAGCAAATTTTTATCTTTGAGATAACCCATACCTATTTTAAAGAACTGATGGTTTACTTCGCATGTGTGTTACAGGTAAGGAAGTTGACAACATTATGTGGCACTATCATAGTTCAACATATGGAGGACACCATAGTGGTGAGAGAAGAGCGACAAAAATACTACAAAGTGGGTTTTTGTGGCCTACCTTATTTAATGACTATAAGTTATGTGTGTCTACATGTCCTGAATGCAATAAGGCTAGTAACATCTCAAAATGAGAAGAGATGCCTTTAAACATTATACTTGAGGTAGAACCATTTGATCGTTGGGGAATTGATTTCATGGGTCCATTTGTTTAATCAAATATGTATCTTTATATTCCTGTGTGTGTTGATTATGTTACCAAATAGGTGGAAGCAATTGCTTGCAGTGCTAATGACTCCCAAATTGTTACTAATTTTTTGAAAAATAGTATTTTTCCAGGTTTGGTGTACTCAGAGTCTTGATCAGTGATGTGAGACATACTTCTGCAACAAGTAATTGGAAAAACTGTTAGAAAAATATAATGTTAAACATAAAGTGTCAACACCATATCACCCCCACACCTGCGGTCAAGTTGAAGTCTCAAATAGGCAATTGAAGCAAATTATGGAGAAGACGACAATAGCATTAAGAAAAGATTGGTCAACCAAATTGGATGAGGCCCTATGGGTATACAGAACAATTTTCAAGACACATTTAGGCTTCTCTCTGTATCAACTTGTGTATGGAAAAACATGTCATCTACATGTTGAATTGGAAGATAAGGCATATTGAGCAGTAAAATTTATAAATTTCGATGAGACCTTGTCGCATCTGCGAAAATCAACCGGCGAAAAAGACAGAAGAGTTGCCACCGAACGTTATTTATCCTGACGCAGGGAAAGGAAACGATCGAAGAAAACCCTAACAAAGGGAAAGGAATGGTCATCGCAACCATATCCTGGGTTCGGGAGTCGGTTACGCGAGAGGAAGGTATTAGCACCCCCCTCGTGTCCATCGTACTCGATGGGATCAACGCTTGTTATCGATCAAAGGGTCTAGGTATCCGAAGCTCAACTGCTAAACAGAAAGAAAAAGAACGGGAAACGGAGAAACGAGGGAGAAAAGAAAAAGGTGACTCGATAAGACATCGACGTCCTAGGCCTACGTATTCCCTCGGAAGCGGGAAAGTCAGAGTCAACGTAGTTCGGAGGACTACGGGTTTATGGGGAAAGGTTGTTCGCCAAGACATCGCCGTCTTGTGCCTACGTATCCTCAGTCGGATAGGAGAGAGGAAGTTAGAGCAGTCGTAGTTCGACTTACGGTCCAGTTTTGTGTTTTTTAGTGGAAGACGCCAATATTCGAGTTACAGCAGTTTAGGTGTTGTCGCTCATTGTATGGAGTCTTACGCGTTTACCTGTTTGCGGTAGAATGGAAATGACGTATCCTTTACGAATGGAGTGAGGGGGATGAGAAGATAATCCCGAAGGAAGACGAATGTTTGTTTTTGTTTTTTAGAAGAAAGTGTTTTAATTGATTGTGTTTGTGGTATGTTTCGTGCTAAAGACTATGACGTAGGAGCAAATACTTTACAAGGTTGCTCCCAACAGAACATTTGCAAAGCATCCTAGAAGAGTGAAGGAGACCTCCACTAATTATTTCCCATGTGCTTAAGGCTCATGACGCACTCCGCATACGATAGTTATAAAGTGTTTTTTAGCTTTTCTTTTGAGATGAGAGAAGAGAAATGACTCAAATTTGAAAGAAAACACTAAGGGAGACTAGATCCTAATGTTATCATACAATAGTGGCCCTATAGTTAAGGTTAAGAGGGGGGACTAACCTACTTGTTATCATACATGGATTTCTAGCCTAATGTCTCTCCTACCTCCAACTTAATCAGAAATTAAGTGGAGCTAGGAATCCTAAGGGATCATGTGAATCAACACAAGTAAATATTATTCTAAACAATCACAAAAGAGAGAAGTGAATAATAAGTGAGAGGAAAAGGAATCATGTAAGTGTAAAATAGCATTCAAAGGATCATAAGCAACTTACCATCTCCATGCCAAGCTCAACTAATGAATATTTGAAAGCAAAGTATGCAAACAAGCAATTATGATTATGCTAGAGTCCTAAGACTCTACTATGATGAACATCCAACAACAACCAAAGTTAGAAGTGTCCTAAAGGTATGAGATCCTTCTAGGGGCAGTATCTAAACACCTCAAATCCTATCCAAGCTAATGGTGAGTAAGTAAGTGTGAAAGGCATTCATGAAAGCTTAAGGTCAGAATTGAATCATGTTAGTAAATGTGTAAACATGTCAAGTTATCACTCATGTCATCATGGTAAACCAATATCCAAAGACAAGACAAATAATTGTCAAACTAGCATCCACACAATTCCACAAAATCATGTCAAATGGCGAGCAAAGAAAGTGAATCCAAATCATGTTAAATGTGTACCTAAGTACAAGAGGCAGTGGTAAATGACATATAAATGATGTTTGAAATCTCAATAAATCATCATTGGATTCACACCAATTAGCATTCAAGAAGTCAGGTAACTCTAAGCAAAGAAAGTACCTAAGACATGTTTCAAGTGTTCATGAATCAAACCATGATTAAGCAACCACTAAGTTGGTATATGAAGACCAAGGTCAGAATTTACATAACTTGTATAAATGCTTGAAATCAATGTTGAGATGTCACATAAGTTTGCAACAAATATCCTCTCCAAATTCCATTCAAGTTAGGCAAACAAATCACCTAAATATTCTCCTATAAGCATGTAACTTATCATACAAGTAAAAGGAATGAAATAGCATGGCAATGTAAGGTCAAAGCATCTAAGTCAGAAGTGTCATACCCCAAATTTTGACCACTAAGACTTCCCATCATTGTGCAAATCATCATCACAATATAGATGTATCTACATGCTTCATCAGTCACCCCAAAGATGGGTGAGCATTCACTATAAACAAGAATTAGGGTTTCAAGCCCTCTCTGAGCACTTAGACAAAGGATAAATCAAGGAATGACATGATCTTCAACTTGTCTAACCTCTCAAACATCCATAAAGAATCAAGAGGACTCCCACATCAAGGATTAAGCACAAGGTTGCAATATTCCAAGTGGATCAAGCCTCAAGACCGCCAGTGTCACCAAATTAGGGTTTTGGTCGACTGAGGCCTCCAGATGGGAATTTTCATCCGGGCATGAGCCAATGCTTCAAAGAATAACCTAAGATACTCCATGGGACCTCATGGACCCAATCACCAAGTCAATTTAGCCTCAGGGGATGCATTTACCAAAAATCAGGAATTAGGGCTTCTTGACCAAATTCACCCCTAAGTTGACTTTTGGGACAAAACATGAGCCAAGACCTCAAGACATGATTTAAGGGTCTCTAATACACCATATTGATCCATTTACAACAATGGATTGATCCAAGAAGCTTGATCTACAAGTTTCATTTTCATCTAGACCACAATTAGGGTTTTGGGGAAAAAGTCAACTGTACCTTTGACTTTTGACTAAGACATGCTCCCAAACCTTGGGACATGATTCAATACACCCTATATCACCTATTAAGTCCATACATTAGGTTTGATCTAGGTCAAAGACTTGATTTCACAAAGGATCGCGCAGTTTAAAATTCATCTGATAAAAAGTCAACTGTACAAAAAGTCAAAGTTTGACTTTTTGATTTTTTGGTTAACCAAGGTTCCTTAACCCTAAAACAATGTTAATGTGTGATTTGAATCATCATTCATCAAGAAAAACCAAAGAAAATTGGTTAACTTGTAAAAGGGGTAACCATAAAAAACTTCGAATTTTTCTAAGTTATGGAACAAAGTGGTTAGGGTACCAACTTCCAAGGATCATAACTTGAGATCCAAGCAACCATTTTGGATGATCCAAAGATGGATTTGTAGCTCTCATGGCATACTTTAAAAGTGTCAACTATATCTCATTCCAATTCCTCATGGATTTTTAGTTATGGAGTGATCAAAATGGCTGAAAACATGAAATGTCACTTTTTCCAACACTTAGTGAAATTTTCACTAAGTCAGAATCTGTCTTGCCTTTTTTCAAAATGTAGGGGAATTTTTCACTTGGATCCAAAAAGTTTCAAGACAAACTATAATCACACATGTGTTGTATCATATGAGAGCTTTCCAAAATGACCAAGAACTCCATCAAACTCCACTTGAGCTAGGAGTTATGACAGCTGCAACATGCCTTGCTGCAAACTGTCTTGATAAGGCAGATTTATGCACAAGAGCTCGATTTGTCCAAATTGTGCAATAACAAGCATGGTTATCCATCTGCACACCTCAAGGGGGAACAACCAAGGGACAAACACTGATTCATCAGCCTCCAAAGTCCCAAAATCTACAAGTAGCATGCCAAACCTAAAAAGGCTAAAGATGCTTCAAGACTCCAATTTTGTTTTGGAACATTTAATAAATGCTTAGAGGTGGCATGTATCAGAGCAAGAATGAACACTTCAATCAAGCCTTATCCTTGAATCAAAGAACCAATAGGCCTGTGATCTAATCTCAAGTCAATGGCTAGAGGAGACTTGAGATTCCCTTTGATCAAAATTGGTCACAGACCTGTACTAGTTGTCATTCCCTATTCCTTGCGAAACAAACTTGCTCTACTATAAATAGAGCTCAATTGTGATCAGTTTGAGTACACCAAAGCAACCAAACTGATGTTTTCCTCAAAATCTCCATTTTCACTCCAAATTTGCCTTCTAAACCAAGTCAATATCGGTTTTTGAGTTTGAGAGCAATTCCAACCAAACCAATGGTTTAAACACCTCACATATAACATATAGAAGTGATCAAACTCTCACATAACATCTGGAACATCAGGATCACAAAATCACCAGCGATCTGCACAAGCTTTTGACACATTTGCAATTGAGGTGCCAAATCAAGTTCCAGCTCAATTCAATTAATTCCAAGCATTCAGACACACTCCATAGCACCTAGGGAAGCTGTCCATATCATTGGAACCAAGTTGTAACATCTCCAACCTAGAACTCGATCACCAGCTGCAAGAGGTAAGCCTCAACTTGGTCATCTCATGATTCATGTATATTTCCTCGCACAATAATTTTGTCATATGTTCATAATCATGTATGGAGTGTTTCCCCTCAATTAATTGCTTTATTTGGGTCGTGTATCAAATTTCTGAGCCTTCATGCAGAAATTAGGGTTCTTGAGGTTTCTCTTTGATTTCTTATTCCATGCTTAAAATAAATGAAATTAAAGACCATAGACATGATCGTGAGGAGAAAACGAGCAGATTGATGTGTGGATTGTATGATTTCATCAAGTATTCAGTGAGATTGATGAGAAAATACAAATCTGGGCAAATCAGAACACGCACGTGTTCTTGGTGTGTTCTTGGCGCCTTTTTTGAAAATTCAAATATTTGAATTTTGTGATTTTATTTAATTGATTCAAAAATTAATTTCTCTCTTAATTTTAATGATTTTGAGTTGATTCTTTTTTTAATAATTCACAAAAATGTTAAAATATTTTATTTTACAAAAATTTCCCAAAAATATTATTTATTTCATATACTTGATATTTTTGCAAAGAATCAATTTTTATTTGTTTTTTAACATTTAAAATATTTTTTCCTTCTTGGTTTTCCAAACTTAAATGATTTTCAATCATTTTGTGGATAAAAACATGATTTTTGAAACATTGATCCAAGATCATCACCATTTTTCACATATTTTCAATGATTTTTATTAATTTTTAATCAAAATTAATTCCATGTTAAACAAAATTAGGGTTTTGAGTGATTTCACCCTAACATCTCTTTTTCAAAACTCCTTGGGCCTCTACTAGAGTGTAAGACCTAATCCTTTGTACATAAATAATGTTGGGCCTCAGTCATTGTATAAGTCCCTCTGTACTTTTCGAAACCTCGGCGCGATCGTCGCCTTTTTTTACGAAATAACCTGGGCCTACCCTCGTGTTGTAAGTCCCATTTCTTTTCATTTAAAATCATCCTTGGGTCTCTAATAGAGTGTAAGACTCATTCCTTGTAAATAAGATACCTTGTTGGGCCTCATACATTGTATAAGTCCCTCTGTACATTTTCAAATGTTCGACGCGATCGTCGTCTTTTTAAACAATAAACCTTGGGCATCTCTTTGATTTGTAAGCCCCACCAATTGTACAAAAAACAAATCTTTGGGCCTATACTATATTATAAGACCCAATCCCTTTTTAACCAAAACCTTTGGGCCTCAGACGTTGTATAAGTCTCAGTACAATCTTTTCAAAATAATTTCCCTTTTGATTTAGATTTCAGTATACAGTTGTTATCAAAACTTTCTTTAACTTCTTTGAACAACTAACAATACAACATGGAAGCTTGCTCGCCTGTAAGTTTTATCTGCTTTCATTTACTTGCTTTAATATATATAATTGTATTGTAGGAAGCTACGCATGGTTAGTCTTCTTTCATTCTTTTAAATACATGTCAAATATATATAACTGTATTGTGAGAAGCTGTGCATGGTTAGTCTTCTTTCATACCCTTTTAAATACTTGTCATATATCAATTGTATATATACTAGTATAGTTATTTAGAGTTTTCCCCGGCAACTAGGTCTAGAACTAGGTAAAGCCATGTTGGTCACTCTTTAAATACAGTCAAAACTAGATCCCTATAGGATTTCCAGATACAGTCTTGCCTTCTCTTGGGCTTAAACAATATGGAACAAAGAGAAAGGCAGTATTCCTCGTGAACCTTTTCTCAGACTGTCACCCCTAGAAATTGTCAAAGAAATTCTACTCTCCGGAGTTGATCTATTCTCGGTGAATAGCATCTCTTAAGTTTCTTCAAACCTCTGAACTTTCACTAAATTATCTATTCTCGGTGAATATCATTTCTTCAACTTTTCTTGGTTTGGGACCCATGGGCTTCCTAAAAGCATCCCCGCCTCCTCTTGGGCTTTGTACAAGGACCCGTCGGCTTCTTAAAAGTTCTCATGCCTTCTCTTGGGCTTCATATAAGGACCCTCACGACCTCTTAAAGGTATAGGACATAACTTAGTCATCCGTCGTTAGAGTTGTCTTTCTAAAAGGAGTCACAAAAGCCCTCAGACCAATTTTAGGGTTGATACTCATCCCTTTGTCATACCCCAAATTTGCCCTACCTGTGTATCTTTCCTCTGTACATCCACCCACTAACTATCATTCAGAAAAATCCAAAAAAATATGTTGTCTTCAACTTCATCCCTCTTTTATTTTTATCCATTTTCAGTTTAAGTCATATATGTATTTTAACCTTTTTTATCCTTTATCCATTTCCAATTTTAAAATCCATTTTTATTAATTTTCATAATATCCATTTGTTAACCAATTCCAATATCCATTTCATTGGTCTCTGATATTCTGATTGTTTGCATATCCTTTTCATTGGTCTCTGTTTTCGCATTTTAGTAAACATATCAATAATCATTCATTTTTTTGTTAGAATTTAATTTGTTTTATTTCTTTTTTTTCACTAACTATTTTCAATTATCTTTTTTATTATTTTTAGTTTTATTATTATTATTTATTTTTTATTATTGTTATTAATTTTATTATTATTAGTTTTATTATCTTTATTAGTTTTATTATTACTAAGCTTTATTATTATTATTGTTATTATTATTACTTTTATTTTGTTTATCTTCATGGTAAGTGGGGACCACTCAATCATTCTAACACTTCACATGGATTGCCAACTTGGATTTATCAATGACCAAAAATCATTCTCACACTTCACTCATCAATGGCCAAGAATCATTCTCATAAAGTCACATGGATTGCCACATCAACACTCCCACTTTATTCACACTATAAATAAGATATCTCTTTCTCTCATTTGACACACCAGATTCACCCCACACAAAGGCTGAATACTCTATTAATTTTCTCCCTCAATTATTCTTGCAAATTTTCTGGAGAGAAGGCTCGTCTTCATTTTTCCATAACTCGTGCCATTGA
The DNA here is from genome assembly GCA_022829125.1 of Lathyrus tuberosus. Taxonomy (NCBI): domain Eukaryota; kingdom Viridiplantae; phylum Streptophyta; class Magnoliopsida; order Fabales; family Fabaceae; genus Lathyrus; species Lathyrus tuberosus. The sequence continues at coordinate 141,914 of JALAZF010000920.1, read as the reverse complement.
AGAGGCAGTAGACCGTCTCCACTAGGTAACATTCACCTCTTTTATTTCTCCGTTTTCAAAGTACCATGATCATTTATCTATGCTATTATCAAGTTCATTAGCATGTTAATATTTTTCTGGAAAAGTATTGTAATATCCTATAATTTTTGTTTGGTTTTATTATGAATGATGTTTAAAAGATAAGATAAAAATTCAAAAAGACAAAAAACATGCTTCATCACCCCCCTTTTATTATTTCATACTATTTTTATTTTATTTTCCATTTATTTCTTAATTTTGTTTCTCTAGTTTTTATTTTAAGAGCACTTTGAATTTTTAGTTTCAATTTATCATGTTATTTCTTGAATTCATAACTTTTTCTTTCGAATTTTGTTTTGATTTTTATTTTTCGCTTACGATCTTTATTTCGATTTTTAGGGCCAATGATATTACAAAATCATGACTTAGTTGATTTATGCAAAATGACTAAAAAGTCTTGATATGTATGAGGCTCATTTCTTTATTTTTGTTGGTCAATGAAAACCAAATATCAAGGATTTATCGATTTTCGATTTTAAATCTTGATAAAGGTGAGACCTTTATTCTTTTTCTTGACATTTTTGATTTTATTCCTATTATTTTTATTTCATTTTTATTCATTTTTGGGTCAATGAAAATCAAATACTAAAGTTTATCGATTTTTCGATTTAAAACCTTAGTAAAAATGAGACTTTTCTTAGTTTTCTGATTTTTATTTCGATTTATATTCTTTTATTTTCACTTTTGGTCAATGAAAGTCAAAAAATCGTTGATTATCGATTTCTCGATTAAATTACGATTAAGACGAGACCAATTTTATTCTATGTCAATATTATATCTTGTCAATATTATCTTCATTTTTATTTGTTCATATTCTTATCATATCGTCCATACCATATTCATATTTATCTAACCATTTTCTTTGTTCACTTTTAATAAAAAACACTAACAATTATCGAAACCTAAAAAACTAATTGATGGACTGTTGGTTACGATTATTTGCTTGGCGACTCTTGCTCAAGGTTTAGTTTAGGACACTTCGCACACACACGGCTTTCTCTTGGGCTACCTTACAATGAGACCCTTTATTTCATGTCATCCCTTGTAATTTACATGTACCTCTTCCCCATTCCGATGTACGCATTTAATTTTCTTTTGATTGTGGTTTGTTTACTAGGAGCACCCTGTCGCTCCCGAAAGATTCGCATCCAACGGTACAAACGCGAGAGTGGCGCAAAAGAACACAGAGTCGCCAGCAAAGTGTATTTATCCCAAGAAAGGGAAAGGAAACACTGCATAAACCTGAATAAAGGAAGGAAAGAGCATGGTCACACGACCAAGAGAATGGGTACGGGAGTCGGTTACGCGAAGGGAAGGTGTTAGCACCCAACACGTCCATCGTACTCGATGGGATCCACGCTTGTTGTCTGCATCAAAGGGTGTCGTCATCTGGAACTCTACTGCTACTGGACCGGAGAAGAAACGAGAGCGGAAAGAACGGAGAGACGAAGAAGAAAAGAAGAAAAGAAGTGACTCGATAGGACATCGCTCGTCCTACGCCTACTTATTCCCTCAGTGCAATGGGAAAGTCAGAGTCAACGTAGTTCGGACGGGAACTAAGGGGGGAGGTTGCTCGCCAAGACAATCGCTGTCTTGTGCCTACGTATCCTCAATCGAACGAGAGAGAGGAAATCAGAGCAGTCGTAGTTCGACCTACGGGTCAAAAAGGGACAAAGAGGTGAAAAAGAAAGGTTGTGAAAGAAATGTGCTCGGAAGGGTCTCAATCGCAAGGGTGCGAGAGAAGGGTCTCAATTGCAAGGGTGCGAGAGAAGAGTGATCGCCAAGGATAGGGATCCTCGTGCCTACGTATCCTCAGTCGGACGAGAGAGAGGAAATCAGAGCGTCCGTAGTTCGTGGGAACGACCACGAAACAAGGGGAGGAAATTGGTGAAAAAAGAAGAAGGTAGCCCGTCAAGATCTACGCAATCTTGTGCCTACGTATCTTTACTCGGACGAGAATAAAGAATCAGGGCAGTCGTAGTTCGTGGGAACGACCACGAAACAAGGGGAGGAAATTGGTGAAAAAAGGAGAAGGTAGCCCGCCAAGATCTACGCAATCTTGTGCCTACGTATCTTTACTCGGACGAGAATAAACAATCAGGGCAGTCGTAGTTCGTGGGAACGACCACGAAACAAGGGGAGGAAATTGGTGAAAAAAGAAGAAGGTAGCCCGCCAAGATCTACGCAATCTTGTGCCTACGAGTACAGTCGTAGTTCGTGGGAACGACCACGAAACAAAGGGAAAACGGGACCAGTCTCGATCGCACGGGTGCGAGAGAAAAGAGTCAGGACTCGCAGAAAGTCTAAGGGTAAACTGAATCCTACAAGTTATCATGCAAAATGGCCCTAAGGTCGAGGATCAAGAGGGGAGTCTACCTAATGTTATCATGCTTGGATTGAGAGCCTAATGTCTATCCTACTCTGAGCTTAATCAGAAATTAAGTCGGACTAGGAGCCTTAAGGGAGCATGTGAAATCAACAAGTAAACACAAAGCATCGCAATCACAAGAGTAAGTCAAGCAAGAGGAAAGTCAAGTACAAAGAGAAAATCAGAAATTAATCAAGAATCAGAATTATCAATTAATCAGGAATAGGCAATTAAAATCAAAATCAAGAATACCCAATATAAAATCAAGATTAAAAGTTAGTCACCAATTAGCCTAAAGGTTAAAAAAATCTAAACCTAAGGTTAATTAAAACAAAGTTAACTTCTAATTAAAATCTATTTCTAAAATTAATCTAATTAACAGAAAATTTAATTCTAAAATTATAAACTAAGAATTAAAAACCTAATATTAAAATCTAGGATTAAAAGTTGATTATCTTATTGAAAATTAATACTAAAATCCAAAGTTATTAAAAAAATCTAGTTCTAAAAATTATAAACTAAAACTATTTAAAATAATCAAGATTAATGAAAACTAATTAAAACAAATACTCAAATTAAAATCCTAATCTCTAATTAAAATCAAATTATAAACTAATTCTGAAAGTTATTATCTAGTTATCCTAAAACAATTAATCAAAAACCAAAATATAAAATATAAAGAAAACTAAACATTTAAAAAAGGGTGCAGCGAATGAACTCTGGTGGGTGAGAAGCAAAACAGGCGCATGGGCTATAGAATGCTCAGGCCCAATGATTTCATATGCAGCCAAAGGGGGTTCGCTTGTGAAACAAAGGGTGTGAAAACCAAAAAAACAATGTGGCATTGAAGCCCAACCCAATATGCCAAAACCTAAAATACTCCTAACACTCTCAGCATCACCTTCTTTCTCTCAATATCATAAACCCTCGCCGTCTCTCCTTCCAAATCGTCGGCGAGAAAAACTCAACGCTCCGTCCTCCGTCGTCTTCCTCCATCATCGCCTCCATTTACCTCTCTACTCCAGCCGCTCGACCTTCTTCTCCATCTCAGGCGAACCGCCGCCGACCAACAACCTCCCTCCGTCTGAAACCGATCTTCTTCACTTCTTCCCGACGTCGTTCGTAACACCAGCTTATCATCACCTCCAGACCTTCATCGTCCTCTCCTTTCTCATCCATCGCCACGCATCGCCATTCCAACCACCTCTCCTTCGTCTCCGACCTTGGCTTCATCCTGGTTTCTCCGTCTCAGAATCGCCGTCGTCAACCTTCTCACTCTCAACTCAGTCGAAAATCTCACAAAACAAGACTCAACACCAAACCAGAAAATTAAATCAAAGGATTCAAAGATTCAGTTCATTTTAGGCTATGCTGAGATTCGCAAGGAAATCGAGAGAACAGAACCTGACCAGTAGCTCGAAGGTGATAAGCTTCAGAAAACCAGAGAGGAGATTCCTACCAGGTAGTATATGCTCGATCTCAATGAACTTCTTCTCCTGCTATTTACTCTTGCTCGATCTGCTCTGCACACTTCTTCTTTTGAATTGAATTCTCGCACGTTGGATGATGTTCTTGCTGAATCTGAGACCTCTTCTTCTACCTCTTTTTGTGTGTTGTGAATCAATGGTGATGTTGCTGCGTGATGAACTGCAATAGTGATGAAGAAGGTTACAAAATCTGAATTAGTATTGTGGTTGAATCTGCAGGTTTTTTATGGAAATTTGAAGATGGCCTTTGGAAAATGAAGATAGCGTGAGAAATGATATTGAAGATGGTGAGAGATTCTTGCTTGTGCTGGCTGCGATTTGTTTTGTGATGGTAATGAGGTGAACTTGTCAGTTATCAATGGATCGGTGAAGGCGAGCTCTTGGATTGAAGGTGAAGTGAGCAAAGAGAGGATAACTTTGAAGAATGAAGGAGGAAACGGATCGTGAATTCTGAGTTTTGCGGTAGTGGAGCGTGAGCATCTTTATACTGAGTTTTAGGAGGGGTAGTTTTGGAAGATGAGCTGAAATTCTGTTATCAGAAAAAAATGTGAAATGTAGTGGAATGTTGTGTGATCACGAGTCGTACGCTGCTGTGTAAAGGTCACGCGTTTTTGTCACTGCGCTTGGCTTTTTTCCATTTTTCTGTTATGATATTTTGAAATTGTCACCACTTTTCACTGCTTTTGTAATTCTCTCTTTGTCTCATGTGCTGAGGTGTATTAATGGATTATGGAGTTGATTTGTAAAATTTGTTCGGATGAAATTGTTTTGTGGGGTCTGCACTTTGAGTATGAAAAAGGCATATGACTTGAATAATGGATATTGAATGACTGGGAAATTTGGATCTTGTAATTGGATTAATTGGACTTGGTTTTCATGGATATAAATGGATTATAGAAATGGATATTAACAATTGGATAATGAATAATGGGTATTGAAATGAAATGGATATGAATTAAAATGGATATTAAATGAAATGGATATGAACTAAAAAGAGTGGTTTTGGACATGTGAATGGATATTTGGAAATGTGGATATGATAAAATGGATTTAGAAAGCAAAAATGGTTTATGAATAAAAGAAAAAGGTAAGTGGATAAAAAAAATGAAAATGGTTGATGGATTAAAAACAATGAGTTTGGATATGGATACGGATAAAAAGTGGATAACCAACTAAATTCAAAACCAATCACCAACTTTCCACAAGCCTCTGACAAAATAGTCACAGCTACCACTGAACAATCTGGCCACTCACATGATCCACTAAAGAATCTCAACCGATAACCAATCCACAAGCTCAACTTTGAACAATAACTCCAATTCTCCCTAGTATGCTGATAAATCTGGAAGAAGATGATTTGAACTCTGAATAGGAAAATACTGATAATAAGAAAATCATTCGATCCCATGTCTTAAAAGACCAATGCAAATGAAAAATGCAGTTATGACCTAAAGATGCAAAATGAGAAAGAAACATAAGCCGGAAAAAGGTAGGGCAAATTTTGGGGTGCTACAGCTGCCCCTATTCAATCGACTTGAACCTGAAAGGATGAAAGCAACGGCTTTCAGACATTCAAGGTAGAAGGTGATTGAATACAAAAAGAACCCGAAAGTTTGTAATCCGTGCCAAGGAGAGACGACTCCCCTGGGGGACAAGTAATAAACATTGCACCATCACAACACGTACGAGTGTTGGAAACTAATACAGACGATGTATTGAAATGTCTTGAAATAAACACGGACGAGTGTTAGCTACGCTGGGGATAAAGTGAAACAAACTCTCCCAGGTTATGTCATCTCTGCAGATAAGAGAACTGACAAAGGAATCTCGAAATATGCCATCCCTGCTGATAAAGGGAACTGGCGAAGAAAATCTTCAAAAGATTGCTATCTCTGCTGATAAAGAGAACTAGCAAAATAAATGTCATCCCTGCTGATAAAGGGAACTGACGAAGAAATTTCTCCAAGATAATAACTTCACTGGGGATGAGAGAAATCCAAACAGATAAATCTGCGGGGAAGACAGCTCAACATCGTCGAGAAATTGACGAAGATAACACATTGTCATAAGGATAACAGGAAGAAGATGGAACCCAAGAAACACCTCGTCAAAGGGTTGACGGAAAGAAAACCTAACCGAAGAGAACGTATTGTCATAGGGATGACAGGAAAAGATGAAACCCATAGAAAGAAAAGTGAACCCCAGAACCACACCGATTATTTATCCAAAGAACCACATTGTCATAGGGATGACAGAAAGAAGACGAAAACCCGACCGAAGATACACATTGTCATAGGGATGACAGAAAGAAGATGAACCCCAAGAATCACCTTGTCATAGGGATGACAGAAAGAAAATTCCACCGTAGGAACACATTGTCAAAGGGGTTTGACGGAAACAGGATGAAACCCAAGAAACACATTATCATAGGGATGATAGAAAGAAAATGAAAATTCCACTGTAGGGATACATCGTCATGGGGATGACGGAAAGAGGATGAAACCCAAGAAACACCTCGTCAAAAGGTTGACGGGAAGAAACTGAACATATCCGAAAGTACGAAACCTGAGCTCGGAACACATCGTCAAAGGGTTGACGGGAAGAAGATGTCTGCTGAGGAATGGTTCAACATTCTCTCTGGAGATAGGTCACTGTCCTGACTGAAATATGATTCGGGCTTCTGTACGAGGTACCAAATCTGGCTTATGCTTCGCATGCATATGTTTGAATTTTGCCGTAATGCTCCATACGAAATGGAATGCTACGCGTTTGGAGGATGAAATGCAAAATGCTTACTATATGCAAAAGAGACCCCTCCAGCAAAATAAATGCCGAAGAGAAGAGGCCAAACTCCGCTGGGGATGACGAGCTGAACTGTCTCCGAGGTTACGAACCCTGCCGAGGAAGTCACACTGAACAGCCTTCCTGATATAACCTCTGCTGAAGATGGAACCCGAAGAGAACTCTCACTCCACTAGGGATCAAGAATAGACCTTGAAGATGAACCCCAAAGATCTATTACGGAAGAGGTGTCAATAACCATTGGGCTCTGAATCTGGTGGGGACGTCAACCGCTGTTGACCAAGCCATTGAAATGACTAGCACCAAACTCTGCTTGAGGAATGAAGTCAATAACACCGAACCTGCCGATGAATATCATTGAACTTAGCCTGTAGACGGGGAAACCCTCTTAACCTGCTGGGGAGTACCAGCCACCACCAAGTAATCTGCTTGGGGAACGATGTTTGACGACATCCACTCTGTTAGGGGACAACATTGAGCTTACTCCTTTGCTGGAGACTTACTTTCTACCCTTACTCTGTTGGGGAGAGAAACTCTACTGGGGACGTCACGCGTCAACCATCAACATGAACCCTGCAGATGTGATATGACCAAAAGATGCCCTGATACAGCATAGCCCATAAAGGAACCTGTCTTTAGGATGTATCATGAAGATCTGACATATCTTGCCCCATGACTTTGATTAACCGTTCTCCAAAGAGAATAACCTTTTGCTTTAGGGGTGGCCTGCCCCAGCCTTGAAGTGATTTTGCCCTTGACTGGCTGACCTGTGAAGGAGTACCTCTGACTAACTGACCTTCGAGAGATTTGTCGAATCTCGACCTGATTGCCCCAGATTAGCTGAATCTTTGAATGAATTGCCCTTTTGAAATGACTTGCCCCTGCTCAACGGAGTACTTAGGCATTCTGCACTTACATTGATCAATCCTTCCATTGCAGAAACTTTCCTGAGTCAAGTACTTACTCGCAAGTAAAACACTTCGTTTTGAAAATGACAATTTTAATGCAATGCATATGACAGTTTTGAAATCCAAGTCTGTTCACTGGAAAAAAAGTTGTGACATATAGTGAATGAATCACCAATCAAAGTGTCACTGATACCAACATGAATGGTAAGAAGATCCTTTTAGGAGTCAGGTTCGACGCGATCTTTACCGGAGTATGCTTTCGAAACAACCTTGCTTCAATTAGGTCTTTTAAAGGTTGTAACATGGCCTGGTTCACGGTTCGAGAAAGAAAGGATATAAGGCTCAAAGTTTGTTTTAACCCACCCAATCTCCTTATTGTTCTCCGGTCCTACGTTCAGCTAACTTGACATAAGCGCTCACCTTTCGCAAAGGTTAACGAACGGTATGAGGATAGAAGGAACCCACACGATTTTCGGAGTGACAGCCACCCCTTTTGCCTTTGGTGTTTGTAAACACACGACTTGTTCCTTGAGGATTTTTCTTTTTCCATTTTTTTCGCTTTTTATTCTTTTGGTTTTCCCTAAGTTTGCCTGGACGAATTCTTTTGATTTTTTCGATTTTGAAGTCCAGCGGGATGCCCTAACTTTTGCCTAAGTCATTTGTCTTCAAGTTTCGACTTAACGGGCTTTCTTTCTTTTGATTCTTTTTCTCCTTTTTTCTTTTTTTTTGAACAAATCGTGTGACACTGGCTTGTCTGACTTGTTTGCAAGGGCTGTGACTGCCTCACTATTCGGTTGGTGAGGGATAACCGTTGTGGTTTGATCCTCGAATGGGACACTCCTTATGAAATTTGAACGCTCGGTCAAATTAACTGACACCTACCCTGCCCCAGGTTAAGATTGAGGGTTTTTTCGTTTTCAGGAAGAAACTCCTACTTCTAGGCTCAAAGGGGTTGACAAGGGATTATCTTCCTTATATCTCCGGTGTTTAGGGATTTGAAACAATGTCTGTACATCATCAGCAAGGTTTTGTCCCAAAAGCATACCATCAGAAGTTCTGCGTCTTTGAATTTCATCATCCTCCCTCAGATCCTGCTTAAACAAGGGTTAGATATCAATAAAGAAAATATGAGTGAACACAGATGGATTTAATCAAAACATGCATATTCATTTCATTATCATTATCAACTGAAAACAGACGATTTTTACAAATGAGTTTGCACTTTAACAGAAAAGAAACTACAAATGCAAAGAAATGTAGGCACAAGATCGCGATGATCTTGGCGAGCACACTACCATCTTTTTCCGTCAAACCCCGTAGTCGAACTACGATTGCTCTGATTCCTCATTCTCGTCCAAATGAGCATACGTAGGCCCGAGATCGCGATGATCTTGCCGAGCACCCTATCCTTAAACCACCCATTACCCCTTAGTATCCTTTCCTTTTATCTTTACCTTTCCGCATTTATTTTAGAGAAGAAAATAGATAAACTTAGCTAACGAGTATCGCGATTCGAATCAAGAGGTTCCCGTTGAGTACAACGGACGTGAGGGGGTGCGCGTACCTTCCCCTCACGTAACCGACTCCCGAACCCAGAATGTGGTTGCGACGACCATGTTCTTATCTCCTCCCTTAAAGGTTTTCTCGATATTTTCCTTTCCCTCTTTTGGGATAAATAAAGTTCGGTGGCGACTCTGTCGAACCGTTTTCCGCGCCTTTCGCGCGAGGGTCGTATTTTCGATGAATTTTCGAGGTGCGACACCCTTAAATGAGTCGGCCTCCTCTTTGGCGTTATACAAAGATAGACTTTTCCAATAGACTTAGACAGTCTAAATCTCCTTTAGTCTCAAAGACATTCTCAAGTACCCTGAAAATATAGGAGAAACCCCAGATTCTATATTACTCTCCAGCAGAGCTAAAACTTGTGGGTTCTAAAATCCAGTCTCTCTCCTAAAATCCCTAGCCAGGGTCAGTTTATCATCATATAACACTATCTCAAATCAGAACCTCAAGGTATCTGATCCATTAATTCTTCTGCATTCCCCCTGCAAGAGTTGGTTTCTCCATTTGGACATGCCTCGGGATCTCAAGAATCCCCGACGTAAGATAGCCTCCTCTTAGGCTTTGTATAATGATTCTTTCCTCAGGAAAGTCAGCCTCCTCTTAGGCTTTGTATAATGATTCTCCCCATCGGAGTTAACCTTTTCAGACTCTCTTGTTGTGTCAATCAATTACTTTTCAGACTCTCTTGTTGAGTCAATCAATCACCTCTCAGACTCTCTTGTTAAGTCAAGCACCTTCCCAGACTCTCTTGTTGAGTCAATCACTTTTCTGACTCTCTTGTTGAGTCAATCACCCTCATAGACTCTCTTGTTGAGTCAAACACCCTTTTGTACTCTCTTGTTGAGTTAACCCTTTTTAGCCTCCATCTCGGGCTTCATACGAGACAGATAAAAAACACTCTCTTGTTGAGTCAACCCTTTTTAGCCTCAATCTCGGGCTTCGTACGAGACAGATAAAAGCACTCTCTTGTTGAGTCAAACCTTTTTTGCCTAAATCTTGGGCTTCATACAAGATAGATAAACACCTCCCCATCGGGGTTAGCCTCCTCTTAGGCTTCGTATAATGATGTCCCCAAAGAGTCAGTCTCTTTTTTGCTTCCGTCTTAGGCTTTGTACAAGACACCAATATATCCACTCTCTTGCTGAGTCGGTCTCATACAACCTCCTCTTCTGCTTTGTATAAGGACTTCCCTAGTGGATTCAATCAACCTCTTAGCTTCAACCTTGGGCTTTGATCAAGGCACGCAAAAATAAACAATCCCTCTTTAGAGATGACAAATTCTCTTTCAGTCAACCTTTTAGCTTCTATCTTGTGCTTTGAACAAGACACAAATACTCCGTTTAGCCTCTGTCTTGGGCTTTAAACAAGACACCAAAACATCTTTTTCCTCCCTTAGAATAGGAGGAACTACAATTACTCTGATTTCCCTGTTTCGTTTAAATGAGAATGCGTAGGCATAAGATTGCGAAATCTTAGCGAGCATACTAATAAAAAACTCTAGGTCTAATACCTTCATACATCAATCAAAACTTAGGTCCAGTACCTTCCCAAAAACATCAACAAAAACTCACTCTCCCTGTCACATTTCCCAAGAAACTTTCCCAAACCCATTAACGGAGAAACACCATCAAGTACAAAGTAAAACCTAAAGCTAAAATCCTATGGATAACCACATATAGGATGGGTAACTGACAACTGCCCATTGTATAACCTGACCCCGGACCCCCCAATCTCTATAAGCGTTTGTTCAGTTAAACATTCGCGTGCAAGGTTAGTTTTAGATACCTTCCCTTTCCCTTCCAGCTTCATGGGATAAATAAGAAATCAGAAAGTAACACCCCCTCCTACCATTGCGGTGAGGAAAACCCAGCGATAAGGTGGTCGCGTCACCAAAAAAAATAGCTCGCTATAAGAAGTGTATGAATTATAATACATCCTAATTGAAACCCAAAAACAATTGTGCAAAAATGCATTTAAGTGGTGTCAAAGAAGTAGGCAATGTGGAAGCGCCATTCAAGTTTTCATACACACAAGGGTAAGCATCATTCAAGGCATGTGAATCATGATAAAATGCAACATTCAAGCATGTCTCAATTGTGCATCAAAATACACTTATGAATATGTTAAAACTCATCTCCAAAGTTGGCCTCAAGAGGCTTCACACAAATGTCAATCCAAAGCTAGCTCTAGGCATGCTTACATATGACATGTTCACATTGGAAAATTGGTGAAAAATAGCAAATGACCTTTGAAAATTATGAACAATCAACCAAGTCATTTCAAGTCTAGCAGGTCATTACATGCAAAATATTGGATCCAAATCATGCCTCAAAAGCATTCAATTAATTGCAAACATCAAGCACATGTTAATAATGATCATACAAAGCAAGACTCAAAAGATGGAATTAAAAAGCATTCCAAAATTCATGGACAATGCACCAACCAAGCATAAACATGTTAATAAATCCAAGGGCTAATTACACACTAAAAATCAGGCTCAAAACATTAGAGGAAGGTCACCTTTTGTGTCTTGCATTACAAGGTATCACAAAATATACACATCATAGTCAGAAATTGAGAAAAAAATACTAAATACACCCAAAAGTGAAAATAAAATTCACTAAAAATTAATTAAAACCCTCAGGTACCTCTATGTATTTTTTCAGGATTTTATACCAATTTTTATTATTTTTATAAAAAGTTTTTTCAACGCGTAACAAAAAAGAAATTATAAAAAAAATCCACAAAATGGGATGGGGGTGCTGCACTAGTAGTTATCTAGTTGAATATCTACTTGGGCTTAAATGGGAGGTTGCGAATAGCGATTTTCACCTGGGCCCAATCGTGCACAAGAAGATCTTGAATCAGCAACAAAAGAAAGGAAAAGGGTGGAACAAGTAACGTGAGAGGGGATAAGGATTGTGTGTCTTTATAGTGCGAAAGGCACGATGCCTTTGGATAAATCGTGTCCGTGTAATGAATCAAATAGTTCAAAACAAGCCACGTTTTCAATATTTATTTAAATAAAATTTAAACAAAATGACACCAAAAATAAAATTAAAAGCGACCAACTTTCATCACTTGCTTGCAAAGCGTCACCCACCCACCGCCACCTTTGTCTGTGTATCACTAACACTACAAACTCGTCTTAGAGTTTCATTTCTGCTCATTCTTTTTAATTTCCCCCTTATTTAAGTTTGCTTTGGGATTGAAACGAAAGTGATTTAATTTTAAGGATTTTCTGCAACAACACAAACCTCTGTTTTTCAGTGATATTCCTTTTTTCATCCTCTTCTCTATTTAACAAATTAATAAGATTTATGGTTTTTTACTTCATCAGTTTTGATTTGAAAATTTTAAAACCTCGATCAAAGAAACTATGGTTGAAGCAACTCTGAAACCCATCAATGAAAACAAATGGAAAACGACATGAACAATAAAGTCAGGTGGAGATGTGGTGGCAGTCTGGGAAGAAGTTCTTTGAAAAACCATTTCATGTTGTCGCCGCCATGCATGTTAGTGTTAACAGACGAAGGTGGCGGTCGATGAGCGGCGCAACAACGGAATGATGGAGGCGTGAAGAATGATTATACGAAGGAAGAAAGAGGTGGCAGTTCCAGTGAAATGACTTTCTTTATGAGACTAATGTACTTTATTTTATTTTTGTAACAGAAATTAATAAAATGACACTTGTTATGATCTGAAGTGTGTGATTTATCTAACGGATAAAATTGAGCAAAAGTTACATAACTTTCCTGCTCTAAAGTTAGCTAATCTGGTTCCCGTGAGAGGAGGCCTCACGCATCATTAATGCGGTGGCGAGATTGTGGCCGTTGATGAAATCATACGACTCGGAATGTTTCTTCATTTATTACACATTATATGATTTCCTAAATTCTATGCGCATGATCAAGATCATGCGATTATGATTATCTCACGTTATCACCTGGTACTATTGCATTATCACATGACTTCAAATGCCATTAATTATTTAAGTGCCATGCGTTATTATTCCTCTCAGTATCCAGGAAATGAAACGCAACATACATTAACAACCATGCTCAATCGGTCAAGCTAATTTTAAAGAGGAAAAAGACAAAAAAGATGTTGGCCCTCTAGGAAGACGACACGTTGTCGTCTTCCTCCCCCAACCATGCAAGATAATCGTGTGAACCTCCATGAGTAAGAACTTCATGCGCAAACATAATGTAAAAAATAGAAAACTTTAACAACCATAACTTCCTCTATAATGCATGAAATCAAGAACTATAAAAAGAAAAATTGAAGTACGAAGAACAAGGAACACAACCATGCTAAATAGAATGTGAAATAAGGACTAGTTCATAAAGATATTACACCACAAAGTCACGGGTTCAATCATGGATTTCACAAAATTTTACAATTTTGCAATAGATCTATCTACAGCCAGTGCCTCAGGTGGGAGGGCTCAGTATGCATCTACATTACATGACCTAGCCTCATACAATACTACCATGAATGCTTTGAAATTCCAGAAATTTACCTGACCTGAGTAGCTTCCTTAATGCCACAGAAACCTTAACAACTTCTTGCAAATCAGAGACCTCCTTCTTTTTTACGAGTTTGTTAAATCTTGAAATGAATGTAAATTTCAACTTATATAAAATATTTTCTTTAAGGAAAAATAAAATAAAATATATATATATATATATATTAAAACATATCATATGAAAATGTCATTTTATGTGAGAACATGAGAATAAATTTGAACCATTAGATTTTAAAATAAATGATGGAGATTATGTGTGTTTTTTCTCTTTCCTCCATTATTAAAATAAATGATGGAGGAGAGAGAAAAAACCCACACATAATCTCCATCATTTATTTTAAAATCTAATGGTTCAAATTCATTCTTATGTTCTCACATAAAAATGGTATTCTCATATGACAGAGGTTTATTTTATATATATATATATATATATATATATATATATATATATATATAATATATATATATATATATATATATATATATATATATATCATTTTATTTTATATATTGATGTTGTCAAATGTATATTAAATTGCGACGATATATTAACATATGCGACCAAACAACAAAACCGATTTAAAAAAAAATTAAGTTCTGCTGTTTTTCGGATCTGCAGATCAGGAAAGTTTCTGGACGTGCACTTCCGGAACGCATCAGCGTTTTTTAAAAAACTGGTGCGTCCGAATATGCACATTTGGAATCAGGGGACAAAACCGGAAATTCAGGTGGTACCTAAGAAAACTGGGTGGTGTGATAAGAAATTCTATTTTTTTAAAGTAAATTTTTTTTTCAGATTGAAACCATTATTTACACTCTTTTATTTATATTTAATAGTAGTAATTTTTAACATTTATTTACTCCTCCACCAATAAACTTGTCTTTTTTGTTAAAAAAAACACGTAAATAGGAGAAATCTTCTCCCTCAAACGCTTAACCGTACCTTCTCTCCTCTTTAACTGCACGCTGCGGTTTTTTCTTTGCTATAATGGTCACACAACCACCACAAATATTTCCTTTCTTCATGAACATAATTTTTATTTAACTTGTTTTCCAAACAAAAATATTTACCTAGGATTCCCATAAAATGCTCAATTTTCAATTGTCTTCACGATCTAAGCGCACTTACCTGGCGACCACTTTGCAATAACCTCTTTCTCCTTTGGTATGATATTTTAGATTATTACCCTTAATTTTAGTTCTTGCTTAGTTCAACCTATTCTTTTCATGTTTAAATGTTTTTTCTTCAATTGCAGCATGTTGAAATTTCACCCACTTTTAATGGTTATGTTCATTTTTTCCAAAGCAACATTTATACCAAAGATCTTACAGATCTTTCTCAAATGATCATATTGCAACTATAATTTTTAAGTTCATTGCAAATGCCATTGAATTGATAGGGTATAGAACATTATAATTACTTATATGAATTTTAAAATTATGATTTATTGTCGCAAAAAATAATTCAATTTTTGCCATGTATTAACCTATTTGATTTAATATAATTATGCAGGGGATAATGTTGGATTCTTAGACTTTGGATGATAGTTCTTTGGGGTATAGTTATTGCGTTGGAGTTTTTGTCTTGTTTTTATTTGGTTAGATGTGTTTGTGTGCTAATTTGCATTGAGGCTTTTTTTTATGCTCATCTTTGTACATCTTTTGGATGTGTCTTTTTAATATAATTTCTCTTTTGCACACAAAAAAAAAAGCATTAAAGTATCCTTTAAATTAATAACTTTTACTTGTGTTGAAATTGCAGGTTAAATTGCAGGTCAAGAAAAGATGTTTCAACTATTTTATAAGGAAATGTTTGAAGAATAATTGTAAAGAAGAATTAATATTGTTGTTGATGGGTGTCACAATTTTATTTGTTTATTATGTAAATTTATAGTTTTTTTTATGAGAATAAGATTATTTGTAAAAACTATAATTTATGACAATTTATATTTTAGTGTCATATTGATTTTTTTTTATGTTTCTTGATAATGAAAAGTTACATTAAGACTATTGTAGTTTATATTCTAAAATATTTAATATTTAATAGTTAAGTTAATTTAAATTAAAAATATTAAACTCTAAAATTTTAAAATATATAAATATATTTTAAATTAAAGGTGTTGCAAAACATAATTTTATAAAAAAATTGTTGAAATATAAGCGATATAACTACAATATGTATCATTATAAAGAAACAACTCATTGCAACAACACTTATTGTTGACAAAGATACCTTTGTAACGGCAATAGTCACTGTATTATGTAAAATAAGACAACGATAATTGTTGTTGCAAAAACATTAGATACGACAGCGACAAAAAATGTTGTTACAAAACTTTTCGCAACAGCACCTATACCAACGACATGCAACAACATTTTTTTCGTTGGGAAAAATATATTTCGCAACAACTTTGTAATTTTCTCAACGACATATGTCGCCGCTAAAAATCATTTTTCTTGTAGTGTTTATATATATATATATATATATATATATATATATATATATATATATATATGCTTGTGTGTGTGTGTGTGTGTGTGTGTCTGAGAGAGAAACCATATCTTTGGGTGAGATCTTTGGGATACTCTTGGTGGCCATTTTGGCAATGTGTGGCTTATTTGAAACCAATTTTTGGTGATTCAAATAATTAAAAAATATTTGGGTGGATTATTTGAGTGGAATGGATATGTAAAATATTGACATTATCATGCCTACATACATTTTGGAGATAGGTGAGACTTCGGTCTATTTGGTGGCCTTAGATCCATTGGTGGGATCGTTGGTCTTGGTGGAAAATACCAGGGCGAGTTTGAGATCCATTGGTGGGGATCGTTGGTTTAGGTGGGACAGACCAGGGACTAGTGGAATAAATCAGCAACATACCTTTGATTCTACAATATATTTTTGGTACCACATGCATATAGGTGATGAAGTTTGTGGATCATAGCATTGCATTTTATTGTGATGTGTGTTTGTGAGTGTAATTGATTGATGTATATAATTTATGTATGATTGTTGTATTTCTTTAACGTCATTCTATTGCTAAGATTTCACCATTATTACATGTAAATGTATTCTCATCCATTTTCCCTTTGTTTGATGTTGTATATACGGCTTGGGTACATGTGATCCACATGAGTGATAGAATCATGAGTATTGTGAGACGGCAGGACGCCTCTCAGTATTTTACTGTATTATTTTCCATTTAGTCGGATAAAATGCTCTGAACTGTAACAATGGGGTTTCGTGCGGTTGTGTTTCCTTATGTATTGGATTTCATTACTCTTATGGATTTTATTGTTGGAGATGTTTTATTCAGACAATCACATGTTTATCTTTACTTCTCCTATGATTTTTAATACATTATTGCTTGTTGAGTTTTTGTGATGAAGTAACATTCTAGAAATTAGTTTCTTTAATAAATAAATTGTTTTGGGATTTAGAGTGTTACACCTTGTCCCCCACCACTATCTGTACCAGAATGTTTGTTAATGGATAATGGAGGACAAAAAGAGAATATGCTTATTTGAATATAGGTCGAACCTTATTTGCATCAAAAAGCCCATGATCCAAGGCATACTACCTTTCACATCCATACTTGTGCCTGTAAAAGCTGACCTTAGGAATTGAAGAAAGAGTTCCATACGCATTCATCTAGAAGATAGTTTTTAGTATTATTCTAGTTATTTTAGCGTGAGGTTTGAGAGAAAAGAGAAAGTTCTTCATTTCATCCAATCTTGAACTCACTGCTGAGAGCTGGCGCGACTGGAGTCTTCACTTGCTATTTATCTAACACACTATATCTCTAAGTTAGTGCCAGTTTGTTATTTCTTTTACATCTATTGTTAGGTATGTTTCCTAGTAGTTTCAGTTCAGTAGTTTGTACTCAGCTCACCGTGAGCTAAACACTTGTTTGTTGAGCAATGTGAAGTTAATATAATGTTTCCTTTATGTTAAAATGATGTGACGTTAAGTGTCTTATTTTGTTACGTGTTTTTATGTTATAAACCTAACTCTTTGAATGATCAACTTAGAAAAAGGTAAAAGCTTGTTGTTGTGAGAGACCTAACAACAAGTGGATTTCATAACAAAAATGGTTAAACAAGTAGGGTAAAGATATTCACTTAATTAGCTTGCTTAGAGATAAGAGGCTAAGATTATAAAGAAATTTCAGAATATAAACTAGACGTATTTCAGAGTTAAAAGTGAGACTTAGAGATTCGTTCCCTTTCCCTGTAATGCATGTTTTGATGTTGCAGAGATACACATATAGATCACGTTCTGATAATTTGGGGCACGACACATCTCATCATCTACACATTTTAGTCACTTGCATATTAATGGATCATAGCTCAACATTCACTCTCTTGATTTAATCAAACCTACTTTTATTTCATTTAGTTATGTGTTATGGAAAAATCCAAGCTTGTTACCAACTATTATTTTGTTACTTTGCTCGTGTTGGTTTTAAACAAGAATACTTACAAAAAGTTTAATCTAAACCTCTTTCACTCCATTTGGGTACGATATCCTTACTAATATCACTTGTTGAAATAAAAACATACATGTATACTTGCATGTGACACCATAATTATTTTTACGCACGTACAACATCCTAGAAGAATCCTCAGCCACAATACGAGTATATTGTGCAGATTCTTTGCATTATATGAACTCTTACCATCTTGAAAAATCACAGTTGCAATTTCCTCTAATTTTGCCTTTTTGGAAGGCATATAAAAACATCTCTTGCCAGTCCCATCATGATTGAGAAGCTTGCCAATAGATTTCTCAGTAATGCAGAACTTATGCACTAAAACATACGAAGAGATTTGAAGTTTTGAGGCAGTAGCGTGAATCCAAAATTTCTTAACCAGTTTATGATAAACTGCTTCTTTTAGACGGTTAAAAATTATTCTCATCCCTGGGTTTCAACGTCTCTGGTGAGTTTGTAACCGTTGCCTTTGATATTATTAAAATCAACGATCATTTCACACAGAACTTCCAATTTGTGACCAGAATAGATAGAGATATCTCTTGAATACCTTCTTTCTGAGACTGTTGTTCTTGTTGCTGAGAGGATTGACCTTGTTTTTTATATTTGTCAGCCATGGCGAAGAAAAAGGTTTTGGGTTGCAGAAAAACTTATGTTTGAAAGAGATGAAGTGCGGGATAGAAAGTAGTGTAGTGTGTGAATATTGAGTGAAGTGAGTTTATTAATTTGTTTTGCAATGATGACAAAATTTTGAATAGTGTAAAGGATAAGACCAAGGGAAGACGTAGAGAGATTTACCTTGTTTCTAAGAAATATCTTCTCCCAATGTTTCACTCAACCGTTAGAGTGTTTCAGTATAAGACACTTGTCTTTAATATGAACTACAAACCTATATTTGATCGACAGTTGGTTACTATAACAAATTCTTCAGAATCCAGAAGGCAGAACTTTTTCAAAAAGGTTCTGACTAGATACTGCTAATATAATAAACCTTCTCACTTCAGAAGACTCATTATTCAGAAACTAGAAATCTCAGAGTCTCATTTAATCATTATGAGAATTTAAACATTTTAAGATATACATGTTTTTCATTTTGGAGATAAGTCTAATTTCAAATTCTTTAGAATGAAAACAAATATATCCTTAGTAAGGGATTTTGTGGAGATATCCGCCCATTGATGGTGTGTATCAATAAATTTAAATTTTAAAATCCCCTTCTGAACATAGTCTCGTATAAAATAATGTTTAATCTCAATATGGTTAGCTCTAAAATGTAAAATGGATTCTTAAATAAACATATAGTTGATGTATTATCACAAAGAATATGAATGTTACTCTCATATATGTGAAAGTCTTCTAGCTAACTTTTCATCCAGAGGATCTAAGTGTTGCATCTAGATGTTGCAATATACTCAGCTTAAATTGTTGATAGTGCAATTGTTGATTGTCTCTTTGTAATACCCCGTAAATTATTTTGCTCTGGATAATATTAGTATGATCAACTGGGTTCCGGTTTACTCTGAGAAGTTATTGGATAAAATAATTTGAGTAAACTGATGAGCTCAGAGCAGATCAAATTAATATTTTCTGACTCTGGGGTTTTAACTTTTGGTGTTGTAGAGACTTATTGGACATTTAAGTTAGTTTCACTAACTAAATGATATCTCTATGTATCATTTCTTTTTATTTTTCCATTTCATTTGGTGAAAAAGATAGAAAGAAAGAAAGAAGGAAAAGGAAATGAAGGAAAAGAAGAAGAAAACCTAAGAGAAGAAGAACCTTGGAATCATCATCTACTCTTCATCAATTCATCTCATCTTCTTCATCATCATCCAATTCTAAGGTGGGTTCTAGATAGAGACATTAGTTGTAGAAATTCTTGAGTTATAGAGCTAGGTTAGATATTGTGAGAAAATGAGAAATCTTGCTAATCTAAGAATATAACAGATGAAATGCGATATAAACTGTGTAGTATGATTGATATCTATGTGTGATCATCTGTCAATGCTTGTTTGTGTGTTTGGTTATGTTTGGAATGAGATTTATGACCCAAAGGACCTGCTGTTACGTTGTTGAAATTCTGGTTTTTCGCAGGTTCACCCAACGAACCACAGCGAAGGGCAAGGTGAAGGTTCGTCAGCAGTTCGCAAAGCGAACTTTGTGCCATTTTGCCTCTGACTTGGTTCGCCCAGATGTTCGCTAAGTGAAGGTCAAGGCGAATATTTGCCAGGGTGTTCGCAAGGCGAACTTTGTGTCCTTTTAGTTCTGTTTCAGTTCGCCACGGGGGTTCGCCCGACGAAGGTGAAAGCGAACGTTCGCTGGGGATTCGCCTAGCGAACATGACAGATCCTTCCAATTTGTTTCTCCCATAACTTTTGAACTGTGACTCCGATCGGGGCGTTCTTGGTACCGATGGAGAGCTGTGAGAATACCTTATCTCATGGAGGTGGGAATTATCAGTTTTGATGCCCGATTAAATAAATCGGAGGGAACCGGAATGGGTGTAACTTATGATATGTTTAATTATGTGATTCCATTATGTAATTGACTTATGTTTACCTATTCTCTTGTTGTTGAACATATTTGAGAGTGTATGCATGTTAAAATATGAAATAGGTAGAGTGAGGAAACCTTAACATGAATTATGTTGGAACCTAGTAACGGCTAGGAAATTGTTGAATAACATAACGACGACGCTCGTGCATGAGAGGCCGAGGCGTGCGTCTATTACCGAATGGTATGGAAAGAATTACACTAGTATGAATCATGTTAATTGTGTGTAAATTGAGAAAGACAAAGAGGTCTTAAGACGAATGTGGCCTTGTGATTGTCGAATACAATCACATTTGTGTGTGATCACGTAATCGTAACCGGTTATCTTGAGTGCAGTTTCATGAGTCTCGAGCTCCTCTGAAATGTATGCACAATTACTTGGCAGGTTTGATTCCCGTGTGTAGTACGAATGAAACCTATGGGTAAAGACTTGTGACGGTTAATGGCCCGTGTGAAGTGATGGTTCATAACGGTTAATGGCCCGTAGAACCCGAATCTATTTCATATGCCAAGTAACTACAAGGATCTATGACTCGTGTCGACTTCTAGACGTAGAAGAGAACGAGAAAAGGGGATGCCTTGGTATGGTTATCGATTAGTGATATTGTGAGTTAAAAAGACTCATGAACATGGATCCATATAGTGTGTGTGAGTACTCAAAGTCACTTCTCTTCCCCTTTTGACTTGAGCTAGGTGTGATAGAACCTTGTAAAGCTGAGAGTACCTATAAGATAGGGAACTCACTGAGATTTGATGTATCTCACCCCATGTTGTTGATTATATTACATGTACTACAGGTTCAGCAAAGGGTAAGGATAAGGTTGTTTGACTTTCCTCATTATCTTAGCTTTTGGGATGACAAGGCTTCCGTTGTGGAGTTTTTGAGATCATTGTCGATCTAGTTCTTAGTATTTATCTTTTGAACATCTTGTATATATATTATGCCATAGTTTTTTTGTATTAGGTATTTTTGGGCATGTATATGTATAATGTGTTTACTAGGGACTTATATATTTCAGTACCAAACGTGGTATTCATGTATAATATATGCTTTGATGTATGTATTTATATATGGGCGTTACAGTTGGTATCAGAGCAGGTCGTATCCTCGACCTAGCCATGAAATAGTATGAGCATTTCTTTCCGTTTCATATGCGTTGTGTCGTCATTGGTCTTACGTGTTATATTTATGGTATTGAGCCTGATCAACTTAATCCTATCTGTATGACATTTAGGAACATGGCTGACGGGTGCAGAAATAATTGTGGTCGACCCATAACCACTCTGGCAGGGACTAATCCACCAGGCGGCGAGGAAAATGTTCCATGGCCTCAGTTTCTGCAGCAGATGCAACAACAACAGAATTAGTTTATGTAACAAATGGTACATCAAATGGCTGGGGGTCTGCATCCTCAAGTGGTTCTTCCAGAAGCTACGGGTGGAAGCTTTAGGGATTTCATCCGTATGAATCCTCTGGAATTTCAGGGAGGGTTAGATCCTGTAAAGGCTCACGAGTGGATAGCTGACATGGAAATGATTTTCTTGATAGTCCAGTGCAGTGAGGAAAATTAGGTGGTTTTCGCTTCTCACTTGTTGAAGGGTCCTGCCATGAGGTGATGGGAGAGTGCCTCAACCTTGATGACTATTCAAGAGGTACCCAAGGTATGAGAGCAGTTTAAGATAAATTTTATGGAGAAGTATTTCCCAAGTTCCTTAAGGACCCATAAGGAATTTGAACTTCAACAGTTGAGACAGGGTACCTTGACCGTAGCTGCTTATGCAGAGAGGTTTGAGGTAATGGCTGCTTATTCTAGGCAAGCCATGTATGCTCCGGACGAGAGGTGGAAGATTGATCAGTTTCTTTTTGGTTTGAGGGCTGAAATTTCGCATAGTGTGTCTCAGAGGGAGTTCACTAGTTATGCCGAATTGTTAAGGCAGTGTTACGTGGCATAGCACAACTTGAAGAAGGTGCAAGCGGAAGAAGAATTGAGTAGGTTGAATCAAAGTGATCGAGGGAGATCGAATCAACAATTTAGCCCAAGACAACAAGATTTCAAAGGGAAACAAGTTTAGAGCTCTAGAACCAGCGCACCTCTGGTGTGTCGGGTGTGTGATAGGAACCATTCTGGAAGGTGTGGCATTGAAAGTGTGAGGTGTTTTCAGTGTCAGAAGATGGGCCATCTGAAGAGGGATTGTCCTCAGAATAGAAATCTAACACAAGAAAAGAGTATCGGCCAAGTTTACACGATGGATGCAAGGAAGACCAAGGGTGATAACTCTTTAATCGCTGATACGTGTTTTGTTAATGGGAATCCTTGTTTTGTATTATTTGATTGTGGAGCAACCCACTCTTTTGTGTCGATGCAATGTGTGAAGCGACTTGGGTTGTAAGCTATTCCGTTATCTCCACCCATGGTGGTTACTACTGCCATGGATGAGATTGTTGAAACACCTTTAATGTGTGAGAAATGTGTTTTATCTGTGGATGGAAGAGTTTTTCAGATTGATATGATTTGTTTGCCGCTTAAGAAAGTGGATGTTGTTTTGGGAATGGATTGGCTTTCTGCAAATTCAGTATTTATCGGTTGTGAGGAAAAGCTAATCATTATTCCATCCGTTGAGGTTACTCCAAAGGATGTGTTAACTACTATTTTAGAAGGTACGGTTGGAATGATAAATTTCTTGTTTGAGAAGGAAAAATCGGTTCTTTTGGTTCTCACTAAGGAGAGGAGTAACAACTTTCAAGTTTTAAGTATTCTGGTAGTCTGTGAGTTTCCTGAAGTTTTCCCTGAGGATACCACTTCTCTTCCTCCGGAGAGGGAAGTGAAATTCTCTATTGACCTGATACCGGGAACAGCTCCAATATCCGTTTCTCCGTATTGGATGACACTACTTGAATTAAAAGAACTAAAGGATCAATTGGAAGAGTTGATGGCTAAGCATTTTGTTCGACCAAGTGTTTTGCCCTAGGGAGCTCCAGTGTTGTTGGTAAAGAAGAAGGATGGTGGAATGCAGTTGTGTATTGATTACCGTCAGTTTAATAAGGTCACCATCAAGAACAAATACCCATTGCCAAGGATAGACGACCTATTAGATAAATTGAAAGAAGCCTGTGTGTTCTCAAAGATTGATTTACGGTCGGGTTATCATCAGATTCGTGTGAAGAGCTCAGATGTACCAAAGACTGCATTTAGAACCCGTTATGGTCATTATGAATTCCTAGTAATACCTTTCGGTGTGACGAATGCTCCTGCAGTTTTTAAGGATTATATGAATCAGATATTTCAACCTTATTTGGACCAATTTGTAGTGATCTTCATTGATGACATTCTTATTTATTCTCGTGATCCTCAAGAGCACGGAGAACACCTAAGAATCATTTTATCCATCTTACAAGAGAGACAACTTTTTGCTAAGCTAAACAAGTGTGAGTTTTGGATGTCGGAGGTTAATTTTCTTGGTCATGTCATATCTCAGGGAGGTGTAGCGGTAGATCCATCAAAAGTTGAAGTAGTGATTAATTAGGAGAGACCAAAGAATGTTTCCAAAGTTAGAAGTTTCTTGGGATTGGCAGGTTATTACAGAAGGTTTATCAAAGGCTTTTCTCAGTTGGCTTTACCAATGACGAAACTCACTCGGAAGGATTGTCCATATGAGTGGGATTCGGCTTGTGAAAGAAGTTTTATGAGTTTGAAGGAAAAATTGACGACCGCTCCTGTCCTGATTATTCCTGATCCTAGCAAGTCGTATGAGGTATTTTGTGACGCATCGAAGATGGGATTAAGAGGTGTATTAATGCAAGATGGTCATGTGGTGGCTTATGCTTCTCGACAGTTAAAAGTTCATGAAGAGAACTATCCAACACATGATTTGGAATTGGCGGCAGTTGTATTTACACTGAAAGTGTGGCGTCATTATTTGTATGGGGTACATTTTGAGATGTTCAGCGACCACAAGAGCTTAAAGTATCTTTTGACCAGAAAGAGTTGAACATGCGTCAAAGGAGATGGATGAAGTATTTGAAAGATTATGATTTGGAACTAAAGTACCATCCGGGTAAAGCGAATAAAGTAGCGGATGCACTGAGTAGAAAAGTGTTGCATAATGCCGAGTTAATGATGTTAGAGTATGCCTTATTGGAAAAGTTTAGGTGTCTAAATCTTCAATTTGGTTGGACTCCTAATGGTGTGATTATGGGAAACTTGAATGTTAATTCTACCCTTAGAGAGGAAATTCAACAAGGACAAACGTTGGATGGGAAGTTACAAGAAGTGTTAGTACAACCGGGTTTTGTGCGAGCTACCGACGAAATTATTTTGTTTAACCAAAGGATTTGTGTACCGGATGACACAGTGTTGAAAATAAGGATTTTAGAGGAAGCACATAAAGGTACTTTTACTATACATCCTGGTTCTTCGAAGATGTATCAAGATTTAAAAAGGAACTATTGATGGTCCGATATGAAAAAGGATATTGCGGTGTACGTATCGGAGTGTGCGATATGCCAACAAGTGAAGATTGAGCACCAAAGACCGGGTGGATTGTTACAACCTTTAGAAATTATAGTATGGAAGTGGGATAGTATTTCTATGGACTTCACAGTTGGATTACCCCGTATTTAAAGTGGATATGATTCTATTTGGGTGATTGTAGATTGGTTGACGAAATCTACGCATTTCTTAGTCGTAAAGACTACTTACAAGGCGAGTCATCTCGCAAAGCTGTTCATTTCGGAAATTATGAGGTTACATGGTATTCCCTTTAGTATTGTTTCGGATAGAGATCGAAGTTTACTTCAAGATTTTGGAGAGCTTTTCAACAAGCTATGGGAACCAAGTTGTGTTTGAGCACGTCGAATCATCCGCAAACGGATGGTCAGACGGAACGGACAATACAAATAATGGAGGATATGTTAAGGGCTTGTGTACTTGAAAGTGGAGGAAATTGGATAGAACTTTTGTCGTTGATTGAGTTCTCTTATAACAACAGTTATCATGCAAGTATTGGTATGGCTCCTTACGAAGCATTGTATGGAAGAAAGTGTAGGACGCCATTGTGTTGGGCGGAAGTTAGCGAAGATAGAATTTTTGGACCCGAGATTATTCACGAAACTACGGAAAAGATTAGGATGATCCGTGATAAAGTTAAACAAGCACAAGATCGTCAGAAAAGTTATGCGGATAACCGTAGGAGACCTTTAGAGTTTGATGAAGGTGATCACGTATTTTTGAAAGTTGCTCCGAGATTGAGATTGAAATGACCGTTTAAGTCGCAGAAGTTAAGTCCAAGATATGTGGGACCGTATCAAATTTTAGAAAGAATTGGTGAAGTAGCTTACAGATTAGCCTTACCGCCTTCTCTGTCAGAGATGCACGATGTTTTTCATGTATCTCAGCTTCGGAAGTTTGTTCCAGATCCTATTCAACCAATTCTACCGGATACGATTTAGATAGAAGCAGATTTAACATTTGAACCTCAACCGAGTCGTATCACAGGAAGAGAAACTAAGGTGTTAAGGAATAAAGAAATTCCTCTTGTTAAGGTTCAGTGGGATGAGACACATCCGGGTGATGCAACTTGGGAACTTAAGTCAGAGATGCGAGAAGTTTATCCTCACCTTTTCAGGTAATTGTTTATAATTCGTGGGGGAATTTCTATTTAAAGGGGGGAGGATGTAATACCCCGTAAATTATTTTACTCTGGATAATATTAGTATGATCAACTGGGTT
Organism: Lathyrus tuberosus; assembly: GCA_022829125.1. Taxonomy (NCBI): domain Eukaryota; kingdom Viridiplantae; phylum Streptophyta; class Magnoliopsida; order Fabales; family Fabaceae; genus Lathyrus; species Lathyrus tuberosus. The sequence continues at coordinate 115,402 of JALAZF010000920.1, read as the reverse complement.
CCGATTTACTCTGAGAATTTATTGGATAAAATAATTTGAGTAAACTGATGAGCTCAGAGCAGATCAAATTAATATTTTCTGACTCTATCCTTTCTTTTCATTTTTCCTTTTCATTTGGTGAAAAAGATTGAAAGAAAGAAAGAAGTTAGAAAGAAGGAAAAGGAAAGGAAGGAAAAGAAGAAGAAAACCTAAGAGAAGAAGAACCTTGGAATCATCATCTACTCTTCATCAATTCATCTCATCTTCTTCATCATCATCATCTAATTCTAAGATGGGTTCTAGGTAGAGACATTAGTTGTAGAAATTCTTGAGTTATAGAGCTAGGTTAGATATTGTGAGAAAATGATAAATCTTGCTAATCTAAGAATCTAACGGATGAAATGCGATATAAACTATGTAGTATGATTGATATCTATGTGTGATCATCTGTCAATGCTTATTTGTGTGTTTGGTTATGTTTGGAATGGGATTTATGACCCAAAAGACTTGATGTTACGTTACTGAAATTCTGGGTTTTCGCAGGTTCGCCCCGCGAACCACAGCGAAGGGCAAGGCGAAGGTTCGTCAGCAGTTCGCAAAGCGAACTTTGTGCCATTTTGCCTCTGACTTGGTTCGCCCAGATGTTCGCTAAGCGAAGGTCAAGGCGAATATTTACCAGGGTGTTCGCAAGGCGAACTTTGTGTCCTTTTAGTTCTGTTTCAGTTCGCCACGGGGGTTCGCCCGACGAAGGTGAAAGCGAACGTTCGCTGGGGATTCGCCTAGCGAACATGACAGATCCTTCCAATTTGTTTCTCCCATAACTTTTGAACCGTGACTCCGATCGGGGCGTTCTTGGTACCGATGGAGAGCTCTGAGAATACCATATCTCATGGATGTGGGAATTATCAATTTTGATGCCCGATTAAATAAATCGGAGGGAACTGGAATGGGTATAACTTGTGATATGTTGAATTATGTGATTCCATTATGTAATTGACTTATGTTTACCTATTCTCTTGTTGAACATGTTTGAAAGTGTATGCATGTTAAAATATGAAATAGGTAGGGTGAGGAAACCTTACCATGAATTATGTTGGAACCTAGTAAGGGCTAGGAAATTGTTGAATAACATAACGATGACGCTCGTGCATGAGAGGTCGAGGCGTGCGCTTATTACCAAATGGTATATAAAGAATTACACTAGTATGGATCATGTTAATTGTGTGTAAATTGAGAAAGACAAATAGGTCTTAAGGCGAATGTGGCCTTGTGATTGTCGAATACAATCACATTTGTGTGTGATCACGTAATCGTAACCGGTTATCTTGAGTGCAGTTTCATGAGTCTCGAGCTCCTCTGAAATGTATGCATAATTACTTGGCAGGTTTGATTCCCGTGTGTAGTACGAATGGAACCTATGGGTAGAGACTTGTGACGGTTAATGGCCCGTGTGAAGTGACGGTTCATAACGGTTAATGGCCCGTAGAACCTGAATCTATTTCGTATGCCAAGTAACTACAAGGATCCATGACTCGTGTCGACTTCTAGACGTAGAAGAGAACGAGAAAAGGGGATGCCTTGGTATGGTTATCGATTAGTGATATTGTGAGTTAAAAAGACTCATGAACATGGATCCATATAGTGTGTGTGAGTACTCAAAGTCACTTCCCTTCCCTTTTTGACTTGAGTTAGGTGTGACAGAACCTTGTAAAGTCGAGAGAACCTATAAGATAGGGAACTCACTGAGATTTGATGTATCTCACCCCATGTTGTTGATTATATTACAGGTACTACAGGTTCGACGAAGGGTAAGGATAAGGTTGTTTGACTTTCCTCACTATCTTAGCTTTTGGGATAGCAAGGCTTCCGTTGTGGAGTTTTTGAGATTGTTGTCGATCTAGTTCTTAGTATTTATCTTTGGAACATCTTGTATATATATTATGCCATAGTTTTTTTGTATTAGGTATTTTTGGGCATGTATATGTATAATGTGTTTACTAGGGACTTATATATTTCAGTACCAAACGTGGTATTCATGTATAATATATGCTTTGATGTATGTATTTATATGTGTGCGTTACACTCTTGCTAGACCGTGAGATTAAATTGTCTCCCAGAAACTGACAGCTTTTAGAAGTGTTTTTTCTTTATAGTCTATCTCCAGCATAATCAGCATCACAATAACCTGCTAGCTTGTACTCTTTTAATTTTCTATAACACAAGCCATTGTTAGTAGTACCTTTGAGATACTAAAAAATCCTCTTAATTAATGTTAAGTGGGACTCTTTAGGATTTGATTGGAAGCGAGCACATAAATAGACACTGAATAAAATTTTAGGTCTATAAGTAATTAAGTATAAAAGAGAACCTATCATACCTTTATATACATTTTGCTCAACCTTATTTCTTACCATATCCTTCTCCAGATTACAAGTCGGGTGCATTGGAGTTTTAGCTGGCTTACAATATGATACGTCAAACTTCTTCAGAAGTTCTTTGGTATATTTGCTTTGATGGATATATGTTCCTTCTGAACTTTGGTTAATCTGGATACCAAAAAAAAAACTTGAGTTCTCCCATCAGACTCATCTTAAACTCTGCCTGCATTGACTTAGCAAACTCCTCGAACAAGGTAGCATTAACATAACCAAATATAATACCATCCACATAAATTTTAACAACTAGAATATCATTTTTGAATGTCTTATAGAATAAAGTAGTATCAACCTTTCCTATGGTAAAATTATTTTCTAAAAGAAAAATGTTTAGTCTTTCATACCAGGCTCTATGAGCTTGATTCAGACCATACAGAGATTTCTTAAGTTTCAAAACAAGATCTAGATTTTAGTGATTTTCAAAACCACGAGGTAGGTGTACATACACTTCTTCAGTTATGTAATCATTTAGAAATGCACTTTTAACACCCATCTGATATAAGATGATATTATGATTAATGATAAATGAAATTAAGAGATGAATAAACTCTAACCCGACAACTGGTGCAAAGGTATCAGTATAGTCAATTCTCTATTGCTGACTATAACCTTATGCCACCAGTATGACCTTGTTCCTTACCCTTTCTCCTTTCTCATTCAACGTATTTCTGAAAACCCATTTTGTCCCAATGACACAAATTCTTTTGGGTCTAGGCACAAGAATCCACACATCATTTATGGAGAGTTGGTTTAACTTTTCTTGCTTTTCCATAATCCACTTAGTGTCCATAAGTGTTTCATCAATAGATGCAGGTTCTATGAGGGACACCAAACCCAAAAACGTCTCTTTAGAGGGTTTGAAAGAGGATATGGTTCTGACTGGTTCAATTTTATCTCCCAGAATCAATTCTTCAAAATGTGAAGATCTTTGTCTGTGCTTCCTCAGAGGTGTATGAGCTTCAGCAACTTCTGGTTGAATAGTTCCAGGGTCTTTTGCCTCAGATTCTTTAGCTTCTGATTCTTTACCTTTAAAGCATGAATATGTAATCTCTAAATATGCAAACTTTTCAACTAACTTTGAATTTTCAGAGTCAAGCTTATCATCAACTCTAACATTAATTGATTCCTAAATAAGTTGTGTCTTAGTGTTATAAACTCCATAGCCTTTAGAGCACATTCAGAGTATCCTAACATTATACCATTTTGTGTATTAGAATCAAACTTGTTCAGATTGTCTTTAGTGTTCAGAATAAAACAGTTACATCTAAAAGGATGGAAATAAGAAATGTTAGGTTTTATATTCTTCCACAATTCATAAAGAGTCTTACCAATAATAGGTATTATATAGATCCTGTTATGAATATAACTTGTTGTGTTAGCTGCCTCCACCCAAAAGTGCCTAGCCTTATTTTTCTCAATGATCATGGTTCTGGCCATTTCTTGCAAAGTCATATTCTTCCTCTCTATAACTCCATTTTGTTGTAGAGTTATATGGCGATAGAAATCATGGGAAATTTCATTTTCATAAAAAAAAATTTCAAAGTGCTTATTCTCAAATTCACCACCATGATCACTTCTAACTTTAACCATTTTAAAGTATTTGTCGTTTTGAATTTGTGAGTAGAAGGTAAAGAACATAGAGTGTGACCCATCCTTGTGTTTTAAGAATTTAACCTATGTTCGTATGTTGTACTCGTCGACAATGACTAAACCATATTTCTTTCCATTGACATAAGCAGTTTTCACTAGACCAACAAGGTCAATATGCAAGAGTTTCAAAGGCCTAGAGGTAGAAATAACATTCTTTGCTTTGAAAGAGGTTTTTAAAAACTTACCTTTCTGACATGCTTCACAAAGAGCATCTGAAGAAAACTCTAGATTTGGAAGGCCTATGACTAAATTAAGCTTATTTAGCTGGGAAATTCTTCTCATGTTAACATGGTCCAATCGTATATGCCAGATCCATTGCTCCTCATTAACAGACATAAAACATTTAACATTCTGATTTTTAAGATCTAAAAGTCTAATTTTGCAAATGTTATTTTTCCTCTTGCCATTAAAAAGAATGGAGCCATCTTTCTGACTGGCAGCTTTACAAGACTTTTGATTAAAGATTATGTCACAACCATTGTCACTTAATTGACTTATGGAAAATAAATTATGCATTAATCAATAAACTAATAAAACATTAATAATAAAATGGAGAGAACCATTACCAATTATTCCGGAGCCTATAATCTTCTCTTTCTGATCACCTCAGAAACCCAAAAAACCATTAGGCCTAAGTTCCAATTTTTTGGAACATATGCTTTCTTTCCGTCATGTGTCGTGAGCAACCAGAGACCAGGTACCCTGACTGGTGTTTTAATATGTCGCTAAGGAGGTCTGCTTATATCAAAGATTTGGGGACATAACCTATAAAAGCTCAATATTATAGTCGAATGTCAAGAAGATCTCTTATGGATATAAGTAGGACAACATTCAATCGAACCTGGATAATTCTCTGGTGCCATATCTCTAACATTTATATTTTATTTTATGTTATTTACTTTTTTTTTTTTACTTTCCACTACTTTTTATTTTGATATTAGAAATACTAATACAACTTGGTTCTAAAGTAACAAAAAACTCTAAATTAATTGTGAATTGTGAATACATCAATTCACCCCCTTTTATGCTTGGTGTCATTTGTTAAACAAAAGATGCACAAGTTGGTTAATAAATCTATCCTCCTAGAAAATAAAGCTTGACATGTGTTTAAAGTCAACATTGTAGTATAACGACTCTCAAATGAAAACTTAGGGTTTATGATCATTGGTAGCTTGAACCTTCAATCTCTCATGTGATGGTAATTAACATGGAGACATCTCAAGCCTCATAAAGAAGACCCAAGTTTCAAGTGTGATTCTACAATCAAAGATAATGATACAAAGACTAGAAGCTTTATAATATGAAAATAATAAGTGTGAAAACCTGTCTGATAGTGTCTGTTTGAATGATCAGTGTATTGTAACGACACAATTTCATTTCTAGAAGTATTAGGGCTAATTCATACAAATACTAAAATCACTTAGAAGTCTATCATTTTTAATTGAAATCACCAAAAAATGTTTTTGAGGTCAAGCCAATTGATTAAAGGACTATTTTCTTGATTAGGAAACTTTTTCTAAATTGTCTAATCGATTATATATATATAGAAAAATCAATTAAATGATGCCTAATTGAGTCTCTAGCTGATTATGATAGTCTCTTAAAGATTGGCAATGAGTCTCTATATAAACCTTCCATTATGGACTATAACAATCGACTATTTACAATGCCTAATTGGTTACCCTAATCGATTAGGTCATTTATTTGACACATGAATTATTTCTAAATTTACAACATGTATTGGCCTATAAATATATAACTTATATGTCATTTGAAAACGTCCAAAAAATATGAAAAAAAAACTCACTTTTCATTTCTCTCATGACCTCTCTTAATCATTTTTGTGTTTCTCACATAATTTAGCCATAACGCCTTGAGAGTGCTTTTGAGTCTCAGTGAGGATATTGTTTTGGCGAGAGTATAATTGTAATTTTACAAAGAGTATGTTTTTCTCTTGAATAAATAATTTTTCATTTGAAAGTCATCATTTTGGTTAAGAGTTAAACCATTTAAAAACACTCTTATTTGTTTTCTGAGTATTATTTTAATGGTTCATTTGGTTTGTGAGCTTTGCCATAAAAAAAAAATCTCTCTTTTGGTTTGTGGAAATAAACAAGTGACAAATTTCACAATAATTCTTGAGCTCATTACAGTTAAAAACTTTAATGGTTTGAGATCAACCTGATGTAAAATATCTCTTGGTTTGTGAGTTCAGTCAAGTATAAAAACACATTACGATCGAGATCATAGCGGTATGAAACTCTATTTGGTTTGTGGTCAACCCACCTAGTTCAGTTTGAAGGATAGCCAACCAAAAACTCCATCTGGGTTCGAGACCAGCCTGTGCAAAATCTCTGTTTGGTATGAAGACTAACCACTACAAGCATTTTCGTTGTTTGGTTCAAAGACTAATCAATTTAACCCCTGATCGTTGCTTGGCTATAAGTTATCATTAAAAATACATTTCTTTATATAAGGTGGTTCATGAGCATAACCTTCTAAAAAATCTCAAGCACAATAGATACTCTAAAGATCAATTATCGGGGAGAAGAGAATGTCAATTCATTAGAACGAACCTCTATAATTCTTTATGTTATTTCTATTCTCTTATATATTTTATTTTCCACTTAGTCTCTTCACTTTGAATTTTCATTGCATATTTATTCAAATATTTGTATGAAATATTTTCAAACTCTAATTTTGAAAATGAATTTATTTTAAATCAACGATAATGAATTTTGAAAATGATGGTGGGTTATTTCCATTTATGTATTAATAAATATACTAATTTAATTTAATTCAGTTAGAAAATGACATGTCAAATAAAAAATAACTGTCTCATACCACATCATCAAAATTATGCTATGTATTGAAAAAAATTACGCTTCACCACTTTTAGAGCAAAATTGAAAATAAGCATTAAAGTTATTTAAAAATAAAATAGAAGGATTGATTTCTTAAATATAATAAGATAAAGGACTAAAATTATATTTTAACCTAATATTAATTAATATTGATGATTGATCCATTACTATTAACAAAAATATTTTTGTAAATTCAACTTGTATTTATATAAATATATAGAATCAATTACTTTTAATTAGGACACTCATTTTGATTAACACACTTAGGATTAGAAAGAATATAGCTAATCTAATAATAAATTAGTGTTGGGCTTTTTCGAGAAATCTACCTGGCACCCTCAATTATACTTGGCACTCTCATATTTTAAAAATGGTAAAAATGTTTCTTAGTATTTTACAAGAAATATCCGGAATAAATTTTTGAAAGTTATAAAAAAATTTCCGATATGAATCAAAATTCTCGGTAGTTCATTTGAAATTACTGGTATATCAGTAATTTCAAATTTCTAGTATGTATTAAAAAATCCGGTTATTGCTGAAAAGTGCAGTTTGGTACCGGAAATTTCACATCCATTGAAATATCCGATAGATATAATTTTAGGGTTTTTTTTTAACGGTCGAGATTTTGCCGACAGTTTTGTATGGTTGTGATTGCACCGACAGTTTGTGTGGTCTAGAATTGATGCACGTTTGTATAAATAGGGGTAAGAAAATACCGAGATTTATGAAATTACCGGTAATATTCACCGGTTATTTCAAAAAAACCAGAAAATCTTATTTGTTAAATTGAAATCCTCGGTAGGGTCAATGAAATTCCCGGTATCGCCTGTAATTTTGAAAAATCCGTATAATTACCGATTTTTTTGAAATGTGAAAATGTTTTTTTAGGGTCAGTTAAGTCTTTTCACTAGATGCGTGGAGGTGCCAGGTACGATTGGGATATGACAGGTAGAATCCTCTTCTTTCTTACATCTTGTTTATTCCTTGGTGTAATACAATTTTTTTTATTAAAAAAAAAAATTAGGACATTCATTAAGGTTAACTAAAATTAAATTTTATTTATGATAATGATTGGAGAGATTAACTAAAATTTTAGTGAGTTGAACTTATACTTTCCATTTTAACAGTACGTTGAAAAAAACGCAACTTTTCTCTTTCCACACACTGCTCAATCACACTCTCATTTTTGCGCGTTCCATTGCTTCCCTAAAACCCTAACCCCCCAAAACCTCACTTCTTCTCTCACATTCTTTCTCTTCGCGCAATGCAAAATCCCTAAACGCGAAAAAAGATGGAGAAGAAGAACATGGCGCTTTTTTCGCTGAGTTGTGCAGTAATGGTAATTACCGCGTTTGTAGAACACGCTGCTTCATCATCACCACCGCATGCTTCTTCTGGTCCTCACATCGCTGATGTTAACCTTCTCTTACCTCCCAAAATGACTTTCCCTGTTGAATATAGACTTCAAGGAAGTGACGGTTGCTTCAAATGGTTACTTTCTATTTCCATTTTCTGTTTTCTGTATTTCACTACCTTAGTTACTTCATTCAGAATTTATAGATAGATAGATAGATATATAGATACACTGTTGTTTCAATTCACCTGTAATGAACTGTAATGAACTATGAAACACTACCCCAAACACGGCACTCACACATGGACAGTAGTAATTTGAGAAAATTGAAGTGATTGAGTGTGTTTTGGTGCTGCACTTCACCCACAAAATTTGAATATAGTTAAAAGTTGGATGAATGTAAAGTGGTTTATGTTTAGATATTTATATATAAAAATGAGTCGAACCAGAAATTTAAGGGTAAAAATTATGTTTGAGGTGAAAAATTACGAATTATAATCAATTCTAGAGGGAGAATCAATTTTAATGAAAAACATCCAAACATATCAAAATCAATTATATACCTCTAGAATCAATTTTGAAATATCTAAAAGTTGAACCACGTATGGCCTGAATGTAGCCATGTGTTATTTTTGACGTACAGTGTCAGAAAGGGCTACACCACACCATACATGAATGGTATAGGTCTTTCTATAGTAAAATGAGAGCACGAGGACGTTTAGATGTGTGTTTGAGTAATTGTATACTAAAATGGTTTCTGAATGAACTTGATTTTGTTAAAAAAAAATTTATTTGATTAAAATTAAAATTGGATTTGAAGGTTCTTTATTCCTGTTGTAAAACTAGATGTAATTTTTTTGATTGAATAATGAAGTACTTTTTATCACATTTGGTTAAACTGATATTTGAGGAAAAATGGATTTTAATTTTAAGCAACTTAACATCTTTCTTTTACGATAAACAGTGGTTTCTTCAATCAAACTTTATTTTGAAGGTTGCAGATGGTTGTTTAAGGCATATTATTTATAAATTGTTTATCATATCATGAGCAAGTAGCTTGAAAATATTTTTGGGTGGAGGGGCACTTTTGATTTTTGAATTAAGAGAGTTGTATAATGTATTAGAGTTTATAAATAAAGAACAAGGATGGGTGGGGAAATTTAGTTTCTATGTGGTGTTCATTGATTCGATTTGGCTGTGAATTGTTTTGTTATTCCTTGTTAGTGCTATCATCTTGATGATTATGCAGTTATTTATTTGTTTGTTTGGGGTAATATTGTTAGGTCATGGGATCATCATGATATTCTGTCTGTTTTGCCTGAGTATAATTCAAGCCACAAGTGCTCAACTAGTGCGAGGCTGCGATCTATTGCTCCTTACAGTGGTCGGAAGGAGACTGCTGTTTATGCTACGGATGTGAAAACTGGAATTGTGATTCGCTGCAAGGTCTTCATTGACAACATATCTAGAATCCAGATATTTCATAATTCTATTAAGCTTGATTTAGACGGACTTGCTACATTGCACGTTCGCGCCTTCGACAATGAAGGTATTCTTCAAGTGCATATATTGGAAATTTTGTACATCAGACCGTGGCTCTTAAGTAGCTGTAAACCTTTTTGATACGGTTGGTTTTACTATTTTGCTGTATTGATTTTGCAAAATTTTATTGCAAATATGCGTCATTTGCCATATTTTCTCTTGAAATGTTTCACATGATAAGAGAAGCTGTGAGAAAACTTGCATCTTTAATAAACAAAAGATGACATCAGCTATTAGACACAATTGCTTTTAGCTTAACAATGTTTTATTAGTTTCAAGATTATCATATTTTCCTCCTTGAGTCTAGGTCAGACAGACAGGAAATTTTTATTAAACTTCTCTATTGTGCTGCAGAAAATGTATTTTCCTCATTAGCTGGCTTACAGTTCATGTGGAGCCTTATGCCTGAAGCCAATGGACTGCCGTATCGGCTTGTTAATGTTCCTATAAAGGATTCTCCCCTCAGTGATTGCGGGGGACTCTGTGGTGACTTAGACGTCCAGATAAAACTTGAAGATGATGTAAGTTTGCTACTAGCTGATTTGAATATGTTAGGTCACTTTGCTATAACTAATAACGCATATTCAATATTATATCCAACCTTTTTTTTTATCCTGTTTTGCAGGGTGTATTTTCAGATCTTTTTGTAGTAAAGGGAATTGAGATTGGCCATGAGATTGTGTCGGTGCATATGCTTGAGCCACAGTTACATAATTTGGCTGATGAGATTCTTCTCACTGTTGCTGAAGCCATGTCGCTTGATCCTCCCTCACCAGTTTTTGTCCTTGTTGGTGCAGTCATTCCCTACACCCTTAAAGTTATCCGCGGAAATATTCCTCAAGGTTTTCTCAAATTTTTATTTTTCATTTGATTCTTTCCGGTAGACTTTTAAAGTCATAATTCTTTCATTTTTGCGCTTATGCTAATATCTGTCAAAATAGGAATACAGTTGTCCATTTATAGGTGCAGGTTTTTTATTTTTGTGTTATATATGAGTTCACAATCTCTTGCACCGTGTTCCTTTTCACCCAGAGTTCCTTTTCTGTTTAAAACAAACTACTGTAGTGAAATTTAACTTATTGCATGGATAAACAGATTTGAGCATACTCATTTTATGAAATCTTTCTTAATACTATTTTTGCTACTTTATTCCCTCTGGGAGTCAACCAGCTATCTGACCTGACAGTCTCTGTGGACGCCAAATTAACAGAAATATCGGGATGAGTTTCCACCAGTATACTCTTACACTGACAAAATTTTTTCTATGCTTCGGTTCTAATTGTAAAACACCGTCCCAATGTGATTTTATTTGGATATTTGGTGTGGTTTTTTGTAAACCTAATCTAGAAGTTTTCTTTTGGGGTATAGAAGAAATAACAAGGGGTTAGGTAATTTGGCTTTTTGCTGGTGCTTGGTGTGTTTAAGTGAAGCAAAGGGATGATTACCTGAACTTTGTCTGTTGTGCAGAGGGACTGGGTTGCTTGTTTGACCTTATTCTTTTCTTTCACTGATAGCTTTTCCTCTTTAGGAGGGTTCTCGATCTTCCATCTTTGTTTTCATTTTAATCTTTTATGTGGACAAAAACTAATGTCACAACTAATGCTTGGTGCTAGCACCATAGTGGCAATCAGTCAAGGCATAATATCTAGTCTTTTCTCTGGGTCTTGGTCAATGGCTGAAACTTGCAATACTGCAAAACTTCTGATAAGTTTAGACAAATGTTTTGTGCTCTATCCCTTCATACTAATGGCTTGTGTATATTTGTTTTTGATATGATATTATCAATAGTCTTACCACCAATATCTTTCTTTTGCATTTTTTTAGTGGTTACTTTACCTTCACCACATCATCGGTGGTCTGCCTCAAACGATTCGGTTGCTCAGGTTGGCTCGAAGACAGGATCAGCGTATGCATGGAATTTGGGGACGACAGCTATCATTGTTGAAGATACAAGGGTTTCTGGCCATGTGCAAGTTTCTTCACTAAATGTTGTCCTGCCAGCTTCTTTATCTTTATATATAACACCTTTGTCTAGTTCTGGTGGTCCTTTGGAAGAAATTGAATCTATTCCTCTAATGGCACGTTGGTATGTTGTATCTGGCCGTCAATATCTTATCCAAATAAAGGTTTTTGCACATGCTCATGGCACACAAGAGATTTATATTACAGAGGTAGTTTGCATTATTCTACTTTGACTACTTTAATATCAATGGCAAAGCATGTGTATTTGACATATTAGATTTTCTTCTCTGATCTTCATCTATCCTATATATTGTGTTAAGATTTTAAGGACAACTTTTCTTAATCTTTATTGTAGCAGTAGCATTTCTCTGCAGTCTGCATAATAAATTATATTATTTTTACCTCCCAAAGTTTGCCATATTTTCAAAGAAAAAACTGCATCAGGAAAAAGGATACTAGGAGTAGTTTAACAATCATGCTTCAGTTGTATGAATTTTTTGTTTGATTTGTATTGTTTTCTGATAGAAATTGATAGTATATTCAGGAAATAGGTGAAATTTCTTGAAGAAAGTGTCTCTCACAGTTACAGTAGAGCAGTATAGCTCAAGTCACGAAAAAGAAACGAAAGAAAACAGGATTAACAATGCAGAAAAAGGAAATACCCACCAGAGCTCTAAGATAAGATGTAATCTTTGCTGCCTAGGCAATTGCGTTACAAATCCCTCACTAATTCTGTTCTGCCTCTCTACTACCATCTCCCTTTTTCCACGTGGATATTCTCTGCATATTACGATATTGTCATTTGTGGCAATATTTGTAGCACTATAAACCACTTGGTTACTACCTGAAACAATTGGTTCTAAAACTTTTTTCTGGTATGATAGTTTATGGTAAGAATAAGTGCCCCGTTACACGACTAGGGCATGCCACAAACTTCAAGCAGGCTTACAATGGCAGTTAAGTTATGGATGACCTACCTTTGAAGGACCACAATTTACATAAGACCTTTATGTTGATGATATCCACTCCAGCTAGTTGAGTCTAGTCAACCCTTATTGGCTAAGACAATAATTTTTAAACAAGGCAAAGGGGCTGATGCTTTTAAAAATTGTCTTACTATCAAGTGCTATCCGTTATTTGTGCATTTTTCAATACTTACATTCCATCAAATAGTCAAGTGTTGTAGGTGAACTAATTTCTCTATTAAGTGTAGGATTCAGTAGGATTCAACCTTGCCTGCTGACATCAAGTAATGCGGTCATGGGCCTCACGGCAATATGATACTTTTAGTTTACATCGCCATTCTAATTTTTCAGTTACAAATTATACGTGTTAAGAAATGTGGTTGTGCCTAACTCAACCCTACAAAACCGGCCTGTAGGGTGAGGATTGCCTCCACTTATAAAGACATGTTCAAGCCATATAATGTCTGATGTGGGACTATTAACACCCCCCTCACGCCTAGGACCGGACATTTGGAGCGTGGAAATAAATGGTGGTGGGTGGTCCGATAGCGGGTACCTGATAGCAGGTGGCCCACCGGATCTTAGATGAGGCTCTTGATACCATGTTAAGAAATGTGGTTGAGACTCTTAACAATACGCATGTATTGGGAATTTCATTTTTAGTCATTCTTTCCTATATTATATGGATTGCTATTGTGCCTTTCTTTTGATAGTTTTTCATTCATAACATTCTTCATTGTGTTGCAGAGTGATGGTGTTAAGCTTGATGATTACCAGTCGGATTATTGGAGAACTGTGCCGGTTTCAAATGATATCGCCTTAAAACATGGTTGGCGGAATACTAAAATCTTGAAAGCTTATTCTCCAGGACTTGGAAATTTGACAGCTTCTGTGAACTATCTTGATGGTGCCAATGACAAAAAGGAGGTGATTTCTCTCTTTGTTTGAGGATTTCTTATGGAAGCACATTGTTTGTTTATGTTCTCCTTGATATTTTTTAGCCTCCTATGCACCATATGTTTCTTTATGGTCATTTCATATTTCTTTGCTGGTTGAGGTTGAATAGAGGCTTTTTGTTGCTTTATAGTACGGCGAACATTTTATTACTTTTTTGAGGACTTACATTGTTTTTGGGACCTTGTAGACTATCACAGTTGTTCAAGAAGTCATGGTCTGTGATAAAGTAAAGTTCACCTTGGGTAATGAAAGTGGAATAATTTTACTGCCGTGGGCCCCTGGTGTTTATCAGGATGCTGAGTTAAAGGCCGTAGGAGGTTGGAAGCTTTTTCTATTTGCTCCAATATGAAGTGACTAGCTTATTCCTGGTATTTGTGCTTATATTTTTGACCCAACCACCTGCTGTAGGTTGTGCAAAGGCAGCAAGTGATTACAGATGGTTGTCTTCAGACATATCTACTGTATCCGTCTCAGTTTCCGGTACTATCCAGGCAAAAAAGCTTGGAAAAGCAACTATTAAAGTGCTATCTGTATATGATTCACTAAATTATGATGAGGTAATATTATTAAGAACTTCAGTAAAGACTGTAATGTTTGGGTCTCTAAGCCCAAATCTAGCAACATGAATTTGCATCTGTTCCTATGTTATATTATATGCTATTTGAATTTATGAATGTTGTTTGGTTAGGGGGTAATATGCTATTTGCTAAGCATGTTGGCTGGGCTTGTACAGGCTGTAGTCATTACTCAAAATTGTGCTCACTTCTACCATATGTGCCTTGTTTATGAGTTCATTCCAGTACACTTCATTCCTTTCTAAATGGTATCTATATCTTGGTTCTTACTAAGCTACAATCCAAATATTGCCCCCCTAATCCATTTTTTACTCTCGAAAATCCGAGTTTTCTGTCTGAATTTGATGAATTCCTTCTTGCTTGGTGGTGGATCCCTTCCCTTGTTATTGAGGCATTTTTGTGATAGCTTGTGTAGATTGATCTGTGATTCCCTTGTTCTCTTAATCATGCAGTTGGTACTTGTTAATATGTTTCTAATGTCTTCTGTCTAGACTCTGTAGCTATTTCATTGTTTTCAGTAAGTTCATCAGATTCTAATCTGATTACATAGACATGAATGGGATGATTATGATTTTTGATACATCTTTCTGTGTGTTTTATTCGCTTTATATGTTGAATAATATCATAGATGTGTGTTTTTGCTATCACGATGACACTAGGAAGGTTTTTCTGTAAAAGGAGGAAAAACATAATCACAATCAAAGAGTCTGGTTTATTTTCTGATGATAATTGATGATTTTTCTCAAATATTACAAAAGTGTTTTCTCTGAGACATTCTGTGTCATTTATGTATTTATTACTTTCGTTCCACACATAAAATATTCATAAATATACTTTGAATTGCTATGGATATCTATACAATTCTTCCATGTTTTTATTTTGTAATTTTATTTTCTTATAGGTCTTGGTTGAAGTCTCCGCTCCATCTTCTATGGTTATGCTTCACAATTTTCCTGTAGAAACTGTTGTTGGATCTCATCTTCAAGCTGCGGTGACAATGAGAACAGCAAATGGTGATACCATATTTTAGGATATTTTAAAGTTTCCTTTTCATTACACTAAAAGCAAAACTGTTTGATATTTTTGGTTACATGGATGTTTCTCGTGCAGGTGCGTTTTTCTACAGATGTGATGCCTTCAATTCTTTGATAAAGTGGAAAGCTGGAAGTGAGACTTTTGTAATCGTCAATGCATCTCAGGAGTTGTCATACTTGGAAACAGTGCCAAATAGTCAGGTCCATCCATCAGATGATGGTTTTCCCTGTTCATGGACTTACATACATGCTTCTAATACTGGTCAAGCTTTAATCCATGCCATACTTTCTAAAGAATATCACCAATTCAGTAATGGTCCTGTTGTCTTAAAAGCTTCTTTACATATTGCGGCATATCTACCCTTTATCGTAAGCCAGGCAGGTGATGGAAACCACTTTGGTGGTTACTGGCTTGACTTGGCTCAAGCCGAAAATAATAAGCAATGGCATAATTTGGAGGAGCTATATCTTGCCCCTGGGACAAATTTAGACTTATTACTTGTTGGTGGACCTGAACCATGGAACAAACATGTTGATTTTATTGAAACTGTGGATGTTTTGGGTGGAGAGAATGCTCTGACAGATGATGGAGTTCTTGTGCATCGAATATCCGACAACAATAGGACATTGTACAGAGTTTTATGTCAAACACTGGGAACCTTTGTAAGTTTCAGTATTCTTTTCTTATTAGAAAGAATTCTAGTGTTAGTATAGTGTTTGTGTGCAACAATAGTCACTTACCGTGTCTAGTTAGTTTAGTGGCTGCAACAAAGTTCTTTAGTAACTTGTAACATAATTTTATCCATCTCAGGTATAACAGTATATACAACTGTAAATAGTTATAGAAACTGGTAGCTATATGAAGATGGTAGAGAATAGTAAATTTCTTACTTAGATATCTCAATACTCTATTTTCTCTCATTTTCCTTCATTCTCTTCTTGATACCCCTAGTATTTTTAAAATAAGCCAGGAGTCGGAAAATAATAGCTTTTGTTTCAAATGACTCAGAAACTGCTTTTCAGACGTGGAAATTTGGTTGGAGATGATCATCCCCTGCCTTCTGTAGCTGAAGCTTGGCTTCCAGTGATATGTAGCATTCCTTCTTCTATTGTACTTATAGCTGATGAGTCAGGTAGGCATTTCACATAGTTTTAATAACTGACAAGAGTTTTTTTTTTTATATTTTTGTCTCTTGATTGAATCTTTCTTTCCAGTGAATGAAAATGAAATTATTAGAGCAGCCGCCCAAGCTGAGCGTGGTTCACGGAGACTTCGTGATACCCCTATTGTTGTGGCAAATGGGCGCACTATTCGAATATCTGCGGCTGGTCTTAGTGCTTCTGGAAAAGTTTTTGCTAACTCATCTTCTCTGAGTTTGAAGTGGGAACTTAGCAGCTGTGAGGGACTAGCATATTGGGATTACGCATTTGATATTATAAAGTCCAACAGTTGGGAGAGGTTTTTGGTCTTGCAAAATGAATCAGGATTGGTACCGAGAGATTCGATTTCTAATAACTTTGTCATTTTATTAACTGTCCAACCTTTTGACTGAATTTGACAATTTTTTGGTAATTTAGTTGTGTGTGAAAACTACTAGTTTATTTTCATTTAAATTTATGAACATTATTTTTTGTTTGTGCATGCCCTACTTGTACATGGCAGACAAGCTAAGCAAGTGTTAGTAAGCTCACAAAATGCCTTGGCCCCTCAAAATGCACTGGCCCCTCCGTCCTATTAACTAGTCACATGTTTATGTAGTTCTTTGATATAGTATCTAGCCATTTAAGAAGTTGATGTAAAGTTTCTTAGAGTGTAATACAACATGTTAGTTACTAAAATGTCATTCTTTAACTCTTGCATTAGACACTAAAGTCTAAAGGTGTTGGTGATTTTACACTGTATTCACCTTACTAGCATGTGGGAAGTATTGATTATATTAATATGATAAACTTCACTTGCAAAATCATTTTGGCTGACAAAGGTCCAATTTCCCATTTCACGTGAAGGATGATATAAGATTCCTAGACAGTTGAGTGACATCATCAATACATGATTATAATCTATGAATGCAAAAATCTGTCAAGTTATGATTTAAGATATTTGTTGCAGAAGTAGTTTAAAGTTTTGATTTGTCTTGTAGTGTATACATGATGTGTAATATTCGTGTAAACTTATTTTCACTATTTGCATATTTTTTTCATTAAAGAATAAACATTATTTTACATATCTTGTTCTAGTGTATGGATAACTAAAGTGATCTTAAATGCTCTGTTTCTTAGTGCATTGTTCGTGCCACTGTTACTGGCTTTCTTGGTGGCCTGGGAGATGATACATTTCACCAGTTTCTTCAAACTGAAAATGTGCTTACAGATGCCATTCGTGTACAGGTACTATCGGTTGAAATTGGTTTATCAGATTGTGAATCTAGTTTTCTTACGTGATTAAAGTTGAATCGTTTTAAGTTTCATCGTTAAGTTCTGCATCATCTCTCTGCAGTTGTTTTTTTTATTATTGCGTTGTCTTGAGAAGTTGTCTTATTTTACATTGGTGTTACAATGCAGCTTGTTTCTATGCTAAGAGTTGATCCGGAATTCAGCTTGATATATTTCAACCCTAATGCAAAGGTAACACTTGTAGAAAGCCATATTATCTTATGTTCTAACACCTATAAATAGAGGTTGATGTTCAGTCCTTTATATCAAGTTATTATCCAATTATTTTCAATAATATTCGTAGTTCTTATTACTTCCTCATCTCTTTATTCAAAGTTCATAACTTCAACGGTTTTCTCTATGTCTGTTGATCACTCCTTAGAGGGACTCACGAATTATGAATGTATTTTTTATGAAAACAAGTTGAGGATAGCTCCAATTTTAGAAAAAATGGCAGAGCCCACAATGTAACAATTATACAGCTGATAACCTCTTGTATTAATGAAAAATGATTTGAGATGGGTGGTTGAAATGGAGGAGGGTCTCAAGGGTTTTATATGACACAAAAGTACTGTTCAAGCTGAAGGAAAAATTTCACCGACATCGATAAGACCTGCGATGTTGTATGGGACAAAATGCTGGGCCGTTAAGAATCAACACAAGAATAAAGTGTAGCATAAATGGGGATGTTGTGTTGGATGTGTGGTAAGACTAGATGTGATAGGATTAGAAATGACAATATTAGAGAGAGTGTTGGAGTAGCATCTATAGTAGAAAAATGGTGGAAAATAGGAGTGGTTTGGACATGTGGAAAGTAGAAAGAACTCGAGATTAACGAATTGGATAGAAAAATGGTCTTTTTTGATAGAACATTATGGCGGTATTTGATCCACGTAGCCAACCCTATTTAGTTGGATAAGGCTTGTTGGTTGTTGTTATTGTTGTATACAAAACCATTTAACTACGTTCTTTCTCTTCTCACTCTTATCTAATGGCATTGGATCCCACATGTCCAGGATCGAAACCTGGTGTTATACCATATGAAATAAGAGGAATGCCTAAGAAAACTATAGGCCTAACTGCCATGGGAGAACTAGAATTAAATGGTCTAACCGTAGAGATGGTACATGATGGAATATTCTAATGTCATTTGATGAATGTAGCTGATCAGGCCTTGCAAGAAAATGCTTGATTGTTGATACTCTGAAGCATCAAATTATGCTAAAACACCAGAAATTATTCCAGTAAAATCCTGTATTAATTTCACCTAGACAATTGGTGATTTTTTTTTTGTGTAAGGTATATTTGTGTTATAGACTATTTTTTTTTGTGGGGGGTTCTCCTCTCCTCTTTCCCAATGCAGGTCTGTCTTCCATGGTAGCCTAATTTTCTTTTTCGCGCTCATACTCGTGTTTCAAATATGTCTTGCATAATGGTTTTTGCGCATGAAATTAAATTGTTATTACATTTCAGTAGAACTTATAGACTTTTTTTACTATATTGTATGTCCGCCTTCAGGTAAATCTGTCAATCACAGGAGGGAGCTGTTTCTTGGAAGCTGTCACAAATGATTCTCAAGTTGTGGAAGTTACTCAGCCACAAACAGGATTAGAATGTCAACAACTGATTTTGTCCCCTAAAGGATTAGGGATTGCTAATCTAACTTTATATGACATGGGGCTCACTCCCCCATTAAGAGCATCTGCACTTGTAAGCTCTATTTCCAATCTATTTTAAATTGCTTGAAATTTAAGGAGAACGCTTGGTTTTTGTTTGATAAGACTTTTTCACAGATATTTTCATAGTTATGAGGCCTCGTTTGTCAGAATGACTAATTTCCAATCACCTTTCTTCCTGCATGCTTGTGACATTTAATTTTGTCTGCCAAACCTCTTTTTTTTTTTTGTCTTGTCATTCAAACCTAAATATCAATTCTAAATCTTGAACTTGGCCATACCAAATTTTGACCTTTCCCCCTAATGGGAAAAGATTCTTCTTGTTATTGTCTAGTGCTGTTCTCAATTCAGTGATTAAAGCATGCGATCTTGTAGGAAAGTTTATTGACTTGTTTAGGAGTTCAAAACTTGCTTTTGTTTTCATTAATCTTTACTGAAACACAACATGAACGGTTCTCATGATCAAATGATGTTGTTTAATGTTTGATGCTTTTAATGGTTGAATGTTACAGGTCCAGGTTGCTGATATAGAATGGATTCAGATCACGTCAGGAGAAGAAATTAGCCTAATGGTATGCCTTTTCTATTGTATTTTGGTTTAAAATGGCGTAATCATAATATTTTAGTGAATAGCCACATATGCAGACATATCGACTTCACTAAATAACAGGTAGAGAAAACCCAAAGAAAGGAGGAGTAACACTTTTTAGCCTGCTGAAACCCGACTTTTATTAATAGTTCATTAGTAAAAAAATTAAGTATTTGATCCTCCATTTACAATCGTTTCTAGCTCTCAAGACTGTTGCAGGATTGGGTGTTTTCTTGCTTTCTTACACATTGAATCACTTTCACCAAATGCTATAATGAATTATTTACTTCTTGGTTGGCAAATTGTGATAACTAAATCTGTCTTGTAATCTATCTAGGGAGTAAACACGAAGAGCACCTGTGTGAAAGAAATTGGGTCTTTTAATGTGTGAAAGAAATGAAACATTTGTTAAAATAAGGATAAATTCTGCTGCTTGTATTCATGCACACCTTGATTGCATTCCGCTTAAATCATCTTTCACCAGTGTTAAAGAAGGGATATTTTGTTATAGGTTCAGCTGGTATAAAGAGATATGAAACAGAGCAAGCAAAATATTTGGGCAACGGATATCCCTAAGAATCTTATAACTTTATTCTTGCTGTGGTGGCCTGGAAGTCTGCAAGTAGACATAAGAGGGTGAATTCGAGATCTCCCTAATTAATTCCTCACTCAGCCACTAAATGCCTACCTACTCTACTGATCCATTATTTATAGATTTCAATCACATTTATAGTTAGTTAGCCCCCTTCTCCTTGTTGCCTTTCCTCGTATATTTTACCATCTACTGAATCCCCTTCTCCTTAAACCCTGACTACGTTTGTTGCTGCTTTTCATCCCAGACCCATAAAGCTTTGAGCCACTTTATGGATAAAATGTGTGTTCTGTAGTGAAGGTGAGCCTTGACACAATGGTTGGAAATGTTGCCACGTGTCTAGAAGGTTATGGGTAAAATCATGGAATCAGTCTCCTGCAAATGTAGGTTGGATTGCCTACAATAGATTCTCAATGTATCCGCGCCCCTTTCTCGACCCAGCATGTGGGAGCTTTATAGCACTAGTTTGCCCCTTTTATGATACTGTGCATCATACATACTTAGCTTTCCTAAATAGTGTGTATAGCTTCTGGTTGAGAGCAAGAATTCTATATGTATTAAAATAAAAAACACGAAGGTCATTCCGACAAACTGACATATTTACAGTTTCTATTTCTCTTTTTTGTCATTTTAAATATGATAATTGATTACTGCACATGTATCCAACCTAGAATTTCAACAAAATGTATTATTCTCATCTTTACAGGAAGGAAGTTTGCACACTATTGACTTATTGGCTGGTATAAATGGAGGAACCAGTTTTCATGCTTCCCAGGTTTGAATTGTTTTCCCTAATAAATTTTGGTACAGGCAGTTTTTTGTGCATGGCATGTTTTCCCTGATCTTGTGGGACATAATCTTTACTTCCTTATATATGGTCAACAAGATATTATTATTATCGTCGTCATCGTGAGATTTTCTATTTCAACTTACAAATTAATGATTGCGAAATTATGATGCAGTTTGTTTACATGAATATCCATCTTCATATTGAGGATACTATAATTGAGCTGCTGGATGCTGACAGTCTGTCTAGTCTTGTTGGTAGACATGTTAATGCTCCGAGTTTTAAAATAAAGGGGAGATATCTTGGAATTACAACCCTTTATGTAAGTCTATTATCAATACCTTAAACCCGACCTTAATCTAACTAAAATATTTCTCGAATTTGTGAGAACTCAAAACTTGGTAATTGTTTATTGAAACCAGGTCAGTGCTATGCAACAGTTTGGACATGTAATACAAAGTCAGGCTATTAGGGTGGAAGTGTACAAAGCCCCAAGAATACACCCTCATGAAATTTTCCTGCTACCTGGTGCATCATATGTGGTATGTTCTAAAGTACTGGTGTTGTTTCTTTAGTACTAGTTTGACATGAAAATGCGGGCTTTGAAAGAACCACATACCATATTATTCTCTTCAATTAACGTTCTATTTTTCTGTTGGAAAAGGCAAAGTTGATTTCTTTCAGAAAAAAGTGCACACATTTATTTCTAGGTTCACAATGTGTAACATCTCTACTTATTTGTTTACTTTATGCCCTAAAATTTCTGTCACTAGTTTCAAGGTTAACTTAATGGTTCTAAGTCTAGAATTATTTAAGGAGCTTGTGAAATTTTGAATATGTACTTGTTCTTGAGCTTGTATGAAAAGTTGTGATGATAAATTTGTCAAATATTGGTGTTACTTTTACAAATTTATCCCTACATTTAATGATATCATACGAGAGAGAACATGAATTTACATTTCCCAACGGTAAATCAAACATAGGCATTTTGTAACGGAATCATTAAGGCACATGAAATTTTAAAAAGGGTTTTGTATTAACGGACACAGAAAAAGTGGAAAAGGGGCTTATAATTGGAGGCAAAAGGAGTATTGTTTTCTTTTGTGATTATTTGTCTTCACAATTGGTTTTTTGATCTTGGGCTACTGTTTCATAATTTTGGCACTATATTTTTCTCATTCTACGATTTTTATTCAATTATTTGCTTAGCTTACTGTGGAAGGTGGCCCATCTCTCGGTGTTCATGTCGAATATGCAGTTGAAAATGATAAAATTGCAAGTATTGAAAGATATTCTGGACGGCTCTTGGCAAATTCTGTTGGGAACACAGTAAGATGTTAAATCCTGCTCAGGGTTATTATTGTTTCATTTTTTTAATTTTGTTTTTCTTTCAAATTTGCCGTGAAGTATACACAAAATATGTATAAGCACAGTTTAGCTGATTGTCAAGCATAAAATACATTCTTTTATGCATGTACAAGATAGGTTTTAGCTTTGGCTGATTATGGGCTGTTGTAATTTAATAATCATGTTACTAGAACAGAAAACTTTCTGATGCAAAATAAGATGTGCTGCTGGCACTCTCTGTCTTATAACAAGGGTTAATAGTAGTTAAAAGTCAGTTTTCAACACAGCATCACATGCTTTGTTCTCATTTTATATTCTTTCATGTGTGGGCGTATTAGTCATAGGTAAAATAGTAAAATACTATACCTTGCTGGACATACTATGTTTTTGTGTGTTTTGCTCTTAGATTAAGATAGAGTTGTCGGACTCCAAATTCTTTAAACTTCCATAATTTATCTGTCATAAAAGGAAAATCATTATAGATTGTTCTCATGATCTTAATGATATTCTTCTGCACAAATAATCTCACTATTTCTTCTTTTGGGAACACGTGATAATATTTCTGTCGTATGGCTGTTTGCCTTCACATAAACCAGAAAACTTTTTGTGGATTATGTATTTTATATTGAACATATCTGGTTTGTGAAAGATATAAGTTTAATCTAATACCACATTACTATTGTCAGACAATTCTCGCCAGCCTGTTTGTGAACGGAAATACTATGGTTTGTGAAGCAAGGAGTATTTTAAGGGTGGGAGTTTCATCTACTATCAAATTGCATATGCAGAGTGAACAACTAGGAGTTGGCCGCAAACTGCCAATTTATCCATTATTTCCTGAGGTAACAGTTACAAAAAGATATTTATGGAAATTATCCCTTCTGTTGTATACTTCAAATGTTAATATTGACGGCCTTTTTGGTTTTGCCAGGGAAATTTGTTTTCTTTCTATGAGCTATGTAAAAATTACCTGTGGACTGTTGAAGATGAAAAGGTTTGCCTATATTTTACTTAAATCTGAATATCTTAATTGATACTACTAATAAAAGAAATAAATACTATTAATAATAAAACAATATCTCAACGCTCCCATCCGTAACGGTTTATAAGCAAAAAAAAAACATATCTACTTAATTTCACCTAAGCATTTTATTCTTTTCTTTCTATGAGCTATGTAAAAATTACATGTGGACTGTTGAAGATGACAAGGTTTGCCTATATTTTACTTAAATCTGAATATCTTAATTGATACTACTAATAAAAGAAATAAATACTATTAATAATAAAACAATATCTCAAACACTCCCATCCGTAACGGTTTATAAGCAAAAAAAATCATATCTACTTAATTTCACCTAAGCATTTTATTCTCAAAATGCATCTTTTCAATGTAAAATTAAATGCAAATTGCATTTATTATACTTTCTCTCTAATTTTTTCAATAAACAATCATCACTTGAAATTGTTTTACACTTTCCCATAAAACATTTCAAAAAAGACACAAATTTAAATTTTCTTAATGAGTGTTAAAAAATTGAATTTTGCTTATAAATTGGTACGGAGGGAGTATCAGTACGTAAGTAATCCGAGGTCTCCGAAAAGATTTTTTAAAGAGTTCAACAAGTTGATTCTTGGAATTGACAAAGGAGGTTTTGATGGCCCCGATGGTAATATGTTCTCTAAGAAAGTGACAATTGAGTTCTATATGTTTTGTCGTTTCATGAAAAAAAACTGGATTGGAGGAGAGGTGCAAAGTTGTCTGGTTATCACATACAAGTTTCATAGGACCAAGTTTCATAGGACCGATTTCACAAAAATGAAGTTTCCGTAGTAAATGCTTTAACCACACGAGCTTACATGTGGCATGAGTCATGGCTCGATACTCAACTTCTGTACTTGATCAAGCAACTTCAGTTTGCTTTTGGCTCTTCCTTGAGAACAATTTCCACTGGACTTGATCAAGCAACTTCAGTTTGCTTTTGGCTCTTCCTTGAGAACAAATATCCACTAATAAAATTACAATAATCTGATGTAGAGTGTCTATCACTTGCATCTCCTGCCCAATCAGCATATGAATATCCAATGATATTATTGTTGCCTCTCACAAAAAACAAGCCCTGATGGAGTGTAATCAAGTGCCTCAGGGCTTAAAGGCCAAATAAAATTTGTGACATAAAGGTACCGTTCAAGTAAAATGTCTGACTGCACTCCCATAACATTATAATGTTTAACTGCACTCTATAATAGTCTTAAAGGCCAAATAAAATTTGTGACATAAAAGTTCTTTTTAAGTTAAAGGAAAATTTTATTGGACTGTGCTAAAATCTGCGATGTTTTACGGGACAAAATGTTGGACGGTTAAGAATCAACACAAGAATAAAGTAAGTGTAATAGAGATGATGATGTTGCGTGGATGTGTGCTAAAAGTACATGATAAAATTAGAAATGAAAATATTAGAGAGGGTGTTGGGGTAACACCTATGATGTTTTACGGGACAAAATGTTGGACGGTTAAGAATCAACACAAGAATAAAGTAAGTGTAATAGAGATGATGATGTTGCGTGGATGTGTGCTAAAAGTATATGATAAAATTAGAAATGAAAATATTAGAGAGGGTGTTGGGGTAACACCTATGTAGAAAATATGGTGGAAAAAAGACTTAGGTGGTTTGAGCATGTAGAGAAAAGATCGATAGATTCTGTGATAAGGAGAATAGATAAGATGAAGAGGAGTCAAACAACTAAAGGTAGAGGAAGATTTAGAAAAACTATAAGAGAAGTGATTCAGAAAGATCTTGAGATTAACAATTTGGTCTAGTGGTGGAGGCTTGGGTCTTGAGAGTGTGCTCCTCTCAAGGTCACAGGTTCGAATCCTACTAGGTGCAATCAACCCTTGTGTGGGCCAGTCCATACGGAGCTTTGCTTCGGCTTTAAACGGGGCCCCCGCTAGTGGACGGTGGGATTGGTCCCTCTTGGATTAGTCGGTCGCAAGGCCAGATACCAAGATTTTCAAAAAAAAAAAAAAAAAAAAACAATTTGGATAAAAGCTTAGTCCTGGATTAAACATTATGGCGGAATTTATAAGTATAGAATTTATAATTATTGACTATCACACCATCTGCCTTGCATATAATGCCAGGCTGATATAATGATATGCCTTATTTCCTTAATTATCAACACATTTCATTTGATGCACAATACTTGTAACTTATAATAGAGTATAAGCTAGTATGTAACACCCATATATAATACATGTCTAGAATTTACATATTATACATAGTTGTAATATTTGGTACTGAAATATATAAGTGCTTAGTGACAACATTGTACATCATACATGCCAAAAAGAAAAACTACAACTATGACAATATATACAAGGGTGTCCAAAAATACAAAACTAAGAACTAGATCATTGTAGAATGATCTCAAAATATCCATCTGCACAGCGGAAAGCCATCCCAAAATATCAAACAAGTAAGGACATCAAGTCAACTTGTCCTTACCCTTTGACTGCTCCGAACTACTTGAAAATAATCAACAGATATGGGGTGAGATAATAATTCCAGTGGGTTCCCTATCTTATGGGTCCACTCGGCTTTACAAGGTTTTAATTTTCATCCTAACTCAAGTCAATAGGGGAGGAAGGACTCGAGTGCACAAAACCTGCAATGTATAGAAACATGTCTCTTGAGTTCATCAACTCAAACAATCACTAATCGGAAACCAATTCAAGGTATCTTTCCCTGGCAAGCCCTACGTCTAGGGTTATCGACTAGGGTCACGAATCCTTATCTCATACTTTGACATACGCATGAATTTCAGATTCTAAGGGATAACAGCAACCTTAAGAATTGTCGCTTTCTATGGGACTCCAAACCCATTTCAAGCCTTTCACCCGTATGGGACTCTAACCCACTTAAGGTTCCACCGTTTTTGGGACTCAAACCCAGGTCAAAGTAATGGTGTGTACATTCCAATTCTTACTCTAAGTGAGCATCGCAACTTGGGACGACACAATCAGGGGGTTGTTTCCGACTACGTGATTAAATAAAGCACAACGTGATTGTATTCGACAACCACAAAGCGATCAAGATCACCTTAGTATTCACAACAACATCACATGTTCCATAGAATGCCTAACATCCGTATCTAAACAACTACTTGTCCATGACACACACCTAGATATCATGTGTACAAGCATTGCTATCTAATTCATCCATCATGCCTTCATTATCTTTCTAATTCATTCTGTTAATTATTCCTAGGGTTTCCTCACCATTCCCTATGAGTTTCTAATCTTATTATCACATACATATATGTACAAGCAACAATTCATAGATTGAAAATATGCATAACCAACACAACCACAATTCATAGTATTCATAATGTGGCTTATAACACGCTTAAACAAAACAAGGCTAATACTCCAAACAAGAGGTGAAAAACATTTTCTGCACCCTATCATTGTCGCCCGGCGAAGGGCCAGCGAGCTGGCTCGCTCGAGGTTCGCCCGGCGAACGGCTGGCGAGGACAAGTCAGTGGTGAAACATCTCATGGTCGTCCGGCGAGCAGCTAGCGAGTTAGCTCGCCCGACTAACAGCTGGCGAAGCAGCTTGCCCTGAGTTCGCCAACGAAGCAGACGAACTTCAGAATTTTCAGAACGCGATTGGAAGAGGGCTGACCAATTCTTCAACCCACATGAATACATACCGATAATAACAACCATATTCAACATTGAATCATAACAATCATGAAGGACAACAATAATCATAGCAATTCCTCATGGGTAATGGAGGAAAGCATATTAACATGCCAAACATCATCAATTCCTATCTTATGTTTCTACAACCCTAACTTCTACACCATAATATATCTACGTAGAACCCACCTTGAATTCTATGAAGAAAGTTGTTGGATGATGAAGAGATTGATAAAGATGAAATGAGAATGATGAAGTGATGATGATGAAATTCCGAGTTGCTAAGCTCCTCCGAGTTCTTCTTCTTTCTCCACTATGTCTTTTCTCTTTCTATGTTTTTATTTTACTGATACATTGCGACATGGAATTGGAAATGGGCAAGTGAAATGGTATAAAGAAAAGTTGGTAAGAGTGTGGTAGAAACATGTGGATATCAAGAGTGGTAGGAGAATGTTTGGATGAGAAAAATACAAAGGTAGTAACAAATATATTAAGTGGTAAAATACTTAATATTTGTTCTACTAGAGTAATTGACTTATTATTAATGTTATCAAAATGTCTCTTTTTGTACCAATTAATAAAAGATCAGTTTCAAATAATATTATTTAAGTCAATCTGAGTTCACTAGTTACTCTATTTATTCCAATTAATAACTTTCAGAGTACATAGGAACTCAGTTGAACTCAACTAATATAAATTTGAGTATTTAAGGAAACATGGGGTATTACATAGTAGCAGTCCTATCAAGGACTTGTATCTCTTGTAACTGAATGAGATAGCAATCCCAAGGGTGTAACTAATTGTACTGAGTCAGCACGTGTTAGTTACCCTATACAAACTCATCATTGAGTTTAATGTAACTATCTGTCAAAAGAACTGAATATTAGGGAAATGCTTGAGTGAAAAAGCACTCAAGAGATCTGAATATATATACACATGAGAGTTATTACAGGAAACTATTTCCTAGGTACATATATGTATTTTACAAGGCATAGACTCTTTAACTCCTAGATACATGGACAGACTCCTAAATACAAAATTATACTTCCAATAATTTGTAGTTCCAATAATTGAAATAATTCCAATAATTCCAACACTCCCCCTCAAGCTGGTGAATGGATATCAATCATTCCCAGCTTGCAAGTCAATTGATGGAAACGATCCGGTGGCAAGCCCTTTGTCAACACATCTGCTATTTGATGTCCAGAAGGAATATAGGATGTAGTTATTAAACCATTATCTAGTTTTTCCTTGATGAAATGGCGGTCAATCTCTATATGTTTGGTCCTGTCATGCTGAACAGGATTATGAGCAATACTAATTGCTGACTTGTTGTCACAAAACAACTTCATAGGCCCTTCACATTGTATTTTCAGATCATTTAGAATGATCTTTATCCAGAGTAATTCACAGATTCCCTGTGCCAAAGCTCGAAATTCTGCTTCCGCACTTGATCGAGCCACTACATTTTGTTTCTTACTTCTCCATGTGACAAGGTTCCCACACAAGAGGGTGCAAAAACCCGAAGTGGATCTTCTATCACTTATCGATCCTGCATAGTCAGCATCGGTGTAGGCTTCTACAGTTAAGCTTCCACCTCCTTTGAACAATAGTCCTCTTCCCGGAGTAGACTTGAGGTATTGTAGAATGCGATCAACCGCTTGTAAGTGTCGCATCCTCGGGTCATGCATAAATTGGCTCACCACACTGACAGCATACGCCAAGTCAGGTCTAGTGTGTGCCAGGTAAATCAACTTTCCCACCAACCTCTGATATTGGATTTTGTCAACTTTGGCACTCTCTTCTTCAAGGCTCAACTTGTGGTTTTGCTCTATAGGAACACTTGAAGGTTTGCATCCCAATTTCCCAGTTTCCTGCAAGAGATCGAGTATATACTTCCTTTGAGATATGAAAATGCCTTGATTTGAGTAGGCAACCTCAATTCCCAAGAAGTATTTGAGTTGTCCAAGGTCCTTCATTTCAAATTCTACCGATAGTTTTTCCTTTAACAATTGTCTCTCTGCCAAGTCATTTCCTGTAATAATAATATCATCAACATAAACAAGAAGGATAGTTAATTTTCCCTTTTGTGAGTGCTTGAAAAAAAGAGTGTGATCTCCTTGGCTTTGCTTGTAGCCTAAGTACACCATTGCTTTTGTGAATCGTCCAAACCATGCTCTAGGAGATTGTTTTAGTCCATATAGGGCTTTCCTTAATCGACACACTTTATTGGATCCACATGTAGGGCTAAATCCAGGTGGGATCTCCATGTATACTTCTTCTTCTAAGTCTCCATGCAAGAATGCATTTTTGACATCAAATTGATGTAATTCCCATCCAGAGTGAGCAGCAAGAGATAATAAAATCCGAACAGTGTTCATTTTTGCAACTGGAGCGAAGGCTTCTTCATAATCTATGCCATAAGTCTGTGTGTATCCTTTGGCCACTAGTCTAGCTTTGTATCGATCAAGTGATCCGTCTGACTTGTGTTTAACTGTATAGATCCATTTGCAGCCAACCGGTTTCTTGTCTTCCCGCCTCTCAACGATATCCCAAGTTCTATTTCTTTCAAGGGCTTTCATCTCCTCATTCATAGCTTGGACCCAATTTTGATCTTTCAATGCCTCTTGAACAGATGATGGGATAACCACAGAGTCAACTGCAGAAATAAAACTCTGATGCTGCAAGGAAAGGTTTTTTGTGGAGACAAATTGGGAAATAGGATACTTAGCACAAGATCTTTTCTCTTTCCTTAAAGCAATTGGCAACTCATGTTTATTAGTGTTACAATTTTCAGAACTTTTAAACTCAGTAACAGGTGGGTTAATTTCAGTACTTACCTCTGTTTCAGGTGATTGAGGCTGTTTCTGGAGTAGGTCTAGTTTACTTCTCCTTTGGTACACTAAGGTTGGTTCACCAGCCTTAGTTTTTTCTGGAAGAGTTGAAGGTGATGGTTCTTGCAAGACAGACAATGAAGGAGGATCTGAACCAGAAATGGATGACTCTAAGGAAGGAGCCAAGGGCTCTGACCCTGATGAGGGTATAGGACTGGGACTTGAAGTGTCCGAACCAGACTCAGATGTGGGTATAGGATTAGGACTTGGAGTGGGAGATTCAAGTAGGTCTAGAAACACAGACTCAGACTCAGATTCCAAGTCATTAGAATTCTCCCCCTGAAGCTGAGGACGAGTGAAGTAAGACACATTTTCATGAAACGTGACATCTTTGGAGACAAAGTGCCTCCGACTAGGAGGATGGTAGCATTTGTATCCTCTTTTGTCGGGAGCATAACCAACAAAGACACATCTGACTGCACGAGGGTCCAACTTACTTCGATTCTGTTTGTGAATATGGACGAAGGTAACACAACCAAACACTCGAGGCTCAAGTTTTGAAATATGAACAGAGGGAAATTGAACAGACAGAAACTGAACAGGACTGATATTTCCTAACAGACGAGATGGTACGCGATTAATCAAGTAGGCAGCAGTCAATACTGCTTCCCCCCAATAGGATTTGGGTACAGACATTTGAAAGAGGAGAGCTCTAGTAACTTCAAGTAAGTGGCGATTTTTTCTTTCGGCGACACCATTTTGTTGAGGCGTGTCGACACATGTAAATTCTTGGAGTATTCCATGTTCACTGGAAAAATTTGACAAGACATGATTTGTATATTCTGTGCCATTATCGGAGCGAAGTCTCTTAATGCCTCGTCCAAATTGGTTGTGCACCATATGATAAAATTTAATAAACAGTTGTGGGACTTCGGATTTG
This sequence comes from Lathyrus tuberosus, assembly GCA_022829125.1. NCBI lineage: Eukaryota > Viridiplantae > Streptophyta > Magnoliopsida > Fabales > Fabaceae > Lathyrus > Lathyrus tuberosus. The sequence goes on along the minus strand of JALAZF010000920.1, from coordinate 84,188 downwards.
TCCTTCATCAAAAAAATCCAAGTGACTCTAGTACAATCATCAATAAAAGTAATAAACCATTTTGCACCGGAAACATTAGAAATGGGTGCGGGACCCCAAACGTCAGAATGAATAAGATCAAAAGGTTCAGCACTTTTATTACAACTAGGAAGAAAAGAAACTCGATGATGTTTAGCAAATTGACAAGTATCACAATTAAATGATTCGACTGAATGATGCAAAAATAAAGTTGGAAACATAGACTTAATTAAGGAAAATGGGGGGTGTCCAAGACGTTTGTGGAGAAGCCAAATTTGTGCGGCAGATTGGGAAGACTCAGACTTGAAGCAAGAAGACAACACCTTCGAACCATCAATTTTTCCAGAGAGGTAGTACAACCCTTCCTTTTCCTTACATGCCCCAATCACCCGATCCGTTGGAAGATCCTGAAAGACACCATAAGAAGAGAAAAGAGTTATTTTACAATTATGATCACGGGCAAGTTTATGAGCAGATATAAGATTGTGAGAGAGTTTGGGAACATGCAACACATTTTTCAATTCAAGGAATGGTTGCAATTGAACGTTGCCAAAACCCTCAATGCGGGCATATGAACCATTAGCAACTGTAATACATTGATTGCTTGTAGAGGGAGTATAAGAAGAAAATAGTGTGGAGTCGGGTGTCATATGGTCAGTGGCACCAGAGTCAAGAAGCCAAGCATCTTTTGGAATAGTACCATAGATACTAAAGGAGCGAGAGCATAAACCCTTACCTGTCATAACTAGAGAACAAGATCCAGAGGGCTTACTGAGAGAGTCAAGTAGGGACTTCAACCGATTCAAATCATCCGTACTGAGAAGAGAGTCAGTTTCTACTGTTTTGGAGTTTCCTGTGGCTGGAGACATAGTGGTAGCATGGGCTTGGCTCTGATGTATACCTTTGAAACCTCCAGAGCGATTGAGAACTTGATTTTTCCCATGTAATTTGAAGCACCGGTCCTTTGTATGACCTGTCCTTTTGCAATGGTCACAATAACGATCATCTCTACCTGATTTACGGAATGGTTGCTTTCCTGCTGTGTTGGCAACAAGGGCAGTACCTTCAGAAGGCTTGTTACCGAGCATGACGTCACGACGACTTTCTTCTCCCCGCACTATGGAGAAAACTTCAGCAAGTGGAGGAAGGCGGTCCTTGCCTAAAATTTGCACTCGAATAGGGTCATAATCAGAGGTCAATCCAGCCAAGAACTCAAAGATCCGATCGGTTTCAATACAAGTATTCAAAGCGACCGTGTCATTGGCGGTTTCCATCTTGAGAGTTTGGTATTGATCCAACTCAATCCAATAACCTTTCATAGTGGCAAAATACTCAGAGACAGACATGGTTCCTTGTTTAGTATTGAAGATCTTGTTCTTCAGATCAAAGCGGGCAGAGAGATCCTGTTTCTTAGAGTATGTTTGCATCAGATTCTCCCAAATATCTCGTGCAGTAGGAAGAAACATATACTGACTACTAATTTCTGGAATCATACTATTCCACATCCATGACATGATGAGTGAGTCTTCATTGTCCCAAAGAGTGAAGCCGGGATCAGTGGCAGGAAGAGGGTCACCTTCAATGTGGTTCAATTTTCCACGACCTTTCAAATTTGCACGCATGAACTGGGCCCAACTGAAATAGTTCCTCCCATTGAGGCGATGACTTTGATGCAGTGTTGGTAGCGAGTTAGCATTCATTAGGTTTGAAGTTTCAACAAGAGGTGGTGGAGGTGGCGGAGGATTCTGGACACCACCATTATCATTCTCCCCTTCCATCTCAATAAGTCAGATAACTGAGAGTAAAAAAACTGATGAGGTGGGATGAGCAGTGTGGAGCGGTGTGATGGGTAATTTCTGGAAAGGAGAAAAAAAGATTCTGCAATGAAGGCAGCAAGAAAAAAAAACTGAATATGGTAGTGCTGCAATGGAGGCAGCAGTTAACCTGCTCTTGATACCATGTCACAAGAACTGAATATTAGGGAAATGCTTGAGTGAAAAAGCACTCAAGAGATCTGAATATATATACACATGAGAGTTATTACAGGAAACTATTTCCTAGGTACATATATGTGTTTTACAAGGCATAGACTCTTTAACTCCTAGATACATGGACAGACTCCTAAATACAAAATTATACTTCCAATAATTTGTAGTTCCAATAATTGAAATAATTCCAATAATTCCAACACTATCCATTGAATGAAAGCAGTTAGAAATAATAACAGAATGAATACCCTCTCTCTCCTCTCTTCTCTCTCTTCCCTTCTCTTCTCTTCCTAAATTTTTTCTCTGTAATAAGTTTAACAGCTATCAAAGCTAATATGTCATCTATTATTATTAACAAACCTGAGAGAAACTTCTACTACCACACACCATAACATCGTTTCAAAGAGATAATATAAACCTACTGGCCCCTGCCAAAGCATAAAACTATCATTTTTGGGGAGTAATTGTTGTATCCTTGCTCTCCATATATTTTTGGCTAATAAATTTATTCCAAAGAAAATCTACTCAACATTGTAAGATAGTCTAAACAATACTTTGCTATGTTTCTTTAGGTGCTAAGTTTCAGGGTGTCAGAGACCTTGCACGGTGACAGATATAGGAGTGCTTCAGAAGAGAGTCAAGCTGGTGGTAATTTTGATGAGAATGACCTTGGCTTTATTAATGTCTTGTATGGAAGGTATAAAACTGCATCATTCTTGTCAAGAATAATAGCATTCGGTACTTTTTTCTATTAAAAACTCTTAAAATATCTGAATCCAAGAATGATTGCATTCGATACTTTTCAAGCTTTATATTGATTGTGCAGTTTTAATTTTTTTTTTCTTTTTGTTTTTCATTGGGCACGATTCATCTGATAGGACGTAATGGTTCGTTTAATATATGTATCTGATCCCACCCATTGAGAAAGACGTTGAGGCTTTAACTAATTTATATATTTTCTTTTATTCCTTGATATGCTATGTTTTCCTCGGATATATATGATTCAGTTTCTGTTTTTCAATCACTAAACCTTTGATATCGCTGATTCTGTTCTCCTTGTGTATATTTGTCCAATTTTCCTCACGTAATACAACACAACATACTGTTGTATTCACTTTGTAGTAAAATGAACATATAATTTACAAGAGGCGGCCAAATTATAACTTCTATAAACATTTTAAAAGATACAGTATAGAAATATGTAGTAGTACCATATATTATTTACTTTATTCATTTATTTTGGGCAGATCTGCGGGCAAGACAAATGTTGCTGTGTCATTTTCGTGTGAATTTGTAACTTCTGGGTCGAAAACACAGTCAAGGCTGTACAGTTCATCTCTATCAGTAGTGGTGGTTCCTGATCTTCCCCTGGCATTGGGACTCCCTGCAACCTGGATTCTTCCTCCGTATTATACAACTACAAGCCTTTTGCCTTCCTCCTTTGAATCTTATACACAACGTGGTGGTCAGAATCGCAAAGGAACCATCAAGTATTCTTTATTGAGTAATTTTGATAAAAATGCTCTGCAGAAAGAAGCCGTGTTCATTGATGGGGATAGAATTAAAACAACAAAAAGTAATAATCTTGCATGCATTCAAGCCAAAGATCGTACCACTGGTAGAATAGAGATTGCTTCTTGTGTCAAGGTTGCTGAGGTATGGATTTATCTTTCACCTACGGTTTATTTGGGACCATTTGTTGGCAGTTGCACTCTTAGGAGTGTCAAGTTTTAACTTTACACAATGAGTTGATAGAACACTAAATGGTTTTAAACCTGTATAACACAATTTGTACACTCTGCTCATTAACTGCGGTAAGATAGGGCTGCTCTGTGTTACAATAAGACTTTGACATGCTAGCAGGCCTTGGCCTTATTTTGGTGAGACCTTTGTATTTCAGCTCAGCATAAGGATGGAAAGAAATCTACTAAACCATCTGGTCCTTCCATTTATAAATCCATCCAATTGCAATAATAAAATTTAATGGATTGGATAGTGGATGATCAATAAACTTGCCAAACATGTAATGATATACGTTGTATATTTAATTATTAACCATTAGATTTACTAGAGTTCAATTGAATCTGAAATCTATTGTCTAATATTTTACCAAAAAAAAAATATCTTTAGGTAAATGTTTCAGCTATACATGTGTCTGTATATACAGTCTTAAGGGAAAATAGTTTTGAAAAGTTTCCGAGAGTAATATTAGAGAGTGAAGTAATATTTGAGAGTAATATTAGTTAAATTTAAGTAGGTCCCACACACTTTTGCGGGACCTATATGGAATTCAGCCAATAAAAGAGACCTTTTTGGAAAAAGCGTACTCCCTTCGGCCCTTAAGACTTGCTTACAAAATTCCCATGTATTAAGAAAAGTAGTTGTAGCATTATTATTTTTTTTTTAAAAGTGTTAATTTTCCATAATTATCCATATAATTATTGATTGCTAGCACTCATTTTTTACTAACTGGGACTTGATGGATTGGATTTTTTCAGTATTTTTTAACTGATCTTAGATGCATTAATGGCTTAATTTTTATCCCTCCATCTTGGTCCATCCTACCTCTCTGCAATTCTGTTTCAGCATAATAAGTATATTTACTATTTTGACCATGTTATTTGCTTTTATAGTCTTGATATATGCCAAATTTTTTGGGAATTGTTACTCACCACAATTTCTATATCATGATCAAGGTGACTCAAATTAGAATAGCCAGTAATGAGGTCCTGCTCAAAGTGATTGACCTTGCTGTTGGTGCAGAACTTGTTCTTCCAACAACATTTTACGATACTTTAGGTATCAATATCCCCTTAATAGTGAATCACAGTAGGAAATTCAGACTGAAAGTACTCAGGTTTTATTGCATCTTCCTTTGGTTAAACAGGAAATCCTTTCTATGAAGCATGCAATGCAATGCGTTTCTATGCTGAAACTAACTTCCCTGATGTTCTTGCCGTAAACAAAACTGCTGATGGAAAAGGGAATGTCGGCATCAAGGTTTGTTGGTTGTTTTTATTAGAAATCATTTTCTTGCTTTTCTATGTTCTTCGGATTTCGAAAAAAAAAACAGTATAAGAACCTTCTGCTTGCACATTTGCAGAGTTTTGGGACTAACTAGGTAGATATAAACCTTTCATGTGTTTTCACCTAAAAATTTATCTCATGGCTTTAGTTTCAATTGAAGTTTTGTAGGGTTTGGGATTAGATTATTAAGAAGAGGAGAGAAAAAATAAGACTTTGCAATGTGATAATGACTTGACACAGAAGGCTGTGTGCTAATTATTTCTTAGATTTACTAAAAGATGATCTAAGGCATCCTAAATTACTCTAAGACTTTGAGATATTTTTTCCATTAACTCTAGCAGTTTCTACTAAAGTGAAGCCTGCATAGTCTTATCAAAGTCAGGCTTAGTTCATTTTATTTGTTCTTGTGGTTCAACTTAAAGACCCTATCTCTGTGTGTGTAACACCAGAAAAACGTCATTTGTTTTAGAACTAGCCAGATTTTTCCATTCTAGTACTTAAGTTTGCTTTATGTGGAGCTTTGCTCAGCTAAGTTAATTAATGGAATTCTGTTTTGACCGATTCATTGTTGAAGGCAATTCGGCACGGGAAAGCTCTTGTGCGTGTAGCATTTAGTGAAGCCCAGCAAAAGTCAGACTATGTGCTAGTAAGTATTAGTTTTTTGCCTTGCACATCAGAACAGTAAATTACAGTTCTATATACATATCTTGATCATATGCCCTATGCCACATGTTTTGAACCTATATTTCAATGACAATAAGAAGATTGTTTCACGCCGATGCACCAAAACATGATTGTAAACTGGGCAGGTTTCTGAATGTATTTATGTGCCATAATTTCAATGACTGTAGTGTAAATATTGTCTCAGAATCACACTGTAACTGGAGTTAATACCTGGCATTTGCCTTATAATTGCAATTTTTTGTCTCTCGCCAATACCTAAGTGATTATCCTTTGTACACGTAATACTTGTTATGTTAACTATTCTTCCTGGTGTTTATCTGGCGCCTGTTCTTCCTCTGTCATATTGGATTCTCTAAATCTTTTTTTTTTTTTTGCAGATTAGAGTTGGTGCCCATGTATATCCTCGAAATCCAGTTCTTCATATTGGAAGTCCTCTTAACTTGAGCATAAAAGGTGTGGCTGGTTTAAATGGTTGCTGTTATTTTAGTCTTCTATCAATGATTTCAATCTCAGGAATAGTTTTATTTCTTTAAGAAAAATCTATTTGTTAGAAGTTCAATAAACCTTTTGCTTACCTTTACGGAACAGCTTAAGATTCTGGGATAGTTAGTTTTTGACTGGTAGTATTATAGGATTTCTTACAGAACTCTATCTTGTGAATATGGATGTAATTGTAGTATGTCACATCTCACATGCCACGAAAACTTATTGCACTCCTAACTAATATAATTTATTGATATATATTTACTTATTATTTCTTTATGATATCCTCGATATTTGAGAATGTGCACCATCCCATGCTTATGCCATGTTCTACCCATATTATACATACATCTAATGTGCTTGCTTTGTAAACCTTCTACAGTGACGGACTGTTCATTTTTCAATTGTTCTAATGAGTTTTATTTTTCTGCCTAAAATCTTTTTGACCTTTTCACTATTTCTTCAGGAAGGATAATGCCATTCTATCTTCATATTTCAGGATTGAATGATAAAGTTTCTGGAAAATGGTCTACAACTAATGAAAGTGTAATATCAGTGGATGTGTTGTCTGGAATGGCCAAAGCTGTTGGAGAAGGTTCAGCCCAAGGTGCTAAATAACAATATTTAAGTTCTTGAAATGAACTTTATGATTGTCAACTAGAGTTTTTGCTTAATAAACAGTTATACCAATTGCTATTGAAATATGTTATTATGAACAGTATATTTCCATTATGCAAGATCGAAGCTGCAAACAACAATTACAGTGTTGAAAGGCCACAGTATTTCCGTGGATGCTCCGAAAGGGATGTTGACTAATGTTCCATACCCTACAAAAGGATACAACTTCTCTGTGAAGTTCAGGTTTGTAAATAATGACTCTAGACATAACATTGGTTTTAATGACATAATCTTTACCTACTTTTGTGACCAATTCAATTGCAACAGTACCACATATGGTGAAACCCTTGATGCACCAGGACGAAACAAGATAATTTCATTCGACTGTAGAGTAGATCCTCCATACGTCGGGTACTCTATCTTTACTCATATTCTTCTGATATGACCCTTTAAGTCATTGATTCATTCTTAGATATTTTTTACATGCATTAACTGAAGGTACGTCAAGCCATGGCTGGATTTGGACACGGGCAACTCATATTGCCTATTTTTCCCTTACTCACCCGAGCATTTAGTGCACTCAATACCCAAGTCAGAAGGCATTATTAGACCAGACATATCTGTCTCCATATACGCTTCTCTCAGAGAACATGGACATGTTTTGGGATCTGCGTCAGCTCTTTTCATTGGAGGCTTTTCTATTGTGGAAATGGGCAAGGTATGGCATACTAACTTGGAAAAATTGGATCGTGATATTTTTGTCACCTTGACATTGCATGAAAACACACACATGTAGGGGCTGACCCAGCTTATAGTCAGGGTGTCCAACTGCACCCCTCAAATTTCTAAATTTGCACCTAATTATTATATATTCCCTCAAATTTAAACCGTGCACCTATTTTGCACCTTTGTCCAGTAAATCAAGTGCCTCTGACCTGCTAAAGCTGGCTGCAGTTGCACCTATATAGTTAAGTACCAACTCTCACCTGTCTAGTAAAAGCTGGCACAACCAGACTGTCCAATGGCAGCAACATTAAAGCACGTTAAAACACATATTGAATTGGAAATTAAAAGCAAAATATTCCCATTAAATGACTTGCTGTAATTCAACTAGGTTAATAGAATATATAATCCCAGTCTTTGCCACGGGGGCAAAGTAGAACTGAGTCAAAAATATGTTGAAGTATATATTTAATATTTAATATGATATTTACAAATTATATCTGATAAAATATTTTATAATTGAAAAAAATTGTACAGTACATAATTTATCTTAGTAATGATATTCCTAGATTTTTTTTCCTTATACGCGTCTGTGTTTGTAAATCATATTTTAAAATGTGGTTAATTGAGTTGAATGCATGTTTAATTTAATTTATGGTCAAAATTGGGCAGGGTACTATAGTACCCGTCCCCATACCCGCGGTATAAGTATCTGTACCCGAGTCTACATCCGCGTGGGCATCAATGTTTGTACCCGTACTTGTACCCTATGGATACCTAAGTAACCAATATCAATACCCGTTTATCCGCATTTCTAATAAAAAATAATATATCATTTTAAATTTGTAACATTAAAAAAAATTAAAGGATAATATTGTTGAGTTAAGAAATAATCAAACATTTATATTATAATGCCTACAAGAATAATAATGATGCATTTGATAAAATTGATAGATTAACATGTATACATAATAATAAAAATAAAAATATATAAAGATATATTGTGCGGAAACGGGGCGGGGTGGATACTAAGGTACCCGTACCCGTGCCCGTGCCCATACTTATTTTCGTGGGTAATTGTCCGTAATCATTTTGCGGGTTTTTACTTTATCCATTGTGGATAATTTTGGCCGGTGGCCCCTGGGGATGAGTTCAATTGCCATCCCTAATGATTGACTATAATTTCACAATATTTAATAAGATCTAGATTAAACAAATACACCTTCATGAAATATATATTTTTCCACATGTGTGTAACTATTATTGCTTAAATAATTTGCATCTCCTGACCCCGGGTCCGAGATCTGCCACTATGCATGCATGCACTTATCTCTTTGTGGATGTTAGTGTGTGAAACTAGTGTTTGATTTATTAGCCCGAGTGCCTCCTATTTTGTCTGGGCAGTCTCTTGATCTTAGTTTTACCAATTTGCCATCCTTTCTGCATGACGTGTTCTGAATTGAAATTTAGCAGACCCCTCAAATTCTCATTGTTAAACAAACTATAGAGACTTAATTTGTGCTGTTCAAGATTCGTTTTTTTCCCTCCCCTCAGGATCCAATGCAGCTGAATCTGACTTCAAGCTCCAACAAAACTTACATAACCATCGTGGGAAATACTGGTAAGATGGCATATCATAGTAATGTTTTATGTTAGAAATAAATTAAGGTACTATGTAAATATAGTAAATAAGGAAATGTTGACTTTTGATATATGGTGGATATTAATAGACTCAATCCTAAATAAATAGGGAAATCAGGAAGCAAATCATAATAATAATGAATAGTATGTAAACTATTCCTAAGATATTATAAGATTAATAAAAATTGTGTAATGAAGTCCTACGTTAGATATTTAACTTTTTGTTGGGTCATAGGGCCATATTCCCCGAGGCAACAACTAGTTTCTTTACTTGTTGAGGGCATAATGAAGTCCTACTAGTTTCTTCTACCATGTCTTTTATGGTTTTTGCACAAATTAAAAAAATGTAATTAAGTTATAAAAAGACATGACGACCTTTAACAAACTGACCATACTATGTTTTGTTGATTTTTTGTTTTCGTTATTATAAATGAAAAGTGAAATATAATATTTGGCAGTAGTGTATAATAAAGTAATAATTAGAAGACGTAATTGAAAAATAATAATTAATTCTACATTAAAAAATGATTGACATTCATTTTGATTTTTGTTTGTGACTGAAATGATGTTCATTTTGAAAAGAAGGGAGTACTAAATTAGTTGGGTATCTTATCACAGATGTCGAAATTCACTGGAATCACCAAAATTTGATTATGATTCTTCCCATCAGTAAAGATGATTTTGGCATTCGAGGTATTGCACGCTATGAGGTGAGTGGTTCAAACTTCCAAGGCTAAAAAGTTTGCCACTAACCAGCAAATCTAATTAAAGTTCTGATATTGAATTAAAAAATCTACATTTAGTTTATTTTTCTTGTTCATGTTTCCAGGTCAAATTGCTGAAAGCCGAGAGATTCGAAGACAAAATCATCATCACACTCCCAGCTAATGGTTACGTATTTGAGGAGCTTAATGACTTGATTTCCACTTCATAAATTTACATTACAAAGGGAAAGGTCACAAGTTAATCTATCTTTTACTTGTTTTGTAGGCCAGAGAATGGAAATAGACATCACCCATGAACCTGAATCTGAGGAAAAAGCACTATCCAGTGTTGCATCAAACAAAATCCTCTGGGCAAGTATCTTGGGTTGTCTCGTGCTGTTGATTCCCTCTATTGTTGCTTTCATATATTTCATGGATAGACCAGATAGATCCCAGCAAACAAGTACTCCGGTCACTGCAACCATTGCAGCACCAGCATCTCCTTACAGAAGCAGTCCCAGTCTCAGTCCCACTGTTACAAATGATATGTCTCCTCGAACGCCACAACCATTTGTAGACTATGTAAGAAGAACGATTGATGAAACTCCTTACTACAGGAGAGAAGGAAGGAGAAGAACTAATCCACAGAATACGTTTTAGACTTGTGGCCTATCCGTGACACTTTTATACCCAGCACTACTCCCACATCAAAGGCTCACATAGATGATAGATTCCATCACTATGTTGTATTATTTTCAAAGGCTCACATAGATTCCATCACTGTGTTGTATTATTTTCAAACTCAAAATTTTGGTCGCTACACGGTGTTGTATAAATTTAGGAATATATATTTTGTCAATTTATGATGATTATTGTAATGACCATGTTTCCATTCAACGTCAACGTGTACTTGTTGTGCCTTTCGCAAAGAAAAAACCGTGTACTTGATGCAAGTGCATATTACATTGCCTCTCCAATTAGCATATCTCGTTTCTTTTTTATTTGTTAGAATATTAATAATGTTTAGGGATGCTCTTTTTACCCACCACACCACCTTGAAAAGTTTACAATGTCCTAGTGTCAAAAAATGTATTTTCGAACGCATCTATTTTAGTCATTTTTTAGATCAAATTGAAGATCTATTATTTTTAAGTAAAAATTTAAATCGAAGATGCATATCTGTATATGAAAAAAGTGTGTCTAAAGATGCATCTTTGTAAACACCATCTATTTAAAAGTTAGTGGGTGGTTCGGAGATGTCTTCAGACATTTTTCTGTAATATTTTGCGCCAGACCCTTCCTTCTTTCTCTTTTATTTTTTTCAAAAGTAAAAAAAAAAGTCTTATGAGCTTTGCAACAATTTTATCTCTGCATCCATTCAATCAAGCTTATATATCATTAAAGCTCTTATGTTTTGATTTTCTTATGTTTTATGTTTTGATTTTTAGTTAGTTTTTTAGGATACATTAGTTGATTTAGGTAGTAATGTAAATGAAATTGATAGGCTATTTGAACGTGCATTGAGGTTTTTTGGGTCTATAAGGGTAGAAATGGTGTATCTGCTATGGTTGAGACAATCGCAGGTTTGTCCGGAGAAGCATCTTTGGTTTTGCTCTGTATTGTTTACGGAAATGCAACCTTGAATTGACTCGAGCAAAAACTTGAGTTATTTTGTGGGATTTGGGATTTTCTCTGGACATGCTGTTTATATTTGTATTTGTTTATAACGCATGTGCAATGGCAGAAGACACACTAAACATATTAGGCTCAGGCGTGTGTCCCAAACCGCGTCGGTACGACGTGAGAGGGCCACACCGAGGACCACGAGGCCACGAGTTGCCGATAACTCATTGTTGTTGCATATACTTCACAGCCCTGACCGTTTGATTCTTGTAGCCGACTCTCTCAAGCATCTTAAGCATATGATGCAGCAGAACCTGAGGTTCTTGAGGCCCATGTTGACCCTAAAGCCCAAGAGGATGCCTCATTAGAGAGTTATCCGGGAGGGCTATTTGATACCTTCTTACTTTATAATTATGCAGATCATGCTGCTAGGCATGTCTGACATGTAAAGGTATTTTTTTTCTTGCAATACATATGTTGTAAACAAATTAAAACCATACTGACAATTATGTTTTCTTTTTGCAGGAGCGTGATTGTTTGAAAATGATTAATCACGATAGAAAGATGCTAGAGTTGCCATAGCTCACTAATGCTTGGTTCGTTGATGCTATCTGATATTCAGGTCTTGTTGGTTTATGCTCTTCTATGTACCTGATGTTCTTCTTATAGAAAGGTGGCACTCAGAAACATCATTTTTCCTCCTATCTATTGGCGAGATGATCATCACTTTGGATGACATCTCATGCCTCATGAATCTTTCCATCAGGAGAAAATTACTAGACCATAAGAGGGTCGGGCGAGAGGAAATGGAGGAGGTGTTAGCACTAGAGGTGTTTATGCACGGTTTAACTGTTTGGAAAATCTTTATAAAGAACATGTGAATTGGGCTTTGGATGTCGTTGGTGATGATATGCTTGTTGAGTACCATTGGAATTGCGCATTGAGGTGTTACCTCTTGTTCTTGGTTGGCATGTCCATGTTTGTGGACAAAAGTGCAACATATGTCGATGTGGTCTACCTCAAGTACTTCACAGACCTGGGTGCAATTCACGAGTACAAGTGCGGGGCTGTCTATTTACTCTACATGTACTCGAAGCTAGACGAGGATTGTCTTTGGAAGACAAAGCAGATGACGGGGTGTTACACGTTGCTTATGGTAATTTCTTGTTACAAATATTTTCATAATTCATTTGTTACACTTTGTATTAAACATAAAAACTTATCCAACATAAATAAAATTTAAATAACTTGTTCCATGATGTTCATGTCCAACCTGTAACTTCCAACAAATTATACATAAAGTATATGTTCAAAGGTACATGTTAACACAAATATCCAACATGTAACTTCCAACAAATTACATAGTTTTAAGTTGTATGATAACGCAAAATAAGGCATATGATAACACAATATCCAACATGTAACTTCCACAAAATAACAAGTTTTAAGTTATCAAACTTAATACCAAATCATATTGTCCAAACTCGACTCGCAACATCACTTGAGTTTTCTTCAGAGGCATTCACATGTTCAAATGTGTTGGATGCTTGTCCATTTAAACCATCTTGATTAGTATAATTGTCACTATCAAATTCTACAAAACAAGAAAATTAGTCGTTAAAAAAATATACATTATTTATAACATGAGTGAATAACCTGCAACATTATGAATTTATGATACACTTGAAAAAAGTTAACAAATTTACCTTCAAAACCATATAACCAACTTTGTGTGCACATGAGAGCTTGAACTGATTCCTCATTCATTGGACTTCTATACTTGTTTAAAACTCGAGAGTCAATGCTAAAAGCAGATTCAGATGCCACCGTGATTATTGGAATGCTCAATATATCACAAGCCATTCTTGCAAGATTGAGACATCTACGACTTTTTTCCTTCTAATAAGCCAAGATATCGAAACCAACCAATTGAGGCAACCTTTTCTCAAGTTTAGATTTTCCAGTATTGTTACTTGCTTGAATTTCATGTTCTTCAAATTCCTACAAAGTGTACATACAAACAATGATAAAAATGTAAATTTTAAAATTAAACCAATCAAAAGAAATAACAATAAATTGCATTTGTAAGAGAAAAAATAGAATAGTTTGCACTTAATTCACAAATATATAATGAGGATGCCAAAGATTCATTTTCTCCTCCAAAAATAGGTAGCACTTGTGAAAAGTTAGGATTAGAAGAAATCCCATGTTAGACATATTCCGCATAAAGCTCATACAACTCACCCTTAAACTTTTTACACTTGTCTTCACTTGTTGTATCGTCAATTTTTTTATATTCAAAATTAAAAAAGTTGAATGATTTTTGTTGGATCAAGAATAACACCAAAGGCCAAGATAACATTATACTCACTCCAATACTTGTCAAATTTTCCCCGCATATATTTAGCCATGTCATGAATCAAAGAATCTTCACTTATCAAATAACAATTCATAAGACAATTTATCTTCCATATTTCCCCAAAGTACAAATTAGAAGTAGGATAAGAAGATCGGAAGATCAAGTTTGTAATGTTGCAGAATGACTTCAAGAGGTCACACATTATTTCGGATCTTGAATATCTTCACTAAAATTTGAATCTCGCAAACTCAAGCTATAAAAGGCACGACTATAATTAATTGCACTCTTGAGCATTATAAAAGTAGAGTTCCATCTAGTAACACAATAAGATCTTAATATAATTGTTGTATCAATCTCACCAACACTACTAACACATTCATGAAATTATAGTGTTCTACTTTCGGTTACCTTTACATAAGCCACACTTTGTCTAATTTTATGCAATGCATCACCAACTACCTTCAATCCATCTTGAAAAATGAGATTAAAAATATGCGCGCAACAACGAATATGAAAGAACTTTCCCTTAAATATCAAGCTATTTGATAATCCTAAGTGTTCTTTCAAGAATCTTTGCATGTTGTCATTTGCGGATGCATTGTCCAAAGTGATGGAAAAATGTTATTCTCTATACCTCAATCACTTAACATTTCCAACACCTTTAATGCTAATGCTCGCCCAGTATGTGGAGGTGTCATGTGAGCAAAAGCTAAAATCTTATTTTGCAACTTCCAATTCATATAAATATAATGAGCAGTTAAAGAAATATAAGCTTCGTTAGTGCATGCAGTTCAACAATCAGAAGTCAAACAAACTCTCCCCCTAATTTGAGTCAACTGTGACTTAAACTTTCGTTTCTCATCCTCATAAGATATCATAACATCGTTGGAAGAAGTATTTCTAATAACAAAGGTACACTCATCATTCAATTTTATTTTTTTTGATATTTCCTAAAAACCCTATATTCAACAAAATTAAATGATACACCATGTGTATTCAACATTTCAGCTAATATCTCAAGGTTAACCTTAGGATCAAAATTTTCTTTCTCAATCTTCCTTCGGCATCAAGTATCATATCACTCATATTATGAAATTTTAAGAAAAGCTTACAATTGTTCACATGACGAGTTAAATGAGAAGTTTCATTAGTTGCAGGACAACTCATTAATTTTTCACAACCCATACATTTACATTTCTCTTTACCATCTATAACCCCAACCTTAAAAAAAATATTTTCATACTTCAGATGTAAGGGCATTTTTTTGTTGTTGGTTCAGAATGCTTTTGATTAATTTCAGTGCCATCAAGATCAATTACATTAGACTCAGTAAATAATGTCACAGGTGGAGTTACCCTAACTTGCCTAGCATTAACCTCACCATCACTATTAATTTCCATAATTATAGTAGATAAAAATTACAATCCCTACATGTAAATCAACACCATACCAACAACAAGCATTGCATTCATTATTAAAAAAACTAAGTTTATTTGAACACATTTAATCAATTCAAAATTTAGTTATTAAAACAATAATCTTCAGTAATGATATTTGAACCTAGCAACACAACCAACACAAATTTTCAGTAATGATACATCAATGATATTTGAACCCAGTAATCCTTAAATATATTTGAACCCGACAATCATCTTCAGTTATTAAAACAGTAATGATACAAATAATTAGAGCTGGCAAAACGGGCTACCCGGCCCGTGACGGGCTGGCCCATGACGAGCTCGGGCTTTATGCGGGCCAGGCTAAAAAGCCCAGTTTGTAAACGGGCCACAATTTGATTGACCAAGCCCGGCCCTTTACGGGCCTCTATTTTTTCGGGCCGGCCCGATTTATATTTACTCTTTATTTTTAAATTTAAAAGGTAACTTTTTTATTTTAAAACATACAAAAATTAGAAAATTACAATTTACACCTCATTAATGAGTGCCTGACCCTGTATATTGTTTTCATCATAAACCATAATATGCTACTTCATAAACTTGTGGTATTTTTCTCAGATAATACATAAATGTTTTAAGGCATATGGTATAATCACATTTTCATTAATGAGCGCCTGGATGTTGTTTGTTACTCACTTATTAATGATGATGGACAAATGTAGTTTTGATCTTGTTAGATAACAATAGCCAAGAATATTTCATACTGAGTTTAGATATCATAATTTTTCATACTGAGTTTAGATATCATATTTCATATTGATCTTGTATTGGACCAATCTAATACAAATGAAAATTGAAATTCCATGTTAACATAATAACAGTTTAAATATGTCAAACGAGAAAATTGAAATTCCAAACTCCAAAATAGTGTATTCAACTTCAAAAGATTATAAATTCAGGAAGACAAACTGCAAAAACAAAAGAAAAAATCATTAGTTACATTAATAAAACTTCAATATGCCTAAAAAAATTATTAACAACAAAAATCAAAATGTTTCTGTCAGTATGAAACTTTCAAAATGCTTAAAAAATCATTAACATCAAAATTCTTGCAAGAAAATTACAAGTGTGTATTTTGAAGTCACTGTAAATATAACTATAATTTTGTATCACTATAATTTTGTATTAAACTCCCTGCTATGTAAAAATGGTGGTAGAAAGGTTTCAAACATATGCTATGATATTTTTCATAAATTTTTTTAAATGTATATTTTTTAAGTTCTTTAAGATAGCATATGTAACATGCTTATTCAAACGGACCTTTAGTCTCTTATAAGTTGCAACTTATCTTGCATACTAGCTATCTATTTAGGTGTAATTTAGATAGTTATAAGTTTTCCTTTATACATTTAATTTGAGGCATTTCCTTCAAAATTTCATAAAATCATGTCATCACAACTATTTTTCATGTATTCACCTATTATCTTTGTGTCATGACATACTGATGAGATACTTTGTCATCTAACTCAAAGGAATGATAGCTACAAAGTCTCAAATTACCAACACCTTTAGATAGGTATGGAAGGGGCCTAAGTCAAGGTTAGAAGTTGTTCATAAATACAAAAGGCCAACTACATGTAACATTGAAAGCACTTCTCAATCACAATCAACAAACTTATCTTCCTCTCTGTTTGACAACAAATTTCCAGCTAGTTTGTGAAAATAAATAAGAGATTGTGGGGGGCAATTTATGCCAGTTTGCATCAAAATAGGATCTTAAGTAGAGAACAGAGTCGTGGAGCCCTATAAGTTTCTCAGTTGTCTAAATCCATCACTATCTAGGACTTTCTGTTATTGCCAGGCCCTGGGTTGTTTTGGTTTTATCCAAGCTAGTGTAGTAGTAATTACTATGAACCTTACTTAGCTAGCTACCACTAAAGAAGAGAAAAAACATCATACGGATCATCATTTTGCTATTAGAGAATTTGTATTATGATATAGAGAGCTTAAAAGAGCATTGTAAAAAATTAAACGTGGAGAATTTTTTCTACATAAATCAAAAGTACAGTATGTTTATTCAATGCAAATTATATGGTTGTATAAAACACATGATAAATAATTATACCTTTGTTTGGCTAAGTTGATCAACTTCAACACTATCACTGATTTGTTCCATAAAAAAATATGAGATTTTCTTGACGAATGACTTCACACTTATCTTCATCTTCATCAATGTCACTATCATATTCTACAAAAATAATATGTCATATATCTTAAGCTAGTATATTATTTTATAATCTATAAGTCGTTATTCAAAAACTAAAATTCATACCTACAAAACCATGTAGCCAACTACGTGCGCACATGAGAGTTTGAACTGTGTCATCTTTTAAAGAGCTTCTATACTTGTTCAAAACTCGAGCACCAATGCTAAAAGCAGATTCTGATGCAACTGTGGTTATTGGAATGCTTAATACATCACACGCCATCTTTGCAAGATCGGGACATCTTCGACTTCTCTCCTTCCAAAAAGCTAATATATCAAAACCAATTGATGGTGGAAGCCTTTGCTCGGCTAAATAAACATCAAGTTCGGATGTTCCCGCGACACTAACTGTTTGGCTTTCATACTATTCAAATTCCTACAAATATATTAAGAATTATGAAATTCCTATAAATTTAAAAAATGTTAATGAAACTATGAAAGTGCTAAAAAAATTGATAAAATTAACTTACTTCACATACATACAATGATTGTGGCATCTTTGCATTGCTTCCTCCATATGAAGAATTAGCTTGCTGTGAATGTCTTGTATTGGAAGAATGACTACCATTTTTAATATATTCTTCATACAATCTAGACAAATCATTCTTGACAATTTTTAACTTCTCTTCAGCTTCTAATGGATCAACTTGTTTATATGCAAATGATAAAAAATTTAGCTTCTTGGTTGGATCCAATATAGCCCCAAAGGCTAATACTGTACTATATTCGCTCCAATACTTGTCAAATTTCTCTCTCATTTTTATAGTCATACTCTTGATCACACAATCTTCACTCGTCAAATTTGACTTCAAAAGACATTTTATCTTCCATATTTCTCTTATATACAAATTTGATGTTGGGTAAGAAGATCCAGATATCAAATTTGTAATATTGTAAAATGGCTTCAACACTTCACAAATTACTTCAGCTCTTTTCCATTCAACAATACTCGGACATAACTTGTAATTTGGATCACACAAACTTAAACTATAAAAGGCACGCTGATAATTAATAGCACTCTCAAGCATGATATAAGTGGAGTTCCATCTAGTGGGGTATCGGTCCTTAATCCAATTGATGTATCAATTCCATCAACATTGTTCACACAATGAAAAAATTGAATTGTTCTACTTTCTGATGCCCTCACATAATGCACGCTTTGTCTAATTTTATGTAATGCATCACTTGCCACCTTCAATCCATCTTGAACAATAAGATTCAAGACATGTGCACAACGTCTAATGTGAAAAAACTCTCCATTAAGTAACAAGCTACTTGACAATCCTAGGTGCTCTTTCAAATAGTTTTGCATGTTATCATTTGCAGAGGCATTATCTAAAGTGAGAGAAAAAACTTTTCTTTCTATGCCCCATTCTCGTAAAAGTTCCATCACCTTCAATGCTAATTGAGGTCCCGAATGTGGTGGTTTTAAATGAGCAAATGCGAGAATTTTATTATTCAGCTTCCAATTCACATCAACAAAATGAGCAGTTAAAGAAATGAAACCATGATTTGTGCATGAAGTCCAACAATCAGAGGTAAGACAAATTCTTCCTGAAATTTGAGCCAATTGTGACTTTAACCTTTCTTTCTCAAACTTATAAATTTCCATTACATCGACTTTAATGGTATTTCTAGAAATCCACTTACATTCCTCATTCATGAACTTTTGATATTTTCTAAAGACTTCCCACTCAACTATATTAAATGGGGGCACCATGTGTAATTATCATCTCAGCTATAATTTCTCGATTAACCTTCTGGTCAAACTTTCTTCTTTTCAATTTTCCTTCCATATCATGAAGCATATCTCCCACATTCCCATGTTTCTCAAGAAGAAATTTACAAGAATCAACATGACGAATTAAATGCGTGGTTCCACCGGTAGCTTTACAACCCAAAATAGAACCACAACCTTTGCATTTACACTTTTCTTTTCCATCAATACCAATACCAATTTTTATAAGGTGGTTCCACACATCAGATGTTAGTGCCCTCTTCTTTTTTTCTCTTGGTGTCTTAGTGGTATCTTGTGTATTGGCTATTTGAGGTTGATTAACTTGTAGTGGAGGAGTTTCTAAAATTTGAAGTTCATCATCATCATCTAAAACTACACTTTTTCCAGCACCATAAATATTCATATTGAGACACTAAATAAAAAAGAAACACATAATTATTAAAAATAGAACAAAGTGGTGACAAGTTCATTTGCAATTTCAAATGTCATATTAAATACACACTTCAAAGACAAACACATTACTATAACTAATAGCTAAGCAAAATGAGAGTTATATCATACAAGTTACATATATACTTAACATGAGAGAACAACTTGTGTGATAAATATAATATAAATAAGTTATGTCAGATAACTAGCAAATTTGTTATTAAGTTTTGCTTACTTTAAATTCTGCAGTATGCACTAATTAAAACACAATATATCAAACACAACCCAAATAGAAGATATAGATATCAAACACAATCATTTTCATAAACAAAATGATTTTCTCATGTATAAGCAATTTCCTTTTCCAGACCCAAATTTCTTTTCTCTGTGTATTAACAAAATATATCAAACACAACCCAAATAGAAGATATAGATATAGACATTGTTCATGACACAAATTATCATATAACATAATAATCGTTACCTTGAGAAGTTTGTCAGCTTCAAGATTATCAGTGAAACTGTGAAAGCAAGAACAAGAATAGGGGCATCGGCGTGGTGCGGTGTGGTGCGGAGTTGTGCTAGCTTCGAGAATATTAATGAAATTAGTAACAAGATTGGGGTATTTGTGCAGTGCAATATGGAATCAGTGAGAGTGCATCATCGTTGCCGTATTGGTTGTGCGGCTGGCAGTGGCTAGGGTTAGAAGTTAGAACATGTTTGAGAACAAATGAATATCTTTTTCTACTGTGTATATTAAATATTATGCCTTTAATTTAAATTTTTTTTATTTTTTTAAACATGTGGTGAATGAATTAATTTTTTAAATGGATAGTATTAAATATTAATGAATGGATTGGGCTTTGAGCCTTTGACGTTAAGCCTTTAACGTCATTCTGAAGCCTTTAATTTTTTGTACTATTTTTTTTAAAAACACATTATTATTATTATAACTAACACATTTTTTTTTAGATTTTTTTTTATTTTTATTTTTTATAAAATAAACGGGCTACCCGCAACCCAATCGGGCTAGCCCGGTTAGAGTTCGGGCTTTAACGGGCCGGGCTAAAAGAGTCCGGATGATAAATGGGCCCTAATTTTCTTGTCCAAGCCCTTTATTTTTTCGGGCTTTTCGGCCCGGCCCGGTAGGCCCGGCCCATTTTGCCAGCTCTACAAATAATGATAGCACAACAATCTTATAAAGAAAAAATCTTCATTAATGATACAACAATAAATCTTAAATGCAAAAATATTATCTATAACTATATATAAAGAGGATAGGGGATTTTGGCATGGCCTATTTTTTTTCCTATTTTATCCTTGATATTGTGTTATTATTCAAAAAAGCTTAATGTAACTTTTGTTGTACGTGGCATGAGATAGATGGCAAAGCTTAATACCTTACGCTTTAAAAAGCAAGAAAAAAACTGAGGATAACTGCTGTCCAACTTCTCCTTCCATTTGCTATTTATCGATATTGATCCTTTCAGTATGTTCAAAAGATGAAAAACAAAAGACAGATAAAATAAAGTAAAAAATTAGAGTAGTTGATATTTGGTGCATTGCAACAGAGTGGAATAACGACTCCGGTTCCGGCGGTTCTGATTAACATAGGACTTGCAGTTAGGTTTGGGGCTACGATTTTTTCGAGATCGAATCGGTGAGGAAGGGACTGACAAGGCGTCGTTAGGAAGAAAGCAACGTTGAAGGCAATCGTGGGAACGGAGAATTGCAGTTCTCATATCTAGAGAGAGAAAGAAAACGTGTGTTAATGGAGGAAGACAGAGAAAGCATTACAGTTGTATTTTATGGTTGTAAGAGACACTTTTATTCCTAACTGCAGTTGATTTTGTTAGTATCAATTAATCTATAACTATATATAAAAGAGATACTCCCTCCGTCCCAAAATATAAGAGAAAAAAATGCATTTTTCTTGTCCCAAAATATAAGAGAAAAAATCAACTTCCATCATTTTCAAGGTAAAATTAAATGCAAGTTGCATTTAATTTGCTTTCTCTCTTATCTTTTCTATAAACAACAACCAATTAGAATTGTTTTTACATCTTTCAAAACAAATTTTTTCAACAAAATCTTAGTCAAACTATTATGTTTTTTACTTTTCTTAATAAGTGTGTTTTTGAGTTTTTCTCTTATATTTTGGGACGGAGGGAGTACATCCTTTTGGAGTGGCCTATTTTAGTTCCTAAAATACCCTTTATTTATTTTTATTTCTTAATTACCCTCAACTTCCACTCAAATAACACAGTTTAATGTAGACAAAAACTGTTTTTTCATGTTGATAACCAATATAGAAGTTTGAAAAAAATAAATTGCCATGTTTATGAATATTTTAATATTACCTTTCAATACCAACCATGTTTATCCCAAAACAAAATAAGTTTCTCAACTCATTTCATTTAATACAGGATTCATACAAGTTTCATTCTCTTATTCTTACCATTCATTTCATTTAATATAGGATGCATATGTGTTTCATTCTCTTTTTTTTACAACTGATACACCATGGAATCTGGAAAAGGGAAAGTTGCACTATCAGAACTAATTCCTAATTTTCTTTCATTTGAAATTTATATTCCTTTCATTTTAATTCTTTTTTCTTTTTCTTTGATACATGAAATTTATTTCTTTTTGGTCGATGCAATAAAAAATTATTCATTGAATCTTCTCATGATCTTATTCAAATTTGATGAGGTATTCATATTGATGCTAGACGTCAGGACATCGCTCTTAAATAATATTATTCAAACTAATCAAATTTTTTATAAATACTAGTGTCCAAACGGGCACTCCCGTGCCTGTTTGTCCGCTTTTTTTTTATATATGCACAGGCGTTAAAATGTAAACGAATATTTTTTTTAAAACTTTGTGATATTAACTTCGGTGTCCGTTTGTCTGTTTTTTTAACGCGGACATTCAAGAAATTATAAATCTTTCTCACTCTCTCTCTCAAAAATAAGAATATTATAGAGGTATTAAAAATGATTTTGTAGAACTCTTTCCAATCTTATATATAAGTAACTTTACAAAAAAAAAACTCACCATTTAAAAAATGTCTAAATACATTTAAATATTACACTCTAATTTTACTTTGATAATGACAATCGAATCTAATAAAAAAATATCAGTAAAAATTATAGCTAACATGCGAATATCAAAATGTATCTTCAATTTCAATTAATTGTTATTTGATATCATCATAACTAGAGCTGGCAAAATGGGTCGGGCCTACCAGGCCGGGCCGAAAAGCCCGAAAAAATAAAGGGCTTGGACAAGAAAATTAGGGCCCATTTATCATCCGGGCTCTTTTAGCCCAGCCCGTTAAAGCCCGAACTCTAACCGGGCTAGCCCGATCGGGTTGCGGGTAGCCCGTTTATTTTATAAAAAATAAAAATAAAAAAAATCTAAAAATAAATGTGTTAGTTATAATAATAATAATGTGTTTTTAAAAAAAAATAGTACAAAAAATTAAAGGCTTCAGAATGACGTTAAAGGCTTAACGTCAAAGGCTCAAAGCCCAATCCATTCATTAATATTTAATACTATCCATTTAAAAATTTAATTCATTCACCACATGTTTAAAAAAATAAAAAAAATTTAAATTAAAGGCATAATATTTAATATACACAGTAGAAAAAGATATTCATTTGTTCTCAAACATGTTCTAACTTCTAACCCTAGCCACTGCCAGCCGCACAACCAATACGGCAACGATGATGTACTCTCACTGATTCCATATTGCACTGCACAAATACCCCAATCTTGTTACTAATTTCATTAATATTCTCGAAGCTAGCACAACTCCGCACCACACCGCACCACGCCGATGCCCCTATTCTTGTTCTTGCTTTCACAGTTTCACTGATAATCTTGAAGCTGACAAACTTCTCAAGGTAACGATTATTATGTTATATGATAATTTGTGTCATGAACAATGTCTATATCTATATCTTCTATTTGGGTTGTGTTTGATATATTTTGTTAATACACAGAGAAAAGAAATTTGGGTATGGAAAAGGAAATTGCTTATACATGAGAAAATCATTTTGTTTATGAAAATGATTGTGTTTGATATCTATATCTTCTATTTGGGTTGTGTTTGATATATTGTGTTTTAATTAGTGCATACTGCAGAATTTAAAGTAAGCAAAACTTAATAACAAATTTGCTAGTTATCTGACATAACTTATTTATATTATATTTATCACACAAGTTGTTCTCTCATGTTAAGTATATATGTAACTTGTATGATATAACTCTCATTTTGCTTAGCTATTAGTTATAGTAATGTGTTTGTCTTTGAAGTGTGTATTTAATATGACATTTGAAATTGCAAATGAACTTGTCACCACTTTGTTCTATTTTTAAAAATTATGTGTTTCTTTTTTATTTAGTGTCTCAATATGAATATTTATGGTGCTGGAAAAAATGTAGTTTTAGATGATGATGATGAACTTCAAATTTTAGAAACTCCTCCACTACAAGTTAATCAACCTCAAATAGCCAATACACAAGATACCACTAAGACACCAAGAGAAAAAAAGAAGAGGGCACTAACATCTGATGTGTGGAACCACCTTATAAAAATTGGTATTGGTATTGATGGAAAAGAAAAGTGTAAATGCAAAGGTTGTGGTTTTATTTTGGGTTGTAAAGCTACCGGTGGAACCACGCATTTAATTCGTCATGTTGATTCTTGTAAATTTCTTCTTGAGAAACATGGGAATGTGTGAGATATGCTTCTTGATATGGAAGGAAAATTGAAAAGAAGAAAGTTTGACCAGAAGGTTAATCGAGAAATTATAGCTGAGATGATAATTACACATGGTGCCCCATTTAATATAGTTGAGTGGGAAGTCTTTAGAAAATATCAAAAGTTCATGAATGAGGAATGTAAGTGGATTTCTAGAAATACCATTAAAGCCGATGTAATGGAAATTTATAAGTTTGAGAAAGAAAGGTTAAGGTCACAATTGGCTCAAATTTCAGGAAGAATTTGTCTTACCTCTGATTGTTGGACTTCATGCACAAATCATGGTTTCATTTCTTTAACTGCTCATTTTGTTGATGTGAATTGGAAGCTAAATAATAAAATTCTCGCATTTGCTCATTTAAAACCACCACATTCGGGACCTCAATTAGCATTGAAGGTGATGGAACTTTTACGAGAATGGGGCATAGAAAGAAAAGTTTTTTCTCTCACTTTAGATAATGCCTCTGCAAATGATAACATGCAAAACTATTTGAAAGATCACCTAGGATTGTCAAGTAGCTTGTTACTTAATGGAGAGTTTTTTCACATTAGATGTTGTGCACATGTCTTGAATCTTATTGTTCAAGATGGATTGAAGGTGGCAAGTGATGCATTACATAAAATTAGACAAAGCGTGCATTATATGAGGGCATCAGAAAGTAGAACAATTCAATTTTTTCATTGTGTTAACAATGTTGATGGAATTGATACATCAATTGGATTAAGGACCGATACCCCCACTAGATGGAACTCCACTTATATCATGCTTGAGAATGCTATTAATTATCAGCGTGCCTTTTATAGTTTAAGTTTGTGTGATCCAAATTACAAGTTATGTCCGAGTATTGTTGAATGGAAAAGAGCTGAAGTAATTTGTGAAGTGTTGAAGCCATTTTACAATATTACAAATTTGATGTCTGGATCTTCTTACCCAACATCGAATTTGTATATAAGAGAAATATGGAAGATAGAATGTCTTTTGAAGTCAAATTTGACGAGTGAAGATTGTGTGATCAAGAGTATGACTATAAAAATGAGAGAGAAATTTGACAAGTATTGGAGCGAATATAGTACAGTATTAGCCTTTGGGGCTATATTGGATCCAACCAAGAAGCTAAATTTTTTATCATTTGCATATAAACAAGTTGATCCATTAGAAGCTGAAGAGAAGTTAAAAATTGTCAAGAATGATTTGTCTAGATTGTATGAAGAATATATTAAAAATGGTAGTCATTCTTCCAATACAAGACATTCACAGCAAGCTAATTCTTCATATGGAGGAAGCAATGCAAAGATGCCACAATCTTTGTATGTATGTGAAGTAAGTTAATTTTATCAATTTTTTTAGCACTTTCATAGTTTCATTAACATTTTTTTAATTTGTAGGAATTTCATAATTCTTAATATATTTGTAGGAATTTGAAGAGTATGAAAGCCAAACAGTTAGTGACGCGGGAACATCCGAACTTGATGTTTATTTAGCCGAGCAAAGGCTTCCACCATTAGTTGGTTTTGATATATTAGCTTTTTGGAAGGAGAGAAGTCGAAGATGTCCCGATCTTGCAAAGATGGCTTGTGATGTATTAAGCATTCCAATAACCACAGTTGCATCAGAATCTGCTTTTAGCATTGGTGCTCGAGTTTTGAACAAGTATAGAAGCTCTTTAAAAGATGACACCGTTCAAGCTCTCATGTGCGCACGTAGTTGGCTACATGGTTTTGTAGGTATGAATTTTAGTTTTTGAATAACGACTTATAGATTATAAAATAATATACTAGCTTAAGATATATGACATATTATTTTTGTAGAATATGATAGTGACATTGATGAAGATGAAGATAAGTGTGAAGTCATTCGTCAAGAAAATCTCAGATTTTTTGATGGAACAAATCAGTGATAGTGTTGAAGTTGATCAACTTATCCAAACAAAGGTATAATTATTTATCATGTGTTTTATACAACCATATAATTTGCATTGAATAAACATACTGTACTTTTGATTTATGCAGAAAAAATTCTCCACGTTTAATTTTTTACAATGCTCTTTTAAGCTCTCTATATCATAATACAAATTCTCTAATAGCAAAATGATGATCCGTATGATGTTTTTTCTCTTCTTTAGTGGTAGCTAGCTAAGTAAGGTTCATAGTAATTACTACTACACTAGCTTGGATAAAACCAAAACAACCCAGGGCCTGGCAATAACAGAAAGTCCTAGACAGTGATGGATTTAGACAACTGAGAAACTTATAGGGCTCCACGACTCTGTTCTCTACTTAAGATCCTATTTTGATGCAAACTGGCATAAATTGCCCCCCACAATCTCTTATTTATTTTCACAAACTAGCTGGAAATTTGTTGTCAAACAGAGAGGAAGATAAGTTTGTTGATTGTGATTGAGAAGTGCTTTCAATGTTACATGTAGTTGGCCTTTTGTATTTATGAACAACTTCTAACCTTGACTTAGGCCCCTTCCATACCTATCTAAAGGTGTTGGTAATTTGAGACTTTGTAGCTATCATTCCTTTGAGTTAGATGACAAAGTATCTCATCAGTATGTCATGACACAAAGATAATAGGTGAATACATGAAAAATAGTTGTGATGACATGATTTTATGAAATTTTGAAGGAAATGCCTCAAATTAAATGTATAAAGGAAAACTTATAACTATCTAAATTACACCTAAATAGATAGCTAGTATGCAAGATAAGTTGCAACTTATAAGAGACTAAAGGTCCGTTTGAATAAGCATGTTACATATGCTATCTTAAAGAACTTAAAAAATATACATTTAAAAAAATTTATGAAAAATATCATAGCATATGTTTGAAACCTTTCTACCACCATTTTTACATAGCAGGGAGTTTAATACAAAATTATAGTGATACAAAATTATAGTTATATTTACAGTGACTTCAAAATACACACTTGTAATTTTCTTGCAAGAATTTTGATGTTAATGATTTTTTAAGCATTTTGAAAGTTTCATACTGACAGAAACATTGTGATTTTTGTTGTTAATAATTTTTTTAGGCATATTGAAGTTTTATTAATGTAACTAATGATTTTTTCTTTTGTTTTTGCAGTTTATCTTCCTGAATTTATAATCTTTTGAAGTTGAATACACTATTTTGGAGTTTGGAATTTCAATTTTCTCGTATGACATATTTAAACTGTTATTATGTTAACATGGAATTTCAATTTTCATTTGTATTAGATTGGTCCAATACAAGATCAGTATGAAATATGATATCTAAACTCAGTATGAAAAATTATGATATCTAAACTCATTATGAAATATTCTTGGCTATTGTTATCTAACAAGATCAAAACTACATTTGTCCATCATCATTAATAAGTGAGTAACAAACAACATCCAGGCGCTCATTAATGAAAATGTGATTATACCATATGCCTGAAAACATTTATGTATTATCTGAGAAAAATACCACAAGTTTATGAAGTAGCATATTATGGTTTATGATGAAAACAATATACAGGGTCAGGCACTCATTAATGAGGTGTAAATTGTAATTTTCTAATTTTTGTATGTTTTAAAATAAAAAAGTTACCTTTTAAATTTAAAAATAAAGAGTAAATATAAATCGGGCCGGCCCGAAAAAATAGAGGCCCGTAAAGGGCCGGGCTTGGTCAATCAAATTGTGGCCCGTTTACAAACCGGGCTTTTTAGCCTGGCCCGCATAAAGCCCGAGCCCGTCATGGGCCAGCCCGTCACGGGCCGGGTAGCCCGTTTTGCCAGCTCTAATCATAACCTAAATTAATTTCTATTAAAACTGACATAATGAGAATGGATAACAATGCACTTACATTTTTTATTAACATTACATAATTTCTATTGCAATTGCAGTAGGGCAATATTTTTTTAATAAATATTTTTATTTAATAAAACATAGATTATATGTGAAACAATTAGAAAAAAATAGTGTATACACGATGGATCCCTTAATAACCTACTTACATAACACAGTAAATAAAATTAAATGAAAACGTCCAACTTTATTATAATATAATAATAAAATAAAAAATATGATTGTATCATCTCTATACAGAAAAAAAAATCAATAATACATTTATGTACTTCTTTTGCTCTTGAGACAACAAATTCCACCATGTTACCTAAATTTTTCTTGATCAAGAGTAAAAAAAAAAATATTATATTATCATCCATTTAAAAAAATGTAAAGAAAATTAATGAATGAGAAGTAAAAAAAATTGTGTTGTTGTTTGTAACACAATATCTTTTCTCTTTATAGGTGCAACAATGACTTCTTTTAAATAAAAGATATTGATAACAGGTTCTAAGTGATAAAAAATAGCCTAGAAATGAGAAATTGTCGGAATGAAAAAAATAAAACTTCTATGATAATATTAGCACAATTAAGAAAACATATACTAAAAACTTCGTAAAAAGACATATGGATACTGAAATATATGTTGCTCTGCTTCATTACATAACATCCTCTTTCTCCTTTTTTGTCTCACTCTCCATCTTGGAATTGTAACAATATAACATCAAATTTATACCGGAAACAAATCATTTTGTGTACTTACCATAAATTAAGCATGTGAGCAATAACAATATAACTTAACAATATCATATAAAAAATTATTAAAATTGAGCATAATTAAAAAATAATAAAAGTAATTAATAAAAGTCATTAAAACACAAAATAAACCTGAGTTTTCAAGATCCAGATCCACATTCATGACATTTATATATTCATCATATTCACATATTGTAAATTAAAGATTTAAATAATATAAAGAGAGAAAAAAAATAAAAATAAAAATGAGAGACATGAAAAAGAAAGGAAGAGAAGCAGAAAATAGAGAGAATGTATCTATATATATTTTTTTTAATACACACATGAAGGTAGTTATCATTGAATGAACCATTATATTGAGACGAAGTTAGGAAATAGACGTGTTTCAATTACCAATTAGCAATTATTTTTAGTGGCAATTAAAATTTTGGAGGGTAATATTGAAAAAACCAACTCTAACGAAGTTATAAATATATATTGGTGGTTACCATAATTCTTTAAAATAATTACATTTTTTATTAATATTTTATCTTTTTTTCAATAGATAAATTCCATTTTAAAGAGCAAAATAGGTAAGAAAAAGAGCCACTCTAAAATCTTCTATCCCCTTTATATATATAGAAGAAGATACACAATATGTATATTATATTATTTAATTTTTCTAATATATACCATCAATTTCTTTCTTTAAATGGTTAATTTAATTATGCTAATTGTTTTATTTTGAAGACATTCAAGAAGAGACCAAAAACTTTTCCTGCCGTTTCATTTTTCTTAGATTTAGAATTTCCACATTTGATAATTTAATATACACATCACGTTTAAGACCCTCTCTCTTTCTCTCTCCCTGTTTGTTAGTTTTTCCACTTATTTAGCAAAATAACTACTATTAATTTTTATTTTGAATTTTGTATACAGTCATTTTTCTTTTTCTATTAAATCTTTTAATTTTTAATAAAATTTTTCTTCACATAGAGCAATGGACAAATAAAGATGGAGAACATAGAAAAATAGAAAGGCTTTTGATTCAATGTAGTTTTTAATAATTATTAGTTAATTACTAAAATAATTTTGATTCCAAGTACTTTCTTTTGTATAGTCAAAATTTAATTTATACTATATTTTTGTAATTGAATTTTTTATATATTTTATAAGTGGCTTTTATTTATAAATGGTTTTATTTTTATGACACTTTATTTGAGTTGATATCCATTTTTTTCACCCAGTATTTTACATTTTTAAAAGAGAAAGAAAATATTCAAATCTGTTGTAAAAGTATATAATAAGTAATATAATTTTTATATTTTTTAATATATATCTTTTATATTAGGATAAAATTGATATTATGAAATCATAAAACATATGCATATGCTATTGGTATTATTTATGTAATTTTTACCAATGTTCAAGTCGCTATGATTTAAAGTTCTTTAGTTGTATGATAGTAATGGTTGGAATTTATTTTAAATAGTAATGGTTTTAATTTTTTAAGCGTGTTCACTACAAAACAAACAAATAAGATATATTACAAAATTTACACACAAAAATATTCGTTTATATTTTGACGCGTTAGCTAACTAAAAAAAACGGACAAACGGGCACTCCCATACCCGTTTGGACGCTAGTTGTTTGTAATGTTTTTTATTCATTTGTGGTACCAAATCACAAAATTTAAGTGCATCATTTAACTTCATTAAGTAGGAAAATTAAAATTAACCACTTTAGAGTAGAGGTTATACTCTTCAAATTTAAATTTGGATATGTCATTTACATTTATTTCATCTCTGTGTGCAGTAATAACCACTTTAATTAGAGTTAGGTTGTACTCTTCAAACTTCTTTTTGTTGATAGTTTATTAACCATAGTTTTTGTCATAAAAACATACATGCAAGTTTCATTGTGATTTGATCTTTTTTCTTCTTTCCATCAAACCTTCTATTTATTACTTTGTTAAATAATTTAAAAAAGAAAAATAACATAATTTCAAAACATTGCACACACTGTCATTTCCTTTTTTATATTGATTCAATTTTGATTTGATGTTCATGAAGCTGTCTCAAAAATGCGTTGAAGAAGGCATTGCATATATCAAAAGAGGTTGTAGACAGTAGTAGAAACTATGCGGTTGATCACTTATTGAGATTTTTAATTGAAATTTAGTTAAACTATTTGTTTTGTTTTTGTTTTAGACAACAGTTGAAACCACCCATAACAAGACATAAGTCTTTGACAAAAAAAATGAATGGTAGTTTCTTTTTCTGATAGCTATAGTAAGAATAACTAAATAGTAGACGTAAATGTATTTGAGTTTCACTTTGTATATTGTATTTCCAAATGGTTTATAATCACCAAATAAATATAGTATTTTATATGGTTGTTTCTAATAATTTATTTCTAAATTATTTATTTTCAGTTATATATTGTGTAATATTAAAAATATTTAGAGTTATATGGACAAAATATCTTCAATAGCTGATTTTTCTATTATTTATACTCTTAGCAAAAATCTAAGGAGTACTCTAAAAGCACTTTTTAAGATTTTAAAATAGCAAGAGAAAAAAAAAAGAAAAATACGTATTATGTATTAGAAATTAAAATAATTAAATTTTTTTATATAATATATATTTTTTATTTAGAATTCTTAAAAAATGTTTCTGAGATATTTGTTAACAAAACCTATTATTTTATTAGGTAAATTATCCTCCAAAATATATAATGATTTTTACTAACTTCATTAATATTAACTCCTACTAGAAATCCACTAATATTAACTTACACATGCCACTATCTCCACTTATATTAACTTACATATGTTTTCTTTCATATTTCCATCGAGCTTTATTTATTGTTTTATTTTGGTGTGACTCTTTTATGACTCCATATATATCTTTGCAGTTTATTTTTTAAGAAAATTTAACCACATACAATAGAATTTAATGGGATTTCTATCTATAAACGTATGGTAGTACAATAGCGCATAGTATATTTTAAACAGAGTTTACTATATATTTAAATACATATCACATCTTTCATCACATAAATAATTTAAGTTTAAATCAA
The DNA here is from genome assembly GCA_022829125.1 of Lathyrus tuberosus. Lineage (NCBI taxonomy): Eukaryota > Viridiplantae > Streptophyta > Magnoliopsida > Fabales > Fabaceae > Lathyrus > Lathyrus tuberosus. Next base: position 52,091 of record JALAZF010000920.1, on the reverse strand, counting down.
AATTAAAAAATAATATCGTTTATATTTTAATATGTGTGCACACTAAAAAAAATTGAAATCTAAATTAAAAAAAAATAGCATTTACAATCTCATGTGTGTGCACTAAAAAAACAAATGGACATGCACTCGAATAATACATATTATAAATAAAATGGAATATATATCTAAATAGATACCACATATTTCATCTAATAAATTATTTATGTTAAAATCAAACTTATGTAATATAAAAAGACACTGTTAATATTTTCAAACGTTAGCGCAGTTGAAAAAGCGGACAGAAGGGTACGAGTGCCCGTCTGGAATATTAAACATATGATATGGGTGAGCGTTCAATATGCGAAATAAAAAAAACCGATTACAATAGGAAGAAGATGATGCTCTAAACCCTAAACCCTAAACTACTTTATTTCGTCGAATTAGGGGTAGAGGGAGGAGAGAGAGAGAGAGAGAGAGAGAGAGAGAGAGAGAAGGGATGAGAAGGGAGGGAGAGAGAGAGAGTGTGTGAGAAGGGATGAGAGGGGAGAAAGAGAGAGAAGGGATGAGAGGGGAGGGAGAGAGAGAGAGGATGAGAGAGAGAGGGGGAGAGAAGGGATGAGAGAGAGAGAGAAGGGATGAGAGGGGAGGGCGAGAGAGAGAGAGAGAGAGAGAGAGAGGAGGAGAGAAGAGAGATTTTTATAAAAATTATCACACGAATAATTTAAATTAAAATCGAGAATTACAAAAATACAGATTTATATTTTAACGCGTTAGCGCAGTAAAAAAAGCGGACAACTCGTGCCCGTTTAAACGCTAGTAACAATAGTAATGATACAACATATTCTTATTATCACACCAGTAACCCAACAAATCATCAACAAATGGATATATTCACTATAAACACTTACCAAAAATGCAACGATGTCGAACTCGAAAAAGATAAATGTTGTGGATCTGAGAAAGAGAGAACATAATATATAGGTAGATGAGAGAACACAAGCAGGGAAGGAAACACAGTAGAAGAGTCGCCAAATTCGTTGAATCGTTGCAGCTGTTACACTGTCGTTAATGAACGGGCACAGGCGCACAGCCGTTAGGTCATGTTCGTTGAATGAACCGTTGGTCCAAATTTACATTTACTAATGAATAATTGAATACAGTGTATCAAAATCTTTCTGTGGACCGTGCGTGGTGGGCACCTGGTTCTTGGGCGGTGTTCCAACTTGAGCCAATTGAATTGAATTTACTACTTAGGTCCAATTAAGTGTTTTTTTAATTTATATTATGGGCCAAGTAATTAAATTAATTTTTTAAAAGTCTTTTTTGGGCTGCCCATAGCCCATACGGGCTGGCCCATTTTTTAGGGCTTTTTCAGGCCGGACTAGAAAAGGTCCGGAACAATAAGGGCTCTAAAAATTAGGCCCAAGCCCTAACTTTTTTTTGGCTCTGTTTATCACTTCGAGAAGGCGAGAATGAGGATATCCCTCATGTATCCCCATTTGGATCCAGGCCCCTTATACCCTTTTAAAGTGGTTCTAGGTGGGGAATTGGTGGATGACGAATGATTTTTTCATTTTGATTGTAATCTTGTTCACCCCTTTGGGGTATTTGTGTAACTATTCTGGATAGTGGTGCCCTCTTAAGGCATATTTATAATCATTTTTGCACTATATTGTTGCACATTTATTGTTGTAGTTTCTTTTGAGATGATGATCATTTTCACAGAGGGTTCGTTTTCCGTTGCCTCCCCCTAAGTGATGAATAATTTGGCGTGTACGGTTGCCTCTATGGACGACAAAGATCCCGTCTTGGAGGATCCAGCATAAAATTGCCTCTATGGGTAGCAAGGATCCCATCTTAGGGGATCCAACATAATAATTACATCGATGAGCGGTAAGAATACCATTTTGGGTGATCCAGCATAATAATTGTCTCTATGGGTGGCAAGGATCCCATCTTAGGGGATCCAACATGATAATTTCCTTTATCGGTGACAAGGATCCCATCTTAGGGGATCCAACATAATAATTTCCTCTATGAGCGGAAAGGATCCCATCTTGGGGGATCCAACATAATAATTGCATCTATGGGCCGCAAGGATTCCATCTTAGGGGATCTAGCATAATAGTTGCTCTATGGGAGGTGTTGCTTGTAAATGTGTCACATGCAAGTATACATGTATATATGTTTAAAATTAGCAAGTGATAAGAGTAAGGATATCGTACCCACAGGGAGTGAATCTTACTAAAGATGATTTTGCATTAATTTATCTTTTGATAGTTTAGCATGAGCAAGGATAAAAATAATAGATGGATGTCACAAGTTCAATATTTCCACTACAGATCAGATCAGTGAGTAATGTTAGGTGTGAAATAATATAAAGAGGGTGCATGTTGAGCTAAAGTCCATTCATGAATATGATGCAACAATGTGTTCATGAAGTGTAGTGTCGTGCCAGAAAATGTCAGAGTGATCCAAATGGTGTATTTCTACATCATCAAAACATGTATTGTTAAGGCAATGCAACAAATCTCTAAGTCATACTTATAACCCTAAAATGCGTCTATTATATTCTGAAATCCCTTATAGTTGTAGTTCCTTATCTCTAAGTGAACTAATCAAGTGAATATTCTATCCTACTATTTTCAACTACTTTTATTATGAGATCCACTTGTTGTTGGATCTCTCACAACAACAAGATGTTATCTTATTCTAAGTTGTTCACTCCTAGAATCAGATTTGTAAGCATGGTAACACATAATAAAACAAGACACTAAACAACACTTCATTTAACATAGAAACATCATAGAATTAATTTTCCATTGCTCAACATACAAAAGGTTTAACTCATAATGAGCTCGGTACAAACTACCAACATGGTTCTCAAAAGATACATTCTTAAACAAATATTGAAAAATAAATATAAACCTAAGAGTAACTTGAAGACTCCTTGAGTGAGAGATACTCGTCCAGGGATGACTTCAGTCGCGCCAAGACTCAGCAGCTGGGACCAGATGTGGTGAGAAGAAGAACTCACTTTCTCTCCACTAACCTCACACTATTATGCTTTGTCTAGTATTCTTGGAATGGTGAGCTCCTTTTTCTAATCTTCAGCATGGTCTATTTAGAACCTTCATCTAGGACTTCTTGAGGAACCTTGGATCATGGGCCAATGTTAAGGAAATCACATCAAGCCGAATAATCAAATCAACGGTGTCCTCAATATTCTTCTACTTAGCCACCAAGAAATTAGGTACAAGGGGAACATTAGTGAGAGACAAAGCATCCTGGTTCAGACTGTTACAGCAGAGTGCAGGCGGCGTTGTCCATTCTGGCAGACTGCGCAGAGTGGTGGTCGTACAATTGTACTACTTTTGTCTTTAATGCATCCTTGATCTTATCCACAAATTCAAATGGAATTCCTTCAGTCCAAGCTTATTTCTCTCTATTACTCTGGTCTTATTACGCTTTCCATATAACTCGGTCGCTTTCTTCATTTCAAACTCTTGGTTGGAATTCATCTTCTTGCTTCAACTAGCACTCTTAGGTGTTGTCTTACACAGTCTTTCCTTAGCTCATCAGAGACAACCTTAATTCAAGCAACAAAAACATTAAACCAACAAAAAGGAGCACATATTATGCTTCATGCTAAATACTACAAAACAACTAAAATGATCTAAAATAATCTAATAACAAGTTAAATAAACTAAGAAAGTGAAATAAATAGGGCTATGATAACTCATAAAAGGTGGGTTATCACACCCCCAAAATTAAATCATTTCCTTTCCTCAGGTGATGCGACAATCAACAACAGAGAAACTTCCCTAACAAATACCCACATTTCCAGCCAACACAATTCAATATCAACTCAAAAGTAATCTCAGAGGACTTGTTTTCAAATACTAGCACAACTCAGCCTTGAAGCTATATCTAGAGTGTGTGTGTGTGTGTGCTCAGTGCATTATTGTTGTCATATATCATGCCAAGACTCTTCAGTCAAGATAACAAGCCTAATTTCAACTTTGGTTGCTTTTCCCTATGGTCCAAGATTTCACCTTCAGTTTCATCAGGGGGATTTTGACTAACTAGCTTAAGAATCATTGCACTTTAGGACACAATTGCAATTTTATCTAAAAGCTAAGTAGTAGATGCTCCACCTTTTCCCCTGACGGGATCTCACTTGTAATGAGTCCAACCTGGTACTAATGGTGGAAGCATCCACTGTTCCTCCAATTTCAGGCAAAGAAACTTATTTAATGCTTTTCCCCTCTAGTTTTGGGCACAGGAACTTATTTAAGGAGTGCACTTTAGCTTACTTCCAGGACGTGGGATGAATACCCCGGGGACATAGGACGAAGGAACCAGAGACTTGAGGACGGTCCCGGGGACGCTCGCCTGACGTCCCGAGGACGTTAGGTGAACAGGATAGATGGGCGTCCCCGAAAGTTCCCTGTTTCCTTTCTTCGTCCCTTTCACTTGATCAGCGGTAGAGGGGTGAATTTGATCTGGATTATCAAAATCACAAGTTCCTTTTGCTTTTCAGGTAAATAGAGGTCGTGGCCGTGGGATCGATAGATATTGATGACCAGCCTGACTCCCCGATGGCGCCGATCACCAGTGTCGAGGGACGGTCGCCTGAGGATTGGGCTAGCGAGGAGCCTCTGAGCATCAAATCCTAGTTTCTCACAGGTCACCAGGATGATATCTTCGCCACTGTCGAGCATCGCCTTGAGGGCTCTTCAAAGACCTGGATGGTGTATAGACCTCTGCAGCACCACCGCATCTGCTCGACGTACAGGGGGATGAGATTTCCCTTGTACGAGTTCATGTTCGACGAGGCGGGGTGGCGCCTGCCCTTCAGCGATTTTCAGCGAGAGGTGTTCATTTGGCTGTGCCTGGTACCGTCGCAACTCCACCCCAATGCGCTCGCCTTCATTCACGCCTTCGAGCTCGTCTGTCATTATCTCCGCATCGGGGCGACCCTACCTCTGTTCTTCCGTATATTCCACTTGCAGAGGCAGACAATTGATGGAAGACATGGCTGGGCGTCTTTCAAGCAGGTGAGCAGGCTGTTCCAGACTTACATGGACTCTGTTCACCACTTCAAGTCCCGGTACTACATCGTGAAGCCTGTCTCGTTCGAGGCCGTGGAGTCGGTGTACCGACGGACCGAGAGATAGACGGGTAGCAAGAAGATGTCCTCGAAGCGTAGTTTCCCCTATTCTGGATGGAGGAGTACTTCAAGAAGGGCATGGACAGTTATATATTCAGTCCTGGTAGACTGTGCGAAGGGGATCGTCTGGCCCACGAGGAGATAGTCAAATTAGTCGCCAGTTTCTCCCCTGCATAGCTCGTGACACCAGATGGGAAGCCTATCCGCAGCAACGACGGGAGGCCCTTGGAGAAAGCCCGATTGATTAATACGAGGGCCCTCCTCGAGACGTTTTCCGACAAGGATGCCCTCAAGTTGTTAGGTGGTGGATGCCTCTTTGATTAGATCCTCCCGTGTATTTTGTTCTTCGACTTACTGACGTATTTCTATTCTCTTTTGCAAGCACCATGTCGAACGCGGAGGAGCGTATCAAGAAGCTAACAGCTACTCAAAATTCGAAGAAGAGTACAAAAGGGCGGGTCGAGCAGATCCGGTCACAGCGCCCAGGCCCCACCCCGGCAATCGGGGACTCTTCCTGCTCTCCCCAGGGTAGCCAATCTCCTGTCATGCAAGGGTCTCCAAAAAGACAGCGACTCGGCGAGCATGTGGACGTCGATCTTACCGAGAGTGAGAGCCCCCCCGCTGTGAAGTTCGTGCTTCCGCCTTGTCACTCGAGGCCGAATTTATTTTTGGGGAATAATTCCCTGTGCGTTGGTGCACCTGAGGCTCAGACCATCCTAGGCGTTGATCGGGATTCTAGGAGAAAGGCCTTGGTGGAAGACGTGACCGCGGTGTTACGGGTTTATGCTTCCGCCCTGGTCCTGAACGACGAGACCTACCCGGCAGTTGAGCTGGCAAAGCTGCATGAGAGCTTCACGTCAGTTGCAGCCGAGATGGAGAAGGTGGACAAGGACCTGTCAGAGTGCAAAAAATAGAACGAAACCCAGGTCGAGCTTCAGAGGCAGTTGGAGGAGAAGCTAAAGAAGGCCGATGCTAAGAGGAAGGATCTCTTGGCGAGGATCACCGAGTTGGAGAAAGCTCTCTGTCCCGCTGAAGAGGAAACTGAGGACGACAGGCTATTGACCTCTCAGGCAGAACTGATCGTGAAGCTCAGGCAGACCGAGCAAGATGTTCTTGTGGCTGCCGAGGTGGGCTTTAATAATGCTGTGAAGCAGCTCTGGATTGTGAACCCTAACCTCATCACTGAAGGGATTGATCCGTACTATGAGGTGGTCGAGGGTCATATTGTTCGGCCAGCGTCTAAGGAGGATGATGACGGCCAGGCCACGGGAGACGAGCAGCCTGAGGAAAATGCAGCCGTCTAGTTTTCCATTTGTTTACTTTGCTTGGGCATGTGAGCCATTTTTTGTAGTGACTTTTCCCGGCCTGCGTGCCAGGGGCCTTTTGACATTTTTGTACTATATGCACAATGGTCTTCTGCCCGATTTAATGCTTTGTTTTTGCTTATTCGTGTGTGTGATATTTGCATATTTGATATATTTGTTGTTTTTTGTCTAAGTAATTTGGGGGTTTTCTTGACTTTGTTGGTCCTCGACTGTGTGGGGAACTGGTCGAGTGGTCGGAGATGTATTCCGACCTTTAACGAGGCTAGGAATTCAGTCGAGGTCCTAGTCTCGTGGCGTGAACTTCCCATCACGAGCTGGGTGTTCTGCCTGATTGGTACGGCGACGACAGAGTTCAGTCGAGGTATCCTCGTCGGATCAAGGGTCCTCACGCACACACAACGCGCCCTTGATCTTCTTGTTTCGTGGAGGGGAGTCGCGCTTGTACCTTAGTGCGCCCCCGTAATCGCGACGTGGCTGTGTCACAGGCAGTGTTTAACTGTAGTATTGTCTAAGCTTCTCAGCATTCCATGGTCGAGTAAGTTCCTCCCCGTGTAGATTTTCGAGGTAGTAGGCTCTTGTCCCTGTTTTCGCGCGGATGCGGTAGGGGCCCTCCCAGTTCGCGACGAGCTTGCCTTATTGTGAATTTTTCTGGTTCCTTCGTAGGACGAGGGTGCCTACTTAAAAATCACGTTTAATAACTTTGTTGTTATAACATAGAGTTATTTTCTGTTTAAGTGAGGCTTCTTGGAGGGACGCGTCGGACCTTATCTCCTCGACAAAGTCGAGCTCCTCCCTTAGGGCCTCATCGTTTATCCACCCGTCGAGGGGAGATTCCGTTTTCTTCGAGGGTTCCTTTGTTTCCACGGGGATCACCACTTCTGTTCTATAAGTCAAGCGGAAAGGGGTCTCCCTGATCGTGGAATGTGGGGTTATCCGGTAGGCCCAGAGGACGCTGTGCAGCTCCTCAATCCACCTTTTCTTGGCATCGCCTAGTCAGCGTTTCAGTCCTCGTAGGATCACTTTGTTCGCCGCTTCAGCTTGGCCGTTCGTTTAAGGATGCTCGACCGACGTGACGTGCTGCTTCGTGCCCAGCTTGGTGATGAAGTCTTGGAAGTTTTTGTTGGTGAACTGTGTCCCGTTGTCGTTGACAATCGCTTGAGGCACGCCGAACCGGGCGAGGATGTTCCTCTTGTAGAAACGTAGTATGTTGTGAGATGTGATTTTGGCCAGGGCTTCCACCTCGATCCACTTCGTGAAGTAATCCACACCGACGATCAGGTACTTGTTTTGGTATGACCCCTGGACGAAGGGCCAGAGGATATCCATCCCCCACCACGCAAACGGCCACGGGGACGACAGTGTTTTGAGCTCGCTGGGCGGGGCCAGGTGCATGTCTCCATGTCGTTGGCATCTGTCGCACTTCTTGACATGCTCCTTGGCGTCCTGTTGCATGGTGGGCCAGTAGTATCCTGCCCGTAACGCCTTGCGGGCTAAGGACCGTCCGCCGAGGTGTTGTACATTGATCCCCTCATGGATTTCCTGGAGTATACCGGGGACCTTGGTCTCTTCGACGCACCTGAGGAGGGGGATCGAGAAGCCACGTCGGTACAGTTTGTCTTCAACAATTGTATAGGAGCCATGCCCGTCACTTAACCACTTCGGCCTCCTTGGGATTGTCGGGCAGCTTTCCAGTGGTGAGGAATTCATATACCGGCGTCATTCAGCAGTTGCCGTCTCCGATGGTGTTCACGTCCGTCGCGGGGACAGGTTTATCAATGCTCGGGCGTGAGAGTACTTCTTGTATGACGAATTTGTTCCCGCATTTCTTCTTTGTGTTCATCAGTTTGGACAAGACATCCGCTCGGGTGTTGTGCTCGCGCGGGATGTGGGTGACTTCTGCTGTGGTGAAGTTTTTCATATTTTCCTTCACCAGGGCCAGGTATTCGATGAGGCTGTCGTTCTTGTCTTGGTACACTCCTCGAACCTGGGAGGCCACTAGTTGGGAGTCAGTGAAAATTTTGACTTCTTCGGCGCCGAGGTCCTCAGCCAATCGTAGCCCGGCGAGGAAGGCCTCATATTCGGCTTGGTTGTTCGACGTCGGGAAAGACAATGTGAGGGAAACTTTGATCAGGATGCCTTCCTCGTTTTCGAGGATGATGCCCGCCTCGCTGCCCTTCGAGCTGGATGCCCCGTCGACGTAGATCGTCCATTTTTGGGACCCATTGGTCGAAGGTTCCGGGAGGGTCATTTCTGCCACGAAGTCGGCCAGCACCTGAGCCTTCAGGGCCTTTCTTCCTTCATATTGAATTTCTAACTTGCCAAGTTCGAGCGACCATCTGAGCATCCTCCCCGCCTGTCTGGTCGACCGAGAAGTTGTCTTATGGGCTGCTCGGTCCTTACCACAACCGTGTGTGCCAAGAAGTAGTGTTGTTGCCTTCTGGCCGCGGTGATGAGGGCCAGGGCGACTTTCTCGATCTGTTGATACCTGAGCTCGGGGCCTTGGAGCACCTTACTGGTGAAGTAAATCGGCTTTTTCCCGTCGGGGGTTTCCCGGATAAGGACAGCGCTGACTGCTTCACTCGTGATGGCGAGGTACAGGAACAGTGTCTCCCCGTTCTCTGGCCGGGAGAGAACCGGGGGTTGTGAAAGGACTTGTTTGAGGTGGAAGAGCGCTTGCTCACATTCCTCGGTCTATTCGAACGTGGCCTTCTGTCGTAGAAGCTTAAAAAATGGGAGTGCGTACTGTGCAGATTTGGCGACGAAGCGGGAAAGCGCGGTCAGCGTCCCATTTAACGATTGTATCGACTTCTTCGAGTTTGGAGTCGGAATCTCGGAGAAAGCCCTACACTTGTCAGGGTTTGCCTTGATTCCCCGCTTTGTGAGGTAGAAACCGAGGAACTTGCCCGTCCGAACGCCGAAGGTGCATTTGTCGGGGTTGAACCTCATCCTGCATCTGCTCACCGTGTCAAAGAATTTCTTGAGATGGGCGGCGTGGTCGACTTCTTCCGCAGATTTGACGATCATGTCGTTCATGTAGACCTCGAGCATGTCGCCGATCTCTCCCCGGAAGACCTTGTTCATCATCCATTGATAGGTCGCGCCGGTGTTCTTCAGGCCGAAGAGCATTACGTTGTAGTAGTAATTGCCTAATTCGGTCATGAAGGCAGTGTGTCGCTTGTCGGTCTTAGCCATGGGGATTTGGTTGTACCCCGAGTAGGCATCCATGAAGGATAATAGTTTGAAACCTGCAGAATTGTCGACCAGCTGGTCGATGTTAGGCAAAGGATAAGAATCTTTTGGGAATGCCCGGTTAAGGTCGGTATAGTCAACACACATCCTCCATTTTCCATTATTCTTTTTGACAAGTCCAACGTTGGACAGCCAGGTTGTGTACCTGGCCTCCGAAATGAAATTTGCCTCTAAGAGGTCTTTTACAGCTTTTTCAGCAGCCTCCGCTTTTTCGGGAGACTGCCTATGCCTACATTGTACAATGGCCCTAGCGGCCGGATCTACGGTGACCTGATGGCAGGCCACCTCTGGGTCGAGGCCAGGCATCTCTGATGCGCTCCATGCGAACAGATCAGCGTTCTCCCTGAGACATGCCTTGAACTGCTTCTTCGCCAGGTCGGGGAGTCCAATGCCAATCTTTACGCTCCGGTCTGGATCTTCTCCAAGCGCGACGAGCTCGAAGTCTCCGTCTGGGATGGGGCGCATTGGGTGGAGAGGCTGCCCGTTGGCTTCGGCAGGGAGGTCATGGTCAGCTGCTCCGCCCTCTTCCTGCTCGCCGGGGAACCTGCTGTCTAGGTCGACTGCGTTGACGCGCGGGGGCGGCTTTTGTACTGCGTCCGGGGATGGCATCGCTCTGGCCTTGGATTTGGTGTTGATGGAACTCAGGCCCTTGGTTGCAGCATCGAAGCACCTCCTGGCCGTTTCAATGTCCCCGTGCATAGTGACGACCCGGCCTCTGGCTGTGTAGTACTTCATCTTCAGATGGACTGTAGATGGTACTGCCGTGAGTTTGGCCAGAGTGGTCCTCCCCAGAATGCAATTGTAGAGGGATGGGCATTCGACCACCAGGAAGCGGGTCTTGACTTGTCGGGCAGTGTCCTCGCTCCCGAAAGTAACCATAGTTCAACATAGCCCCATGGTCTGGTGGTGGTGCCGTTGAATCCTTGTAGATCCGAGCCCACGTAAGGGGTCAGATGCTTCTCGTCGAGCTGGAGGGTCTCGAAGAGGTGGGCGTACATTATGTCCACCGAGCTCCCTTGGTCGACCAGGATCCTGCGAACGTCAAAATTTACCACCTGCGCCCGGATTAAGAGGGGGATGGTGGAGTTGGGCGCTCCGCCTGGCAGCTCCTCGAGGTAGAAGGTGATGAGGTTTGATCTCCCTTGCACCTTCTCGAAAATGGTGGTCTTCGCCGAGGTCGCGGATTCCAGCTCATCAAATATCCGCTTGATCGATCCGACGGAGACCTTCTCGAAGCATCCGACGGATATGACCATCGCCGTGGGGAAGTTCTCCCACGTGCTGCGGGCAGTGATGGGGTCTTCAGGGGGGAAGCTCGCCCGCATGCTACGAACTGCCTCGGGGTCCTCGATTCCCTCGGGGACGTAAAAGTCCTCGGGTTGAGTGATGCTGAGGGCGACTCGCAGTCGGTTCTCCTCGGAGGGAGGTGTTGTCTCCTCGACGCTTTGAGTATCTCGGGCATCTGATCGAGGAGCGCCGTTCCTCTTGGCGTACTGCTTTAGATGCCCTTCCTTGATCAGGATCTCTATTGCATCCTTGAGGTGGATGCAATCTTCTGTGACATGTCCATGGCTCTGGTAGAACCTGCAGTACTTGGACTTGCCCGTGTTTGATTTGGGGGGTGTCGGCTATGGAAAGCGGACACCCCCTTTTTGAAACTCCGAGTTGGCGCACTCGGAGAGGATTCGCTCGCGGGGAGCGTTGAGCGGCGTGTATTCCGTAAACCGGCCAGCTGGCCCCCTCGATTCACAGGAGTCCCTGGGATGGCCTTCGCGTCTTTTCTCTCCCCCACGCGGGGGGCAGAAGAGTCTTCATCTCTTTGGCCGCGGGGGCCATCCCGGCGTCGTGAGTCGAGGGCGATTTGGGTGGCCTCCGACTCCTCGAACTCGATGTACGATTGAGCTCGGTGGAGGAGGTCTTCCAAGTTACGGGGTCTATGGATGCTCACAGACTTGGCGAACTCGGTCCCGAGACGTAGTCCCCGCACGATCAGGAACTTCTTCATGTCGTCGGTTGTGTGGACCTCGACAGCTTCTCGGTTAAACCTCTCAATGTAGTTTCTGAGAGACTCATTCCCCCCTTGGAAGATGCCTTCCAACGAGGGCAGCGTCTTCAGATGGCGGCGAGACGCAATAAATGTTTGGAGAAACGTCCCTTCAGTTGCTTCCAGGACGTGATGGATTCTGGTGCAAGGCTTTTGTACCAAGTCATGGCACCTTTCCTGAGGGTGGTCGGGAAGAGCCTGCACTTAATAGCCTCCCGGATGTTCCTATAGTCGAGCATGGCCTCGAAGCTCTCGACATGATCATCGGGGTCGGCGGTTCCGTCGTAGGTCCCCAGGGGTGGAGGCTTTTCCATCCCTACAAGGATAAGGGTGTCCATAATCTCCCTGGACAGAAGGGTCCTCTGGTCGTCCTCATCACTTTTGACTGGTGATCGTGATGGAGAGTGATGGCCTCGACCATGCCCATGTCGTCGAGGAGAGTTCCTGGAACGGCTCTTCGGCTTTTCGCCGTCATCTTTGCTCCTCTTCTTGGTCGGGGAGGCCCGTGGCTCCTTCTGAGGAGGGGAACGAGGGCGCTTCTAGGTGACCACAGGTTGGGTCCGTTCCAGGCGTGGTCGGCGGCTTGCAGGTTGCGGGGAAGGGCTGCGAGAGTCCGCCGGGAGTGTCCTTCGCAGGGAAGGGGACCGGCGGGGAGAAGGTGGGTGACGATGTCTTCGCGGGGAAGAGCGTCGTGGTCGACCCCTCTCGAGGGCTTCGATCCTCACGTTCTGCTGGGTGATCAATTGGTTAGTCTTGTTGATCAAAGAAAACAGGTCCACCGTGCCCGGATCAGCGTCTGGTGGCGTGACGATCGGCTGGTAGACAACCAGAGGGTTGTCCTGTTGGGCGGCGTCATACGCCGTGTCGTTAGAGAAAGGGGAGGCAATCTGCCCATCCCTTACGTGGCCTTCTTCGATGTGGACGGTCGCGTTGTCCTCGCGGTGGTCTCCGTTGTCGTACTGCACAAAGGCGGTGTCCGGAGTCTTGTTCCCGGTTGGTTATTGGCCATGGTATTCAGAAAATAGTAGAGTTTTCTTTGGTTTTACGATGAGGTAAACGGGGAAGCAAGAGCTCCCACAGACGACGCCACTGATCTTACTTGATCAGAAAGAATCCAGTGGCCAGCAACGTCGTGAGATCAGCAACTACGATGATGGTGAAACAGCGGGGGGGGGGGGTGTACCTGCAAGGTACTCCGATGCCAAAGTCAGGAAAAAGGGAGTAAGCAAGTACAAAAAAGCAAAGGGTGATTTTGAGAATATTGCGTAACCTGACCCTCTCAAGTGAGAGGGTATGTATAGGCTGCCCCCAGCGCGGGGCAAACGGTCACTTACACTGGGCTAGATTGTAAGGCCCAATATAGGTGACTGCCAGGCTAGGTCCGTTCCAGGCGCGTTCGGCGGCTCGTAGGTTGCGGGGAAGGGCCGCGAGAGTCCGCCGGGGGTGTCCTTCGCGGGGAAGGGGACCGGTGGGGAGAACGTGGGTGACGATGTCTTCGCGGGGAAGAGCGTCGTGGTCGCCCCCTCTCGAGGGCTTCGATCCTCACGTTCTGCTGGGTGATCAATTGGTTGGTCTGGTTGATCAAAGCAAACAGGGCCACCGTGCCCAGATCAGCGTCTGGTGGCGCGACGATCGAGTTGTAGATAACCAGAGGGTTGTCCTGTTGGGCGGCGTCATACGCCACGTCGTTAGAGAAAGGGGAGGCAATCTGCCCGTCCCTTACGTCGCCTTCTTCGATGTGGACGGTCGCGTTGTCCTCGCGGTGGTCTCTGTTGTCGTACTGCATAAAGGCGGTGTCCGGAGTCTTGTTCCCAGGCTGGTTACTGGCCATGGTTGTCAAAAAAGAGTAGAGATTGCTTTGGTTTTACGATGAGGTAAACGGGGAAGCAAGAGCTCCCACAGACGGCGCCACTGATCTTACCTGATCAGAAAGAATCTAGTGGCCAGTAACGTCGTGAGATCAGCAACTCTGATGATGGAGAAACGGCGGGGGGGGGGGGGAGGGGGTGTACCTGCAAGGTACTCCGATACCAAAGTCAGAAAAAAGGGAGTAAGCAAGTACAGAAAAGCAAAGGGTGAGTTAGAGAATATTGCGTAACCTGACCCTCTCAAGTGAGAGGGTATTTATAGGCTGCCCCCAGCACGGGGCAAACGGTCACTTACACTGGACTGGATTGTAAGGCCCAATACAGGTGACTGCTAGGGCTTACGTGGCGTAGGGAAGACCAGCACGTGGTATTCGCCCTGGGATAACGATCCCGAGATCTCCGAAAGGTGGGCAGACCGACTCTTTCGGAGGTGGGAGGTTACAAGATGACGTGTCCTCGCGGGGAGGAGCACGTGGGGTTCGAAGAGAGACGTGTTCCCCCAACACTCGAAACCTCTGCTCGACGATGCATGACAAACACATGCCCGACGAGGTGGAGGTCTCAACGTGCTCGACACTGGATAAACGTGGGACTTGTTGGGCCACCTCAGATCATTGGGTTGGGCCTGCCCGACCAATGGGCAGGCGCTGACCCAGTCCAGAACACATACTATTTCATTCTTCATGGTTTTAATAACTCAAAACAAAATATTAAAAACACGAATGATAACTGATAGGGAACAAAAAAGAATAATAAAATGAAAAACCAAAAAAACTGGAGATATAAATTAAGAAATTAAATTATGCAATATAGAAGTAATTGAGAGACCAAATTTTTTTTAATGGAATATATATATATATATATATATATATATATATATATATATATATATATATATATATATATATATAGAGAGAGAGAGAGAGAGAGAGAGAGAGAGAGAGAGAGAGAGAGAGAGACCAACTTTTTAGTGGCTATGTGCGTACCATCGCCAACTTCACAAAATTTCCAACCTTTCTGCATATGATGGTTTTGATACAAAGGCTCAGAATATATTGTTATTGATGCAATACGAAGACACGTAATATATGAATGATATATTGACATGTTACTGTTATTTTTTATCTGTCTCCAAGTCTTTCTTTCACTTTTTTGAATAATCGTGAGCAGTTTTAAATTGAATGTAATTTAAGTTTTGTCCTTAAAACAACTGCCAAGATTTAAAAGAGTAAAGTTGAAATGAAAACCTATAAAATTAAAACAATGCATATCAAACATTAAAATTAAAAGTTGCACACATTAGAACTAAAAATTGAAACTAAATTGAGTAAACCAGTGAAAGACACATAAACAATATTCAATTAAAAAACCTGAATTTTCAATGGCAAAAGTGATGACATTGATTAATTCATTGTATCCGCACCATAGTCATGAACATATTGGAAAAAAAAATTAAAAAGTAAAATTAGGGAAAAATATATTAGAGAGAAATGAGAGAAAAAGATTTAGATAGAAAGGGAAGAAATGTTATCCGAATTTACTCCAACCATATTACTCCTTATATTATTTAGAAAGTGAGATCAGAGAAAACAAATACAAAATTTAAAAAGAATTATTATATAGTAAGGAAGAGAAGTAAAGAGAATAGATATGGAAGGGAAAAAAAATGAGAAAAGAAGGAAAAGAAAGAAAGAGAAGTGGATAGAGAAAAAAATGTGTTTGAGTATGTGTTAGTTAATACATTTACAGGATGAAAGTTATTTTATGGATATGCGGTTATTATTTAATTTAAACTACTAAACCAATAAAATGAGGTGTACATTTTTAAATTTAAAATACATTACTTTCAATTTTGAATTAGTTGTTTTTAGTGTGAGTTAATTTTTGAAGGGTAATATTGGAAGAAAAAAAACTATATCAAAAATAAGTTTTGCCTTTATATAATGTTATATATAATAATAAATGATAAAATTTAATTTATATATATTGTTGTAAATTTGTGTTAGTAATCTCTATTCATATTATATATAGAGTTGATAAATTTAAATTATTTTAATGTGTGATGGTTTGAGTTTAATATTTAGTTTACTTGTGGTATCCTGTTATTAAAATAAGCAATTAAATTAGAAAAAGGGGTAAGAGGGTTCAATAATAAAATTTGATTAAGTTTTATGGTAGGGCCACAATTAATTTTAGAATATATATATATATAAAATAAAAAAATGTATTTATATTTTTGTTGAATTAGAGTTGATGAATTTAAATTAGTTTAATGTGTGATGATTTAAGTTCAATATTTAGTTTAGTTGTTGTGACATTTTATTATTAAAATTAAAATATAAGTAATTAAATTTAAAAAATGGACAATAGGGTTTGAACCCCTGTATTCAGTGTAAAAGAACATGCACTAATTGATAAAAGACTTATATTTTCTTTTGTCCTATTTATAAAAGACAATTTATTTATTTTAGATAAATTGAATAATTAATATATATATGAATTATATATTGATCAAATATATTAATTATTTAATGTATTTAAAAAGTAAATTATCTCTTATAAATTGAATCGGAGAAAATATTAATTTTAATATTTTAATATCAAATAATTATTAATGATAATTTGATATTAATTTTAATATGAAACATTCAAATAACATGCAAATACTTATACACATTTGATTACTAAGTATAAGTCACATATTTATAACAAATGCGGTGATTATGGGTGAAAATAGGATAGCTAGGCTAGGCTTTAGAAGGTCTGAGCCTGACTTACGATAAACTTACAAGGTTTTAGCCTGGCCAATGACCTACTATAGGCTCTTTTCTTGATATGGTCTGACTTTTTTAAAAGTTTGGTCTTGCCTAAAAGTCTATTTAAAAGCTTGTTTCTTATTAAGGTTTTCGATTAATCCATATTACTTAAGAAGTCTTATACGCCAGACTATATATGCATATATAGGCTAATTTATTTAGCATATTTTCTAATATATATGCATATGTAGGCCAACCTATTTAGCATTTTTTTCTAATATATATACATATATAGATAAACATATTTAAACTATTTTTAATATATATGAAAATATAGGTCGACCTATAAGGTTTCATAAGCTTTTTTAATAGTCTTAATCTGATCTATTTAATTAAACAGGCTTTTAAAAAAGTTTAAGTTTGACTTTTATTTTATTGTATAGGTCTGGTCTGACCTGGCCTTAAATAGGTTAGGTCATAGGCCCTTGTAGGCCAACCTGACCTATTTCCATCCTAGCAGTGATAAATAGTTTTGCCGTTTACTGTGGTCTTTCCCAATTTAAAAAATTGGTCTCTGCAGTTGTGTGTGGAGGATACCCGATTTCTAGTGATTTTTTTATTTATAATTTATCATAAATTTTTAAAAAAATATTCAAATATAAATATAAATATGATACATTAAATCAATTATAAATTAAAAAGATCTTAATAAATATAAATAATATAAAATATAATCTAAAAAGATTCAAATTTTCCTAAAAAATAATTAAAGATATATTAATATAAAATAAAATATTTATTTAAAAAATATATACTAAGTTTTATAACATTAATATAATAAATAAAGAATAGGAATGAGGTATATGATTCCAAATCTAATAACTTAAAATAAACAGTAAGTGTATGTTTGGTAATTTGATAATGAGTTAGTTTATATTAAGATCAAACTTACCTAGTAAAAAGACACTATTAATATTTCAACATATTAGCGTCGTAAAAAAGCGGACAGACAAAAAAAAGTTTTATATTTAATTTAATATTGTTAATGAATACATTTATTTTGATGCATAGAGTGACCTATGTAAATCATGTGCTGACCTATACAGGTTATGTGTCAACCTGTAAAGGCAACACATCTAACAGAGCCTACATGCTTTAATACTTCATGTGCCGACATATACAGGTCATGTGTCGACCTGTAGAGGCGACACATCTAATAGAGCCTACATGCTTTAATACTTTATGTGCCGATATATACAGGCCATGTGTTGACCTGTAGAGGCGACACATCTAACAGAGCCTACATACTTTAATACTGCAGCACATGTACCGACTTGTAGACTCCACGTGTCTACCTGTAGACAAAAATTCTTCTATGTGTCGACCTATAATAGTGTTTCTCTCATTTTTTGATGCATAAAATCATTTCTTGATGCATGAAACTTTTATAATCCTTTTCTAACATGTTATAATGCTCCCTAGTGATAAAATGCACAACTAAACCAAGATGATACGGTCCATTGTACATAAACGCTAACGATAGTTTTGACATCATTCAAAATAATCTTAATTTAGAAAGTTACACCCACACTCCACGCTAAAGAGGATCATTCCCCAATCAAGGGTAGATTATCCATGCCCCTTTCCCCGAGGTGCTAGCTCGAATCAAGATGGTTGTCTCTAGGTTCCACCACTTACATCCCTTTTATTGGCTAGATCCGAAGAGGGGGGGGGGGTGCGCCAACTACGCAGGATTCCATGTAGTTCTTTGATATGAGGATATGTGTATGTTGTATTCGAACGTGAAAAACGTCTCAAATAGCACTCCTGAGGGAATTGGTTGTTGTTGGACGTGCAAAGAGTCTCCAACAGCTCCCCTGCCCGCTTGTCCGCTTTTTTAATGTACACATGCGTTAAAATATAAACGATAGTTTTTTATTCAATTTTGATTTTAATTTATATTATGCGTAAGTTTTGTAATGAGTTAGTTGTATTAAAATTAAACTTACGTGGTAAAAAGACTGTTAATATTTCGACACTGGTAATATTTCAACGTATTAGCGTAGTAAAAAAGCGGACATACAACACTAGTTTTTTTATAAATTCACACCAGTCATGTCATCATTTTACCTCGATACTCTTTAATATGAATATGTATATCTCATTGCATAAACATCTATGTTTGCTTGATGAAGCTTGTGAGTTGTGACATTTTCATCAATCTGAAGCACAACAAAAACTTAAAAGTAGAAAAGATATTTATTAAGTCTTTTACTGTTGTTGCTTACTTCGTGTCACCAATAACCACCATAGATTGTGTTTCTCCATAGGCCCCTATGTAAATTTTAGAAAGGAAAACACCATTCAAAATAATAACTATGCAATGGCTGAAATGTTTTTTTTTAATTTCTTAATAGCTGAAATGTTGAGTAAATAGAAAAATGGAGGAGTTTTTGTTTATACGGGCAGTTACAAAAAAGTTATTGTTCTGGACTGGACCAATGGCTAGAATTGCCCCAATCCGCTTCTACTTCAGAGCGGCCCAAATTGCCTAAGTCCAGTCCACAGAGGGGCAAAAGTTACCTTTCTGCCCCTCCAACCGGGCAAGAAATGCAACGTTCCTCCCCAGAATTACTGCTCGTTACGCACAGCCTCATTGCTCCCCGAACAGCTAAGGGCAGGTGCCCGAAACCACGCTTATGCCCGACATAACGGATAGTTTTGGACACCCTGCCCGACATAACTGCTAGTTTGGGTAGTTACCTATTCTTTGGGGAAAACAGTTATTTCACCCCGAAAATAGGACCGTTGGCCACGCGCTGGGGGCTCTATATAAACCCTCTCGCTTGCGAGGGCCAGGTATCCAATATTCACCCTAAGAATTCATACTTTGTACTTGGTCCTTTTCTCTGACGCTTTCTTACTTGAGCGTCGGAGTACCTTGCAGGTACACCCCCTCCTCTCCATACGACCAGCATCCCTGACGCACTTGGCGGCCTGATTCTACAAGATCTGATCCAGCCTTCACGATCAGTGGCGCCGTATGTGGGAACCTTTGTTCTCCCCATCTTTCTTTCCTCAAAAATCGAAGATCAAAACAATTCTCAAACATCATCACGATCATGGCCTCCCAAGATCGCACCAAGGATGCTCTCCAAACCACCATCCTCCCCGTCAACAAATCTAACATTGACGGCCAGTCATCTCTCCTCCGAGATGCTCGTTTCCTCAGGGATGGAGCCACTGCTTCTCCTTCCCCTACCCCTGCTGATCGCAACAACGATCAACCATCACTTGATG
Organism: Lathyrus tuberosus; assembly: GCA_022829125.1. Taxonomy (NCBI): domain Eukaryota; kingdom Viridiplantae; phylum Streptophyta; class Magnoliopsida; order Fabales; family Fabaceae; genus Lathyrus; species Lathyrus tuberosus. Next base: position 32,397 of record JALAZF010000920.1, on the reverse strand, counting down.
TCCAGCCCGTTCCTGTTCCTGCAGCAGAACGAGAGGATCGGGGCACTGGAAGAGTCCCACCGTCTGAGATCTCCTCCTACGCGGAGGAACCAGCGACGATCAAGAAGCCCGCAGCCCCGGAGAGAAATCGACCGAAGGCTTCGCCAAGAACCTGATCCTCGCATAGCCTGAAAATGCGACCAGATCCCCCCGCGTAACCAGTACGCCCATGACCATAAGAGGACTCAGAGGAACGAGAAATCTCCCCCGATTAATTCTAAAGGATGGGACCGTTCACCTTCCCCGCGAAGGAACCGCTCACCATCCCCGCGAAGGAACCACTCACATTCTCCTCGAAGGAACCGCTCACCTTCTCTGCGAAGGAACCGGCATCGCGAGCATCCCGTTCGGTCCCTATCATACACCTGTTCTAGTGACGATGACGAGCCTCGCGGCCCGTTGTCCCAGGAGATCTTGGCTACCCGTCTCCCAAAAGGCTTGGAGAAACCCCTGTCACTTGGCACGTACGACGGGACCACCGACCCCGACGAGCACATCGAGAACATCGATGCGCTGTTAGACTACCGCGGCGTACGGGGCACCATCAAATGCAGACTGTTCCCGGCCACGCTTCGGGAGGGAGCAATGACATGGTATAAGCAACTGCCCGAGGAGTCCATTACCTCGTGGAGACAGCTGGGCAGGATGTTCTCGCGGCACTTTACAGCATCTCGCCGCCACCCCAAAATTGGGGCCTCTCTTGCAGCCATAATCCAGGGTAAAGATGAACCTCTCTGCGCATATATCGAGAGGTTCAACAAAGAAGCAGTGCAGGTCCCGATGACGGACGAAATGAAGATGTTTTTGCTCGAGCAGGGGCTCCGCCCAGGCTCTGAGTTTTCTAAAGCCATTGGCCTCGCGCCACCGAGGAACTTAGACGCCCTCCTCCTCAAAGCCCAATCACACATTCAATATGAAGAGAAGGTTGCTGCCAGCAACGTCCGAGCATCACGCCATCAGGAGAACGCTCGGGCATCCAGAGGAGAAGAAGCTTCGACATCTCGTCGAGGTGAACGGAGGCGCGAGGACCGTCCTTGTGATTCCCGTAACAGCAAGTGCCCCTCCGGACGGTTCCATGACTACACTCCCCTGACCGTTTCCAGGGAAAAGATCTTGTCCGAATGTGACAATTCGGAGTTCAAACAGGCTGGGGTCCGCTTCCCCAAACAACTTCCGAACAGACCAAACGTGGACAAATAAAAATACTACCGTTTCCACAAAAGTCACGGCCATACTACGGAGGACTGCATCCATCTGAAGGATGCCATTGAAATACTGATCAGGGACGGCCACCTGAAGCAGTTTGCGAAGAAGGACACTCCTCGGCAGGACGCCCAGGAGTCCAAGAAGGTCGAGAAGGAGGTACCCTCCTCGGAAGACGCCAATATGCAGGTCGCTATGTCCATATCACGACCCGAGGACTTCAACGTCCCTGCATATTTCGCGACCCACAGCCCGTGGGAGACATTTCCCTCCGCCATGGTCATCTCTGTAGGGGGTTTCAACAAAGTCACTGTGGGCTCCGTGAAACGGAAGTTCGAACACCTGATCAACACAAGCTCCAGCAAAGTGACCACGCTTGATCGGGCACAGAAGGGCTCCGTCCCCATCTCCTTCTACCGGGAGGAACTCCTCGGCGGCTCCCCGAACTCAAGCATACCATTGCTTGTCAGAGCCCGGATGGCGAACTTCAACGTTCGCAGGATACTCGTCGACCAGGGCAGCTCGGTCGACATCATGTACTCCCAGCTATTTTCAACACTTCAGCTAGATGAATCGCACCTTACCCCATACGTAGGGTCCGATTTACAGGGACTCAATGGGTCTGTAACCAAGCCGTGGGGATACGTCGAGCTGATCGTGACCTTCGGACCAGCTGAAACGGCCAGATCCATCAAGGTGCAATTTTTGGTAATCGACTGCCCGTCGCTTTACCAATGCATTTTCGGAAGGCCAACTCTAGCTGAGTTGGTAGCAGTGCCCTCAACCGTCCACCTGAAGATGAAGTATTACACTTCGAAAGGGATGGTCGCCACCCTCTACGGCGATATAGAAGTTGCCCGACGGTGTTTCGAAGCAGCTACAAAGGGACTCAACACCATTGCGCCCAAGCCAAAAGAGTCGAGCAAGCCAACACTGCCAAGCAGCTCCGAGGAGGCCAAGCCCCTGCCCCAGGTCGACTCTATCAACCTCGACAGTCGCTTCCCCGAGGACCAACAGGAGGAACGAGCAGCTTCAGCCATCCAGTCCACGTCATCCAGCAGCAGCTCCCATCCGATGCGCCCAATCCCGGATGGCAACTTCGAGATAGTTCTGTTCGGCGAAGACCCCCAACGGGGAGTGAAGATCGGAGCAGACCTGCCTGACATCGCGAGGAAGCAGTTCAAAGCATGCCTCCGAGAGAATGCCGACCTCTTTGCATGGAGCGCCACGGAAATTCCCGGATTGGATCCATCCGTCGCTTGTCACCAGCGGACCATCGACTCGGCCGTCAAGGTCGTAGCACAATGTAGGAGGAAGCAGTCTCCGAAGAAAACAGAGGCTGCTGAAAAAGCTGTAAAGGACCTCCTCGAGGCCAAATTTATTTCGGAAGCCAAGTACACAACTTGGCTATCCAACGTTGTATTAGTTAAAAAATCTAATGGAAAATGGCGCATGTGCATTGATTATACCGATCTCAATAAGGCATGCCCGAAGGATGCCTACCCCCTCCCCAATATTGATAAACTTGTTGATAATTCTGCTGGTTTTAAACTTTTATCATTCATGGATGCCTACTCGGGCTACAATCAAATCCCAATGGTAATGTCTGACAAAATATATACGGCCTTCATGACCGAATCGGGCAACTATTACTACAATGTAATGCCCTTCAGCCTGAAGAACGCAGGAGCGGCATACCAACGAATGATGAACAAAGTGTTTTGGGGAGAAATAGGTGACATGCTCGAAGTCTACATGGACGACATGATCGTAAAATCCCACGAAGAAACCGATCATACCGCCCACTTGAGGAAGATCTTCGAACAAGTCTGGAAATACAAAATGTGTTTTAATCCGGAGAAGTGCACGTTCGGTGTCCGGGCAGGAAAATTCCTCGGCTTCTACTTGACAGAACGAGGAATCGAAGCCAACCCCGACAAATGTCGGGCATTCTCTGAGTTTCCTACGCCCAAGTCCAAAAAATCCATTCAGTCCCTCCACGGGATGCTCGCGTCACTATCTCGTTTCGTGGCCAAGTCCGCCCAGCACGGCCTACCATTCTTCAAACTACTCCGCAAAGAGGCAGCATTCGAATGGACCGAGGAGTGCGACAAGGCCCTTCTCCATCTGAAACGGGCGCTCTCAGAGTCACCGGTCCTCTCTCGCCCGGACAACGGCGAAATGTTGTACCTATACCTGGTCGTAGCAACCGAAGCAGTGAGTGCCGCTCTCATCCGCGAGACACCTGACGGGCAAAAGCCCATTTATTTCACTAGCAAAGCCCTACAAGGACTAGAGTTAAGATACCAACAGATAGAGAAGGTGGCACTGGCCCTCATTAACACAGCCAGGAGGTTAAGACACTACTTCCTGGCTCACACGATCGTGGTTCGAACAGATCAGCCCATAAAGCAGCTGCTCAGACGACCAGATATGGCCGGCCGTATGCTCAAATGGTCGCTGGAACTGTCCGAATTCGACATCCAATACGAAGGCAGAAAATCCCTCAAGGCCCAAGCTATGGCCGACTTCGTCGCGGAGATGACGTTCGCAGACTCCCCCGCGAGCGAAGCACGCAAATGGACCATCTTCATCGACGGCGCCTCAAGCTCTGCAGGAAGTGGCGCGGGCATCATACTGGAGAGCGACGAAGGAATTATCATCGAGGTATCACTCACACTGTCTTTCCTAACCTCCAATAACCAGGCTGAATACGAAGCCTTCCTCGCTGGGCTACGCCTTGCCGAGGACCTAGGCGCAGAGGAAGTCGTCATTTGCACAGATTCACAACTCGTGGCCCTCCAGGTCCGGGGAGAATACCAAGCCAAAAACAAAAACCTGACCGAATACTTGGCCCTGGTGAAGAAGGAAATGGCGAAGTTCACAACAGTGGAAGTGAAACACGTTCCCCGCGAACATAACGTACGAGCAGACGTGCTATCCAAACTGGCCAGCACGAAGAAGAAAGGCAGAAACAAATCCGTCATACAGGAAGTACTTCCTCAACCCAGCATCGAGAAGGCATGCGCGACACTCGACGTGCAGGTGATCGGTGACAATAACTGTTGGATGACCCCAGTCTACAACTATCTCGCCAAAGACGAACTCCTGTCCGACCCAAAGGAGGCCAGCATAGTCAGGCGAAGAGCCTGCTCTTATGTCTTGGTCGAAGATAAACTCTACAGACGGGGATTCTCCATTCCGCTGCTCAAATGTGTCGAGGAGGAAACGGTCGCACATATCCTGCGCGAAATCCGCGAAGGAATCAACGCCCAACATCTAGGCGGAAGGTCCCTTGCTCGAAAGGCTCTCCGTGCAGGATACTACTGGCCGACCATGCAAAACGACGCGAAAGAACACGTGAAGAAATGCGACAAATGCCAACGGCACGGGGACATACACCTGGCTCCGCCTAACGAGCTCAAGGCTATGTCCTCCCCGTAGCCATTCGCCTGGTGGGGCCTAGACATCCTAGGACCCTTCGTGGTAGGATCAAGTCAGAACAAATATCTCATAGTGGGCGTGGACTATTTAAAAAAATGGATAGAGGCAGAAGCTCTAGCCAAAATAACTGCCCTCAACATCCTGCGTTTCTACTAACGAAATATCCTCGCACGTTTTGGTATTCCCCAAGCGATAGTAACGGACAACGGGACGCAATTCACGGACAGGAAGTTCCAAGACTTCATCGCCCAACTGGGAACAAAGCAGTACTTCACATCCGTGGAGCACCCTCAAACAAACGGGCAGGCTAAAGCAGCCAACCGAGTCATCCTTCGAGGCCTCAAACGAAGACTGGACGAAACGAAGAAGGCATGGGTCGAGGAACTGCACAACGTACTGTGGGCATACCGTACAACTCCGCACTCAACGACCGGGGAAACACCTTTCCGTTTAGCATACGGGACCGAGGCTATAATTCCCGTCGAAGTTCACGTGCCCTCTAGGCGGACAGAGTCGCCCCTAGACGAGGAGATGAACGACAAATCGTTGAGAGAAGAGCTGGACCTCGTCGAGGAAATTCGAACCGGGGCAACCCTTCGCGAAGCCTTACTAAAACAAAAAATTACCATCAGGAACAACGCCAAGGTGATACTGCGAGAGTTCGACGTGGGAAGCCTTGTTCTAAGAAGAAACCACAAAGACTCTCGCGAAGGCAAACTAGCAGCCAACTGGGAAGGACCATATCGTGTCCGAGCAAAAACGGAAAATGGGGCCTACTACCTAGAACATCTCTCTGGGGAAGAACTTGCTCGACCATGGAACGCTGAAAAGCTAAAACAATATTACAGCTAAATTCTCGGTTCGACCTGTCGCAACGACGAACGTCAGCTACCGACCACTATGCGCGTCTAGGTACAAGCGTCACATACGATTAAAGCATAATCCCGCTCAGTAACGAGCCGGGGAACTGCTCGACAGCGGTCCTCGATGGAGCATCGTCGTCGTCAAAGTACCATGATTGACAGAACCCGAGCTCGCGATGGGACGTTCACACCGCGAACTCAGGCCTCAAACGCGACCTGAGCTCCGCACCCCGCCAGGACATTCCCCGGCAGTTTGAACAGTTCCCCACACTGCCGAACACGTTTATTACGAGTAAGTCCCCCAAAATATTCGCACAAGTCCAATACCCCCTATCACGGGCGGACATACATTCACAACAAGCATGCATACAACACTTAGCAAAAATAAACACAAGTAAAATCATGCAGATAACGAAGCCAAAAATATAATAAGTTAGCATAATGGGTGACCATAAGGGCCACAATTGTACTTAGGTACATCAAACAGGGGCCATGCCCCCCAAAAAGAAGATAAACTACAATGATTCCACGGCACGCAGGCCGGACAGATTACAACAACATCAAAAATACAAACTCCTCATTCGTCTGCATGCTCGGCAGGCTCTGGATGGGGTCCCTAGTCCTCTGCGGGCTGATCCTCGGGGGTACTTTCAAGGAGACCGTCGGGCACGACAATACGTCTATCTTCTACATGCGCCAGGTAGTGAGTACCCTCGACAGTAAAATCGAGCTCAGGGTTCACCACCCGCAATTGAGCCACGACATTTTTGAAGGACTCCTCCGCGACGGCAATACCGTCGTCCTCGGCAAGCAGCATGTGAGTAACCAGCTCGGATCTAGTCTTCAAGTTTTTCACATCATCTGGCTCGTCGACACCCGGGGCATTGACCGCCCTCAGCTCCCTGATCAGCTCCTCAACAGCTTTCTTCTCCGCCGCCGGCGTGGAATTCTCCTCCTTCATCCTGGCCTCCTCCTCTTCAGCCCTCTTTTGAGCCTCGCCGAAACTCTTGACCTCTTCCTTAAGGGACGCCACAGAAGCACGGGCAGCATTGAGTTCGGACTCAGTTGCAGAGTCCCCTTCAGCATAAACAGCCGCCATCTCTAGCATCCTGACCAAGGCAGAAGCGTCTTGGGCCACCAGTGCCCTCTTGCTCGGGCGATCCATACCTTCCAAGCGAAGAGATTCCGCTCGGGGAACGACCAAAGAGTTACCTTCAAAAAACCTCCTATCAAGGATACAGGGAGGAAGCTCGAACTTCCCTTTCTCCAGCACCCGAGTAAGGTCCAAGGCGTCAGCTACCCTTGGCCGCTTCGCTCGCCCGGTCAAGGACAGAGGAGACCCTCGAGGAGCAGAAGTAGGAGAAGAAGAGGTCCCCGTAGCAGTTTGAACAGGAGGAGGAGCACGGGCACCAGCAAACTGGGATTTCGGAGGAGCCGCCCCGACCTTATTCCTCGCGAGGGCGTTCCTTACAACCCTGTCATGCGCCTGAGGCATCTCACCTGCACAAACAAAACGTGAACACGTTAGATACGAGGAAAAGAAATGACATGAACAAAATCTAAATAACTATGACTACCGAGCAGCTTCTCAGTGTCAGTGGGTGTCTTGCACTCCAGCAGTGCCTTAACGTTGATGAATCGACGCTCGTCCCTCTGACTACCAACTTTCTTGAAGATCGGGTTGCCTTTGCTCGTCCAGCACTCAGCAAGCCTGAAGGAGTTGACCCACTTCACCAGCACCTCGTACGCCGCGGCGTCCTTCCTGCGTAGGTCGCTCGGCTGAAAGACATAGTCACTGGGCTTCTTAGCAAAATGGTCGGGTGCCCAGTGGAGGGGGAACTTGTAGAGCCTCCGCCCAATATACCTCCCCTCCTCGTCGTGCAGCTCGTTCCCGTCCTCGTCAACCTCGATCTCCTAAACATATGTACTGTCCTGGGCAACCTCGGACACGGGCTCAACGACGTAGTACCGTTCCTTGAATGTCCGGATTGACTCCAAAAACTGCTTGAACAGCTTGCGGGGCTGCTTCAAAGAAACCCAGTCGTACTTTCTCCCTGTCAGCTGCCTTTGGAGATGGAAAATAGTGAAGAACAGAGAGAGAGTAGTCCCCAAGGAAAGATGCTCGCATATCAACTCGAAGGTCCGGATGAAGGCCAACGAATTAGGGTGCAGTTGTGTAGGGGCTAACTTCAAATGCACGAACACTGACCGCTGAAAATCAGTAAACGGCAACCTCAAGCCCAACTCCTTAAAAGCATATTCGTACATGGTAAAATGGTCCCCGAAGTGCGTGCAGACACGATCGTCTTCGGAAGGGAAGTGTACCTTCCACTCCCCTTCCGGTCCTACCTCCGTGAAAACATCCACCAAGGACTTTGCGAACGTGGACACATGCTTGGAAGGTTCGGCCACCTCCCATTCCTCCGCAGAGAATCCGTCGACGTCCTCCTCCATGACATCCAACTCTTCCTCCTCCCCGACATTGCTAGAAGAACTCGAAGTCGTCGAACTAGAGGTCGTCGAGCTGCTCCTATCTTCGAAACCCGTCTCTTCCTCGGATGTATCTATAATAAATTCTCTATCCGGCCCCTTCGCCATTTCAATCACCTGAAAAGCATAGAAGAATGTGAATTCGACAGCAAATCAAATCCACCCTTCCACTGCTAAGTCAAGTGAAAGGGCGCGCAAAGGGCTAAGGACAACGTCCCCTGCCTAAGCCCTAACATCAAAGGAAAGGTTGGAACCTCCCCGCGAGGAGAGGCTCGCAACATATCATCCCCTGGCGAGGAGCTTCCCCGCGCTCAATACCAGTTTCCGTTCGAAGTTCCGCCGGAAATTGCAAGGCTTCACCGGAATCTGGGGGCGTTCCGCCGGAAAACTCATCATTCGCTCAGAAGACAAAAAATCACGACGGTTACGCAAGCGTCGCCATCACGACACCGCCGCCAATCGTCCTCCTAACCGGAGCATACAGACACGTCCGGCGACATGTCAGAAGTGGAAAAACTAGCCCTAACCACCTGCAATCTACCACTAACAACAAACAAAAGCAAAGCAAGCAAAGGATCGGAAAACTTACTTGATTTAAGTAGAAGAAAGAAGTTGCTCGAAGCTTAACGCGGTGGTCGAAAAGGCAGAAGACGGTGACGGGCAAGAACTTAAAAGAGGCGAAGAGAAATCAGAAAGAGAAAGTTCCAAATGGAACGATTTTCCCCCTTTTATACAAAGGGGCACGTGCAAACACGCGCCCGTAGGCCATTATGACTATCCACTAGCCATCATTGCCTATTAACTGCTACACGGAGCTCTAGGTACACGTGGCGTCCCAACGTTTCCAATTCTGTCTGACCCTAGATCTCCCCGAGTACCGGGGAGATCAAGGTCACGACCGTGAATCTCGCAGACACAGGGAACCACGAGCACTTTGAGACAATCCTCCTCGTCTTCAAACGACGACTCCATACTGGCTCCCCGGAGCAACGAGCAGTCCTTAAGTCATCACTCTCATGCTCGGGAGCAACGACTTGGGGGGCTCCTGTTATGGACTGGACCAATGGCTAGAATTGGCCCAATCCGCTTCTACTCCAGAGCGGCCTAAATTGCCTAAGTCAAATCCACATAGGGGCAAAAGTTACCTTTCTGCCCCTCTAACCGGGCACGGAATTACTGCCCGTTACGCACGGCCTCATTGCTCCCCGAACAACTAAGGGCAGGTGTCCGAAACCACGCTTATGCTCGACATAACGGCTAGTTTTGGACACCCTGCCCGACATAACGGCTAGTTTGGATAGTTAACTATTCTTTGGGGAAAACGGTTATTTCGCCCCGAAAATAGGACCGTTGGCCACGCGCTAGGGGCTCTATATAAACCCTCTTGCTTAAGAGGGCCAGGTATCCAATATTCACCCTAAGAATTCATACTTTGTACTTGCTCCCTTTCTCTGACCCTTTCTTACTTGAGCGTCGGAGTACCTTGCAGGTACACCCCTCCTCTCCATACGACCAACATCCATGACGCACTTGGCGGCCTGATTCTACAGGATCTGATCCATCCTTCACGATCAGTTATGAATTTGTTTTTAAAGGTTATTTTGGAAATAATAATAATAATACTTTAGAAATTTTATTCATACTTATAGATATTGTTCTGGACTGGAACAATGGCTAGAATTGACCCAATCCGTTTCTACTCCAGAGCGGCCCAAATTGCCTAAGTCCAATCCACATAGGGGCAAAAGTTACCTTTCTGCCCCTCCAACCGGGCAAGGAATGCAACGTTCCTCCCCGGAATTACTGCCCGTTACGCACGGCCTAATTGCTCCCCGAACAGCTAAGGGCAGGTGCCCGAAACCACGCTTATGCCCGACATAACGGCTAGTTTTGGACACCCTGCCCGACATAACAGCTAGTTTGGGTAGTTACATATTCTTTGGGGAAAACGATTATTTCGCCCTGAAAATAGGACCATTGGCCACGCGCTGGGGGCTCTATATAAACCCTCTCGCTTGAGAGGGTCAGGTATCCAATATTCCCCTAAGAATTCATACTTTGTACTTGCTCCTTTTCTCTGACCCTTTCTTACTTGAGCGTCGGAGTACCTTGCAGGTACACCCCCCTCCTCTCCATACGACCAGCATCCCTGACGCACTTGGCGGCCTGATTCTACAGGATCTGATCCAGCCTTCACGATCAGTGGCGCCGTCTATGGGAACCTTTGTTCTCCCCATCTTTCTTTCCTCAGAAATCAAAGATCAAAACAATTCTCAAACATCATCACGATCATGGCCTCCCAAGATCGCACCAAGGATGCTCTCCAAACCACCATCCTCCCCGTCAACAAATCTGACGTTGACGGCCAGTCATCTCTCCTCCGAGATGCCTGTTTCCTCAAGGATGAAGCCACTGCTTCTCCTTCCCGTACCCCTGATGATAGCAACAACGATCAACCATCACTTGACGTCCAGCCCGTTCCTGCTCCGCCCAATGTCAACCCGGCCGTGGAAGCCCTCCTAGAGGCGATCAACAAAACCAACACCCTGATCCTACAGCAGAACGAGAGGATCGGGGCACTGGAAGAGTCCCACCGTCCGAGATCCCCTCTTACACAGAGGAACCAGCGACGATTAAGAAGCCCACAGCCCAGGAGAGAAATCGACCGAAGGCTGCGCCAAGAACCTGATCCTCGCGTAGCCCGAAAGCGCGACCAGATCTCCCTGCGTTACCAGCACGCCCATGACCATAAGAGGACTCGGAGGAACGAGCAATCTCCCCCGATCAAGTCTAAAGGACGGGACCGCTCACCTTCCCCGCGAAGGAACCGCTCACCTTCCTCGCGAAGGAACCGCTCACATTCTCCTCGAAGGAACCGCCCACCTTCTCCGCGAAGGAACCGGCGTCGCGAGCATCCCGTTCGGTCCCCATCATACACCAGTTCTAGTGACGACGACGAGCCTCGCGGCCCGTTGTCCCAGGAGATCTTGGCTACCCGTCTCCCAAAAAGCTTAGAGAAACCCCCGTCACTTGGCACGTACGACGGGACCACCGACCCCGACGAGCACATCGAGAACATCGATGCGCTGTTAGACTACCGCGACGTACGAGGCACCATCAAATGTAGACTGTTCCCGACCATGCTTCGGAAGGGAGCAATGACATGGTATAAGCAACTGCCCGAAGAGTCCATTACCTCGTGGAGACAACTGAGTAGGATGTTCTTGCGGCACTTTATAGCATCTCGCCGCCACCCTAAAACTGAGGCCTCTCTTGGAGCCATAATCCAGGGTAAAGACGAACCTCTCCGCGCATATATCAAGAGGTTCAACAAAGAAGCAGTGCAGGTCCCGACGACGGACGAAATGAAGAAGTTTCTGCTCGAGCAGGGGCTCCACCCAGGCTCCGAGTTTTCTAAAGCCATTGGCCTTGCGCCACCGAGAAACTTAGACGCCCTCCTCCTCAAAGCCCAATCACACATTCAATATGAAGAGAAGGTTACGGCCAGCAACGTCCGAGCATCACGCCATCAGGAGAACGCTCGGGCATCCAGAGGAGAAGAAGCTTCGACATCTCGTCGAGGTGAACGGAGGCGCAAGGACCGTCCTCGTGATTCCTGTGACAGCAAGGGCCCCTCCCAGCGGTTCCATGACTACACTCCCCTGACCATTTCCAGGGAAAAGATCTTGTCCGAATGTGCCAATTCGGAGTTCAAACAGGCTGGGGTCCGCTTCCCCAAACAACTTCTGAACAGACCAAACATGGACAAATCAAAATAATGCCGTTTCCGCAAAAGTCACGACCATACTACGGAGGACTGCATCCATCTGAAGGATGCCATTGAAATACTGATCAGGGACGGCCACCTGAAGCAGTTCACAAAGAAGAAGAACACTCCTCGGCAGGACGCCCAGGAGTCCAAGAAGGTCGAGGAGGAGGTACCTTCCTCGGAAGATGCCAATACACAGGTCACTATGTCCATATCGTGACCCGAGGACTTCAACGTCCCTGACGGGCTCAGCGCCCCTGCATATTTCGCGACCCATAACCCGTGGGAGACATTTCCCTCCGCCATGGTCATCTCTGGCGGGGGTTTCAACAAAGTCACTGTGGGCTCCGTGAAACGGAAGTTCGAACACCTGATCAACACAAGCTCCAGCAAAGTGACCACGCTTGATCAGGCACAGAAGGGCTCCGTCCCCATCTCCTTCTACTGGGAGGAACTCATCGGCGGCTCCCCGAACTTAAGCATACCATTGCTTGTCAGAGCCCGGATGGCGAACTTTAACTTTCGCAGGATACTTGTCGACCAGGGCAGCTCGGTCGACATCATGTACTCCCAGCTATTTTCAACACTTCAGCTGGACGAATCGCGCCTTACCCTCTACGTAGGGTCCGATTTACAGGGATTCAACGCGCCTTACTCCCAGCTATTTTCTTCGGATCCGCTGAAACGGCCATATCTATCAAGGTGCAATTTCTGGTAATCGACTGCCCGTCGCTTTACCAATGCATTTTCGGAAGGCCAACTCTAGTCGAGTTGGTAGTAGTGCCCTTAACCGTCCACCTGAAGATGAAGTATTACACTTCGAAAGGGATGGTCGCCACCCTCCACGGCGATATAGAAGCTGCTCGACGGTGTTTCGAAGCAGCTATAAAGGGACTCAACACCATTGCGCCCAAGCCAAAAGTGTCGAGCAAGCCAGCACTGCCAAGCAGCTCCGAGGAGGCCAGGCCCCTGCCACCTCGACAGTCGCTTCCCCGAGGACCAACAATAGGAACGAGCAGCTTCAGCCAGCCCGTCCATGTCGTCCAGCAACAGCTCCCATCCGATGCGCCCAATCCCGGATGGTAACTTCGAGATAGTTCTGTTCGGCGAAGACCCCTAACGGGGAGTGAAGATCGGAGCAGACCTGCCCGATATCGCGAGGAAGTAGCTCAAAGCATGCCTCCGAGAGAATGCCGACCTGTTCGCATAGAGCGCCGCGGAAATGCCCGGCTTGGATCCATCCATCGCTTGTCACCTGCTGACGATCGACCCGACCGTCAAGGTCGTAGCACAACGTAGGAGGAAGTTGTCTCCGAAGAAAACGGAGGCTGCTGAAAATGCTGTAAAGGACCTCCTCTAGGCCAAATTTATTTCGGAAGCCAAGTACACAACTTGGTTGTCCAACGTTGTATTAGTTAAAAAGTCTAATGGAAAGTGGCGCATGTGCATTGATTATACTGATCTCAATAAGGCATGCCAGAAGGATGCCTACCCCCTCCCCAATATTGATAAACTTGTTGATAATTCTACTAGTTTTAAACTTTTATCGTTCATGGACGCCTACTCGGGCTACAATCAAATCCCAATGGCAATGTCCGACAAAAAATATACGGCCTTCATGACCGAATCGGGCAACTATTACTACAATGTGATGCCCTTCGGCCGGAAGAACACCGGAGCGACGTACCAACGGATGATGAACAAAGTGTTTCGGGGAGAAATAGGCGACATGCTCGAAGTATACATGGACGATATGATCGTAAAATCCCACGAGGAAACCGATCATACCGCCCACTTGAGGAAGGTCTTCGAACAGGCCAGGAAATACAAAATGCGTTTTAATCCGGAGAAGTGCACGTTCGGTGTCCGGGCAGGCAAATTCCTCGACTTCTACTTGACAGAACGAGGAATCGAAGCCAACCCCGACAAATGTCGGGCATTCTCCGAGTTTCCTACGCCCAAGTCCAAAAAATCCATCCAGTCCCTCCACGGGATGCTCGCGTCACTATCTCGTTTCGTGGCCAAGTCCGCCCAACACGCCTACCATTCTTCAAACTCCTCCGCAAAGAGGCAGCATTCGAATGGACTGAGGAGTGCGACAAGGCCCTTCTCCATCTAAAACGGGCGCTCTCAGAGCCACCGGTCCTCTCTCGCCCGGACAACGGCGAAACGTTGTACTTATACCTGACCGTAGCAACCGAAGCAGTGAATGCCGCTCTCATCCGCGAGACACCTGACGGGCAGAAGCCCATTTATTTCACGAGCAAAGCGCTACAAGGACCAGAGTTAAGATACCAATAGATAGAGAAGGTGGCACTGGCCCTCATTAACGCAGCTAGGAGGTTAAGACACTACTTCCTAGCTCACACGATCGTGGTTCGAACAGATCAGCCCATAAAGCAGCTGCTCGGACGACCATATATGGTCGGTCGTATGTTTAAATGGTCGCTGGAACTGTCCGAATTCGACATCCAATACGAAGGCAGAAAAGCCCTCAAGGCCCAAGCTCTGGCCGACTTCGTCGCGGAGATGACGTTCGCAGACTCCCCCACGAGCGAAGTGTAACACCCTTCTAAAACCCCACGATTAGTCATATAATATTAAATAGTTATATCCGAGTAATCATAAAAAAGGGTGCAACATTTCTTCATAAAACATCATAATAAAATATCCTGCTCCGTAACACGGGTTCTAAAAAATTAACACGTTCACAATTTAGAAATATCGTCATAAAAATTCGAGCATCTCAGCGGAATTATTGTCTCAAAATACCTTTATTAGAATACTTCAATTAAAATTTACCGTCAAACTCCATAATTCATAAATCTTGCTTAAACATTTTTAAAACAAGATGAAACACTTCAATACATCATTGTCAACATTTAATTCAAACGATTCCCAAAGACCCGATGTTACATCTATCAGAGCAAGACCCTCTTCCCTGCGGAAAGATAACTAATAACTCCATAAGCTATCTCGAACTCTACTGCTATCCTTGAGTACCTGTCCATTTCCTATGGTAGGGGAAATGTCAGCAGAAGGGTGAGTACAATCATAGTCTTTATAAAAGACATAAGGAATAGATATAGTAGTCATATCCAGGAAATCACAACCACTTAACATCATTTAACACATATACCTCATAACAACAAAACACCAAATTCTCATGTCAGCACATCACCAAAATCAGGATCACATTAAACACATCACATAGTACAATCATTGTGCAATGCCACAAATAATGAATGCAACTTCACAAGACACATGCATGTGGTACCAAAACTTCACTAATGACTTAGTCATCTTCAAACTTCACTGGACAATAAGTCATACAACTTCACTGGATATCATCCTACAACTTCACTGATGACTTAGTCATCTTCAAACTTCACTGGACAATAGTCCTAAAAATGCTATGAATGCATGATGCGCAACAACATATAAAATACGACCACGGCTAGTCAAACGCATCATCATTCATCATATTCACCATACTTCATCACATACATCATGTTCATCAAAACAACATCATTATATTCTCTTCACGTAATCATCAATACTTAGTCACCATCACATATTCATCAACACATAATTAACATCACACCATAACAGCATCCTAAATCTCATAACAGCACTATAATCATCATAAATATCACAATAGCATCTTAGTCATCATATCGGCATCATTTATCAAACATCATCATTTTATCAAACAATATCACCATTATTCTTACAGCATCATAAAGTATCTCACAGCATCATTTACATCGTGTTAATATCAGTACATCATCATAACTCATAATAGCATCAATCCAACACAAAGCATTTACCAAGGATATATCATCACATCACAGTCAACACAATATCATCATCATCAAGTTCATTATGTGCTCTTCATATATATCATAACACACATATCATGATCAAACAGTAGCATGTTAATATGATCCACACAAAAAGGCACTTCCAGGCATAACTCAGAAATTTTTCATACAACACACCCATTGACTGACAAATTCATCACATACCATCAATACGTTATGATTAGTATATTCAAACCTCATAATATCACCATAATCATCATAATATCATCACTCATTATCACCAATCTCAACTAATTCACTGCCAGACAAAGTTCTGCAAATTCATACAAACATGCAACCTACTGGTATATCAGTACAAGACACTCATCATTTAGCCTATCAATTTCAATTGGGGGATTTCACTATATGCTTTATTTTATTTTACCATGTTATAGATTATTTCCTTACCTTTCCATAGCTTCAAACGGCATCAAAATTGGAATTATAAATCAAAAGTTACAGTGGTTAAAAGAAAACTAAAAAAATAATAATACAATGCCCCTACTAAATGGGTGGCTTGCGCCACCCTTCCCTTCACATTTTTGTGGCTTGCGCCACCCTTCAAGCATGTGGCTGGCGCCACCTTGACATGGTGGCTTGCGCCACCCCCCTTTAATTCCCTTTTTTTTTTATTCTTACCATTCCTTCTTCTTCTTTTTCTTTTCCAACCGTCCATAATTTTCAGACAGTGCCAACTAACCATCCCATACATTTGATTCATCTAGCCTCCAGGTTTAATAGTTTCTCACAATCTCTCGATAACCCCTACATTCGGTCATTTACCAAGTCCTCAACATTTCATGTTAATCAAACATGTTTTCTGTTTAATCTACTTAAACCTTCATCCTAATTTATTATCGATTAATCAGACAATCACTACCATTACCTAATCTCATCAATTTCCTCAGGGTGTTTCATCTTCGAGTAGAAAACCAATAGCCTACAATTATCTATTGCTTAAATCAATTATAATAACAACGATCATACACCCCATACCTGATAATTCCTTAGCCTTGAATCCTCTTCGTGTTCTTCAATCCCCTCTGCAAAACTCCAAGCCTAACTGCTTTTCTCTTCGCTCTGCCTCTTTTCCTCTCCTCTTGCATCCATGGAGATTAGAAATATGAACATGCTTCCATTGAGTTCCTATCTTGACCAAAATTCAGCCTCCATCATCATCAATCCCGTAACTACTATTTGACCCATTTCCAGCATGAACTCCCAAACTTCAAATGCGTTTTTCTCCTTCAATACCGAACTTATTGACACGAAATCATATATCAAATTGAAGGGAATTCCGTAAGCTTTCCAGAAATTCAAGAATCGCTTTAATCGGAATTACGAGTAAAAAGTTATCACCTGTTTAGTGGAGGTTGTACCATAAGTGCGAAAATAGAGATATGATACTGAGTTCTTCTTTCTCCTTCTTTTCTTCCAAGCTATTTTCTCTCCTCTAAAACCCTTATTCTTCTCTAACACTTTTTCCTCTGTAACTTCCACGATCAATTTCTCTAAAACTTCCTCTTGCAACTTTTCACGTACAACATGTTTTACTCCTTCTCTCAACCCTTATTTTTCTCCACTAATCAAAACCTAATTCCCCTTTTTTTACAACCAACTCAATTAATAATAATAATAATAATAATAATAATAATAATAATAATATTATTATTTTATTATTCTTATTGGGCCTACTATCTTCACCCCCAATCTTACTGCACACAGCCATAAAATAAGCCCATATAATAATATTAGTATTATTCTAATACTATTTTCCATCATTTTAATCAACTCATGAATCAACTAACAACAACACAACTTAATCAACATTCTACAACTTCGACAATTAATTCGAAAATAATTCAAAAATATTTAATTAAATAAATAATTAAATATTGGGCGTTATAACTCTCCCCCACTTAGAATATTTCCGTCCTCGAAAATCTCCTCGATACTACCTCACTTAATGCAAACTTCGCATCCAACTATCTAATTCTCAAGTCGTGTTTTGTAACACTCCGATCACTCCTTTCCGACATAACAAAACTCAACACGTTCTAAATCCCAACACACATGCTAATCATCCAACACTTCCGCGACATACTCGCCACTAACTCATCAACCACTTCAACAACATCTTGGCATATCCACTTCGAAGTAGCAACAGCCATAACACGCTCATACTTGGATACACAACATCACACTACCGTCTTAACAACATTTTACACACCAAACACATACACAACTTTATTCCTATAAACGTACATGTCACTTATCAGTAAAACACCAACAACCCTATTCATCTCGTCGTATCACTCTTGTAGTGACATCAACTTAGCCACATAATCAACTTCGTCACATTATGGGGTATTATTCATATTTTACGGTAATCAACAACAACATCACGGCAACGGGGCAAAATCATTATAGTTGTCAACTTAACAGTATAACTCAACAAATCTACACACAACTCACCATCAACCAACAACCACAATAATATCCTTATAAAATCCGCGATTATTTACGAGAAAACACAGTAACCTGGCACCTCATCCTTATATCAACAATCCACCAAATTAAACATGTAGACAGAGACCTACCATTCTCATAGACTTCTGATATTTAGTCCTTTACTTCTAACGAGTCGTACACACATAGCAAATGCGCCACATCACGCTTCAGCTGCGCAACTCTGATCATTCATCTTAAGTCACCGTCATCATTAAAATTTCTGTCAACTATATGGTTTACAAGTCTCAATCTAGTTTCAGACTTTCTTTAACATCCACCATCAAATAGTTGTTCACTTGATATTAGTAATCTTTCACTTTACGACGTTAGCTCGCATATAAACCCGCTACTCCGAATTGTTCCATACGTCTCAACTCTTCCCTAGCCACTCCTCTATTAATTCACACAAACTGGTGAGAGACTATCCTCACGTTATAACATCAATCACTTTACACACCATTTAAATAGCAAGACAAGTCTATACCATCCAACATGATCCCGTCTACCACTAACAAGAGATTAAGGGTGATTAGTTCCTCAATTTGTCAATAGATAGCCGACAACCATAATGGAGTATAAACTCTCGTTACCCACTATAATAGTGTTCCTTTAGAACTTGTACTCAAATCACCTAAAGCACCATAATCCAATAATCTCCAATAAGTTTATAAATACTCCCACGAATTTCCCTCTCATTCGATCTTGTCGATGAGACACCAACGCTCAACGCATTACACGGTCCACATTACACCCACTTAGCCTCACACGAAGGTTAAGTATTCTCCAATACTTTCACATCCTTTTTACTGCCGAACATCTCATCTATCAACTTATTCACCAACAACATATTTCACTTGACCTCGTCTCGAACAACTGCGATAATAACCATTTATGCTCAAAAGCCTCTAGTTCTGTAACCGACTTCAGAGTCCCTCCATATAGGAATGCATCTACCGTATTCGAAACACTTCCATAGGATAGAATATATTTTTACTTCCTCATAGGTTCAAATGGAACATCAATCCGATACTCGGAACACAAGATATGAATTTCCAAAGTTATCCGAAAATGCGAACACCGACGTCATGCAGCGACATACTATTACACACCTTACGATAATCATCAAAACAGAATTTCTTTGTACTAGTACCAACTCTTACCATCCTTGAAATCGTACTCATCTCCTCGCATTTCCGACTCTGACTCGATATTCAAAACATTCCAACAACTTCCACAACCTTTACAATCACTCACAAGGACCCCACGACACGGCCTACAGCAATCTGTCATTCTATTACCGTTCAAACGTCGACATCTTACGCAAGGACTACTCACACCGACAACTTCACAGTCCACCAGCGGCGCTGAAACATCGCAACTTTCTAACTTCCATCCTCTAAAAATTATCCTTGCCACTTAACATTCATTTTTCTAAAACGTCAGGGGTTTTCTCTCTACTCGTACATAAACAACCGTTATATCGCTCCTCGTCCTTCGAGAAATAAACATCCACAACGTCTGATCATCATCCCTCAAGACGCTCCAACTTGATCAACAAACCAAATCTTGAATCCATGTCACCTTAGGATTCGGGAAACAACAAAACTTCAACAACTTGCACTGTCGCTAACAGCAGCATACTGAACCAACATCTTACAACCGAAACATATCCGAGAAGCAAAGCTTCTCCCCCACTTATCTTTCAACCTACTCATGCATACCATCGATTAGAAAAACAAACAAGTACCGACAATGTTCCACACACTTGTCGCGTACTAAGGGATAAACAACATTAGACGACTTGGCCGGACAGACCGACCTGCTCTGATACCACTAATGTAACACCCTTCTAAAACCCCACGATTAGTCATATAATATTAAATAGTTATATCAGAGTAATCATCAAAAAGGGTGCAACATTTCTTCATAAAACATCATAATAAAATATCCTGCTCCGTAACACGGGTTCTAAAAAATTAACACGTTCACAATTTAGAAATATCGTCATAAAAATTCGAGCATCTCAGCGGAATTATTGTCTCAAAATACCTTTATTAGAATACTTCAATTAAAATTTACCGTCAAACTCCATAATTCATAAATCTTGCTTAAACAATTTTAAAACAAGATGAAACACTTCAATACATCATTGTCAACATTTAATTCAAACGATTCCCAAAGACCTGATGTTACATCTATCAGAGCAAGACCCTCTTCCCTGCGGAAAGATAACTAATAACTCCATAAGCTATCTCGAACTCTACTGCTATCCTTGAGTACCTGCCCATTTCCCATGGTAGGGGAAATATCAGCAGAAGGGTGAGTACAATCATAGTCATTATAAAAGACATAAGGAATAGATATAGTAGTCATATCCAGGAAATCACAACCACATAACATCATTTAACACATATACCTCATAACAACAAAACACCAAATTCTCATGTCAGCACATCACCAAAATCAGGATCACATTAAACACATCACATAGTACAATCATTGTGCAATGCCACAAATAATGAATGCAACTTCACAAGACACATGCATGTGGTACCAAAACTTCACTGATGACTTAGTCATCTTCAAACTTCACTGGACAATAAGTCCTACAACTTCACTGGATATCATCCTACAACTTCAATGATGACTTAGTCATCTTCAAACTTCACTGGACAATAGTCCTAAAAATGCTATGAATGCATGATGCGCAACAACATATAAAATACGACCACGGCTAGTCAAACGCATCATCATTCATCATATTCATCATACTTTATCACATACAGCATGTTCATCAAAACAACATCATTATATTCTCTTCACGTAATCATCAATACTTAGTCACCATCACATATTCATCAACACATAATTAACATCACACCATAACAGCATCCTAAATCTCATAACAACACTATAATCATCATAAATATCACAATAGCATCTTAGTCATCATATCGGCATCATTTATCAAACATCATCATTTTATCAAACAATATCACCATTATTCTTACAGCATCATAAAGTAACTCACAGCATCATTTACATCGTGTTAATATCAGTACATCATCATAACTCATAATAGCATTAATCCAACACAAAGCATTTACCAAGGATATATCATCACATCACAGTCAACACAATATCATCATCATCAAGTTCATTATGTACTCTTCATATATATCATAACACACATATCATGATCAAACAGTAGCATGTTAATATGATCCACACAAAAAGGCGCTTCCAGGCATAACTCAGAGATTTTTCATACAACACACACACTGACTGACAAATTCATCACAAACCATCAATACATTATGATTAGTATATTCAAACCTCATAATATCACCATAATCATCATAATATCATCACTCATTATCACCAATCTCAACTAATTCACTGCCAGACAAAGTTCTGCAAATTCATACAAACATGCAACCTACTGGTATATCAGTACAAGACACTCATCATTTAGCCTATCAATTTCAATTGGGGGATTTCACTATATGCTTTATTTTATTTTACCATGTTATAGATTATTTCCTTACCTTTCCATAGCTTCAAACGACATCAAAATTGGAATTATAAATCAAAAGTTACAGTGGTTAAAAGAAAACTAAAAAAATAATAATACAATGCCCCTACTAAATGGGTGGCTTGCGCCACCCTTCCCTTCACATTTTGGTGGCTTGCGCCACCCTTCAAGCATGTGGCTGGCACCACCTTGACATGGTGGCTTGCGCCACCCCCCTTTAATTCCCTTTTTTTTTCTTTTTTTTATTTTATTTTATTTTTCTTATTCTTACCATTCCTTCTTCTTTTTTTTCTTTTCCAACCGTCCATAATTTTCAGACAGTACCAACTAACCATCCCATACATTTGATTCATCTAGCCTCCAGGTTTAATAGTTTCTCACAATCTCTCGATAACCCCTACATTCGGTCATTTACCAAGTCCTCAACATTTCATGTTAATCGAACATGTTTTCTGTTTAATCTACTTAAACCTTTATCCTAATTTATTATCGATTAATCAGACAATCACTACCATTACCTAATCTCATTAATTTCCTCAGGGTGTTTCATCTTCGAGTAGAAAACCAACAGCCTACAATTATCTATTGCTTAAGTCAATTATAATAACAACGATCATACACCCCATACCTGATAATTCCTTAGCCTTTAATCCTCTTCGTGTTCTTCAATTCCCTCTGCAAAACTCCAAGCCTAACTGCTTTTCTCTTCGTTCTGCCTCTTTTCCTCTCCTCTTGCATCCATGGAGATTAGAAATATGAACATGCTGCCATTGAGTTCCTATCTTGACCAAAATTCAGCCTCCATCATCATCAATCTCGTAACTACTATTTGACCCATTTCCAGCATGAACTCCCAAACTTCAAATGCATTTTTCTCCTTCAATACCAAACCTATTGACACAAAATCATATATCAAATTGAAAGTAATTTCGTAAGCTTTCCAGAAATTCAAGAATCGCTTTAATCGGAATTACGAGTAAAAAGGTATCACCTGTTTAGTTGAGGCTGTACCATAAGTGCGAAAATAGAGATATGATCATGAGTTCTTCTTTCTCCTTCTTTTCTTCCAAGCTATTTTCTCTCCTCTAAAACCCTTATTCTTCTCTAAGACTTTTTCCTCTGTAACTTCCACGATCAATTTCTCCAAAACTTCCTCTTGCAACTTTTCACGTACAACATGTTTTACTCCTTCTCTCAACCCTTATGTTTCTCCACTAATCAAAACCTAATTCCCCTTTTTTTTCAACCAACCCAATTAATAATAATAATAATAATAATAATAATAATAATAATAATATTTTATTATTCTTATTGGGCCTACTATCTTCACCCCCAATCTTACTACACACAACCATAAAATAAGCCCATATAATAATATTAGTATTATTCTAATACTATTTTCCATCATTTTAATCAACTCATGAATCAACTAACAACAACACAACTTAATCAACATTCTACAACTTTGACAATTAATTCGAAAATAATTCAAAAATATTTAATTAAATAAATAATTAAATATTGGGCGTTACACGAAGCACGCAAATGGACCATCTTCGTCGACGGCGCCTCAAGCTCTGCAGGAAGTGGCGCAGGCATCATACTAGAGAGCGACGAAGGAATTATCGTCGAGGTATCACTCACACTGTCTTTCCCAACCTCCAATAACCAGGCTGAATACGAAGCCTTCCTCGCTGGGCTACGCCTTGCCGAGGACCTAGGCGCAGAGGAAGTCGTCATTTGCACAGATTCACAACTCGTGGCCCTCCAGGTTCGGGGAGAATACCAAGCCAAAAACGACAACCTGACCGAATACTTGGCCCTGGTGAAGAAGGAAATGGCGAAGTCCACAACAGTGGAAGTGAAACACGTTCCCCGCGAACATAACGTACGAGCAGACGTGCTATCCAAACTGGACAGCACGAAGAAGAAAGGCGGAAACAAATCCATCATACAGGAAGTACTTCCTCGACCCAGCATCGAGAAGGCCTCCGCGACACTCGACGTGCAGGTGATCGGCGACAACAACTGTTGGATGACCCCAGTCTACAACTATCTCGCCAAAGACAAACTCCCGTCAAACCCAAAGGAGGCTAGCATAGTCAGGCGAAGAGCCTGCTCTTATGTCTTGTTCGAAGATAAACTCTACATATAGGGATTCTCCATTCCGCTGCTTAAATGTGTCGAGGAGGAAACAGTCGCACATATCCTGCGCAAAATCCACGAAGAAATCAACGCCCAATATCTAGGCGGAAGGTCCCTTGCTCGAAAGGCTCTCCGTGCAGGATACTACTGGCCGACCATGCAAAACGACGTGAAAGAACACGTGAAGAAATGCGACAAATGCCAACGACACGGGAACATGCACCTGGCTCTGCCTAACGAGCTCAAGGCTATGTCCTCCTCGTGGCCATTAGCTTGGTGGGGCCTAGACATCCTAGGACCCTTCGTGGTAGGATTAAGTCAGAACAAATATCTCATCGTGGGCGTGGACTATTTCACAAAATGGATAGAGGCAGAAGCTCTAGCCAAAATAACTGCCCTCAACATCCTGCGCTTCTACAAACGAAATATCCTCGAACGTTTCGATATTCCCCAAGAGATAGTAACGGACAACGGGACGCAATTCACGGACAGGAAGTTCCAGGACTTCGTCGCCCAACTGGGCACGAAGCAGCACTTCGCATCCGTGGAGCACCCTCAAACAAACGGGCAGGCTGAAGCAGCCAACCGAGTCATCCTTTGAGGCCTCAAGTGAAGGCTGGACGAAACGAAGAAAGCCTGGGTCGAGGAACTGCACAGCGTACTGTGGGCATACCGCACAACTCCGCACTCAACGACCGGGGAAACACCTTTCTATTTAGCATACGGGACCGAGACTGTAATTCCCGTCGAAGTTCACGTGCCCTCTAGACGGACAAAGTCGCCCCTAGACGAGGAGATGAATGGCGAATCGTTGAGAGAAGAGCTGGACCTCGTTGAGGAAATCCGAACCGGGGCAGCCCTTCGCGAAGCCTCACTAAAATAAAAAATTACCATCAGGTACAACGCCAAGGTGATACGGCGAGAGTTCGACGGGGAAGCCTTGTTCTAAGAAGAAACCACAAAGACTCTCGCGAAGGCAAACTAGCAGCCAACTGGGAAGGACCCTATCGTGTCCGAGCAAAAACGGAAAATGGGGCCTACTACCTAGAACATCTCTCTAGGGAAGAACTTGCTCGACCATGGAACGCTGAAAAGCTAAAACCATATTACAGCTAAATTCTCGGTTCGACCAGTCGCAACGACGAACGTCAGCTACCGATCACTATGCGTCTCTAGGTACAAGCGTCGCATACGATTAAAGCATAACCCCGCTCAGTAACGAGCCGGGCAACTGCTCGACAATGGTCCTCGATCGAGCATCGCCGTCGTCAAAGTACCATGATTGGCAGAAACCCAGCTCGCGATGGGACGTTCACGTCGCGAACTCAGGCCTCAAACGCGACCTGAGCTCCGCACCCCGCCAGGACATTCCCCGGCAGTTTGACCAGTTCTCCACACTGCCAAACACGTCTATTACAAGCAATTCCCCCTAAATATTCGCACAAGTCAAATACCCCCTATCACGGGCGGACATACATTCACAGCGAGCATGCATACAACACTTAGCAAAAATAAACGCAAGTAAAATCATGCAGATAACGAAGCCAGAAATATAATAAGGTAGCATAATGGGTGACCACAAGGGCCACAATTGTACTTAGGTACATCAAACGGGGGCCATGCATTCCGAAAAGAAGATAAATTACAATGACTCCACGGCACGCAGGCCGGACAGATTACAACAACATCAAAAATACAAACTCCTCATTCGTCCGCATGCTCGGCAGGCTCTGGCTGGGGTCCCTGGTCCTCTGCGGGCTGATCCTCGAGGGTACTGTCAAGGAGACCGTCGGGCACGGCAATACGACCATCATCTACATGCGCCAGGTAGTGAGTACCCTCGACAGAAAAATTGAGCTCAGGGTTCACCACCCACAATTGAGCCACGACATGTTTTAAAGACTCCTCCGCGACGGTAATACCGTCGTCCTCGACCAGTAGCATGCGAGCAACCAACTCGGATCTAGTCTTCAAGTTTTTCACATCATCCGACTCGTCGACACCCGAGGCATTGACCGCCCTCAGCTCCCTGATCAGCTCCTCGGCAGCTTTCGTCTCCGCCGCCAGCGTGGAATTCTCCTCCTTCAGCCTGGTCGTCTCCTCTTCAGCCCTCTTCCGAGCCTCGCCGGCACTCTTGACCTCTTCTTTAAGGGACGCCACAGAAGCCCGGGCAGCATTGAGTTCAGACTCAGTTGCAGAGTCCCATTCAGCATAAACAGACGCCATCTCTAGCATCCTGACCAAGGCAGAAGCGTCTTGTGCCACCAGTGCCCTCTTGCTCGGGCGATCCATACCTTCCAAGCGAAGAGATTCTGCCCGGGGAACGACCAAAGAGTTGCCTTCAAAAAATCTCCTATCAAGGATACAGGGAGGAAGCTAGAACTTCCCTTTCTCCGGCACCCGAGTAAGGTCCACGACGTCATCTACCCTTGGCCGCTTCGCTCGCCCGGTCAAGGACAGAAGAGACCCCCGAGGAGCAGAAGTAGGAGAAGAAGAGGTCCCCGCAGCAGTTTGAACGGGAGGAGGAGCACGGGCACCAGCAAACTGGGATTTCGGAGGAGCCGTCCCAGCCTTATTCCTCGCGAGGGCGTTCCTTACAACCCTGTCATGCGCCTGAGGCATCTCACCTGCACAAACAAAACACGAACACGTTAGATACGAGGAAAGGAAATGACATGAACAAAATCTAAATAACTATGACTACCGAGCAGCTTCTCAGCGTCAGCAGGAGTCTTGCACTCTAGCAGTGCCTTAACATTGATGAATCGACGCTCGACCCTCTGACTACCATCTTCCTCGAAGATCGGGTTGCCCTTGTCGTCCAGCACTCAGCAAGCCGGAAGGAGTTGACCCACTTCACCAGCACCTCGTACGTCGCGGCGTCCTGCCCGCGTAGGTCGCTTGGCTGAAAAACATAGTCACTGGGCTTCTTAGCAAAATGGTCGGGTGCCCAGTGGAGAGGGAACTTGTAGAGCCTCCACCCAATATACCTCCCCTCCTCGTCGTGCAGCTCGTTCCCGTCCTCGTCAACCTCGATCTCCCAAACATATGTACTGTCCTAGCCAACCTCAGACACAGGCTCAACGTCGTAGTACCGTTCCTTGAATGTCTGGATTGACTCCGAAAACGGCTTGAACAGCTTGCGGGGCTGCTTCAAAGAAACCCAGTTGTACTTTCTCCCCGTCAGCTGCCTTTGGAGATGGAAAACAGTGAAGAACAGAGGGAGAGTAGCCCCCAAGGAAAGATGCTCGCATACCAACTCGAAGGCCCGGATGAAGGCCAACGAATTAGGGTGCAGTTGTGTAGGGGCTAACTTCAAATGCTCGAACACTGACCGCTGAAAATCAGTAAACGGCAACCTCAAGCCCAACTCCTTAAAAGCATATTCGTACATGGTAAAATGGTCCTCGAAGTGCGTACAGACACGATCGTCTTCGAAAGGGAAGTGCACCTTCCACTCCCCTTCCGGTCCTACCTCCGTGAAAACGTCCACCAAGGACTTTGCAAACGTGGACACATGCTCGGAAGGTTCGGCCACCTCCCACTCCTCCGCGGAGAACCCATCGACGTCCTCCTCCATGACATCCAACTCTTCCTCCTCCCCGACATTTCTAGAAGAACTCGAAGTCGCCGAACTAGAGGCCTTCGAGCTGCTCCTATCTTCGGAACCCGTCTCTTCCTCGGATGTATCTATAATAACTTCTTTATCTGGCCCCGTCGCCATTACAATCACCTGAAAAGCATAGAAGAATGTGAATTCGACAGCAAATCAAATCCACCCTTCCACTGCTAAGTCAAGTGAAAGGGCGTGCAAAGGGTTAAGGACAACGTCCCCGGCCTAAGCCCTAACATCAAAGGAAATGTTGGAACCTCCCCGCGAGGAGACGCTCAAAACATATCATCCCCTGGCGAGGAGCTTCCCCGCGCTCAATCCCAGGTTCTGTTCGAAGTTCCGCCGAAAATTACAAGGCTTCACCGGAATCTGGGGGCGTTCCGCCGGAAAACTCATCATTCGCTCAGAAGACAAAAATTCACGACGGTTACGCAAGCGTCGCCATCGTGATGACGCCGTCAACCGCCCTCCTAACCGGAGCATACAAACACATCCGACGACATGTCAGAAGTGGAAAAATGGCACGACCACCGTCCACCACCAACAGTCACTAGAAATCCACCTAGTTTGTCCTCTAAAACTAGCCCTAACCACATGCAATCTACCACTAACAACAAACAGAAGCAAAGCAAGCAAAGGATCGGAAAACTTACTTGATTTAAGTAGAAGAAAGGAGCTGCTCGAAGCTTGACGCGGTGGTCGGAAAGGCAGAAGACGGTGACAGGCAAGAACTTAAAGGAGGCGAAGAGAAATCAGAAAGAGAAAGTTCCAAATGGAACGATTTTCCCCCTTTTATACAAAGGGGCACGTGCAAACACGCGCCCGTAGGCCATTATTACTATCCACTAGCCATCATTTCCTATTAACTGCTACACGGAGCTCTAGGCACACGTGGCGTCCCAACGTTTCTAATTCTATCTGACCCTTGATCTCCCCGAGTACCGGGCAGCAAGGTCACGACCACGAATCTCGCGGACATAGGGAACCACGAGCACTTTGAGACAATCCTCCTCGTCTTCAAACGACGACTCCATACTGGCTCCCCGGAGCAACGAGCAGTCCTTAAGTCATCACTCCCATGCTCGGGAGCAATGACTTTGGGGCTCATGTTCTGGACTGGACCAATGGCTAGAATTGGCCCAATCCGCTTCTACTCCAGAGCGGCCCAAATTGCCTAAGTCCAATCCACATAGGGGCAAAAGTTACCTTTCTGCCCCTCCAACCGGGCAAGGAATGCAACGTTCCTCCCCGGAATTACTGCCCGTTACGCGCGACCTCATTGCTCCCCGAACAACTAAGGGCAGGTGTCCGAAACCACGCTTATGCCCGACATAACGGCTAGTTTTGGACACCCTGCCCGACATAACGGCTAGTTTGGGTAGTTACCTATTCTTTGGGGAAAACGGTTATTTCGCCCCGAAAATAGGACTGTTGGCCACGCGCTGGGGGCTCTATATAAACCATCTCGCTTGAGAGGGTCAGGTATCCAATATTCACCCTAAGAATGCATACTTTGTACTTGCTCCTTTTCTCCAACCCTTTCTTACTTGAGCGTGGGAGTACCTTGTAGGTACACCCCCTTCTCTCTATACGACCAGCATCCCTGACGCACTTGGCGGCCTGATTCTACAGGATCTGATCCAGCCTTCACGATCAGATATTCTCTTTGTTAAAAATGACGAAACTTAAAAAGTAGAATATAAAAACCAAAATTAAAAAAAAAACAATAAAATGAATATTGAAATATTATTTCCACTTTCACAAAAGTATAAAAGATAAAAAAAAAAAAAATATGGCAAAATACCATTTTTGGTCCTTTAACTTTACCTTGAGATCCATTTTGGTCCCTTAATTTTAAAAAGTTTCAAGTTGACCCTTTAATTGTTCAAATAGTACCACAGTTGTCCTTTTTGTCTATTTGGCATAAACGGAAGATTGTTTTGGTATGTGTGGCAGCTGACGTGAATTTCATATTTCATCTTCTTCATTCCATCATCTTCCTCGCTCTCTTGCTAAGTTTTTTTCTAATTCGATTAAGGGTTCTTCAATTTGGAGAGGTCTACACTGAAATTGGCTGTGGAAAATGAAATTATCATCAACAATAAGTAGTTACTTATTTGTTTAGATGTATCTACTGTATTGCTGCTATATTTTTATTAAGACTAGCGTCCAGACGGGTAGGGGTGGGAATAGGCCAGGCCAATTAATAGGGGCCTACAACCTAGCCTACACAGGCCAAGGTTAGGCCAGACTTTTTTTAAAAATAGAAAAGGCTTAGGCTTTTTTATAAGCCTATTTAGTTAAATAAGTCAGGCCACATGCCATAAAAAAAGTTTTTTAAGCCTATTAGGCCGACCTATTTTAATAAATATATTATTTTTATATTTTATTTTGTATTTTATATTAAAGTACAAAAGTAAAGTTTAGTTATCTTGAAGAACTTGTGAAAATAAGTTGAAAATACTTTATGAATAATGTCATAATTTGTTTTCACAAGTTCTCCTAAACAAATAATCTCACAAAACTTATGCTTCTATGTAAGCTCAAATAAGTCTATGTAAACAAAGATTTAGTCTCATTGTACTTTTGATTCTCTAGTATATTTAAACATTAGTTGAATTGCTTATTTATATATGTTCAAATGATATAGGTTTTTTAAGTAGGCTAATAGGCTAATCAGGCCTTTGAAAAAGCCAGGATCATATGTCGGAAAAAATGGGCCTATGATAGGCCATAGGCCAGACTTAGACTTTTATTTTTATAGCAGGGCAGACTCAGGCTTGGCAAAGCCTAGCTCGGCCCAGCCTATTTCCACCCCTACAGACGGACACTCACGTGGCCGTCTGTCCGCTTTTTATAATACTTATGCGCGTAAAATATAAATTATATTTTTATTTTTATTTAATTTTCATATAATTATTAATTATTTATAAAATAATAGTAACAGATAATGGTATAAAAGTAAATAAACCTACAAATAACCACCATTTATTAGAAAAGAAAGTTAAAATTTAAAATAAAACCTGAAAAAGGTATATTTGGAAGAAAAAAGCTATACCAAAATCATGTTTTGTCTTTATATATAGGTATAGATATTAATTACATTTTTAATTATTATAAAAATAAAAATAGTGTTTAATATTTATTTTTTATTTTTGTTTAAATAATTTTTAAAATAAAAAAATTTGAATAAAATAAATGTACAAAATAATTTTTAAATTTAACAGACAATTTTTTAATTTTTTATATTAAAATTTTTAAAATTTTAAAGTTAACATACAATTTTTTAATTTTTTATATTAAAATTTTTAAAATTTTAAATTTAATTTATAATTTAAATTTAGAATATATTTAGAATTAATTTTATATAAATACAATTTTTAAATTTTATATTAAATTTATAATTAAATCTGGAATATAATCTAGTTTTTATTTTTTGTAGTGAGATTTGAAATATTTTTTAAATTCTTTCATATTATAATGTATATAAATTACATTTTTAATTATTATTAAAATAAAAATAGTGTTTAATATTTATTTTTTGTTTTTGTTTAAACTATTTTTTAAAATAAAAAAAAAATGAATAAAATAAGTGTGCAAACCGCCATATAACGTTCAGTAAAAGAGAAGTTGAAATTTAAAATAAAAACTGAAAAAGACATATTTGAAACAAAAATAGGTTACACCAAAGCCAAATTTTTCCTTTATCTATGTTATAGATTATTAAGGTTTATTTATTTTTTTTTTTCTGTTTTGAATAACAATCACAAGTAAAGTCTGAAGTTGGAAAGTTGATCATCGATACAATAGCTCTGTTAATTGCAGCTACATCAAGTACCTTAGTTGTATGTATTATGAAACTTTTACACATACACCAAGTACCTTAGTTACAGCTACAGTAGCTCTGACACATACATATGACTTTTATGAAGTTAAATAAAAGTGCTTTCTTATGAACATGAAAATATATGTTGCTGCTGCAGCAAAAGTTTGTTGCGAAGATAATTGACATTTAGTCAATCCATAATTGCAAAACGCTGTGGTATAGCAGCTCTGTGTTGCAGCTGTGGCACTGCGGGTCGCGGCGAAATTGTGAGCACAACATAGAAGACAAGCGAAAAAGTCAAAATTGCCCTCTTTTCTTTATTCTGATTAAACAAATATCCTTGGTTTTTTAGCCGTTTGAGATTATGTTTTGGATCTTATATTCCACATGGTAGAAAATTTTCATATTAGTTATACGTATGCGTCACTTGTACATTTGACTTTGACTAATGGGGCAAACAGAAAGGATGAACGTGACAGTCCTTTATGTATGCCTCTGGTTTATTTTGGTCCTCTTTTTTTTAAAAGTTTTAAATTGATTCCTTACGTTTTCTAAAATAATCAAAGTAGTCATTTCCGTCAAATATTGACAAACGGTGTTAGTTGAGATGACGTGTCAGCCAAGGTGGTGAAATAATAGACTATGTACCAGAATTATTTTTTATTAATTTTAATTAATTTTTTTAAAAAATCTATTTAAATTAAATTTTACAAACTTTAATATAAAATATTTGGGCCTGAAGCCCGTGTTCTTAACAGTAGTTGCCCAATAGTCAAATTGTATTATTATTGTGTGAACAAACTATATAAACATTCAAATTTGTTGTTAAATATTCAATGTGAGATTTCACAAACCCCATGAAAATTTCATAAAAAATACATTTAATTTTATTTATCACCCATTTCTGACTTTCTTTGCAGGACATATGAAGCAATCATTCTGATACTATAATGATACAATATACAATATGTCTTTTACAAACCTTGTTGTTGCTTAGAAATGATCCTAGAAACAACTACTATTAAACTATCAGTTAAAACTTTAGTTATAATTTTAAAATGAAAATTAGTCAAAGCAATTGGGTAGAAATTCTTGA